>OX459112.1:110012474-111212474 GCA_949775065.1 Brachyopa scutellaris
CGGTGCATAGTGCTGGATATATGAACCTTCCGATTTGCTTGGTCGAGACGAGCACGTACCAGTTTTGTTTTCAGAACCTCAATGATGAATGGCTCCACTTCGTCTTCTTTGATCTGCAGCTCCTTGGTCAACTGTTCGAATGTGATTTCCGGATTACTCTCGGCGAGCTGCATAAAAGTTAGAAGACGCATTTTCTTCATGTTCTGATCATGATTGAGACCATGCGATGTGACAAACTCTTTATGGTTCTCATAGAACTGCACGTAGAAAGGCAACTTGTCGGAAACAAAAATCGACAGCAGATCATGGATAAGGTCGCCTTGCAGAAAACGAACGGGTTTCAGCGACAACAAGGGATCTAATAAGAAAGTATTTGGATCAGCCAGAGCGGTTACAATACATTTCATTGCATCCTCGCGAGCAACGCAAGCATTATCAGCCGTATAGGTACCCAAGAGTTCAATCATCACCTTTGCAGAAAGCTCAATATTAGTGTCCTTAAGAACATCATGAAGAAGACGATAGAGTTTCTGCATTTGCTCACTTGATGGTGGACAGTTAACGAACTGACCTTTGAGTTGCTCTACCCCAGTGAAAACCTCGAGAACTTGATCGCATTGCTTGGCCACTTGAACTAAGTGGTAATATACATGATAGCGAAGTGGAGAACTCGTATCCAGGTTGTTAAACAACCGCCAAAGGCTAAAATATAGCAATTAATATAAATAGAGGTTAGTTAATATTAAAACTTACGATTGCAAGCACACTTTAGCCAAAGGTACATCAGGCGCATCTTTTCACAGTAAGCCAACACAATATTCTCTCCTGTCTAAAGAGATCTAGGAAAAAGAAATTACAATATTCTCTCCTCTGTCTAAAGAGATCTAGGAAAAGGAAATTATTATTGTCAATTTCGGGTTTTTATTTACTTACAGTAATCATAATTGACACAATACTGTTGAGAATGCCATCGATTTGTGCTGGTTCACCATCCTTAAAACAGGCATCACTAACGCCGATAATCTTATGCAAATCATCTTCGATGCCTTTTGATGATTTCTCGGAAGAAATTTCAGCTTCGAGTTTTTTAAAGAATTTCCTCAACTCCTGGACCTATAGAAGCAAGAATATTAGTCTATTATAGGTACACATCCACAAATGATTAAGATCCAAACATTACCTATAAGCAGATTGATATTGGTTTAAGATGTTTTGTATCCCATTTCGTACAAAAAAGTAATATATTTCAATTTACCTGTTCGTCCAACGATAGATCTATAAAAACCGGGACAGCATTCATGGCTTTATCTTATTAAAAGTTTAAAAATGTATCTGCGGAAAAATTCTACCAGCACACGTCGCTTTTTTTGACAACTTGAAAGGGTTGTCTTGCTTGTCAATGTGCGAAAGAGATATAAAGACGAAAGGAAAGGACATGTTTGGAAAGTGATTAGGGTGCCATCGCAAGAAGTTTAAAGTGTGGTTCACACTATCGATCAAAACTGACAACGAAAACTGATGACAGTTTTAGATTCTTTCCGATTTCCCATTGTGTTGAGGTGTATATATATGCATTTATACAAATAAGTAATAATCTTATTTAATACTTTTCTATTTAGAATTTAATAACCTTGTACAAATAAAAAACAACAAAAAAAAAAAAGAAAAGCAATAAGCCTAAGTAAATAGAAAGAGTTTAAAATAATCGCACATATAGCTTTCTCACATTTAAATCTTCATCCATGGAAGGGAAAAATACTTAAAAAAATGATTACATTCGCTATATTGCGTGAATACAATCGATTTCTTTCTCTATTTTTCCCTCTCCATTATTTATTTAGATTTAAGATTTAACTGACAATATACGTCAAAGAAATTAAATAATGTATTTGTAAATTTGTTATACCTAACTTGAAAAAAGGAAAGTGGGTGTGGACGTAGGGAGGTGGCAACTTTAGTTGCCAACGGGAGCTTAGCATATACATTGAAAAATCAAATAAAAATATCAAAAGCAACGCAAATCTTAATTTTTCATAAAAAAAGCAGTTAGTTAATGTAGTAAATGGTAACATTTAGTTAAAACGATGATATTCTTCATAACAATCAGTGGGATGCAATGGAACATTGCATTTTTTGCAGAGAAATATGGTCCGTTTTGAACATTTCTTACAGCGCCTGTATTTAGACTCGCCCCTTGTTACAACATGTTCCTTCCTGTCTGTATGATAACAATCGTTATCAGAACTCTAATACATTTTCTTTGAAGGAAGTGTATGATAGCCACTGAATAAGGCTATTCCCAGTGAAACCTTGATATCCTCGGAAGTTAGGCAAAAGTTATGAACCGCCTTCTGACCGGCATATTAATAAGTTTGAGCAACTATTTGGTTTCTCAGTTCTACCGTCTACCGTTAAGCTTTTTGATCTCCCTGACATCGTAGTTGAAATAAATACCATATATTGTGAAAATTCAGCTCGTCTTTACATAGAAGCATATAAATTCTTTGCTCACATTTCTTTCAAAAAAAAAATGCACTTGATATGGATGTATATTATAATGTCCCAGTGGCAACTTAAGTGGCATCTTAAATTGTAGTCTAAAAAACAAAGCAGAAACATCTCCCAATTGTACCGAATCCGAACCTTTGTAAAGCTGCAATATTGTAGAAGCAAACGGAAAGAAAAACGAAATAAATAACCACCAGAGTTGGCTCGGCCCACCCCAAGGAATTGGTCTTGCAGATAATTCATCGCAAAGAGAGACCCAAATGAGAGTAAAAAAAATTGAGAGCCATGAAACTGTCAGATTCTATGTAGTTTACGTAGAACTTTCGAAAACTAGCATGTTACCAAACAGACCTAATGTTTGGAAAGAGAAAATCAGGCGATAGTATTCTGTCGAAAGGAATAACATACTTTTGTCATGTGGCCACAAAAATTGCCACTGGGACATAATGGGTTAATATTTGTTTGCATCGCATTTTGCTGCAGCTTTAAATTTAAAATAACCTCTAAAATTCAAACCTCGTCGCAAAAAAAAAAAATTTATTTTTTCTAATAAATCTCGGAATTAGTTCTTTTTTTAATAAAAACATTAATCTTCTTCATCTGTCCTTCGATGCCTAAATTTGTAACCGCTGCTAATGGATAAGTTTCTGTGTTTTGGCCAATTCCAGCTGCGCTGCTGAAACATTTTGCAGGCCGTCCTTAACAGCATTCAGATTCTCCTTCCACGCTTGTAACAAGTCACGCAACTGTTCCCATTGCGAGAAACCAAAGGTTCGGTGCATAGTGCTGGATATATGAACCTTCCGATTTGCTTGGTCGAGACGAGCACGTACCAGTTTTGTTTTCAGAACCTCAATGATGAATGGCTCCACTTCGTCTTCTTTGATCTGCAGCTCCTTGGTCAACTGTTCGAATGTGATTTCCGGATTACTCTCGGCGAGCTGCATAAAAGTTAGAAGACGCATTTTCTTCATGTTCTGATCATGATTGAGACCATGCGATGTGACAAACTCTTTATGGTTCTCATAGAACTGCACGTAGAAAGGCAACTTGTCGGAAACAAAAATCGACAGCAGATCATGGATAAGGTCGCCTTCCAGAAAACGAACGGGTTTCAGCGACAACAAGGGATCTAATAAGAAAGTATTTGGATCAGCCAGAGCGGTTACAATACATTTCATTGCATCCTCGCGAGCAACGCAAGCATTATCAGCCGTATAGGTACCCAAGAGTTCAATCATCACCTTTGCAGAAAGCTCAATATTAGTGTCCTTAAGAACATCATGAAGAAGACGATAGAGTTTCTGCATTTGCTCACTTGATGGTGGACAGTTAACGAACTGACCTTTGAGTTGCTCTACCCCAGTGAAAACCTCGAGAACTTGATCGCATTGCTTGGCCACTTGAACTAAGTGGTAATATACATGATAGCGAAGTGGAGAACTCGTATCCAGGTTGTTAAACAACCGCCAAAGGCTAAAATATAGCAATTAATATAAATAGAGGTTAGTTAATATTAAAACTTACGATTGCAAGCACACTTTAGCCAAAGGTACATCAGGCGCATCTTTTCACAGTAAGCCAACACAATATTCTCTCCTCTGTCTAAAGAGATCTAGGAAAAGGAAATTACAATATTCTCTCCTCTGTCTAAACAGATCTAGGAAAAGGAAATTATTATTGTCAATTTTGGGTTTTTAATTACTTACAGTAATCATAATTGACACAATACTGTTGAGAATGCCATCGATTTGTGCTGGTTCACCATCCTTAAAACAAGCATCACTAACGCCGATAATCTTATGCAAATCATCTTCGATGCCTTTTGATGATTTCTCGGAAGAAATTTCAGCTTCGAGTTTTTTAAAGAATTTCCTCAACTCCTGGACCTATAGAAGCAAGAATATTAGTCTATTATAGGTACACATCCACAAATGATTAAGATCCAAACATAACCTATAAGCAGATTGATATTGGTTTAAGATGTTTTGTATCCCATTTCGTACAAAAAAGTAATATATTTCAATTTACCTGTTCGTCCAACGATAGATCTATAAAAACCGGGACAGCATTCATGGCTTTATCTTATTAAAAGTTTAAAAATGTATCTGCGGAAAAATTCTACCAGCACACGTCGCTTTTTTTGACAACTTGAAAGGGTTGTCTTGCTTGTCAATGTGCGAAAGAGATATAAAGACGAAAGGAAAGGACATGTTTGGAAAGTGATTAGGGTGCCATCGCAAGAAGTTTAAAGTGTGGTACACACTATCGATCAAAACTGACAACGAAAACTGATGACAGTTTTAGATTCTTTCCGATTTCCCATTGTGTTGAGGTGTATATATACATTTATACAAATAAGTTAACTTTAATTACTCTAATACTGTATAACATATACTCAATATGAATTGTTCTTACATTAATTTATATATATTTATGTACATAATAATCTTATTTAATACTTTTCTATTTAGAAGTTAATAACCTTGTACAAATAAAAAACAACAAAAAAAAAAGAAAAGCAATAAGCCTAAGTAAATAGAAAGAGTTTAAAATAATCGCACATATAGCTTTCTCACATTTAAATCTTCATCCATGGAAGGGAAAAATACTTAAAAAAATGATTACATTCGCTATATTGCGTGAATACAATCGATTTCTTTCTCTATTTTTCCCTCTCCATTATTTATTTAGATTTAAGATTTAACTGACAATATACGTCAAAGAAATTAAATAATGTATTTGTAAATTTGTTATACCTAACTTGAAAAAAGGAAAGTGGGTGTGGACGTAGGGAGGTGGCCAACGGGAGCTTAGCATATACATTGAAAAACCAAATAAAAATCTCAAAAGCAACGCAAATCTTAATTTTTCATAAAAAAAGCAGTTAGTTAATGTAGTAAATGGTAACATTTAGTTAAAACGATTATATTCTTCATAACAATCAGTGGGATGCAATGGAACATTGCATTTTTTGCAGAGAAATATGGTCCGTTTTGAACATTTCTTACAGCGCCTGTATTTAGACTCGCCCCTTGTTACAACATGTTCCTTCCTGTCTGTATGATAACAATCGTTATCAGAACTCTAATACATTTTCTTTGAAGGAAGTGTATGATAGCCACTGAATAAGGCTATTCCCAGTGAAACCTTGATGTCCTCGGAAGTTAGGCAAAAGTTATGAACCGCCTTCTGACCGGCATATTAATAAGTTTGAGCAACTATTTGGTTTCTCAGTTCTACCGTCTACCGTTAAGCTTTTTGATCTCCCTGACATCGTAGTTGAAATAAATACCATATATTGTGAAAATTCAGCTCGTCTTTACATAAAAGCATATAAATTCTTTGCTCACATTTCTTTCAAAAAAAAATGCACTTGATATGGATGTATATTATAATGTCCCAGTGGCAACTTAAGTGGCATCTTAAATTGTAGTCTAAAAAACAAAGCAGAAACATCTCCCAATTGTACCGAATCCGAACCTTTGTAAAGCTGCAATATTGTAGAAGCAAACGGAAAGAAAAACGAAATAAATAACCACCACTAAACAATTTTTTTGATGAAATGTATTGCAGCCTAACTTTACTGACAAAACATGTTTGTGACCCGTCAATCTTAAATTCACCGTAACGGTAAAATTTGTTTTCAAACTTGCTTCAATGTGAATGAAAGAGTTGGACATATATGCATAAATAGGTCTGTTTGGTAACATGCTAGTTTTCGAAAGTTCTACGTAAACTACATAGAATCTGACAGTTTCATGGCTCTCAATTTTTTTACTCTCATCTGGCTCTCTCTTTGCGATGAATTATCTGCAAGACCGATTCCTCGGGGTGGGCCGAGCCAACTCTGTCAAACCATCCATTGTGAAATGTCATAATCTTCATTGTTAGTGGAAAACAAAAACAATTTGATAGGTTTGACCAAGTGTTGTTTGAAAAGCGTTTGTTTACTTTTGTGCAAGTTTTCTGTCTTTGAGAGGAGTTTTCTCTCTTTGAGAGGATTCTACTATTTGACAGATCTCAATTCCGTGTGCCAAAAAAGATAGCAAATACACCTTAGGTGTTGTTTGTGTTTTCCACTAACAATGAAGATTATGACATTTCACCAACTGTCAGATGGCTGGTTTGACACACAGTACACGTATCTAAGGTAGTATACTTAGAGTGTTCATTTTCGTCCAAGTTCGCGCATCTGTCAAAAATTCAAGAAAATGGCCGCCAACTGTGAGGATATTTGCATTTAATTTTCGTTTTTTTAATGTTTTCTATACTATTTAATTAACTTTTTTGTCAAAACTTTGAAAAATGTGTTGTGTCGTATACGAATGTTGTGTGAACAATAATAAAAAGAACTGTGATGAGAAAATATGACCGACTGAAATATCCGAACAATAACTATAGAAAACTCAAGGAAAATGAAAAAATAAACGAATAAATCAATTTCATAAAGTAAAACGTATGTTATTTTATTAAGAAATGATAAGAAAAACTACGAAAACAATGAATTTGAATTAAATCCCATAGAAATGCCACACAGTTGTCGGCCATTTTTTGCTTTGAAAATGTTTGACAGATGCGCAATATACTACCTTAGATACGTGTACTGTGGGTTTGACAGAGTTGGCTCGGCCCACCCCGAGGAATTGGTCTTGCAGGTAATTCATCGCAAAGAGAGAGCCAAATGAGAGTAAAAAAAATTGAGAGCCATGAAACTGTCAGATTCTATGTAGTTTACGTAGAACTTTCCAAAACTAGCATGTTACCAAACAGACCTAATAGGTGTGTTTGGTATCTTTTTTGGCACACGGAATTGAAGTCTGTCAAATAGTAGAATCCTCCCAAAGAGAGAGAACTCCTCTCAAAGACAGAAAACTTGCACAAAAGTAAACAAACGCTTTTCAAACAACACTTGGTCAAACCTATCAAATTGTTTTTGTTTTCCACTAACAATGAAGATTATGACATTTCACAAACTGTCAGATGGCTGGTTTGACAGAGTTAGCTCGGCCCACCACGACGAATTGGTCTTGCATATAATTCATCGCAAAGAGAGAGCCAAATGAGAGTAAGCAAAAATTGAGGACCATGAAACTGTCAGATTCTATGTAGTTTACGTAGAACTTTCCAAAACTAGCATGTTACCAAACAGACCTAATAGGTGTGTTTGGTATCTTTTTTGGCACACGGAATTGAGATCTGTCAAATAGTAGAATCCTCTCAAAGAGAGAGAACTCCTCTCAAAGACAGAAAACTTGCACAAAAGTAAACAAACGCTTTTCAAACAACACTTGGTCAAACGTATCAAATTGTTTTTGTTTTCCACTAACACTGTAGATTATGACATTTCACAAACTGTCAGATGGCTGGTTTGACAGAGTTGGCTCGGCCCACCCCAAGGAATTGGTCTTGCAGATAATTCACCGCAAAGAGAGACCCAAATGAGAGTAAAAAAAATTGAGAGCCATGAAACTGTCAGATTCTATGTAGTTTACGTAGAACTTTCGAAAACTAGCATGTTACCAAACAGACCTAATGTTTGGAAAGAGAAAATCAGGCGATAGTATTCTGTCGAAAGGAATAACATACTTTTGTCATGTGGCCACAAAAGTTGCCACTGGGACATAATGGGTTAATATTTGTTTGCATCGCATTTTGCTGCAGCTTTAAATTTAAAATAACCTCTAAAATTCAAACCTCGTCGCAAAAAAAAAAAATTTATTTTTTCTAATAAATCTCGGAATTAGTTCTTTTTTTAATAAAAACATTAATCTTCTTCATCTGTCCTTCGATGCCTAAATTTGTAACCGCTGCTAATGGATAAGTTTCTGTGTTTTGGCCAATTCCAGCTGCGCTGCTGAAACATTTTGCAGGCCGTCCTTAACAGCATTCAGATTCTCCTTCCACGCTTGTAACAAGTCACGCAACTGTTCCCATTGCGAGAAACCAAAGGTTCGGTGCATAGTGCTGGATATATGAACCTTCCGATTTGCTTGGTCGAGACGAGCACGTACCAGTTTTGTTTTCAGAACCTCAATGATGAATGGCTCCACTTCGTCTTCTTTGATCTGCAGCTCCTTGGTCAACTGTTCGAATGTGATTTCCGGATTACTCTCGGCGAGCTGCATAAAAGTTAGAAGACGCATTTTCTTCATGTTCTGATCATGATTGAGACCATGCGATGTGACAAACTCTTTATGGTTCTCATAGAACTGCACGTAGAAAGGCAACTTGTCGGAAACAAAAATCGACAGCAGATCATGGATAAGGTCGCCTTGCAGAAAACGAACGGGTTTCAGCGACAACAAGGGATCTAATAAGAAAGTATTTGGATCAGCCAGAGCGGTTACAATACATTTCATTGCATCCTCGCGAGCAACGCAAGCATTATCAGCCGTATAGGTACCCAAGAGTTCAATCATCACCTTTGCAGAAAGCTCAATATTAGTGTCCTTAAGAACATCATGAAGAAGACGATAGAGTTTCTGCATTTGCTCACTTGATGGTGGACAGTTAACGAACTGACCTTTGAGTTGCTCTACCCCAGTGAAAACCTCGAGAACTTGATCGCATTGCTTGGCCACTTGAACTAAGTGGTAATATACATGATAGCGAAGTGGAGAACTCGTATCCAGGTTGTTAAACAACCGCCAAAGGCTAAAATATAGCAATTAATATAAATAGAGGTTAGTTAATATTAAAACTTACGATTGCAAGCACACTTTAGCCAAAGGTACATCAGGCGCATCTTTTCACAGTAAGCCAACACAATATTCTCTCCTGTCTAAAGAGATCTAGGAAAAAGAAATTACAATATTCTCTCCTCTGTCTAAAGAGATCTAGGAAAAGGAAATTATTATTGTCAATTTCGGGTTTTTATTTACTTACAGTAATCATAATTGACACAATACTGTTGAGAATGCCATCGATTTGTGCTGGTTCACCATCCTTAAAACAGGCATCACTAACGCCGATAATCTTATGCAAATCATCTTCGATGCCTTTTGATGATTTCTCGGAAGAAATTTCAGCTTCGAGTTTTTTAAAGAATTTCCTCAACTCCTGGACCTATAGAAGCAAGAATATTAGTCTATTATAGGTACACATCCACAAATGATTAAGATCCAAACATTACCTATAAGCAGATTGATATTGGTTTAAGATGTTTTGTATCCCATTTCGTACAAAAAAGTAATATATTTCAATTTACCTGTTCGTCCAACGATAGATCTATAAAAACCGGGACAGCATTCATGGCTTTATCTTATTAAAAGTTTAAAAATGTATCTGCGGAAAAATTCTACCAGCACACGTCGCTTTTTTTGACAACTTGAAAGGGTTGTCTTGCTTGTCAATGTGCGAAAGAGATATAAAGACGAAAGGAAAGGACATGTTTGGAAAGTGATTAGGGTGCCATCGCAAGAAGTTTAAAGTGTGGTTCACACTATCGATCAAAACTGACAACGAAAACTGATGACAGTTTTAGATTCTTTCCGATTTCCCATTGTGTTGAGGTGTATATATATGCATTTATACAAATAAGTAATAATCTTATTTAATACTTTTCTATTTAGAATTTAATAACCTTGTACAAATAAAAAACAACAAAAAAAAAAAGAAAAGCAATAAGCCTAAGTAAATAGAAAGAGTTTAAAATAATCGCACATATAGCTTTCTCACATTTAAATCTTCATCCATGGAAGGGAAAAATACTTAAAAAAATGATTACATTCGCTATATTGCGTGAATACAATCGATTTCTTTCTCTATTTTTCCCTCTCCATTATTTATTTAGATTTAAGATTTAACTGACAATATACGTCAAAGAAATTAAATAATGTATTTGTAAATTTGTTATACCTAACTTGAAAAAAGGAAAGTGGGTGTGGACGTAGGGAGGTGGCAACTTTAGTTGCCAACGGGAGCTTAGCATATACATTGAAAAATCAAATAAAAATATCAAAAGCAACGCAAATCTTAATTTTTCATAAAAAAAGCAGTTAGTTAATGTAGTAAATGGTAACATTTAGTTAAAACGATGATATTCTTCATAACAATCAGTGGGATGCAATGGAACATTGCATTTTTTGCAGAGAAATATGGTCCGTTTTGAACATTTCTTACAGCGCCTGTATTTAGACTCGCCCCTTGTTACAACATGTTCCTTCCTGTCTGTATGATAACAATCGTTATCAGAACTGTTGACATTTCAACAAGAGGGCAACACTGATGTGCCCCAAGAAGAGAAATTTTGTGAATCGGTTCTTTTTGTGTGAACCGATAATGTTATATGCATGTTAACGTCATTCTCATTACTTTCTTATATATAAAGTTTTTTTTGTCTTTTTTGGAAATAAAGAACTGCACTTGGATTTATAACGTTGAAGTAACCGGTGTTTTTTCTATCCTTCATTTGCCCTTGTGCGATATCTCTCTTTTTGCCAAGAAACTTGAACCGCGCTTTTTCTATTCCACGTTCAGTAAAGAACATTTTGGTCCTTCGTTGCCAAGAAGAAGAAGAAGAAAGTTAATCGCTGAGTGGCATAGTGGTCATCACCCTTTAAGAAAAATTTTTCTGGCAGTGTGGGGTGCTCCAAGTAGCAGGCAAAGAATAGTACATACACCACAGGAACATTTTAGGACAATTTGTGATCACCGCTGAAGAAAATCCATCGATTTGTGTGCTGTGTACTGTGTGTCATCGCGGGAATTTCGTCGTCCATTCACAAGTAAGTCGAAAATTTGTATCTTACTTTGGCTCTACTAAATAAAACGTGTTATATATACACATATACATACATTTAAATAAAAAATACATATAAACACAAAATACATACTATAAAAACACAAAATGAAATTACAAAACGTACTTAATCAGTTGACAAAAGATGTAACGAATTATGGGAAAAAGGGTACGGCGGCTCGCACGGCAAATTATTTGTCGGGGCGCTTAACCCTTTTGGAGAAAACAATGGAGCAGGCCATTATAAGTTATGATAGTGAGGTTAGTGGGCTAGAGGGTGAAGAAGAAGAAAAGTTAGAAGCAGCATATGAGAAAATTAGGGAAATGTACTGCGACTATCGTAGCGATATACTAGATGCTATAGACAAAATAAAAGCAAAGGAATCGAAGGACGAGGCTTCGACAGGTACCATTAATACAACCCATAGTTCAAACCAAACGAAAAATGCGGACATCAAGTTGAAGAACATCACCGTACCAGTATTTTCTGGGTGTTATGAGACTTGGAGAAATTTTCACGACATGTTTAAGTCGCTAGTGCATACCAATTCATCTCTTTCTGAGATACAAAAAATGCACTATCTAAAAACTAGCGTTACAGGTGAGGCGGAGAAGCTTTTATCTCATCTCACGATCAATAACGGGAATTACTTGAAGGCATGGACGATTTTGAACGACAGGTATGATCATAAACGGTTTCTAGTAAACACGCACCTCAAATGTCTTTTCAACCAAGCTACGATCATGCAAGAACAGCCGGAATCCATAAAGATGCTACTGGACACATCCATGGAAGTCGTCCACAGTCTTGAGAACTTGAGTGTGCCTGTAAAAAGTTGGGATGCAGTACTTATTTACGTTCTTTTGAACAAATTACCTTCGAAAACGCAACAACAGTGGGAGGAGAAACTCAGCTCAAAAGAAAGCAGCAAGGAATTACCTTCGTTTTCAGAATTCACCCAATTTCTGGAAACTAGGTTTAGAATGCTGGAAGCAGTTAACATTGAGCAGGACACAACATCATCAACTTCGGCCAAACGGCCAACACAAAGGAACTCGTTTCACACTCAAGCCACCAACTCGAAGTCCTGCAAGGTCTGCAACAAAAGTTTTCACCCACTACGTAAATGTGGACGATTCCTTAAAATGAGTATTTCAGAGCGCATTCAAACTGTAGGCAAATTAGGGTTGTGTAACAATTGTTTCGCATATAGTCATTTAGCAGCTCAATGTCCAAGTAGTAGTAGATGTTATTATTGTCAACAGCCACATCACTCACTTTTGCATTTCACGCAAGCTCAGACTTATCAACACCAACATTACACAAACCAACCACCCTCCTCCAATCCTTATCTTCAACCCCAAATTAGGCATTCTTCGAACCCTTTCATTCAGGCACAACCCACTCAACCACCTCGTCAAACTTATCTCACTTCAACAATTAATCCTGAAGCTCAATCTTTCCAACCACCCAATGGAGAACAACCACCTCGTCATACTTATGTCACTTCAACAATTAACCCTGAAGCTCAACCTTTCCAACCATCCAATGGAGAAAAAGGCACTTCCAATCTCAATGTCCTTCATGCAGTACCGCAAGCGAAAACACAGGTTTTGTTGGCTACAGCAATCATCAAGGT
Organism: Brachyopa scutellaris; assembly: GCA_949775065.1. NCBI lineage: Eukaryota > Metazoa > Arthropoda > Insecta > Diptera > Syrphidae > Brachyopa > Brachyopa scutellaris. The sequence continues at coordinate 110,025,366 of OX459112.1, forward strand.
GAGGTCATCCTCAGGAGAGATGCTCCCATTGCGAGCGCTCTTGGACTCAGGGTCGGAGGCTACGTTCATCACAGAATCCGCAGTTCAGTTGCTACGTTTGAAACCATCACGCACTCATGTAGAAGTTTCCGGGTTAGGGTTGGTCAGCAGTGGCACATGCACAGGGTTTGTGGATATCGTGGTTGCTTCACGTCATACAACATTTGAAACCACCACCCAGGCTTTCATTTACAAGTCACTGTCTGGGCATCTCCCGGCCCGGACCCTACCAACCACCCACTTGAAACATCTCACCGAATTAGTTTTAGCCGATCCGACGTTTTTCAAACCTTCTAAGGTCGATATATTGTTAGGAAGCGACATTCTAGCTGAAATTTTAATGCCTGAATTAATTCAACCACAGGATAAAACGTTGCCTTTAGCCCAAAACACCAGGTTGGGGTGGATTCTTTTCGGTAAAGCACCAATCGACATTCGTCCCATACACAGTTTTTTTCAAACAGTGACTATCGAAAATCAGCTCAAAAAATTCTGGGAACTGGAAGAAACACCATTTAAAAAATATGAAACTGCCGAAGACGTGGAGTGCGAGGACCATTACTTGCGAAACGTGACGCGAACAGCTGACGGTCATTACCAAGTTGCACTTCCCTTTAAAGGAAACATTTTTCCGATTTTAGGTAGGTCTCGTGAAGGTGCTTATCAAAGGTTCAAAGGTTTGGAGAGACGCTTCGTTGCCAATCCTCAACTTCAAAGGGATTACGCAAGGTGTCTAGAAGAGTACATTGACCTGAAGCACATGGTGGAAGTTGAGGCAGAGTCCATCGGCAATGCTGCCCATTATTTCTTACCACACCATGCAGTCTTGAAGGAGCACAGCTCCACAACCAAACTAAGAGTGGTCTTTGACGCCTCTTATCGAACGGCTGACGGAACTTCGTTAAACGATCATCTGATGACGGGCCCCGCTTTACAACAGAATGTAATTGATGTCACGTTACGATGGAGATTATATCGTTTTACCTTTTCAGCGGATATCGAGAAGATGTATCGTCAGATTTGGGTGACCGATGCGGACTCGAATTATCAGTTGGTATTTTGGCGTCGAAATCTTCAGGATAAACTCAAGGTCTTCCGACTTAAGACCGTCACCTTTGGAACGGCGGCGGCTCCCTATCTTGCAATTCGGACATTATTGGAAGTATCGAAACAATCCGAATTTCAGTTCCCCAGGGCAGCTAAGATGATTCGTGATGAGATGTATGTAGACGATCTATTGTCAGGAGCGGACACTATCGAGGAAGCTGCAGACAAAATAAAAGAAATCAATGGAGTCTTAAAGACAGCAGGGTTCAACCTGCGAAAGTGGACGTCCAACAATGTAGCTCTTCTTAGCGATATCCCTATCCAAGAACGTGAGTCTACTTCCTCAGTACCGTTGGACGGCTCAAACCAGGTAAAGATGTTGGGTATGTGCTGGCTTCCTGTTTCCGATGTCTTCTGTTTCCGTTTCATACCGCCGAGTAATCCAATGCCGACGAAAAGATTCATTCTGTCAACGATCGCACGACTTTATGATCCTATGGGTTGGATCTCACCGTGCATTCTTCAAGCAAAACGTTTCATGCAGCAATTGTGGATCCGAAAGATGTCTTGGGATGAGACAATAGAACCTCAAATTCTCAAGGAATGGACACTCTTTTTCAATGATCTACCTGCAATTAACAACATCCGTCTTTCGCGATGGGTCCAGACAATCGGGAGTTCAGGTAAGATAGAACTACATGGTTTCAGTGATGCGTCTGAAAGAGCGTACGGTGCAGCAGTTTATCTTCGAGCAGAAGATGAGCAAGGTAGGCCTCATATGCATTTGATTATCTCTAAAGCCAAGGTAGCGCCTCTGGAACCAGTAACCTTGCCTCGTTTGGAACTTTGCGGGGCAGTGGTTTTAGCGAAATTACTCAACTACACGGCCCAAGTCATTCAACGACAGGACGTTCAGATGTATGCATGGACCGACTCATCAATAACGCTGAGTTGGATTCTCGCACCAGCTTCAAAATGGGAAACCTTTATACGAAACCGAGTAGGTGAAATCCAACGGTTGACACCAGCTAACATCTGGAGACACGTACCCACCGAACACAATCCAGCAGATTTGGCATCTCGTGGAGTACTACCATCAATGCTGGTTAAATCCAGCATTTGGTGGCACGGCCCTTCGTTTCTTCGTTCAGATTGGAGGTTTGAACTCCCAGAACAACCGTCACATTCATCGATCATGGTTGACCACCCAACAAAGGTTCAGACACTTCATGCCGAATTAGGAGAAAATCGGATAATTTTACTAATATATCGTTCATCAAACTTTCAACGTCTGCTTAAAACATTAAGTTACTGCATACGATTCGTTACCAACAGCAGAAAATGTGTGAGCACCAGGAACTCTGGACCCATATGTCCGAAGGAAATCCAGAAAGCACGTACCGTTCTTTCTCGCTGTGCTCAGCAAGAAATGTTTCCTGAGGGGATCTGCAGGTCCAGAGGTATGGGTTCACTGAACCCCTTTCAAGATGCAGACGCAATCTTCCGCGTAGGGGGAAGGCTTCAGCATGCCAACATCACCTACGATCAGCAACATCCGGTCATCCTAGAACCACGGCATCATCTCACGAATCTTATCATTCGAGACGCCCATGAAAGGACATTGCATGGTGGAATTCAGCTGATGATGTGTTACTTGCGGACAAAATATTGGATATGTCAAATGAAGCGGACAGTCAAAAAATACCTTCACAGCTGTACCATCTGCCATAGATTTCGATGCAAGGCTGCACAGCAACTGATGGGAGAACTACCTACTCCACGGGTAACTGTATCCAAACCGTTCACACACGTCGGAATCGACTACGCTGGACCAATTACCATAAGGGCTTGGAAAGGACGCGGAGCCAAGAGCCACAAAGGCTATTTCTGCATCTTTGTGTGTCTCTCCACAAAGGCGATTCATTTGGAAGCTGTCAGCGACTTGACCACCCAAGCCTTTTTAGCAGCGTTTCAGCGATTCGCAGCTCGGAGAGGAGTCAGCAGTCAAATATACAGTGATTGTGGCACCAACTTCGTAGGAGCAGATGCTGAATTGCGACGGCTTCTGAAGAAGGGAATGCATGACTGGAAGGAAATCGCTGAGGTGCTGTCGATTCAAGGGACAAGATGGAACTTCATTCCACCGGCTTCTCCCCACTTTGGAGGTTTATGGGAAGCAGGGGTCAAGAGTGTAAAGTACCATCTCAAAAGGACCATCGGAAACGGGACATTCACATATGAGGAGCTCGCCACACTTTTATCCCAAATCGAAGCGTGTTTGAACTCGAGACCCCTGTGCCCCCTTTCAGAAAATTCCGATGACTTCCAGGCACTCACACCAGCACATTTCCTTGTGGGAGGACCACTCTTCACCGTTCCGGAACCCGACTTAACTATCGACAAGGTCAGCTATAACGATCGATGGAAGACGATACAGACACACCTACAATCGTTTTGGAAGCAGTGGCGAGTCGAATACTTGACACGCCTGCAGCAGAGACCGAAATGGTTAAAACCTCATCCGGACATTAAGATAGGAGATTTGGTGCTCGTGAAGGATGAGCGACTTCCACCAGCAAGATGGAGCTTAGGCCGCATCATGGACACTTACCCAGGTCCCGATCACTTGACTAGAGTGGCAAAAGTCAAGACACAATTTGGAGAGTTTAAGCGTCCAATCACGAAATTGTGCCCGCTTCCTGTTGCAGATGTCGACGCAGACAAGAACCCATAACCACAACACAAAAAAAAAAAAAATATTAATTGTTCATTAACTAGCAAACAAACAAAAAGTCATACAGTCCACTTCAATATCACAAACATCTCTATATACACATGCTTGCCAATGACATGCAGTATTGTCCCATGTTTGTTATTGCACATATGCATACACTCATTCTTTAAACACCCATCTGAATAGATAGATATGCTTGCAACACACATACATTCACCTTTCTAGCCATCCACTCTATTCGCACTAACCTCAACCACCCACTCACTAACGCCAATGTCTCTGATTGCAATGTAATCACATCCATTTGACACACACACACACACACACACACACACACACACACACACACACACACACACACACACACAATGTCAATCATCCCTTTCACACAACCCTTACTCTAAAAAAAAAAAAAAAAAAAATAATACACTATCAATCACAATCACACAACAATCACCTGCATAATATCAACAAAAAAAAGAACATTGAATTTAACTAATTACAATCAAATTATTAAATAGGGGATACCATAAAGGGTCAATGACCTGAAACAATAACAACGCACATAACATATGTTATCCATGCAAACCCTCTTCCCACTCTACTTGAACTTCCAGTCCATAAGCCATCACAGCAACAGCGAGAAGAACAACACCCAGTGCTGCATCGCATGGACTTCCAGTCCAGTATTCTGAGAATGTGGAAGGGAGAGTCCGAAAAGAAGGAAATGAGATGCAGAGCAGAAAAGTGCAGCTGATTAATTCTTTATTGTTTATGTTTGTCCACTTGTCCTCTTGTTTTTTGTTTGTGGCGCCTATAATACAAACCCATGTACACAAATAAATAATTGGTCTCTTTCCATGTACCTCTACTTGAGATTGAAGTAAGATGGACGAGAGCAACCATATGGACGACACCCAACAAGAAGCACTATTTCAGCATGCAGATGTAGACTTAAATTTCAACACGGCCACTCATCGGCGGGGGGAGAATGTTGACATTTCAACAAGAGGGCAACACTGATGTGCCCCAAGAAGAGAAATTTTGTGAATCGGTTCTTTTTGTGTGAACCGATAATGTTATATGCATGTTAACGTCATTCTCATTACTTTCTTATATATAAAGTTTTTTTTTGTCTTTTTTGGAAATAAAGAACTGCACTTGGATTTATAACGTTGAAGTAACCGGTGTTTTTTCTATCCTTCATTTGCCCTTGTGCGATATCTCTCTTTTTGCCAAGAAACTTGAACCGCGCTTTTTCTATTCCACGTTCAGTAAAGAACAGAACTCTAATACATTTTCTTTGAAGGAAGTGTATGATAGCCACTGAATAAGGCTATTCCCAGTGAAACCTTGATATCCTCGGAAGTTAGGCAAAAGTTATGAACCGCCTTCTGACCGGCATATTAATAAGTTTGAGCAACTATTTGGTTTCTCAGTTCTACCGTCTACCGTTAAGCTTTTTGATCTCCCTGACATCGTAGTTGAAATAAATACCATATATTGTGAAAATTCAGCTCGTCTTTACATAGAAGCATATAAATTCTTTGCTCACATTTCTTTCAAAAAAAAAATGCACTTGATATGGATGTATATTATAATGTCCCAGTGGCAACTTAAGTGGCATCTTAAATTGTAGTCTAAAAAACAAAGCAGAAACATCTCCCAATTGTACCGAATCCGAACCTTTGTAAAGCTGCAATATTGTAGAAGCAAACGGAAAGAAAAACGAAATAAATAACCACCAGAGTTGGCTCGGCCCACCCCAAGGAATTGGTCTTGCAGATAATTCATCGCAAAGAGAGACCCAAATGAGAGTAAAAAAAATTGAGAGCCATGAAACTGTCAGATTCTATGTAGTTTACGTAGAACTTTCGAAAACTAGCATGTTACCAAACAGACCTAATGTTTGGAAAGAGAAAATCAGGCGATAGTATTCTGTCGAAAGGAATAACATACTTTTGTCATGTGGCCACAAAAATTGCCACTGGGACATAATGGGTTAATATTTGTTTGCATCGCATTTTGCTGCAGCTTTAAATTTAAAATAACCTCTAAAATTCAAACCTCGTCGCAAAAAAAAAAAATTTATTTTTTCTAATAAATCTCGGAATTAGTTCTTTTTTTAATAAAAACATTAATCTTCTTCATCTGTCCTTCGATGCCTAAATTTGTAACCGCTGCTAATGGATAAGTTTCTGTGTTTTGGCCAATTCCAGCTGCGCTGCTGAAACATTTTGCAGGCCGTCCTTAACAGCATTCAGATTCTCCTTCCACGCTTGTAACAAGTCACGCAACTGTTCCCATTGCGAGAAACCAAAGGTTCGGTGCATAGTGCTGGATATATGAACCTTCCGATTTGCTTGGTCGAGACGAGCACGTACCAGTTTTGTTTTCAGAACCTCAATGATGAATGGCTCCACTTCGTCTTCTTCGATCTGCAGCTCCTTGGTCAACTGTTCGAATGTCGGCGAGCTGCATAAAAGTTAGAAGACGCATTTTCTTCATGTTCTGATCATGATTGAGACCATGCGATGTGACAAACTCTTTATGGTTCTCATAGAACTGCACGTAGAAAGGCAACTTGTCGGAAACAAAAATCGACAGCAGATCATGGGTAAGGTCGCCTTCCAGAAAACGAACGGGTTTCAGCGACAACAAGGGATCTAATAAGAAAGTATTTGGATCAGCCAGAGCGGTTACAATACATTTCATTGCATCCTCGCGAGCAACGCAAGCATTATCAGCCGTATAGGTACCCAAGAGTTCAATCATCACCTTTGCAGAAAGCTCAATATTAGTGTCCTTAAGAACATCATGAAGAAGACGATAGAGTTTCTGCATTTGCTCACTTGATGGTGGACAGTTAACGAACTGACCTTTGAGTTGCTCTACCCCAGTGAAAACCTCGAGAACTTGATCGCATTGCTTGGCCACTTGAACTAAGTGGTAATATACATGATAGCGAAGTGGAGAACTCGTATCCAGGTTGTTAAACAACCGCCAAAGGCTAAAATATAGCAATTAATATAAATAGAGGTTAGTTAATATTAAAACTTACGATTGCAAGCACACTTTAGCCAAAGGTACATCAGGCGCTTTGGTCATCTTTTCACAGTAAGCCAACACAATATTCTCTCCTCTGTCTAAAGAGATCTAGGAAAAGGAAATTACAATATTCTCTCCTCTGTCTAAACAGATCTAGGAAAAGGAAATTATTATTGTCAATTTTGGGTTTTTAATTACTTACAGTAATCATAATTGACACAATACTGTTGAGAATACCATCGATTTGTGCTGGTTCACCATCCTTAAAACAAGCATCACTAACGCCGATAATCTTATGCAAATCATCTTCGATGCCTTTTGATGATTTCTCGGAAGAAATTTCAGCTTCGAGTTTTTTAAAGAATTTCCTCAACTCCTGGACCTATAGAAGCAAGAATATTAGTCTATTATAGGTACACATCCACAAATGATTAAGATCCAAACATAACCTATAAGCAGATTGATATTGGTTTAAGATGTTTTGTATCCCATTTCGTACAAAAAAGTAATATATTTCAATTTACCTGTTCGTCCAACGATAGATCTATAAAAACCGGGACAGCATTCATGGCTTTATCTTATTAAAAGTTTAAAAATGTATCTGCGGAAAAATTCTACCAGCACACGTCGCTTTTTTTGACAACTTGAAAGGGTTGTCTTGCTTGTCAATGTGCGAAAGAGATATAAAGACGAAAGGAAAGGACATGTTTGGAAAGTGATTAGGGTGCCATCGCAAGAAGTTTAAAGTGTGGTACACACTATCGATCAAAACTGACAACGAAAACTGATGACAGTTTTAGATTCTTTCCGATTTCCCATTGTGTTGAGGTGTATATATACATTTATACAAATAAGTTAACTTTAATTACTCTAATACTGTATAACATATACTCAATATGAATTGTTCTTACATTAATTTATATATATTTATGTACATAATAATCTTATTTAATACTTTTCTATTTAGAAGTTAATAACCTTGTACAAATAAAAAACAACAAAAAAAAAAGAAAAGCAATAAGCCTAAGTAAATAGAAAGAGTTTAAAATAATCGCACATATAGCTTTCTCACATTTAAATCTTCATCCATGGAAGGGAAAAATACTTAAAAAAATGATTACATTCGCTATATTGCGTGAATACAATCGATTTCTTTCTCTATTTTTCCCTCTCCATTATTTATTTAGATTTAAGATTTAACTGACAATATACGTCAAAGAAATTAAATAATGTATTTGTAAATTTGTTATACCTAACTTGAAAAAAGGAAAGTGGGTGTGGACGTAGGGAGGTGGCCAACGGGAGCTTAGCATATACATTGAAAAACCAAATAAAAATCTCAAAAGCAACGCAAATCTTAATTTTTCATAAAAAAAGCAGTTAGTTAATGTAGTAAATGGTAACATTTAGTTAAAACGATGATATTCTTCATAACAATCAGTGGGATGCAATGGAACATTGCATTTTTTGCAGAGAAATATGGTCCGTTTTGAACATTTCTTACAGCGCCTGTATTTAGACTCGCCCCTTGTTACAACATGTTCCTTCCTGTCTGTATGATAACAATCGTTATCAGAACTCTAATACATTTTCTTTGAAGGAAGTGTATGATAGCCACTGAATAAGGCTATTCCCAGTGAAACATTGATGTCCTCGGAAGTTAGGCAAAAGTTATGAACCGCCTTCTGACCGGCATATTAATAAGTTTGAGCAACTATTTGGTTTCTCAGTTCTACCGTCTACCGTTAAGCTTTTTGATCTCCCTGACATCGTAGTTGAAATAAATACCATATATTGTGAAAATTCAGCTCGTCTTTACATAAAAGCATATAAATTCTTTGCTCACATTTCTTTCAAAAAAAAATGCACTTGATATGGATGTATATTATAATGTCCCAGTGGCAACTTAAGTGGCATCTTAAATTGTAGTCTAAAAAACAAAGCAGAAACATCTCCCAATTGTACCGAATCCGAACCTTTGTAAAGCTGCAATATTGTAGAAGCAAACGGAAAGAAAAACGAAATAAATAACCACCACTAAACAATTTTTTTGATGAAATGTATTGCAGCCTAACTTTACTGACAAAACATGTTTGTGACCCGTCAATCTTAAATTCACCGTAACGGTAAAATTTGTTTTCAAACTTGCTTCAATGTGAATGAAAGAGTTGGACATATATGCATAAATAGGTCTGTTTGGTAACATGCTAGTTTTCGAAAGTTCTACGTAAACTACATAGAATCTGACAGTTTCATGGCTCTCAATTTTTTTACTCTCATCTGGCTCTCTCTTTGCGATGAATTATCTGCAAGACCGATTCCTCGGGGTGGGCCGAGCCAACTCTGTCAAACCATCCATTGTGAAATGTCATAATCTTCATTGTTAGTGGAAAACAAAAACAATTTGATAGGTTTGACCAAGTGTTGTTTGAAAAGCGTTTGTTTACTTTTGTGCAAGTTTTCTGTCTTTGAGAGGAGTTTTCTCTCTTTGAGAGGATTCTACTAATTGACAGATCTCAATTCCGTGTGCCAAAAAAGATAGCAAATACACCTTAGGTGTTGTTTGTGTTTTCCACTAACAATGAAGATTATGACATTTCACCAACTGTCAGATGGCTGGTTTGACACACAGTACACGTATCTAAGGTAGTATACTTAGAGTGTTCATTTTCGTCCAAGTTCGCGCATCTGTCAAAAATTCAAGAAAATGGCCGCCAACTGTGAGGATATTTGCATTTAATTTTCGTTTTTTTAATGTTTTCTATACTATTTAATTAACTTTTTTGTCAAAACTTTGAAAAATGTGTTGTGTCGTATACGAATGTTGTGTGAACAATAATAAAAAGAACTGTGATGAGAAAATATGACCGACTGAAATATCCGAACAATAACTATAGAAAACTCAAGGAAAATGAAAAAATAAACGAATAAATCAATTTCATAAAGTAAAACGTATGTTATTTTATTAAGAAATGATAAGAAAAACTACGAAAACAATGAATTTGAATTAAATCCCATAGAAATGCCACACAGTTGTCGGCCATTTTTTGCTTTGAAAATGTTTGACAGATGCGCAATATACTACCTTAGATACGTGTACTGTGGGTTTGACAGAGTTGGCTCGGCCCACCCCGAGGAATTGGTCTTGCAGGTAATTCATCGCAAAGAGAGAGCCAAATGAGAGTAAAAAAAATTGAGAGCCATGAAACTGTCAGATTCTATGTAGTTTACGTAGAACTTTCCAAAACTAGCATGTTACCAAACAGACCTAATAGGTGTGTTTGGTATCTTTTTTGGCACACGGAATTGAAGTCTGTCAAATAGTAGAATCCTCCCAAAGAGAGAGAACTCCTCTCAAAGACAGAAAACTTGCACAAAAGTAAACAAACGCTTTTCAAACAACACTTGGTCAAACCTATCAAATTGTTTTTGTTTTCCACTAACAATGAAGATTATGACATTTCACAAACTGTCAGATGGCTGGTTTGACAGAGTTAGCTCGGCCCACCACGACGAATTGGTCTTGCATATAATTCATCGCAAAGAGAGAGCCAAATGAGAGTAAGCAAAAATTGAGGACCATGAAACTGTCAGATTCTATGTAGTTTACGTAGAACTTTCCAAAACTAGCATGTTACCAAACAGACCTAATAGGTGTGTTTGGTATCTTTTTTGGCACACGGAATTGAGATCTGTCAAATAGTAGAATCCTCTCAAAGAGAGAGAACTCCTCTCAAAGACAGAAAACTTGCACAAAAGTAAACAAACGCTTTTCAAACAACACTTGGTCAAACGTATCAAATTGTTTTTGTTTTCCACTAACACTGTAGATTATGACATTTCACAAACTGTCAGATGGCTGGTTTGACAGAGTTGGCTCGGCCCACCCCAAGGAATTGGTCTTGCAGATAATTCACCGCAAAGAGAGACCCAAATGAGAGTAAAAAAAATTGAGAGCCATGAAACTGTCAGATTCTATGTAGTTTACGTAGAACTTTCGAAAACTAGCATGTTACCAAACAGACCTAATGTTTGGAAAGAGAAAATCAGGCGATAGTATTCTGTCGAAAGGAATAACATACTTTTGTCATGTGGCCACAAAAGTTGCCACTGGGACATAATGGGTTAATATTTGTTTGCATCGCATTTTGCTGCAGCTTTAAATTTAAAATAACCTCTAAAATTCAAACCTCGTCGCAAAAAAAAAAAAAATTATTTTTTCTAATAAATCTCGGAATTAGTTCTTTTTTTAATAAAAACATTAATCTTCTTCATCTGTCCTTCGATGCCTAAATTTGTAACCGCTGCTAATGGATAAGTTTCTGTGTTTTGGCCAATTCCAGCTGCGCTGCTGAAACATTTTGCAGGTCGTCCTTAACAGCATTCAGATTCTCCTTCCACGCTTGTAACAAGTCACGCAACTGTTCCCATTGCGAGAAATCAAAGGTTCGGTGCATAGTGCTGGATATATGAACCTTCCGATTTGCTTGGTCGAGACGAGCACGTACCAGTTTTGTTTTCAGAACCTCAATGATGAATGGCTCCACTTCGTCTTCTTTGATCTGCAGCTCCTTGGTCAACTGTTCGAATGTGATTTCCGGATTACTCTCGGCGAGCTGCATAAAAGTTAGAAGACGCATTTTCTTCATGTTCTGATCATGATTGAGACCATGCGATGTGACAAACTCTTTATGGTTCTCATAGAACTGCACGTAGAAAGGCAACTTGTCGGAAACAAAAATCGACAGCAGATCATGGGTAAGGTCGCCTTCCAGAAAACGAACGGGTTTCAGCGACAACAAGGGATCTAATAAGAAAGTATTTGGATCAGCCAGAGCGGTTACAATACATTTCATTGCATCCTCGCGAGCAACGCAAGCATTATCAGCCGTATAGGTACCCAAGAGTTCAATCATCACCTTTGCAGAAAGCTCAATATTAGTGTCCTTAAGAACATCATGAAGAAGACGATAGAGTTTCTGCATTTGCTCACTTGATGGTGGACAGTTAACGAACTGACCTTTGAGTTGCTCTACCCCAGTGAAAACCTCGAGAACTTGATCGCATTGCTTGGCCACTTGAACTAAGTGGTAATATACATGATAGCGAAGTGGAGAACTCGTATCCAGGTTGTTAAACAATCGCCAAAGGCTAAAATATAGCAATTAATATAAATAGAGGTTAGTTAATATTAAAACTTACGATTGCAAGCACACTTTAGCCAAAGGTACATCAGGCGCTTTGGTCATCTTTTCACAGTAAGCCAACACAATATTCTCTCCTCTGTCTAAAGAGATCTAGGAAAAGGAAATTATTATTTCATTGTCAATTTTAGGTTTTTAATTACTTACAGTAATCATAATTGACACAATACTGTTGAGAATGCCATCGATTTGTGCTGGTTCACCATCCTTAAAACAAGCATCACTAACGCCGATAATCTTATGCAAATCATCTTCGATGCCTTTTGATGATTTCTCGGAAGAAATTTCAGCTCCGAGTTTTTTAAAGAATTTCCTCAACTCCTGGACCTATAGAAGCAAGAATATTAGTCTATTATAGGTACACATACACAAATGATTAAGATCCAAACATAACCTATAAGCAGATTGATATTGGTTTAAGATGTTTTGTATCCCATTTCGTACAAAAAAGTAATATATTTCAATTTACCTGTTCGTCCAACGATAGATCTATAAAAACCGGGACAGCATTCATGGCTTTATCTTATTAAAAGTTTAAAAATGTATCTGCGGAAAAATTCTACCAGCACACGTCGCTTTTTTTGACAACTTGAAAGGGTTGTCTTGCTTGTCAATGTGCGAAAGAGATATAAAGACGAAAGGAAAGGACATGTTTGGAAAGTGATTAGGGTGCCATCGCAAGAAGTTTAAAGTGTGGTTCACACTATCGATCAAAACTGACAACGAAAACTGATGACAGTTTTAGATTCTTTCCGATTTCCCATTGTGTTGAGGTGTATATATACATTTATACAAATAAGTAATAATCTTATTTAATACTTTTCTATTTAGAATTTAATAACCTTGTACAAATAAAAAACAACAAACAAAAAAAGAAAAGCAATAAGCCTAAGTAAATAGAAAGAGTTTAAAATAATCGCACATATAGCTTTCTCACATTTAAATCTTCATCCATGGAAGGGAAAAATACTTAAAAAAAATGATTACATTCGCTATATTGGGTGAATACAATCGATTTCTTTCTCTATTTTTCCCTCTCCATTATTTATTTAGATTTAAGATTTAACTGACAATATACGTCAAAGAAATTAAATAATGTATTTGTAAATTTGTTATACCTAACTTGAAAAAAGGAAAGTGGGTGTGGACGTAGGGAGGTGGCAACTTTAGTTGCCAACGGGAGCTTAGCATATACATTGAAAAATCAAATAAAAATATCAAAAGCAACGCAAATCTTAATTTTTCATAAAAAAAGCAGTTAGTTAATGTAGTAAATGGTAACATTTAGTTAAAACGATGATATTCTTCATAACAATCAGTGGGATGCAATGGAACATTGCATTTTTTGCAGAGAAATATGGTCCGTTTTGAACATTTCTTACAGCGCCTTTATTTAGACTCGCCCCTTGTTACAACATGTTCCTTCCTGTCTGTATGATAATAATCGTTATCAGAACTCCAATACATTTTCTTTGAAGGAAGTGTATGATAGCCACTGAATAAGGCTATTCCCAGTGAAACCTTGATATCCTCGGAAGTTAGGCAAAAGTTATGAACCGCCTTCTGACCGGCATATTAATAAGTTTGAGCAACTATTTGGTTTCTCAGTTCTACCGTCTACCGTTAAGCTTTTTGATCTCCCTGACATCGTAGTTGAAATAAATACCACATTGTGAAAATTCAGCTCGTCTTTACATAGAAGCATATAAATTCTTTGCTCACATTTCTTTCAAAAAAAAAAATGCACTTGATATGGATGTATATTATAATGTCCCAGTGGCAACTTAAGTGGCATCTTAAATTGTAGTCTAAAAAACAAAGCAGAAACATCTCCCAATTGTACCGAATCCGAACCATTGTAAAGCTGCAATATTGTAGAAGCAAACGGAAAGAAAAACGAAATAAATAACCACCACTAAACAATTTTTTTGATGAAATGTATTGCAGCCTAACCTTACTGACAAAAAATGTTTGTGACCCGTCAATCTTAAATTCACCGTAACGGTAAAATTTGTTTTCAAACTTGCTTCAATGTGAATGAAAGAGTTGGACATATATGCATAAATAGGTCTGTTTGGTAACATGCTAGTTTTCGAAAGTTCTACGTAAACTACATAGAATCTGACAGTTTCATGGCTCTCAATTTTTTTACTCTCATCTGGCTCTCTCTTTGCGATGAATTATCTGCAAGACCAATTCCTCGGGGTGGGCCGAGCCAACTCTGTCAAACCAGCCATCTGACAGTTTGTGAAATGTCATAATCTACAGTGTTAGTGGAAAACAAAAACAATTTGATACGTTTGACCAAGTGTTGTTTGAAAAGCGTTTGTTTACTTTTGTGCAAGTTTTCTGTCTTTGAGAGGAGTTTTCTCTCTTTGAGAGGATTCTACTATTTGACAGATCTCAATTCCGTGTGCCAAAAAAGATAGCAAATACACCTTAGGTGTTGTTTGTGTTTTCCACTAACAATGAAGATTATGACATTTCACCAACTGTCAGATGGCTGGTTTGACACACAGTACACGTATCTAAGGTAGTATACTTAGAGTGTTCATTTTCGTCCAAGTTCGCGCATCTGTCAAAAATTCAAGAAAATGGCCGCCAACTGTGAGGATATTTGCATTTAATTTTCGTTTTTTTAATGTTTTCTATACTATTTAATTAACTTTTTTGTCAAAACTTTGAAAAATGTGTTGTGTCGTATACGAATGTTGTGTGAACAATAATAAAAAGAACTGTGATGAGAAAATATGACCGACTGAAATATCCGAACAATAACTATAGAAAACTCAAGGAAAATGAAAAAATAAACGAATAAATCAATTTCATAAAGTAAAACGTATGTTATTTTATTAAGAAATGATAAGAAAAACTACGAAAACAATGAATTTGAATTAAATCCCATAGAAATGCCACACAGTTGTCGGCCATTTTTTGCTTTGAAAATGTTTGACAGATGCGCAATATACTACCTTAGATACGTGTACTGTGGGTTTGACAGAGTTGGCTCGGCCCACCCCGAGGAATTGGTCTTGCAGGTAATTCATCGCAAAGAGAGAGCCAAATGAGAGTAAAAAAAATTGAGAGCCATGAAACTGTCAGATTCTATGTAGTTTACGTAGAACTTTCCAAAACTAGCATGTTACCAAACAGACCTAATAGGTGTGTTTGGTATCTTTTTTGGCACACGGAATTGAAGTCTGTCAAATAGTAGAATCCTCCCAAAGAGAGAGAACTCCTCTCAAAGACAGAAAACTTGCACAAAAGTAAACAAACGCTTTTCAAACAACACTTGGTCAAACCTATCAAATTGTTTTTGTTTTCCACTAACAATGAAGATTATGACATTTCACAAACTGTCAGATGGCTGGTTTGACAGAGTTAGCTCGGCCCACCACGACGAATTGGTCTTGCATATAATTCATCGCAAAGAGAGAGCCAAATGAGAGTAAGCAAAAATTGAGGACCATGAAACTGTCAGATTCTATGTAGTTTACGTAGAACTTTCCAAAACTAGCATGTTACCAAACAGACCTAATAGGTGTGTTTGGTATCTTTTTTGGCACACGGAATTGAGATCTGTCAAATAGTAGAATCCTCTCAAAGAGAGAGAACTCCTCTCAAAGACAGAAAACTTGCACAAAAGTAAACAAACGCTTTTCAAACAACACTTGGTCAAACGTATCAAATTGTTTTTGTTTTCCACTAACACTGTAGATTATGACATTTCACAAACTGTCAGATGGCTGGTTTGACAGAGTTGGCTCGGCCCACCCCAAGGAATTGGTCTTGCAGATAATTCACCGCAAAGAGAGACCCAAATGAGAGTAAAAAAAATTGAGAGCCATGAAACTGTCAGATTCTATGTAGTTTACGTAGAACTTTCGAAAACTAGCATGTTACCAAACAGACCTAATGTTTGGAAAGAGAAAATCAGGCGATAGTATTCTGTCGAAAGGAATAACATACTTTTGTCATGTGGCCACAAAAGTTGCCACTGGGACATAATGGGTTAATATTTGTTTGCATCGCATTTTGCTGCAGCTTTAAATTTAAAATAACCTCTAAAATTCAAACCTCGTCGCAAAAAAAAAAAAATTTATTTTTTCTAATAAATCTCGGAATTAGTTCTTTTTTTAATAAAAACATTAATCTTCTTCATCTGTCCTTCGATGCCTAAATTTGTAACCGCTGCTAATGGATAAGTTTCTGTGTTTTGGCCAATTCCAGCTGCGCTGCTGAAACATTTTGCAGGTCGTCCTTAACAGCATTCAGATTCTCCTTCCACGCTTGTAACAAGTCACGCAACTGTTCCCATTGCGAGAAATCAAAGGTTCGGTGCATAGTGCTGGATATATGAACCTTCCGATTTGCTTGGTCGAGACGAGCACGTACCAGTTTTGTTTTCAGAACCTCAATGATGAATGGCTCCACTTCGTCTTCTTTGATCTGCAGCTCCTTGGTCAACTGTTCGAATGTGATTTCCGGATTACTCTCGGCGAGCTGCATAAAAGTTAGAAGACGCATTTTCTTCATGTTCTGATCATGATTGAGACCATGCGATGTGACAAACTCTTTATGGTTCTCATAGAACTGCACGTAGAAAGGCAACTTGTCGGAAACAAAAATCGACAGCAGATCATGGGTAAGGTCGCCTTCCAGAAAACGAACGGGTTTCAGCGACAACAAGGGATCTAATAAGAAAGTATTTGGATCAGCCAGAGCGGTTACAATACATTTCATTGCATCCTCGCGAGCAACGCAAGCATTATCAGCCGTATAGGTACCCAAGAGTTCAATCATCACCTTTGCAGAAAGCTCAATATTAGTGTCCTTAAGAACATCATGAAGAAGACGATAGAGTTTCTGCATTTGCTCACTTGATGGTGGACAGTTAACGAACTGACCTTTGAGTTGCTCTACCCCAGTGAAAACCTCGAGAACTTGATCGCATTGCTTGGCCACTTGAACTAAGTGGTAATATACATGATAGCGAAGTGGAGAACTCGTATCCAGGTTGTTAAACAATCGCCAAAGGCTAAAATATAGCAATTAATATAAATAGAGGTTAGTTAATATTAAAACTTACGATTGCAAGCACACTTTAGCCAAAGGTACATCAGGCGCTTTGGTCATCTTTTCACAGTAAGCCAACACAATATTCTCTCCTCTGTCTAAAGAGATCTAGGAAAAGGAAATTATTATTTCATTGTCAATTTTAGGTTTTTAATTACTTACAGTAATCATAATTGACACAATACTGTTGAGAATGCCATCGATTTGTGCTGGTTCACCATCCTTAAAACAAGCATCACTAACGCCGATAATCTTATGCAAATCATCTTCGATGCCTTTTGATGATTTCTCGGAAGAAATTTCAGCTCCGAGTTTTTTAAAGAATTTCCTCAACTCCTGGACCTATAGAAGCAAGAATATTAGTCTATTATAGGTACACATACACAAATGATTAAGATCCAAACATAACCTATAAGCAGATTGATATTGGTTTAAGATGTTTTGTATCCCATTTCGTACAAAAAAGTAATATATTTCAATTTACCTGTTCGTCCAACGATAGATCTATAAAAACCGGGACAGCATTCATGGCTTTATCTTATTAAAAGTTTAAAAATGTATCTGCGGAAAAATTCTACCAGCACACGTCGCTTTTTTTGACAACTTGAAAGGGTTGTCTTGCTTGTCAATGTGCGAAAGAGATATAAAGACGAAAGGAAAGGACATGTTTGGAAAGTGATTAGGGTGCCATCGCAAGAAGTTTAAAGTGTGGTTCACACTATCGATCAAAACTGACAACGAAAACTGATGACAGTTTTAGATTCTTTCCGATTTCCCATTGTGTTGAGGTGTATATATACATTTATACAAATAAGTAATAATCTTATTTAATACTTTTCTATTTAGAATTTAATAACCTTGTACAAATAAAAAACAACAAACAAAAAAAGAAAAGCAATAAGCCTAAGTAAATAGAAAGAGTTTAAAATAATCGCACATATAGCTTTCTCACATTTAAATCTTCATCCATGGAAGGGAAAAATACTTAAAAAAAATGATTACATTCGCTATATTGGGTGAATACAATCGATTTCTTTCTCTATTTTTCCCTCTCCATTATTTATTTAGATTTAAGATTTAACTGACAATATACGTCAAAGAAATTAAATAATGTATTTGTAAATTTGTTATACCTAACTTGAAAAAAGGAAAGTGGGTGTGGACGTAGGGAGGTGGCAACTTTAGTTGCCAACGGGAGCTTAGCATATACATTGAAAAATCAAATAAAAATATCAAAAGCAACGCAAATCTTAATTTTTCATAAAAAAAGCAGTTAGTTAATGTAGTAAATGGTAACATTTAGTTAAAACGATGATATTCTTCATAACAATCAGTGGGATGCAATGGAACATTGCATTTTTTGCAGAGAAATATGGTCCGTTTTGAACATTTCTTACAGCGCCTTTATTTAGACTCGCCCCTTGTTACAACATGTTCCTTCCTGTCTGTATGATAATAATCGTTATCAGAACTCCAATACATTTTCTTTGAAGGAAGTGTATGATAGCCACTGAATAAGGCTATTCCCAGTGAAACCTTGATATCCTCGGAAGTTAGGCAAAAGTTATGAACCGCCTTCTGACCGGCATATTAATAAGTTTGAGCAACTATTTGGTTTCTCAGTTCTACCGTCTACCGTTAAGCTTTTTGATCTCCCTGACATCGTAGTTGAAATAAATACCACATTGTGAAAATTCAGCTCGTCTTTACATAGAAGCATATAAATTCTTTGCTCACATTTCTTTCAAAAAAAAAAATGCACTTGATATGGATGTATATTATAATGTCCCAGTGGCAACTTAAGTGGCATCTTAAATTGTAGTCTAAAAAACAAAGCAGAAACATCTCCCAATTGTACCGAATCCGAACCATTGTAAAGCTGCAATATTGTAGAAGCAAACGGAAAGAAAAACGAAATAAATAACCACCACTAAACAATTTTTTTGATGAAATGTATTGCAGCCTAACCTTACTGACAAAAAATGTTTGTGACCCGTCAATCTTAAATTCACCGTAACGGTAAAATTTGTTTTCAAACTTGCTTCAATGTGAATGAAAGAGTTGGACATATATGCATAAATAGGTCTGTTTGGTAACATGCTAGTTTTCGAAAGTTCTACGTAAACTACATAGAATCTGACAGTTTCATGGCTCTCAATTTTTTTACTCTCATCTGGCTCTCTCTTTGCGATGAATTATCTGCAAGACCAATTCCTCGGGGTGGGCCGAGCCAACTCTGTCAAACCAGCCATCTGACAGTTTGTGAAATGTCATAATCTACAGTGTTAGTGGAAAACAAAAACAATTTGATACGTTTGACCAAGTGTTGTTTGAAAAGCGTTTGTTTACTTTTGTGCAAGTTTTCTGTCTTTGAGAGGAGTTTTCTCTCTTTGAGAGGATTCTACTATTTGACAGATCTCAATTCCGTGTGCCAAAAAAGATAGCAAATACACCTTAGGTGTTGTTTGTGTTTTCCACTAACAATGAAGATTATGACATTTCACCAACTGTCAGATGGCTGGTTTGACACACAGTACACGTATCTAAGGTAGTATACTTAGAGTGTTCATTTTCGTCCAAGTTCGCGCATCTGTCAAAAATTCAAGAAAATGGCCGCCAACTGTGAGGATATTTGCATTTAATTTTCGTTTTTTTAATGTTTTCTATACTATTTAATTAACTTTTTTGTCAAAACTTTGAAAAATGTGTTGTGTCGTATACGAATGTTGTGTGAACAATAATAAAAAGAACTGTGATGAGAAAATATGACCGACTGAAATATCCGAACAATAACTATAGAAAACTCAAGGAACGCTTTTCAAACAACACTTGGTCAAACCTATCAAATTGTTTTTGTTTTCCACTAACAATGAAGATTATGACATTTCACAAACTGTCAGATGGCTGGTTTGACAGAGTTAGCTCGGCCCACCACGACGAATTGGTCTTGCATATAATTCATCGCAAAGAGAGAGCCAAATGAGAGTAAGCAAAAATTGAGGACCATGAAACTGTCAGATTCTATGTAGTTTACGTAGAACTTTCCAAAACTAGCATGTTACCAAACAGACCTAATAGGTGTGTTTGGTATCTTTTTTGGCACACGGAATTGAGATCTGTCAAATAGTAGAATCCTCTCAAAGAGAGAGAACTCCTCTCAAAGACAGAAAACTTGCACAAAAGTAAACAAACGCTTTTCAAACAACACTTGGTCAAACGTATCAAATTGTTTTTGTTTTCCACTAACACTGTAGATTATGACATTTCACAAACTGTCAGATGGCTGGTTTGACAGAGTTGGCTCGGCCCACCCCAAGGAATTGGTCTTGCAGATAATTCACCGCAAAGAGAGACCCAAATGAGAGTAAAAAAAATTGAGAGCCATGAAACTGTCAGATTCTATGTAGTTTACGTAGAACTTTCGAAAACTAGCATGTTACCAAACAGACCTAATGTTTGGAAAGAGAAAATCAGGCGATAGTATTCTGTCGAAAGGAATAACATACTTTTGTCATGTGGCCACAAAAGTTGCCACTGGGACATAATGGGTTAATATTTGTTTGCATCGCATTTTGCTGCAGCTTTAAATTTAAAATAACCTCTAAAATTCAAACCTCGTCGCAAAAAAAAAAAAAATTATTTTTTCTAATAAATCTCGGAATTAGTTCTTTTTTTAATAAAAACATTAATCTTCTTCATCTGTCCTTCGATGCCTAAATTTGTAACCGCTGCTAATGGATAAGTGTCTGTGTTTTGGCCAATTCCAGCTGCGCTGCTGAAACATTTTGCAGGTCGTCCTTAACAGCATTCAGATTCTCCTTCCACGCTTGTAACAAGTCACGCAACTGTTCCCATTGCGAGAAATCAAAGGTTCGGTGCATAGTGCTGGATATATGAACCTTCCGATTTGCTTGGTCGAGACGAGCACGTACCAGTTTTGTTTTCAGAACCTCAATGATGAATGGCTCCACTTCGTCTTCTTTGATCTGCAGCTCCTTGGTCAACTGTTCGAATGTGATTTCCGGATTACTCTCGGCGAGCTGCATAAAAGTTAGAAGACGCATTTTCTTCATGTTCTGATCATGATTGAGACCATGCGATGTGACAAACTCTTTATGGTTCTCATAGAACTGCACGTAGAAAGGCAACTTGTCGGAAACAAAAATCGACAGCAGATCATGGGTAAGGTCGCCTTCCAGAAAACGAACGGGTTTCAGCGACAACAAGGGATCTAATAAGAAAGTATTTGGATCAGCCAGAGCGGTTACAATACATTTCATTGCATCCTCGCGAGCAACGCAAGCATTATCAGCCGTATAGGTACCCAAGAGTTCAATCATCACCTTTGCAGAAAGCTCAATATTAGTGTCCTTAAGAACATCATGAAGAAGACGATAGAGTTTCTGCATTTGCTCACTTGATGGTGGACAGTTAACGAACTGACCTTTGAGTTGCTCTACCCCAGTGAAAACCTCGAGAACTTGATCGCATTGCTTGGCCACTTGAACTAAGTGGTAATATACATGATAGCGAAGTGGAGAACTCGTATCCAGGTTGTTAAACAATCGCCAAAGGCTAAAATATAGCAATTAATATAAATAGAGGTTAGTTAATATTAAAACTTACGATTGCAAGCACACTTTAGCCAAAGGTACATCAGGCGCTTTGGTCATCTTTTCACAGTAAGCCAACACAATATTCTCTCCTCTGTCTAAAGAGATCTAGGAAAAGGAAATTATTATTTCATTGTCAATTTTAGGTTTTTAATTACTTACAGTAATCATAATTGACACAATACTGTTGAGAATGCCATCGATTTGTGCTGGTTCACCATCCTTAAAACAAGCATCACTAACGCCGATAATCTTATGCAAATCATCTTCGATGCCTTTTGATGATTTCTCGGAAGAAATTTCAGCTCCGAGTTTTTTAAAGAATTTCCTCAACTCCTGGACCTATAGAAGCAAGAATATTAGTCTATTATAGGTACACATACACAAATGATTAAGATCCAAACATAACCTATAAGCAGATTGATATTGGTTTAAGATGTTTTGTATCCCATTTCGTACAAAAAAGTAATATATTTCAATTTACCTGTTCGTCCAACGATAGATCTATAAAAACCGGGACAGCATTCATGGCTTTATCTTATTAAAAGTTTAAAAATGTATCTGCGGAAAAATTCTACCAGCACACGTCGCTTTTTTTGACAACTTGAAAGGGTTGTCTTGCTTGTCAATGTGCGAAAGAGATATAAAGACGAAAGGAAAGGACATGTTTGGAAAGTGATTAGGGTGCCATCGCAAGAAGTTTAAAGTGTGGTTCACACTATCGATCAAAACTGACAACGAAAACTGATGACAGTTTTAGATTCTTTCCGATTTCCCATTGTGTTGAGGTGTATATATACATTTATACAAATAAGTAATAATCTTATTTAATACTTTTCTATTTAGAATTTAATAACCTTGTACAAATAAAAAACAACAAACAAAAAAAGAAAAGCAATAAGCCTAAGTAAATAGAAAGAGTTTAAAATAATCGCACATATAGCTTTCTCACATTTAAATCTTCATCCATGGAAGGGAAAAATACTTAAAAAAAATGATTACATTCGCTATATTGGGTGAATACAATCGATTTCTTTCTCTATTTTTCCCTCTCCATTATTTATTTAGATTTAAGATTTAACTGACAATATACGTCAAAGAAATTAAATAATGTATTTGTAAATTTGTTATACCTAACTTGAAAAAAGGAAAGTGGGTGTGGACGTAGGGAGGTGGCAACTTTAGTTGCCAACGGGAGCTTAGCATATACATTGAAAAATCAAATAAAAATATCAAAAGCAACGCAAATCTTAATTTTTCATAAAAAAAGCAGTTAGTTAATGTAGTAAATGGTAACATTTAGTTAAAACGATGATATTCTTCATAACAATCAGTGGGATGCAATGGAACATTGCATTTTTTGCAGAGAAATATGGTCCGTTTTGAACATTTCTTACAGCGCCTTTATTTAGACTCGCCCCTTGTTACAACATGTTCCTTCCTGTCTGTATGATAATAATCGTTATCAGAACTCCAATACATTTTCTTTGAAGGAAGTGTATGATAGCCACTGAATAAGGCTATTCCCAGTGAAACCTTGATATCCTCGGAAGTTAGGCAAAAGTTATGAACCGCCTTCTGACCGGCATATTAATAAGTTTGAGCAACTATTTGGTTTCTCAGTTCTACCGTCTACCGTTAAGCTTTTTGATCTCCCTGACATCGTAGTTGAAATAAATACCACATTGTGAAAATTCAGCTCGTCTTTACATAGAAGCATATAAATTCTTTGCTCACATTTCTTTCAAAAAAAAAAATGCACTTGATATGGATGTATATTATAATGTCCCAGTGGCAACTTAAGTGGCATCTTAAATTGTAGTCTAAAAAACAAAGCAGAAACATCTCCCAATTGTACCGAATCCGAACCATTGTAAAGCTGCAATATTGTAGAAGCAAACGGAAAGAAAAACGAAATAAATAACCACCACTAAACAATTTTTTTGATGAAATGTATTGCAGCCTAACCTTACTGACAAAAAATGTTTGTGACCCGTCAATCTTAAATTCACCGTAACGGTAAAATTTGTTTTCAAACTTGCTTCAATGTGAATGAAAGAGTTGGACATATATGCATAAATAGGTCTGTTTGGTAACATGCTAGTTTTCGAAAGTTCTACGTAAACTACATAGAATCTGACAGTTTCATGGCTCTCAATTTTTTTACTCTCATCTGGCTCTCTCTTTGCGATGAATTATCTGCAAGACCAATTCCTCGGGGTGGGCCGAGCCAACTCTGTCAAACCATCCATTGTGAAATGTCATAATCTTCATTGTTAGTGGAAAACAAAAACAATTTGATAGGTTTGACCAAGTGTTGTTTAAAAGCGTTTGTTTACTTTTGTGCAAGTTTTCTGTCTGTGAGAGGAGTTCTCTCTCTTTGAGAGGATTCTACTATTTGACAGATCTCAATTCCGTGTGCCAAAAAAGATACCAAACACACCTTAGGTGTTGTTTGTGTTTTCCACTAACAATGAAGATTATGACATTTCACCAACTGTCAGATGGCTGGTTTGACACACAGTACACGTATCTAAGGTAGTATACTTAGAGTGTTCATTTTCGTCCAAGTTCGCGCATCTGTCAAAAATTCAAGAAAATGGCCGCCAACTGTGAAGATATTTGCATTTAATTTTCGTTTTTTTAATGTTTTCTATACTATTTAATTAACTTTTTTGTCAAAACTTTGAAAAATGTGTTGTGTCGTATACGAATGTTGTGTGAACAATAATAAAAAGAACTGTGATGAGAAAATATGACCGACTGAAATATCCGAACAATAACTCTAGAAAACTCAAGGAAAATGAAAAGATAAACGAATAAATCGATTTCATAAAGTAAAACGTATGTTATTTTATTAAGAAATGATAAGAAAAACTACGAAAACAATGAATTTGAATTAAATCCCATAGAAATGCCACACAGTTGTCGGCCATTTTTTGCTTTGAAAATGTTTGACAGATGCGCAATATACTACCTTAGATACGTGTACTGTGGGTTTGACAGAGTTGGCTCGGCCCACCCCGAGGAATTGGTCTTGCAGGTAATTCATCGCAAAGAGAGAGCCAAATGAGAGTAAAAAAAATTGAGAGCCATGAAACTGTCAGATTCTATGTAGTTTACGTAGAACTTTCCAAAACTAGCATGTTACCAAACAGACCTAATAGGTGTGTTTGGTATCTTTTTTGGCACACGGAATTGAAGTCTGTCAAATAGTAGAATCCTCTCAAAGACAGAAAACTTGCACAAAAGTAAACAAACGCTTTTCAAACAACACTTGGTCAAACCTATCAAATTGTTTTTGTTTTCCACTAACAATGAAGATTATGACATTTCACAAACTGTCAGATGGCTGGTTTGACAGAGTTGGCTCGGCCCACCACGACGAATTGGTCTTGCATATAATTCATCGCAAAGAGAGAGCCAAATGAGAGTAAGCAAAAATTGAGAACCATGAAACTGTCAGATTCTATGTAGTTTACGTAGAACTTTCCAAAACTAGCATGTTACCAAACAGACCTAATAGGTGTGTTTGGTATCTTTTTTGGCACACGGAATTGAGATCTGTCAAATAGTAGAATCCTCTCAAAGAGAGAGAACTCCTCTCAAAGACAGAAAACTTGCACAAAAGTAAACAAACGCTTTTCAAACAACACTTGGTCAAACGTATCAAATTGTTTTTGTTTTCCACTAACACTGTAGATTATGACATTTCACAAACTGTCAGATGGCTGGTTTGACAGAGTTGGCTCGGCCCACCCCAAGGAATTGGTCTTGCAAATAATTCATCGCAAAGAGAGACCCAAATGAGAGTAAAAAAAATTGAGAGCCATGAAACTGTCAGATTCTATGTAGTTTACGTAGAACTTTCCAAAACTAGCATGTTACCAAACAGACCTAATGTTTGGAAAGAGAAGATCAGGCGATAGTATTCTGTCGAAAGGAATAACATACTTTTGTCATGTGGCCACAAAAGTTGCCACTGGGACATAATGGGTTAATATTTGTTTGCATCGCATTTTGCTGCAGCTTTAAATTTAAAATAACCTCTAAAATTCAAACCTCGTAGCAAAAAAAAAACAATTTATTTTTTCTAATAAATCTCGGAATTAGTTCTTTTTTTAATAAAAACATTAATCTTCTTCATCTGTCCTTCGATGCCTAAATTTGTAACCGCTGCTAATGGATAAGTTTCTGTGTTTTGGCCAATTCCAGCTGCGCTGCTGAAACATTTTGCAGGCCGTCCTTAACAGCATTCAGATTCTCCTTCCACGCTTGTAACAAGTCACGCAACTGTTCCCATTGCGAGAAACCAAAGGTTCGGTGCATAGTGCTGGATATATGAACCTTCCGATTTGCTTGGTCGAGACGAGCACGTACCAGTTTTGTTTTCAGAACCTCAATGATGAATGGCTCCACTTCGTCTTCTTCGATCTGCAGCTCCTTGGTCAACTGTTCGAATGTCGGCGAGCTGCATAAAAGTTAGAAGACGCATTTTCTTCATGTTCTGATCATGATTGAGACCATGCGATGTGACAAACTCTTTATGGTTCTCATAGAACTGCACGTAGGAAGGCAACTTGTCGGAAACAAAAATCGACAGCAGATCATGGATAAGGTCGCCTTCCAGAAAACGAACGGGTTTCAGCGACAACAAGGGATCTAATAAGAAAGTATTTGGATCAGCCAGAGCGGTTACAATACATTTCATTGCATCCTCGCGAGCAACGCAAGCATTATCAGCCGTATAGGTACCCAAGAGTTCAATCATCACCTTTGCAGAAAGCTCAATATTAGTGTCCTTAAGAACATCATGAAGAAGACGATAGAGTTTCTGCATTTGCTCACTTGATGGTGGACAGTTAACGAACTGACCTTTGAGTTGCTCTACCCCAGTGAAAACCTCGAGAACTTGATCGCATTGCTTGGCCACTTGAACTAAGTGGTAATATACATGATAGCGAAGTGGAGAACTCGTATCCAGGTTGTTAAACAACCGCCAAAGGCTAAAATATAGCAATTAATATAAATAGAGGTTAGTTAATATTAAAACTTACGATTGCAAGCACACTTTAGCCAAAGGTACATCAGGCGCATCTTTTTACAGTAAGCCAACACAATATTCTCTCCTCTGTCTAAAGAGATCTAGGAAAAGGAAATTACAATATTCTCTCCTCTGTCTAAAGAGATCTAGGAAAAGGAAATTATTATTGTCAATTTTGGGTTTTTAATTACTTACAGTAATCATAATTGACACAATACTGTTGAGAATGCCATCGATTTGTGCTGGTTCACAATCCTTAAAACAAGCATCACTAACGCCGATAATCTTATGCAAATCATCTTCGATGCCTTTTGATGATTTATCGGAAGAAATTTCAGCTCCGAGTTTTTTAAAGAATTTCCTCAACTCCTGGACCTATAGAAGCAAGAATATTAGTCTATTATAGGTACACATACACAAATGATTAAGATCCAAACATAACCTATAAGCAGATTGATATTGGTTTAAGATGTTTTGTATCCCATTTCGTACAAAAAAGTAATATATTTCAATTTACCTGTTCGTCCAACGATAGATCTATAAAAACCGGGACAGCATTCATGGCTTTATCTTATTAAAAGTTTAAAAATGTATCTGCGGAAAAATTCTACCAGCACACGTCGCTTTTTTTGACAACTTGAAAGGGTTGTCTTGCTTGTCAATGTGCGAAAGAGATATAAAGACGAAAGGAAAGGACATGTTTGAAAAGTGATTAGGGTGCAGTCCCAAGAAGTTTAAAGTGTGGTACACACTATCGATCAAAACTGACAACGAAAACTGATGACAGTTTTAGATTCTTTCCGATTTCCCATTGTGTTGAGGTGTATATATACACACTTTAATTACTCTAATACTGTATAACATATACTCAATATGAATTGTTCTTACATTAATTTATATATATTTATGTAAATAATAATCTTATTTAATACTTTTCTATTTAGAATTTAATAACCTTGTACAAATAAAAAACAACAAAAAAAAAAGAAAAGCAATAAGCCTAAGTAAATAGAAAGAGTTTAAAATAATCGCACATATAGCTTTCTCACATTTAAATCTTCATCCATGGAAGGGAAAAATACTTAAAAAAATGATTACATTCGCTATATTGCGTGAATACAATCGATTTCTTTCTCTATTTTTCCCTCTCCATTATTTATTTAGATTTAAGATTTAACTGACAATATACGTCAAAGAAATTAAATAATGTATTTGTAAATTTGTTATACCTAACTTGGAAAAAGGAAAGTGGGTGTGGATGTAGGGAGGTGGCAACTTTAGTTGCCAACGGGAGCTTAGCATATACACTGAAAAATCAAATAAAAATATCAAAAGCAACGCAAATCTTAATTTTTCATAAAAAAAGCAGTTAGTTAATGTAGTAAATGGTAACATTTAGTTAAAACGATGATATTCTTCATAACAATCAGTAGGATGCAATGGAACATTACATTTTTTGCAGAGAAATATGGTCCGTTTTGAACATTTCTTACAGCGCCTGTATTTAGACTCGCCCCTTGTTACAACATGTTTCTTCCTGTCTGTATGATAACAATCGTTATCAGAACTCCAATACATTTTCTTTGAAGGAAGTGTATGATAGCCACTGAATAAGGCTATTCCCAGTGAAACCTTGATATCCTCGGAAGTTAGGCAAAAGTTATGAACCGCCTTCTGACCGGCATATTAATAAGTTTGAGCAACTATTTGGTTTCTCAGTTCTACCGTCTACCGTTAAGCTTTTTGATCTCCCTGACATCGTAGTTGAAATAAATACCATATATTGTGAAAATTCAGCTCGTCTTTACATAGAAGCATATAAATTCTTTGCTCACATTTCTTTCAAAAAAAAAGATGCACTTGATATGGATGTATATTATAATGTCCCAGTGGCAACTTAAGTGGCATCTTAAATTGTAGTATAAAAAACAAAGCAGAAAAATCTCCCAATTGTACCGAATCCGAACCTTTGTAAAGCTGCAATATTGTAGAAGCAAACGGAAAGAAAAACGAAATAAATAACCACCACTAAACAATTTTTTTGATGAAATGTATTGCAGCCTAACTTTACTGACAAAAAATGTTTGTCAATCTTATATTCACCGTAACGGTAAAATTTGTTTTCAAACTTGCTTCAATGTGAATGAAAGAGTTGGACATATATGCATAAATAGGTCTGTTTGGTAACATGCTAGTTTTCGAAAGTTCTACGTAAACTACATAGAATCTGACAGTTTCATGGCTCTCAATTTTTTTACTCTCATCTGGCTCTCTCTTTGCGATGAATTATCTGCAAGACCAAATTCTCTGGGTGGTTCGAGCCAACTCTGTCAAACCATCCATTGTGAAATGTCATAATCTTCATTGTTAGTGGAAAACAAAAACAATTTGATAGGTTTGACCAAGTGTTGTTTGGAAAGCGTTTGTTTACTTTTGTGCAAGTTTTCTGTCTTTGAGAGGAGTTCTCTCTCTTTGAGAGGATTCTACTATTTGACAGATCTCAATTCCGTGTGCCAAAAAAGATACCAAACACACCTTAGGTGTTGTTTGTGTTTTCCACTAACAATGAAGATTATGACATTTCACCAACTGTCAGATGGCTGGTTTGACACACAGTACACGTATCTAAGGTAGTATACTTAGAGTGTTCATTTTCGTCCAAGTTCGCGCATCTGTCAAAAATTCAAGAAAATGGCCGCCAACTGTGAGGATATTTGCATTTAATTTTCGTTTTTTTAATGTTTTCTATACTATTTAATTAACTTTTTTGTCAAAACTTTGAAAAATGTGTTGTGTCGTATACGAATGTTGTGTGAACAATAATAAAAAGAACTGTGATGAGAAAATATGACCGACTGAAATATCCGAACAATAACTATAGAAAACTCAAGGAAAATGAAAAGATAAACGAATAAATCGATTTCATAAAGTAAAACGTATGTTATTTTATTAAGAAATGATAAGAAAAACTACGAAAACAATGAATTTGAATTAAATCCCATAGAAATGCCACACAGTTGTCGGCCATTTTTTGCTTTGAAAATGTTTGACAGATGCGCAATATACTACCTTAGATACGTGTACTGTGGGTTTGACAGAGTTGGCTCGGCCCACCCCGAGGAATTGGTCTTGCAGGTAATTCATCGCAAAGAGAGAGCCAAATGAGAGTAAAAAAAATTGAGAGCCATGAAACTGTCAGATTCTATGTAGTTTACGTAGAACTTTCCAAAACTAGCATGTTACCAAACAGACCTAATAGGTGTGTTTGGTATTTTTTTGGCACACGGAATTGAAGTCTGTCAAATAGTAGAATCCTCTCAAAGACAGAAAACTTGCACAAAAGTAAACAAACGCTTTTCAAACAACACTTGGTCAAACCTATCAAATTGTTTTTGTTTTCCACTAACAATGAAGATTATGACATTTCACAAACTGTCAGATGGCTGGTTTGACAGAGTTGGCTCGGCCCACCACGACGAATTGGTCTTGCATATAATTCATCGCAAAGAGAGAGCCAAATGAGAGTAAGCAAAAATTGAGAACCATGAAACTGTCAGATTCTATGTAGTTTACGTAGAACTTTCCAAAACTAGCATGTTACCAAACAGACCTAATAGGTGTGTTTGGTATCTTTTTTGGCACACGGAATTGAGATCTGTCAAATAGTAGAATCCTCTCAAAGAGAGAGAACTCCTCTCAAAGACAGAAAACTTGCACAAAAGTAAACAAACGCTTTTCAAACAACACTTGGTCAAACGTATCAAATTGTTTTTGTTTTCCACTAACACTGTAGATTATGACATTTCACAAACTGTCAGATGGCTGGTTTGACAGAGTTGGCTCGGCCCACCCCAAGGAATTGGTCTTGCAAATAATTCATCGCAAAGAGAGACCCAAATGAGAGTAAAAAAAATTGAGAGCCATGAAACTGTCAGATTCTATGTAGTTTACGTAGAACTTTCGAAAACTAGCATGTTACCAAACAGACCTAATGTTTGGAAAGAGAAGATCAGGCGATAGTATTCTGTCGAAAGGAATAACATACTTTTGTCATGTGGCCACAAAAGTTGCCACTGGGACATAATGGGTTAATATTTGTTTGCATCGCATTTTGCTGCAGCTTTAAATTTAAAATAACCTCTAAAATTCAAACCTCGTAGCAAAAAAAAAACAATTTATTTTTTCTAATAAATCTCGGAATTAGTTCTTTTTTTAATAAAAACATTAATCTTCTTCATCTGTCCTTCGATGCCTAAATTTGTAACCGCTGCTAATGGATAAGTTTCTGTGTTTTGGCCAATTCCAGCTGCGCTGCTGAAACATTTTGCAGGCCGTCCTTAACAGCATTCAGATTCTCCTTCCACGCTTGTAACAAGTCACGCAACTGTTCCCATTGCGAGAAATCAAAGGTTCGGTGCATAGTGCTGGATATATGAACCTTCCGATTTGCTTGGTCGAGACGAGCACGTACCAGTTTTGTTTTCAGAACCTCAATGATGAATGGCTCCACTTCGTCTTCTTCGATCTGCAGCTCCTTGGTCAACTGTTCGAATGTCGGCGAGCTGCATAAAAGTTAGAAGACGCATTTTCTTCATGTTCTGATCATGATTGAGACCATGCGATGTGACAAACTCTTTATGGTTCTCATAGAACTGCACGTAGGAAGGCAACTTGTCGGAAACAAAAATCGACAGCAGATCATGGATAAGGTCGCCTTCCAGAAAACGAACGGGTTTCAGCGACAACAAGGGATCTAATAAGAAAGTATTTGGATCAGCCAGAGCGGTTACAATACATTTCATTGCATCCTCGCGAGCAACGCAAGCATTATCAGCCGTATAGGTACCCAAGAGTTCAATCATCACCTTTGCAGAAAGCTCAATATTAGTGTCCTTAAGAACATCATGAAGAAGACGATAGAGTTTCTGCATTTGCTCACTTGATGGTGGACAGTTAACGAACTGACCTTTGAGTTGCTCTACCCCAGTGAAAACCTCGAGAACTTGATCGCATTGCTTGGCCACTTGAACTAAGTGGTAATATACATGATAGCGAAGTGGAGAACTCGTATCCAGGTTGTTAAACAACCGCCAAAGGCTAAAATATAGCAATTAATATAAATAGAGGTTAGTTAATATTAAAACTTACGATTGCAAGCACACTTTAGCCAAAGGTACATCAGGCGCATCTTTTTACAGTAAGCCAACACAATATTCTCTCCTCTGTCTAAAGAGATCTAGGAAAAGGAAATTACAATATTCTCTCCTCTGTCTAAAGAGATCTAGGAAAAGGAAATTATTATTGTCAATTTTGGGTTTTTAATTACTTACAGTAATCATAATTGACACAATACTGTTGAGAATGCCATCGATTTGTGCTGGTTCACCATCCTTAAAACAAGCATCACTAACGCCGATAATCTTATGCAAATCATCTTCGATGCCTTTTGATGATTTCTCGGAAGAAATTTCAGCTCCGAGTTTTTTAAAGAATTTCCTCAACTCCTGGACCTATAGAAGCAAGAATATTAGTCTATTATAGGTACACATCCACAAATGATTAAGATCCAAACATAACCTATAAGCAGATTGATATTGGTTTAAGATGTTTTGTATCCCATTTCGTACAAAAAAGTAATATATTTCAATTTACCTGTTCGTCCAACGATAGATCTATAAAAACCGGGACAGCATTCATGGCTTTATCTTATTAAAAGTTTAAAAATGTATCTGCGGAAAAATTCTACCAGCACACGTCGCTTTTTTTGACAACTTGAAAGGGTTGTCTTGCTTGTCAATGTGCGAAAGAGATATAAAGACGAAAGGAAAGGACATGTTTGGAAAGTGATTAGGGTGCCATCGCAAGAAGTTTAAAGTGTGGTTCACACTATCGATCAAAACTGACAACGAAAACTGATGACAGTTTTAGATTCTTTCCGATTTCCCATTGTGTTGAGGTGTATATATATGCATTTATACAAATAAGTAATAATCTTATTTAATACTTTTCTATTTAGAATTTAATAACCTTGTACAAATAAAAAACAACAAAAAAAAAAAGAAAAGCAATAAGCCTAAGTAAATAGAAAGAGTTTAAAATAATCGCACATATAGCTTTCTCACATTTAAATCTTCATCCATGGAAGGGAAAAATACTTAAAAAAATGATTACATTCGCTATATTGCGTGAATACAATCGATTTCTTTCTCTATTTTTCCCTCTCCATTATTTATTTAGATTTAAGATTTAACTGACAATATACGTCAAAGAAATTAAATAATGTATTTGTAAATTTGTTATACCTAACTTGAAAAAAGGAAAGTGGGTGTGGACGTAGGGAGGTGGCAACTTTAGTTGCCAACGGGAGCTTAGCATATACATTGAAAAATCAAATAAAAATCTCAAAAGCAACGCAAATCTTAATTTTTCATAAAAAAAGCAGTTAGTTAATGTAGTAAATGGTAACATTTAGTTAAAACGATGATATTCTTCATAACAATCAGTGGGATGCAATGGAACATTGCATTTTTTGCAGAGAAATATGGTCCGTTTTGAACATTTCTTACAGCGCCTGTATTTAGACTCGCCCCTTGTTACAACATGTTCCTTCCTGTCTGTATGATAACAATCGTTATCAGAACTCCAATACATTTTCTTTGAAGGAAGTGTATGATAGCCACTGAATAAGGCTATTCCCAGTGAAACCTTGATATCCTCGGAAGTTAGGCAAAAGTTATGAACCGCCTTCTGATCGGCATATTAATAAGTTTGAGCAACTATTTGGTTTCTCAGTTCTACCGTCTACTGTTAAGCTTTTTGATCTCCCTGACATCGTAGTTGAAATAAATACCATATATTGTGAAAATTCAGCTCGTCTTTACATAGAAGCATATAAATTCTTTGCTCACATTTCTTTCAAAAAAAAAATGCACTTGATATGGATGTATATTATAATGTCCCAGTGGCAACTTAAGTGGCATCTTAAATTGTAGTCTAAAAAACAAAGCAGAAACATCTCCCAATTGTACCGAATCAGAACCTTTGTAAAGCTGCAATATTGTAGAAGCAAACGGAAAGAAAAACGAAATAAATAACCACCACTAAACAATTTTTTTGATGAAATGCATTGCAGCCTAACTTTACTGACAAAAAATGTTTGTGACCCGTCAATCTTAAATTCACCGTAACGGTAAAATTTGTTTTCAAACTTGCTTCAATGTGAATGAAAGAGTTGGACATATATGCATAAATAGGTATGTTTGGTAACATGCTAGTTTTCGAAAGTTCTACGTAAACTATATAGAATCTGACAGTTTCATGGCTCTCAATTTTTTTACTCTCATCTGGCTCTCTCTTTGCGATGAATTATCTGCAAGATCAATTCCTCCGGGTGGGCCGAGCCAACTCTGTCAAACCATCCATTGTGAAATGTCATAATCTTCATTGTTAGTGGAAAACAAAAACAATTTGATAGGTTTGACCAAGTGCTGTTTGAAAAGCGTTTGTTTACTTTTGTGCAAGTTTTCTGTCTTTGAGAGGAGTTTTCTCTCTTTGAGAGGATTCTACTATATGACAGATCTCAATTCCGTGTGCCAAAAAAGATACCAAACACACCTTAGGTGTTGTTTGTGTTTTCCACTAACAATGAAGATTATGACATTTCACCAACTGTCAGATGGCTGGTTTGACACACAGTACACGTATCTAAGGTAGTATACTTAGAGTGTTCATTTTCGTCCAAGTTCGCGCATCTGTCAAAAATTCAAGAAAATGGCCGCCAACTGTGAGGATATTTGCATTTAATTTTCGTTTTTTTAATGTTTTCTATACTATTTAATTAACTTTTTTGTCAAAACTTTGAATAATGTGTTGTGTCGTATACGAATGTTGTGTGAACAATAATAAAAAGAACTGTAATGAGAAAATATGACCGACTGAAATATCCGAACAATAACTATAGAAAACTCAAGGAAAATGAAAAGATAAACGAATAAATCGATTTCATAAAGTAAAACGTATGTTATTTTATTAAGAAATGATAAGAAAAACTACGAAAACAATGAATTTGAATTAAATCCCATAGAAATGCCACACAGTTGTCGGCCATTTTTTGCTTTGAAAATGTTTGACAGATGGGCAATATACTACCTTAGATACGTGTACTGTGGGTTTGACAGAGTTGGCTCGGCCCACCCCGAGGAATTGGTCTTGCAGGTAATTCATCGCAAAGAGAGAGCCAAATGAGAGTAAAAAAAATTGAGAGCCATGAAACTGTCAGATTCTATGTAGTTTACGTAGAACTTTCCAAAACTAGCATGTTACCAAACAGACCTAATAGGTCTGTTCCCGTACCTGTCCAAAACAGCCGAAAGCAGCCGAAATCAGTCAAATCCTGTTCCCGTACGAAGATTTTTCATATGTTTTGACAAAAGAGAGTGTAGTTTTAGGCTGTTTTCGGCTGTTTGCAACAGTACGGGAACAGACCTAATAGGTGTGTTTGGTATCTTTGTTGGCACACGGAATTGAAGTCTGTCAAATAGTAGAATCCTCTCAAAGAGAGAGAACTCCTCTCAAAGACAGAAAACTTGCACAAAAGTAAACAAACGCTTTTCAAACAACACTTGGTCAAACCTATCAAATTGTTTTTGTTTTCCACTAACAATGAAGATTATGACATTCCACAAACTGTCAGATGGCTGGTTTGACAGAGTTGGCTCGGCCCACCACGACGAATTGGTCTTGCAGATAATTCATCGCAAAGAGAGAGCCAAATGAGAGTAAGCAAAAATTGAGAGCCATGAAACTGTCAGATTCTATGTAGTTTACGTAGAACTTTCCAAAACTAGCATGTTACCAAACAGACCTAATAGGTGTGTTTGGTATCTTTTTTGGCACACGGAATTGAGATCTGTCAAATAGTAGAATCCTCTCAAAGAGAGAGAACTCCTCTCAAAGACAGAAAACTTGCACAAAAGTAAACAAACGCTTTTCAAACAACACTTGGTCAAACGTATCAAATTGTTTTTGTTTTCCACTAACACTGTAGATTATGACATTTCACAAACTGTCAGATGGCTGGTTTGACAGAGTTGGCTCGGCCCACCCCGAGGAATTGGTCTTGCAGGTAATTCATCGCAAAGAGAGAGCCAAATGAGAGTAAAAAAAATTGAGAGCCATGAAACTGTCAGATTCTATGTAGTTTACGTAGAACTTTCCAAAACTAGCATGTTACCAAACAGACCTAATAGGTGTGTTTGGTATCTTTTTTGGCACACGGAATTGAAGTCTGTCAAATAGTAGAATCCTCTCAAAGAGAGAGAACTCCTCTCAAAGACAGAAAACTTGCACAAAAGTAAACAAACGCTTTTCAAACAACACTTGGTCAAACGTATCAAATTGTTTTTGTTTTCCACTAACACTGTAGATTATGACATTTCACAAACTGTCAGATGGCTGGTTTGACAGAGTTGGCTCGGCCCACCCCAAGGAATTGGTCTTGCAAATAATTCATCGCAAAGAGAGACCCAAATGAGAGTAAAAAAAATTGAGAGCCATGAAACTGTCAGATTCTATGTAGTTTACGTAGAACTTTCGAAAACTAGCATGTAACCAAACAGACCTAATGTTTGGAAAGAGAAACTCAGGCGATAGTATTCTGTCGAAAGGAATAACATACTTTTGTCATGTGGCCACAAAAGTTGCCACTGGGACATAATGGGTTAATATTTGTTTGCATCGCATTTTGCTGCAGCTTTAAATTTAAAATAACCTCTAAAATTCAAACCTCGTAGCAAAAAAAAAACCATTTATTTTTTCTAATAAACCTCGGAATTAGTTCTTTTTTTTAATAAAAACATTAATCTTCTTCATCTGTCCTTCGATGCCTAAATTTGTAACCGCTGCCAATGGATAAGTTTCTGTGTTTTGGCCAATTCCAGCTGCGCTGCTGAAACATTTTGCAGGCCGTCCTTAACAGCATTCAGATTCTCCTTCCACGCTTGTAACAAGTCACGCAACTGTTCCCATTGCGAGAAACCAAAGGTTCGGTGCATAGTGCTGGATATATGAACCTTCCGATTTGCTTGGTCGAGACGAGCACGTACCAGTTTTGTTTTCAGAACCTCAATGATGAATGGCTCCACTTCGTCTTCTTCGATCTGCAGCTCCTTGGTCAACTGTTCGAATGTCATTTCCGGATTACTCTCGGCGAGCTGCATAAAAGTTAGAAGACGCATTTTCTTCATGTTCTGATCATGATTGAGACCATGCGATGTGACAAACTCTTTATGGTTCTCATAGAACTGCACGTAGGAAGGCAACTTGTCGGAAACAAAAATCGACAGCAGATCATGGATAAGGTCGCCTTCCAGAAAACGAACGGGTTTCAGCGACAACAAGGGATCTAATAAGAAAGTATTTGGATCAGCCAGAGCGGTTACAATACATTTCATTGCATCCTCGCGAGCAACGCAAGCATTATCAGCCGTATAGGTACCCAAGAGTTCAATCATCACCTTTGCAGAAAGCTCAATATTAGTGTCCTTAAGAACATCATGAAGAAGACGATAGAGTTTCTGCATTTGCTCACTTGATGGTGGACAGTTAACGAACTGACCTTTGAGTTGCTCTACCCCAGTGAAAACCTCGAGAACTTGATCGCATTGCTTGGCCACTTGAACTAAGTGGTAATATACATGATAGCGAAGTGGAGAACTCGTATCCAGGTTGTTAAACAACCGCCAAAGGCTAAAATATAGCAATTAATATAAATAGAGGTTAGTTAATATTAAAACTTACGATTGCAAGCACACTTTAGCCAAAGGTACATCAGGCGCATCTTTTTACAGTAAGCCAACACAATATTCTCTCCTCTGTCTAAAGAGATCTAGGAAAAGGAAATTACAATATTCTCTCCTCTGTCTAAAGAGATCTAGGAAAAGGAAATTATTATTGTCAATTTTGGGTTTTTAATTACTTACAGTAATCATAATTGACACAATACTGTTGAGAATGCCATCGATTTGTGCTGGTTCACCATCCTTAAAACAAGCATCACTAACGCCGATAATCTTATGCAAATCATCTTCGATGCCTTTTGATGATTTATCGGAAGAAATTTCAGCTCCGAGTTTTTTAAAGAATTTCCTCAACTCCTGGACCTATAGAAGCAAGAATATTAGTCTATTATAGGTACACATACACAAATGATTAAGATCCAAACATAACCTATAAGCAGATTGATATTGGTTTAAGATGTTTTGTATCCCATTTCGTACAAAAAAGTAATATATTTCAATTTACCTGTTCGTCCAACGATAGATCTATAAAAACCGGGACAGCATTCATGGCTTTATATTATTAAAAGTTTAAAAATGTATCTGCGGAAAAATTCTACCAGCACACGTCGCTTTTTTTGACAACTTGAAAGGGTTGTCTTGCTTGTCAATGTGCGAAAGAGATATAAAGACGAAAGGAAAGGACATGTTTGGAAAGTGATTAGGGTGCCATCGCAAGAAGTTTAAAGTGTGGTTCACACTATCGATCAAAACTGACAACGAAAACTGATGACAGTTTTAGATTCTTTCCGATTTCCCATTGTGTTGAGGTGTATATATATGCATTTATACAAATAAGTAATAATCTTATTTAATACTTTTCTATTTAGAATTTAATAACCTTGTACAAATAAAAAACAACAAAAAAAAAGAAAAGCAATAAGCCTAAGTAAATAGAAAGAGTTTAAAATAATCGCACGTATAGCTTTCTCACATTTAAATCTTCATCCATGGAAGGGAAAAATACTTAAAAAAATGATTACATTCGCTATATTGCGTGAATACAATCGATTTCTTTCTCTATTTTTCCCTCTCCATTATTTATTTAGATTTAAGATTTAACTGACAATATACGTCAAAGAAATTAAATAATGTATTTGTAAATTTGTTATACCTAACTTGGAAAAAGGAAAGTGGGTGTGGACGTAGGGAGGTGGCAACTTTAGTTGCCAACGGGAGCTTAGCATATACATTGAAAAATCAAATAAAAATCTCAAAAGCAACGCAAATCTTAATTTTTCATAAAAAAAGCAGTTAGTTAATGTAGTAAATGGTAACATTTAGTTAAAACGATGATATTCTTCATAACAATCAGTAGGATGCAATGGAACATTGCATTTTTTGCAGAGAAATATGGTCCGTTTTGAACATTTCTTACAGCGCCTGTATTTAGACTCGCCCCTTGTTACAACATGTTCCTTCCTGTCTGTATGATAACAATCGTTATCAGAACTCTAATACATTTTCTTTGAAGGAAGTGTATGATAGCCACTGAATAAGGCTATTCCCAGTGAAACCTTGATATCCTCGGAAGTTAGGCAAAAGTTATGAACCGCCTTCTGACCGGCATATTAATAAGTTTGAGCAACTATTTGGTTTCTCAGTTCTACTGTCTACCGTTAAGCTTTTTGATCTCCCTGACATCGTAGTTGAAATAAATACCATATATTGTGAAAATTCAGCTCGTCTTTACATAGAAGCATATAAATTCTTTGCTCACATTTCTTTCAAAAAAAAAGATGCACTTGATATGGATGTATATTATAATGTCCCAGTGGCAACTTAAGTGGCATCTTAAATTGTAGTATAAAAAACAAAGCAGAAAAATCTCCCAATTGTACCGAATCCGAACCTTTGTAAAGCTGCAATATTGTAGAAGCAAACGGAAAGAAAAACGAAATAAATAACCACCACTAAACAATTTTTTTGATGAAATGTATTGCAGCCTAACTTTACTGACAAAAAATGTTTGTCAATCTTATATTCACCGTAACGGTAAAATTTGTTTTCAAACTTGCTTCAATGTGAATGAAAGAGTTGGACATATATGCATAAATAGGTCTGTTTGGTAACATGCTAGTTTTCGAAAGTTCTACGTAAACTACATAGAATCTGACAGTTTCATGGCTCTCAATTTTTTTACTCTCATCTGGCTCTCTCTTTGCGATGAATTATCTGCAAGACCAAATTCTCTGGGTGGTTCGAGCCAACTCTGTCAAACCATCCATTGTGAAATGTCATAATCTTCATTGTTAGTGGAAAACAAAAACAATTTGATAGGTTTGACCAAGTGTTGTTTGGAAAGCGTTTGTTTACTTTTGTGCAAGTTTTCTGTCTTTGAGAGGAGTTCTCTCTCTTTGAGAGGATTCTACTATTTGACAGATCTCAATTCCGTGTGCCAAAAAAGATACCAAACACACCTTAGGTGTTGTTTGTGTTTTCCACTAACAATGAAGATTATGACATTTCACCAACTGTCAGATGGCTGGTTTGACACACAGTACACGTATCTAAGGTAGTATACTTAGAGTGTTCATTTTCGTCCAAGTTCGCGCATCTGTCAAAAATTCAAGAAAATGGCCGCCAACTGTGAGGATATTTGCATTTAATTTTCGTTTTTTTAATGTTTTCTATACTATTTAATTAACTTTTTTGTCAAAACTTTGAAAAATGTGTTGTGTCGTATACGAATGTTGTGTGGACAATAATAAAAAGAACTGTGATGAGAAAATATGACCGACTGAAATATCCGAACAATAACTATAGAAAACTCAAGGAAAATGAAAAGATAAACGAATAAATCGATTTCATAAAGTAAAACGTATGTTATTTTATTAAGAAATGATAAGAAAAACTACGAAAACAATGAATTTGAATTAAATCCCATAGAAATGCCACACAGTTGTCGGCCATTTTTTGCTTTGAAAATGTTTGACAGATGCGCAATATACTACCTTAGATACGTGTACTGTGGGTTTGACAGAGTTGGCTCGGCCCACCCCGAGGAATTGGTCTTGCAGGTAATTCATCGCAAAGAGAGAGCCAAATGAGTGTAAAAAAAATTGAGAGCCATGAAACTGTCAGATTCTATGTAGTTTACGTAGAACTTTCACAAACTGTCAGATGGCTGGTTTGACAGAGTTGGCTCGGCCCACCACGACGAATTGGTCTTGCAGATAATTCATCGCAAAGAGAGAGCCAAATGAGAGTAAGCAAAAATTGAGAGCCATGAAACTGTCAGATTCTATGTAGTTTACGTAGAACTTTCCAAAACTAGCATGTTACCAAACAGACCTAATAGGTGTGTTTGGTATCTTTTTTGGCACACGGAATTGAGATCTGTCAAATAGTAGAATCCTCTCAAAGAGAGAGAACTCCTCTCAAAGACAGAAAACTTGCACAAAAGTAAACAAACGCTTTTCAAACAACACTTGGTCAAACGTATCAAATTGTTTTTGTTTTCCACTAACACTGTAGATTATGACATTTCACAAACTGTCAGATGGCTGGTTTGACAGAGTTGGCTCGGCCCACCCCAAGGAATTGGTCTTGCAGATAATTCATCGCAAAGAGAGACCCAAATGAGAGTAAACAAAATTGAGAGCCATGAAACTGTCAGATTCTATGTAGTTTACGTAGAACTTTCCAAAACTAGCATGTTACCAAACAGACCTAATGTTTGGAAAGAGAAAATCAGGCGATAGTATTCTGTCGAAAGGAATAACATACTTTTGTCATGTGGCCACAAAAGTTGCCACTGGGACATAATGGGTTAATATTTGTTTGCATCGCATTTTGCTGCAGCTTTAAATTTAAAATAACCTCTAAAACTCAAACCTCGTAGCAAAAAAAAACAATTTATTTTTTCTAATAAATCTCGG
Source organism: Brachyopa scutellaris (assembly GCA_949775065.1). Classification (NCBI taxonomy): domain Eukaryota; kingdom Metazoa; phylum Arthropoda; class Insecta; order Diptera; family Syrphidae; genus Brachyopa; species Brachyopa scutellaris. The sequence goes on from OX459112.1 coordinate 110,066,887, forward strand.
AATTAGTTCTTTTTTTTATAAAAACATTAATCTTCTTCATCTGTCCTTCGATGCCTAAATTTGTAACCGCTGCTAATGGATAAGTTTCTGTGTTTTGGCCAATTCCAGCTGCGCTGCTGAAACATTTTGCAGGCCGTCCTTAACAGCATTCAGATTATCCTTCCACGCTTGTAACAAGTCACGCAACTGTTCCCATTGCGAGAAACCAAAGGTTCGGTGCATAGTGCTGGATATATGAACCTTCCGATTTGCTTGGTCGAGACGAGCACGTACCAGTTTTGTTTTCAGAACCTCAATGATGAATGGCTCCACTTCGTCTTCTTCGATCTGCAGCTCCTTGGTCAACTGTTCGAATGTCATTTCCGGATTACTCTCGGCGAGCTGCATAAAAGTTAGAAGACGCATTTTCTTCATGTTCTGATCATGATTGAGACCATGCGATGTGACTTAAAATAATCGCACATATAGCTTTCTCACATTTAAATCTTCATCCATGGAAGGGAAAAATACTTAAAAAAATTATTACATTCGCTATATTGCGTGAATACAATCGATTTCTTTCTCTATTTTTCCCTCTCCATTATTTATTTAGATTTAAGATTTAACTGACAATATACGTCAAAGAAATTAAATAATGTATTTGTAAATTTGTTATACCTAACTTGAAAAAAGGAAAGTGGGTGTGGACGTAGGGAGGTGGCAACTTTAGTTGCCAACGGGAGCTTAGCATGTACATTGAAAAATCAAATAAAAATCTCAAAAGCAACGCAAATCTTAATTTTTCATAAAAAAAGCAGTTAGTTAATGTAGTAAATGGTAACATTTAGTTAAAACGATGATATTCTTCATAACAATCAGTGGGATGCAATGGAACATTGCATTTTTTGCAGAGAAATATGGTCCGTTTTGAACATTTCTTACAGCGCCTGTATTTAGACTCGCCCCTTGTTACAACATGTTCCTTCCTGTCTGTATGATAACAATCGTTATCAGAACTCTAATACATTTTCTTTGAAGGAAGTGTATGATAGCCACTGAATAAGGCTATTCCCAGTGAAACCTTGATATCCTCGGAAGTTAGGCAAAAGTTATGAACCGCCTTCTGACCGGCATATTAATAAGTTTGAGCAACTATTTGGTTTCTCAGTTCTACTGTCTACCGTTAAGCTTTTTGATCTCCCTGACATCGTAGTTGAAATAAATACCATATATTGTGAAAATTCAGCCCATCTTTACATAGAAGCATATAAATTCTTTGCTCACATTTCTTTCAAAAAAAAAATGCACTTGATATGGATGTATATTATAATGTCCCAGTGGCAACTTAAGTGGCATCTTAAATTGTAGTCTAAAAAACAAAGCAGAAACATCTCCCAATTGTACCGAATCAGAACCTTTGTAAAGCTGCAATATTGTAGAAGCAAACGGAAAGAAAAACGAAATAAATAACCACCACTAAACAATTTTTTTGATGAAATGTATTGCAGCCTAACTTTACTGACAAAAAATGTTTGTGACCCGTCAATCTTAAATTCACCGTAACGGTAAAATTTGTTTTCAAACTTGCTTCAATGTGAATGAAAGAGTTGGACATATATGTATAAATAGGTCTGTTTGGTAACATGCTAGTTTTCGAAAGTTCTACGTAAACTACATAGAATCTGACAGTTTCATGGCTCTCAATTTTTTTACTCTCATCTGGCTCTCTCTTTGCGATGAATTATCTGCAAGACCAATTCCTCGGGGTGGGCCGAGCCAACTCTGTCAAACCATCCATTGTGAAATGTCATAATCTTCATTGTTAGTGGAAAACAAAAACAATTTGATAGGTTTGACCAAGTGTTGTTTGAAAAGCGTTTGTTTACTTTTGTGCAAGTTTTCTGTCTTTGAGAGGAGTTTTCTCTCTTTGAGAGGATTCTACTATTTGACAGATCTCAATTCCGTGTGCCAAAAAAGATATACGAATGTTGTGTGAACAATAATAAAAAGAACTGTGATGAGAAAATATGACCGACTGAAATATCCGAACAATAACTATAGAAAACTCAAGGAAAATGAACAGATAAACGAATAAATCGATTTCATAAAGTAAAACGTATGTTATTTTATTAAGAAATGATAAGAAAAACTACGAAAACAATGAATTTGAATTAAATCCCATAGAAATGCCACACAGTTGTCGGCCATTTTTTGCTTTGAAAATGTTTGACAGATGCGCAATATACTACCTTAGATACGTGTACTGTGGGTTTGACAGAGTTGGCTCGGCCCACCCCGAGGAATTGGTCTTGCAGGTAATTCATCGCAAAGAGAGAGCCAAATGAGTGTAAAAAAAATTGAGAGCCATGAAACTGTCAGATTCTATGTAGTTTACGTAGAACTTTCCAAAACTAGCATGTTACCAAACAGACCTAATAGGTCTGTTCCCGTACCTGTCCAAAACAGCCGAAAACAGCCGAAATCAGTCAAATCCTGTTCCCGTACGAAGATTTTTCATATGTTTTGACAGAAGAGAGTGTAGTTTTAGGCTGTTTTCGGCTGTTTGCAACAGTACGGGAACAGACCTAATAGGTGTGTTTGGTATCTTTTTTGGCACACGGAATTGAAGTCTGTCAAATAGTAGAATCCTCTCAAAGAGAGAGAACTCCTCTCAAAGACAGAAAACTTGCACAAAAGTAAACAAACGCTTTTCAAACAACACTTGGTCAAACCTATCAAATTGTTTTTGTTTTCCACTAACAATGAAGATTATGACATTTCACAAACTGTCAGATGGCTGGTTTGACAGAGTTGGCTCGGCCCACCACGACGAATTGGTCTTGCAGATAATTCATCGCAAAGAGAGAGCCAAATGAGAGTAAGCAAAAATTGAGAGCCATGAAACTGTCAGATTCTATGTAGTTTACGTAGAACTTTCCAAAACTAGCATGTTACCAAACAGACCTAATAGGTGTGTTTGGTATCTTTTTTGGCACACGGAATTGAGATCTGTCAAATAGTAGAATCCTCTCAAAGAGAGAGAACTCCTCTCAAAGACAGAAAACTTGCACAAAAGTAAACAAACGCTTTTCAAACAACACTTGGTCAAACGTATCAAATTGTTTTTGTTTTCCACTAACACTGTAGATTATGACATTTCACAAACTGTCAGATGGCTGGTTTGACAGAGTTGGCTCGGCCCACCCCAAGGAATTGGTCTTGCAGATAATTCATCGCAAAGAGAGACCCAAATGAGAGTAAAAAAAATTGAGAGCCATGAAACTGTCAGATTCTATGTAGTTTACGTAGAACTTTCCAAAACTAGCATGTTACCAAACAGACCTAATGTTTGGAAAGAGAAAATCAGGCGATAGTATTCTGTCGAAAGGAATAACATACTTTTGTCATGTGGCCACAAAAGTTGCCACTGGGACATAATGGGTTAATATTTGTTTGCATCGCATTTTGCTGCAGCTTTAAATTTAAAATAACCTCTAAAATTCAAACCTCGTAGCAAAAAAAAAACAATTTATTTTTTCTAATAAATCTCGGAATTAGTTCTTTTTTTTATAAAAACATTAATCTTCTTCATCTGTCCTTCGATGCCTAAATTTGTAACCGCTGCTAATGGATAAGTTTCTGTGTTTTGGCCAATTCCAGCTGCGCTGCTGAAACATTTTGCAGGCCGTCCTTAACAGCATTCAGATTCTCCTTCCACGCTTGTAACAAGTCACGCAACTGTTCCCATTGCGAGAAACCAAAGGTTCGGTGCATAGTGCTGGATATATGAACCTTCCGATTTGCTTGGTCGAGACGAGCACGTACCAGTTTTGTTTTCAGAACCTCAATGATGAATGGCTCCACTTCGTCTTCTTCGATCTGCAGCTCCTTGGTCAACTGTTCGAATGTCATTTCCGGATTACTCTCGGCGAGCTGCATAAAAGTTAGAAGACGCATTTTCTTCATGTTCTGATCATGATTGAGACCATGCGATGTGACAAACTCTTTATGGTTCTCATAGAACTGCACGTAGGAAGGCAACTTGTCGGAAACAAAAATCGACAGCAGATCATGGATAAGGTCGCCTTCCAGAAAACGAACGGGTTTCAGCGACAACAAGGGATCTAATAAGAAAGTATTTGGATCAGCCAGAGCGGTTACAATACATTTCATTGCATCCTCGCGAGCAACGCAAGCATTATCAGCCGTATAGGTACCCAAGAGTTCAATCATCACCTTTGCAGAAAGCTCAATATTAGTGTCCTTAAGAACATCATGAAGAAGACGATAGAGTTTCTGCATTTGCTCACTTGATGGTGGACAGTTAACGAACTGACCTTTGAGTTGCTCTACCCCAGTGAAAACCTCGAGAACTTGATCGCATTGCTTGGCCACTTGAACTAAGTGGTAATATACATGATAGCGAAGTGGAGAACTCGTATCCAGGTTGTTAAACAACCGCCAAAGGCTAAAATATAGCAATTAATATAAATAGAGGTTAGTTAATATTAAAACTCACGATTGCAAGCACACTTTAGCCAAAGGTACATCAGGCGCTTTGGTCATCTTTTCACAGTAAGCCAACACAATATTCTCTCCTCTGTCTAAAGAGATCTAGGAAAAGGAAATTATTATTTCATTGTCAATTTTAGGTTTTTAATTACTTACAGTAATCATAATTGACACAATACTGTTGAGAATGCCATCGATTTGTGCTGGTTCACCATCCTTAAAACAAGCATCACTAACGCCGATAATCTTATGCAAATCATCTTCGATGCCTTTTGATGATTTCTCGGAAGAAATTTCAGCTCCGAGTTTTTTAAAGAATTTCCTCAACTCCTGGACCTATAGAAGCAAGAATATTAGTCTATTATAGGTACACATACACAAATGATTAAGATCCAAACATAACCTATAAGCAGATTGATATTGGTTTAAGATGTTTTGTATCCCATTTCGTACAAAAAAGTAATATATTTCAATTTACCTGTTCGTCCAATGATAGATCTATATAAACCGGGACAGCATTCATGGCTTTATCTTATTAAAAGTTTAAAAATGTATCTGCGGAAAAATTCTACCAGCACACGTCGCTTTTTTGACAACTTGAAAGGGTTGTCTTGCTTGTCAATGTGCGAAAGAGATATAAAGACGAAAGGAAAGGACATGTTTGGAAAGTGATTAGGGTGCAGTCCCAAGAAGTTTAAAGTGTGGTACACACTATCGATCAAAACTGACAACGAAAACTGATGACAGTTTTAGATTCTTTCCGATTTCCCATTGTGTTGAGGTGTATATATACATTTATACAAAGAAGTTAACTTTAATTACTGTAATACTGTATAACATATACTCAATATGAATTGTTCTTACATTAATTTATATATATTTATGTAAATAATAATCTTATTTAATACTTTTCTATTTAGAATTTAATAACCTTGTACAAATAAAAAACAACAAAAAAAAAAGAAAAGCAATAAGCCTAAGTAAATAGAAAGAGTTTAAAATAATCGCACATATAGCTTTCTCACATTTAAATCTTCATCCATGGAAGGGAAAAATACTTAAAAAAATGATTACATTCGCTATATTGCGTGAATACAATCGATTTCTTTCTCTATTTTTCCCTGTCCATTATTTATTTAGATTTAAGATTTAACTGACAATATACGTCAAAGAAATTAAATAATGTATTTGTAAATTTGTTATACCTAACTTGAAAAAAGGAAAGTGGGTGTGGACGTAGGGAGGTGGCAACTTTAGTTGCCAACGGGAGCTTAGCATGTACATTGAAAAATCAAATAAAAATCTCAAAAGCAACGCAAATCTTAATTTTTCATAAAAAAGGCAGTTAGTTAATGTAGTAAATGGTAACATTTAGTTAAAACGATGATATTCTTCATAACAATCAGTGGGATGCAATGGAACATTGCATTTTTTGCAGAGAAATATGGTCCGTTTTGAACATTTCTTACAGCGCCTGTATTTAGACTCGCCCCTTGTTACAACATGTTCCTTCCTGTCTGTATGATAACAATCGTTATCAGAACTCTAATACATTTTCTTTGAAGGAAGTGTATGATAGCCACTGAATAAGGCTATTCCCAGTGAAACCTTGATATCCTCGGAAGTTAGGCAAAAGTTATGAACCGCCTTCTGACCGGCATATTAATAAGTTTGAGCAACTATTTGGTTTCTCAGTTCTACTGTCTACCGTTAAGCTTTTTGATCTCCCTGACATCGTAGTTGAAATAAATACCATATATTGTGAAAATTCAGCTCATCTTTACATAGAAGCATATAAATTCTTTGCTCACATTTCTTTCAAAAAAAAATGCACTTGATATGGATGTATATTATAATGTCCCAGTGGCAACTTAAGTGGCATCTTAAATTGTAGTCTAAAAAACAAAGCAGAAACATCTCCCAATTGTACCGAATCAGAACCTTTGTAAAGCTGCAATATTGTAGAAGCAAACGGAAAGAAAAACGAAATAAATAACCACCACTAAACAATTTTTTTGATGAAATGTATTGCAGCCTAACTTTACTGACAAAAAATGTTTGTGACCCGTCAATCTTAAATTCACCATAACGGTAAAATTTGTTTTCAAACTTGCTTCAATGTGAATGAAAGAGTTGGACATATATGTATAAATAGGTCTGTTTGGTAACATGCTAGTTTTCGAAAGTTCTACGTAAACTACATAGAATCTGACAGTTTCATGGCTCTCAATTTTTTTACTCTCATCTGGCTCTCTCTTTGCGATGAATTATCTGCAAGACCAATTCCTCGGGGTGGGCCGAGCCAACTCTGTCAAACCATCCATTGTGAAATGTCATAATCTTCATTGTTAGTGGAAAACAAAAACAATTTGATAGGTTTGACCAAGTGTTGTTTGAAAAGCGTTTGTTTACTTTTGTGCAAGTTTTCTGTCTTTGAGAGGAGTTTTCTCTCTTTGAGAGGATTCTACTATTTGACAGATCTCAATTCCGTGTGCCTAAAAAGATATACGAATGTTGTGTGAACAATAATAAAAAGAACTGTGATGAGAAAATATGACCGACTGAAATATCCGAACAATAACTATAGAAAACTCAAGGAAAATGAAAAGATAAACGAATAAATCGATTTCATAAAGTAAAACGTATGTTATTTTATTAAGAAATGATAAGAAAAACTACAAAAACAATGAATTTGAATTAAATCCCATAGAAATGCCACACAGTTGTCGGCCATTTTTTGCTTTGAAAATGTTTGACAGATACGCAATATACTACCTTAGATACGTGTACTGTGGGTTTGACAGAGTTGGCTCGGCCCACCCCGAGGAATTGGTCTTGCAGGTAATTCATCGCAAAGAGAGAGCCAAATGAGAGTAAAAAAAATTGAGAGCCATGAAACTGTCAAATTCTATGTAGTTTACGTAGAACTTTCCAAAACTAGCATGTTACCAAACAGACCTAATAGGTCTGTTCCCGTACCTGTCCAAAACAGCCGAAAACAGCCGAAATCAGTCAAATCCTGTTCCCGTACGAAGATTTTTCATATGTTTTGACAGAAGAGAGTGTAGTTTTAGGCTGTTTTCGGCTGTTTGCAACAGTACGGGAACAGACCTAATAGGTGTGTTTGGTATCTTTTTTGGCACACGGAATTGAAGTCTGTCAAATAGTAGAATCCTCTCAAAGAGAGAGAACTCCTCTCAAAGAGAGAGAACTCCTCTCAAAGACAGAAAACTTGCACAAAAGTAAACAAACGCTTTTCAAACAACACTTGGTCAAACCTATCAAATTGGTTTTGTTTTCCACTAACAATGAAGATTATGACATTTCACAAACTGTCAGATGGCTGGTTTGACAGAGTTGGCTCGGCCCACCACGACGAATTGGTCTTGCAGATAATTCATCGCAAAGAGAGAGCCAAATGAGAGTAAGCAAAAATTGAGAACCATGAAACTGTCAGATTATATGTAGTTTACGTAGAACTTTCCAAAACTAGCATGTTATCAAACAGACCTAATAGGTGTGTTTGGTATCTTTTTTGGCACACGGAATTGAGATCTGTCAAATAGTAGAATCCTCTCAAAGAGAGAGAACTCCTCTCAAAGACAGAAAACTTGCACAAAAGTAAACAAACGCTTTTCAAACAAAACACTTGGTCAAACGTATCAAATTGTTTTTGTTTTCCACTAACACTGTAGATTATGACATTTCACAAACTGTCAGATGGCTGGTTTGACAGAGTTGGCTCGGCCCACCCCAGGAATTGGTCTTGCAGATAATTCATCGCAAAGAGAGACCCAAATGAGAGTAAAAAAAATTGAGAGCCATGAAACTGTCAGATTCTATGTAGTTTACGTAGAACTTTCGAAAACTAGCATGTTACCAAACAGACCTAATGTTTGGAAAGAGAAACTCAGGCGATAGTATTCTGTCGAAAGGAATAACGTACTTTTGTCATGTGGCCACAAAAGTTGCCACTGGGACATAATGGGTTAATATTTGTTTGCATCGCATTTTGCTGCAGCTTTAAATTTAAAATAACCTCTAAAATTCAAACCTCGTAGCAAAAAAAAAACCATTTATTTTTTCTAATAAATCTCGGAATTAGTTCTTTTTTTAATAAAAACATTAATCTTCATCTGTCCTTCGATGCCTAAATTTGTAACCGCTGCCAATGGATAAGTTTCTGTGTTTTGGCCAATTCCAGCTGCGCTGCTGAAACATTTTGCAGGCCGTCCTTAACAGCATTCAGATTCTCCTTCCACGCTTGTAACAAGTCACGCAACTGTTCCCATTGCGAGAAACCAAAGGTTCGGTGCATAGTGCTGGATATATGAACCTTCCGATTTGCTTGGTCGAGACGAGCACGTACCAGTTTTGTTTTCAGAACGTCAATGATGAATGGCTCCACTTCGTCTTCTTCGATCTGCAGCTCCTTGGTCAACTGTTCGAATGTCATTTCCGGATTACTCTCGGCGAGCTGCATAAAAGTTAGAAGACGCATTTTCTTCATGTTCTGATCATGATTGAGACCATGCGATGTGACAAACTCTTTATGGTTCTCATAGAACTGCACGTAGGAAGGCAACTTGTCGGAAACAAAAATCGACAGCAGATCATGGATAAGGTCGCCTTCCAGAAAACGAACGGGTTTCAGCGACAACAAGGGATCTAATAAGAAAGTATTTGGATCAGCCAGAGCGGTTACAATACATTTCATTGCATCCTCGCGAGCAACGCAAGCATTATCAGCCGTATAGGTACCCAAGAGTTCAATCATCACTTTTGCAGAAAGCTCAATATTAGTGTCCTTAAGAACATCATGAAGAAGACGATAGAGTTTCTGCATTTGCTCACTTGATGGTGGACAGTTAACGAACTGACCTTTGAGTTGCTCTACCCCAGTGAAAACCTCGAGAACTTGATCGCATTGCTTGGCCACTTGAACTAAGTGGTAATATACATGATAGCGAAGTGGAGAACTCGTATCCAGGTTGTTAAACAACCGCCAAAGGCTAAAATATAGCAATTAATATAAATAGAGGTTAGTTAATATTAAAACTTACGATTGCAAGCACACTTTAGCCAAAGGTACATCAGGCGCTTTGGTCATCTTTTCACAGTAAGCCAACACAATATTCTCTCCTCTGTCTAAAGAGATCTAGGAAAAGGAAATTATTATTTCATTGTCAATTTTAGGTTTTTAATTACTTACAGTAATCATAATTGACACAATACTGTTGAGAATGCCATCGATTTGTGCTGGTTCACCATCCTTAAAACAAGCATCACTAACGCCGATAATCTTATGCAAATCATCTTCGATGCCTTTTGATGATTTCTCGGAAGAAATTTCAGCTCCGAGTTTTTTAAAGAATTTCCTCAACTCCTGGACCTATAGAAGCAAGAATATTAGTCTATTATAGGTACACATACACAAATGATTAAGATCCAAACATAACCTATAAGCAGATTGATATTGGTTTAAGATGTTTTGTATCCCATTTCGTACAAAAAAGTAATATATTTCAATTTACCTGTTCGTCCAACGATAGATCTATAAAAACCGGGACAGCATTCATGGCTTTATCTTATTAAAAGTTTAAAAATGTATCTGCGGAAAAATTCTACCAGCACACGTCGCTTTTTTTGACGACTTGAAAGGGTTGTCTTGCTTGTCAATGTGCGAAAGAGATATAAAGACGAAAGGAAAGGACATGTTTGGAAAGTGATTAGGGTGCAGTCCCAAGAAGTTTAAAGTGTGGTACACACTATCGATCAAAACTGACAACGAAAACTGATGGCAGTTTTAGATTCTTTCCGATTTCCCATTGTGTTGAGGTGTATATATACATTTATACATATAAGTTAACTTTAATTACTGTAATACTGTATAACATATACTCAATATGAATTGTTCTTACATTAATTTATATATATTTATGTAAATAATAATCTTATTTAATACTTTTCTATTTAGAATTTAATAACCTTGTACAAATAAAAAACAACAAAAAAAAAAGAAAAGCAATAAGCCTAAGTAAATAGAAAGAGTTTAAAATAATCGCACATATAGCTTTCTCACATTTAAATCTTCATCCATGGAAGGGAAAAATACTTAAAAAAATGATTACATTCGCTATATTGCGTGAATACAATCGATTTCTTTCTCTATTTTTCCCTCTCCATTATTTATTTAGATTTAAGATTTAACTGACAATATACGTCAAAGAAATTAAATAATGTATTTGTAAATTTGTTATACCTAACTTGGAAAAAGGAAAGTGGGTGTGGACGTAGGGAGGTGGCAACTTTAGTTGCCAACGGGAGCTTAGCATATACATTGAAAAATCAAATAAAAATCTCAAAAGCAACGCAAATCTTAATTTTTCATAAAAAAAGCAGTTAGTTAATGTAGTAAATGGTAACATTTAGTTAAAACGATGATATTCTTCATAACAATCAGTGGGATGCAATGGAACATTGCATTTTTTGCAGAGAAATATGGTCCGTTTTGAACATTTCTTACAGCGCCTGTATTTAGACTCGCCCCTTGTTACAACATGTTCCTTCCTGTCTGTATGATAACAATCGTTATCAGAACTCCAATACATTTTCTTTGAAGGAAGTGTATGATAGCCACTGAATAAGGCTATTCCCAGTGAAACCTTGATATCCTCGGAAGTTAGGCAAAAGTTATGAACCGCCTTCTGATCGGCATATTAATAAGTTTGAGCAACTATTTGGTTTCTCAGTTCTACCGTCTACTGTTAAGCTTTTTGATCTCCCTGACATCGTAGTTGAAATAAATACCATATATTGTGAAAATTCAGCTCGTCTTTACATAGAAGCATATAAATTCTTTGCTCACATTTCTTTCAAAAAAAAAATGCACTTGATATGGATGTATATTATAATGTCCCAGTGGCAACTTAAGTGGCATCTTAAATTGTAGTCTAAAAAACAAAGCAGAAACATCTCCCAATTGTACCGAATCAGAACCTTTGTAAAGCTGCAATATTGTAGAAGCAAACGGAAAGAAAAACGAAATAAATAACCACCACTAAACAATTTTTTTGATGAAATGCATTGCAGCCTAACTTTACTGACAAAAAATGTTTGTGACCCGTCAATCTTAAATTCACCGTAACGGTAAAATTTGTTTTCAAACTTGCTTCAATGTGAATGAAAGAGTTGGACATATATGCATAAATAGGTATGTTTGGTAACATGCTAGTTTTCGAAAGTTCTACGTAAACTATATAGAATCTGACAGTTTCATGGCTCTCAATTTTTTTACTCTCATCTGGCTCTCTCTTTGCGATGAATTATCTGCAAGATCAATTCCTCCGGGTGGGCCGAGCCAACTCTGTCAAACCATCCATTGTGAAATGTCATAATCTTCATTGTTAGTGGAAAACAAAAACAATTTGATAGGTTTGACCAAGTGTTGTTTGAAAAGCGTTTGTTTACTTTTGTGCAAGTTTTCTGTCTTTGAGAGGAGTTTTCTCTCTTTGAGAGGATTCTACTATTTGACAGATCTCAATTCCGTGTGCCAAAAAAGATACCAAACACACCTTAGGTGTTGTTTGTGTTTTCCACTAACAATGAAGATTATGACATTTCACCAACTGTCAGATGGCTGGTTTGACACACAGTACACGTATCTAAGGTAGTATACTTAGAGTGTTCATTTTCGTCCAAGTTCGCGCATCTGTCAAAAATTCAAGAAAATGGCCGCCAACTGTGAGGATATTTGCATTTAATTTTCGTTTTTTTAATGTTTTCTATACTATTTAATTAACTTTTTTGTCAAAACTTTGAATAATGTGTTGTGTCGTATACGAATGTTGTGTGAACAATAATAAAAAGAACTGTAATGAGAAAATATGACCGACTGAAATATCCGAACAATAACTATAGAAAACTCAAGGAAAATGAAAAGATAAACGAATAAATCGATTTCATAAAGTAAAACGTATGTTATTTTATTAAGAAATGATAAGAAAAACTACGAAAACAATGAATTTGAATTAAATCCCATAGAAATGCCACACAGTTGTCGGCCATTTTTTGCTTTGAAAATGTTTGACAGATGGGCAATATACTACCTTAGATACGTGTACTGTGGGTTTGACAGAGTTGGCTCGGCCCACCCCGAGGAATTGGTCTTGCAGGTAATTCATCGCAAAGAGAGAGCCAAATGAGAGTAAAAAAAATTGAGAGCCATGAAACTGTCAGATTCTATGTAGTTTACGTAGAACTTTCCAAAACTAGCATGTTACCAAACAGACCTAATAGGTCTGTTCCCGTACCTGTCCAAAACAGCCGAAAGCAGCCGAAATCAGTCAAATCCTGTTCCCGTACGAAGATTTTTCATATGTTTTGACAAAAGAGAGTGTAGTTTTAGGCTGTTTTCGGCTGTTTGCAACAGTACGGGAACAGACCTAATAGGTGTGTTTGGTATCTTTGTTGGCACACGGAATTGAAGTCTGTCAAATAGTAGAATCCTCTCAAAGAGAGAGAACTCCTCTCAAAGACAGAAAACTTGCACAAAAGTAAACAAACGCTTTTCAAACAACACTTGGTCAAACCTATCAAATTGTTTTTGTTTTCCACTAACAATGAAGATTATGACATTCCACAAACTGTCAGATGGCTGGTTTGACAGAGTTGGCTCGGCCCACCACGACGAATTGGTCTTGCAGATAATTCATCGCAAAGAGAGAGCCAAATGAGAGTAAGCAAAAATTGAGAGCCATGAAACTGTCAGATTCTATGTAGTTTACGTAGAACTTTCCAAAACTAGCATGTTACCAAACAGACCTAATAGGTGTGTTTGGTATCTTTTTTGGCACACGGAATTGAGATCTGTCAAATAGTAGAATCCTCTCAAAGAGAGAGAACTCCTCTCAAAGACAGAAAACTTGCACAAAAGTAAACAAACGCTTTTCAAACAACACTTGGTCAAACGTATCAAATTGTTTTTGTTTTCCACTAACACTGTAGATTATGACATTTCACAAACTGTCAGATGGCTGGTTTGACAGAGTTGGCTCGGCCCACCCCGAGGAATTGGTCTTGCAGGTAATTCATCGCAAAGAGAGAGCCAAATGAGAGTAAAAAAAATTGAGAGCCATGAAACTGTCAGATTCTATGTAGTTTACGTAGAACTTTCCAAAACTAGCATGTTACCAAACAGACCTAATAGGTGTGTTTGGTATCTTTTTTGGCACACGGAATTGAAGTCTGTCAAATAGTAGAATCCTCTCAAAGAGAGAGAACTCCTCTCAAAGACAGAAAACTTGCACAAAAGTAAACAAACGCTTTTCAAACAACACTTGGTCAAACGTATCAAATTGTTTTTGTTTTCCACTAACACTGTAGATTATGACATTTCACAAACTGTCAGATGGCTGGTTTGACAGAGTTGGCTCGGCCCACCCCAAGGAATTGGTCTTGCAAATAATTCATCGCAAAGAGAGACCCAAATGAGAGTAAAAAAAATTGAGAGCCATGAAACTGTCAGATTCTATGTAGTTTACGTAGAACTTTCGAAAACTAGCATGTAACCAAACAGACCTAATGTTTGGAAAGAGAAACTCAGGCGATAGTATTCTGTCGAAAGGAATAACATACTTTTGTCATGTGGCCACAAAAGTTGCCACTGGGACATAATGGGTTAATATTTGTTTGCATCGCATTTTGCTGCAGCTTTAAATTTAAAATAACCTCTAAAATTCAAACCTCGTAGCAAAAAAAAAACCATTTATTTTTTCTAATAAATCTCGGAATTAGTTCTTTTTTTTAATAAAAACATTAATCTTCTTCATCTGTCCTTCGATGCCTAAATTTGTAACCGCTGCCAATGGATAAGTTTCTGTGTTTTGGCCAATTCCAGCTGCGCTGCTGAAACATTTTGCAGGCCGTCCTTAACAGCATTCAGATTCTCCTTCCACGCTTGTAACAAGTCACGCAACTGTTCCCATTGCGAGAAACCAAAGGTTCGGTGCATAGTGCTGGATATATGAACCTTCCGATTTGCTTGGTCGAGACGAGCACGTACCAGTTTTGTTTTCAGAACCTCAATGATGAATGGCTCCACTTCGTCTTCTTCGATCTGCAGCTCCTTGGTCAACTGTTCGAATGTCATTTCCGGATTACTCTCGGCGAGCTGCATAAAAGTTAGAAGACGCATTTTCTTCATGTTCTGATCATGATTGAGACCATGCGATGTGACAAACTCTTTATGGTTCTCATAGAACTGCACGTAGGAAGGCAACTTGTCGGAAACAAAAATCGACAGCAGATCATGGATAAGGTCGCCTTCCAGAAAACGAACGGGTTTCAGCGACAACAAGGGATCTAATAAGAAAGTATTTGGATCAGCCAGAGCGGTTACAATACATTTCATTGCATCCTCGCGAGCAACGCAAGCATTATCAGCCGTATAGGTACCCAAGAGTTCAATCATCACCTTTGCAGAAAGCTCAATATTAGTGTCCTTAAGAACATCATGAAGAAGACGATAGAGTTTCTGCATTTGCTCACTTGATGGTGGACAGTTAACGAACTGACCTTTGAGTTGCTCTACCCCAGTGAAAACCTCGAGAACTTGATCGCATTGCTTGGCCACTTGAACTAAGTGGTAATATACATGATAGCGAAGTGGAGAACTCGTATCCAGGTTGTTAAACAACCGCCAAAGGCTAAAATATAGCAATTAATATAAATAGAGGTTAGTTAATATTAAAACTTACGATTGCAAGCACACTTTAGCCAAAGGTACATCAGGCGCATCTTTTTACAGTAAGCCAACACAATATTCTCTCCTCTGTCTAAAGAGATCTAGGAAAAGGAAATTACAATATTCTCTCCTCTGTCTAAAGAGATCTAGGAAAAGGAAATTATTATTGTCAATTTTGGGTTTTTAATTACTTACAGTAATCATAATTGACACAATACTGTTGAGAATGCCATCGATTTGTGCTGGTTCACCATCCTTAAAACAAGCATCACTAACGCCGATAATCTTATGCAAATCATCTTCGATGCCTTTTGATGATTTATCGGAAGAAATTTCAGCTCCGAGTTTTTTAAAGAATTTCCTCAACTCCTGGACCTATAGAAGCAAGAATATTAGTCTATTATAGGTACACATACACAAATGATTAAGATCCAAACATAACCTATAAGCAGATTGATATTGGTTTAAGATGTTTTGTATCCCATTTCGTACAAAAAAGTAATATATTTCAATTTACCTGTTCGTCCAACGATAGATCTATAAAAACCGGGACAGCATTCATGGCTTTATATTATTAAAAGTTTAAAAATGTATCTGCGGAAAAATTCTACCAGCACACGTCGCTTTTTTTGACAACTTGAAAGGGTTGTCTTGCTTGTCAATGTGCGAAAGAGATATAAAGACGAAAGGAAAGGACATGTTTTGAAAGTGATTAGGATGCAATCCCAAGAAGTTTAAAGTGTGGTACACGCTATCGATCAAAACTGACAACGAAAACTGATGACAGTTTTAGATTCTTTCCGATTTCCCATTGTGTTGAGGTGTATATATATACATTTATACAAATAAGTTAACTTTAATTACTCTAATACTGTATAACATATACTCAATATGAATTGTTCTTACATTAATTTATATATATTTAATAATTTATAAGATTTAACTGACAATAGGCGTGTTTTTTTGAAACGTACCTAGCCAGTCGTTCATTAAAACGATTTCCAGCCAGCCGAACCCAGCTGACTTACCTCCAAGTTGGTGTGTGTCATTTCGGTCATATGTGTGTGATTTCGATCAGCTGTTAAGTGTGAACTGTCAAAGTATTCGGTATTCAACCAAATCGATTTTTTGTTATTTGTTGTGAAAACAATTAATTTCGGTAATTTATTCAATGGATAATTTATATAAAGTGATATAAAATCATAATATAGTGGATTATTTCTGTGAAACATCAGTTAGTAATTGAAATTATATATGCCCCTATTCCGTAAGACAACTTTTGTTAAGTTGAGTTGTAATTTGGTTGAAATTTAAAATTCGGTATTACTGAACACAACTCTGAGAAAAAGACTTGCCTGTCAACATAAAACCAAGATGGCGAATCCTCTCTAGAGTTGTGTGGGAATTTTTCTGGTATTATGGTAGACAACGCAGTTATGTTTTGGTTGCTAGAGCTGTCAAAAACTAACAACTGGGTTTAAGCAGTTGTTTGAGAGTAAATGTTGAGATACGAAAGATGGAAAATGGACAAAAAGACGTATATCGGACAAATGAAATAATGCAATATTATTAATAACGTCATTAAACAATGTGTGCAGCTTAAAAGCATATAGTCCACATTAGTTGGAGAAAATAGTTTTACATCTTCAGCACTCGGAACTGGTAGTGGTATTGCAATTGCAATCGAGCGTCCATGCAATTTTAACAAATCTTTGGTTTCGATTTGAACAAAGCAAAATGCTTCTGTGTTCAGTACAAAAACACTTGTAAATATTTAAAAATAACAGAAGTAATTTACACATTGCAAATGCATATTCTTTACTTAGCATTTTTTCTAGTTGGAATTGGAATATGTCACGGATAGATTTTCATATGCGCACAACAATAACAATATTATCTGCATCATTGTTATCATTAAAAAAAACAAATCAAAACTTCTTTTCATTCTGTTTTTATTGAATATTGAGTTTCTGTTGGCAAAATTATTTTCTACTTCGACCACCAGAGGTCAGATTTACGTTAAATAGTCAATTTGTAGTTGTTATTCGCATGTAAAAGTATGCAATTTTTTTTGCAATCACAACTGAAAAAGGTTGTTTTATGTAAAATTCGTTGAGTTACGCAAAAGTGGAGTTGAATGACAGCCAACTCGAATAAATTGAGTTGTGTTATGGAATAGGGGCAGTCATTTAATAAATAAAGAGCGTTGTAGTGATATTGTCTTTCTTGTGATTAATTAATAATTTGTGAATAAATGCAATTATTTACTGTTTGTGCTTTATAATAAAGTGTCCAGAAAGTGATTATAGTTATAACATTGGGAGTGTTGTAGTGATATTGTGTTTGATTTTAATAATTTGTGAATAAAGAAAAAAATGGCTTCAAAGTCTTCAAGGGATTTAAGTGCAGAGAAAAAGCAACAAATTGTTGAGGCAACCAAAAATTTGTATGGCCCACTGAAAAACAAATCGGCAGCCGTAAGAAAAGCAGCGGATATTTTTTCTGTTACAGAACGGGGTTTTAAAGGAAAAAGAAATGAAAGGCCACAATTCACCGTTAACAAAAGAAGTATTGTTAATTCAAGGCTAACGATTTTGACAAGTGTGCCATAAGATGTATAGTCCATCAGTTTTTTATGAATAATGAACTTCCAACGCTAAACAAGATATTGCATGAAGTACGTAATAATTGTATAAAAATACTAGAAAAAATACCTTCTACATCATTCTTAAATTTCATCAAAATCGAGGCGGTGTTCAATCTGCACACAATTATCTTAATTTAGTTTAACAAATTGTATTATTATTAAATCAGCAGATGGTAATTTTCATGGATTTGGATTTTGGATGGATTTTTCATGCATACTATGGTAACCCTATGAGAGCTTAAAAGAGAGACAGGTTTATGCAAGCTACTGCAACCAAACTGAGAGGCAAACATCCTATCTTCCCTGTACTGACAATTCTATTGGAACAGAGTATAGTTTCTATGTTTGTATAAGATCTTATTTACAAGAAAAATCAAACTCTGATGGCATACTTCTTACACTCTCTATTAAAGGTTGTTGCAAATTTGGTTCATAAACGCTTTCATCTCACCCTACGAACATGAAACAATGATATTTAAGAAAAAGAAACTCGGGGTGGTTTGAAATTTTTTACCAATGTCTTGTTCCGATGAACTTAATGAATCACTATTTGTTTCTTCTCTGAAATCTGCTTCATTTGGGACTAGCTCGTCTAATAAACTTAAAAACTATATGTAAGTTCTTACGAAAGAAGGGGTTCATCCATAATGGGTACTGGAGAATTCATTTTTATGATCTTCAATCACGTCCTCTTACGGAAAAAGATGGGACATGGGAAGCAACTGAAATATTTTTGAAAGAGAACGTTATTTTTTTATTTTTTTTTTTTTTTTATTTTTTAGTAAAACTTGAGAATGGTGGAATCTGCGAATAAAAGAATCTTGAGAAACCTGGATAGTGGACATTTTTGAATGTCAATTTTGATTTTCTTCGTACTCTTATTGTGGTGTACGTGCGAACGACCCTTAAGAGGGGACATGTAAACCCTTCGGTTTTGAACGAGCTGTCATTGTGAAGAATGGAGTTTTGGTAAAACGTTGATAATTGAATAAAGAAGTAATTTGTGTTGTTCCTATAAGAATTACGAGTTTTACTAATTATTCCTAGCTGCAGATACAAAAGTGGCGACGAGGATATTTATGGATATTTGTTTATTACATATTATACTACCTGCAAGAAAATCCTGAAAAATTTAAAATCAAAATGGATGCAAATCAATTTCAACAAATGCTGGAAGCAATTATTACAGCATTTCAAGGCACTTCAACAGCTAACGTATCAATTTCATTGGAAAATTTCGACGATGAAAAAGAAACATGGGAAATATACATAAAGAGGCTGGACAATTTTTTTACGATGAAAAAACTATCTGGTACAGTTGAAGAGATCGCGAATTCCAAAAGAGATTGGTTAATCCACACAATGGGTACTAAAACATTACAACTACTATGCAATTTAACAAGTCCCGATGACCCCAAAACAAAACCTTATGATGATTTGGTTCGGTTAGTTAAAGAACATCTTCACCCACCTCCGAGTGTCATTGCGGAACAGAATCGCTTCACCAAACGAGTGCAATCTGAAGGCGAAAATATATCCAATTTTGTGGCGGATCTGAAAAGGTTATGCAAAGACTGTCAGTTCAAGTGCTCATCGTGCAATGCGTCAACAGTTGATGCACACTTGCGCCAACAGTTTATTAGCGGGCTCCGAAATGTTCACTGGCTGGAGAAACTCATTCAATTGAAAGAGCCTAAAAATACATTTGCTGACTGCGTTAGTACTGCTTTAGCTATGGAGTCAGCACACAAAGATTCTAAAGAAATTCAACACATGCAAGCTACAGCTGCAGTCCAACAAAATCAGTTACAACCCAGTACATCAAAATTTTCAAAATCTGGTTCCACGGACACTACGAAATTCAGACCAACAGCGACTTACATCCAGGGCCATTCAAAACAAAATAGAAATGCAAATTTTTGTTTCAGATGTGGTAATGTATCTCATTTGGCCAATAATTGCAGACATTTTAATAGCGAATGTACAAAGTGTAGAAGGAAGGGTCATTTGGCAAACGTGTGCATGAATGGACAAAACAGACGTAGTGCAAATGCAAGTCAAAAACAGCTACAAGAAGCAGGCGATGGTTTTGCAAGCGATGGCGATGATAGAAGTGAGGGAAACTTTTGCATGAATTCTCTTCAAGCTGGCGAGTTATCCGAAAACTTAAACAAACCGGGTAAAATCATGTTGCAGTTTTATCTGGACGACATGCGATTAGATATGGAACTCGACACAGGTGCGGTTGTTTCGTCAATGTCGGAATCTGATTTCAGAACCATTCTACCTACAAAAACTGTTCATCCTACAACGTTATCATTGAAAACTTATAATGGCGAACTAATGCGACCTGTTGGATATTCGACTGTTGCAATTACATACGGTAAACAAAAAGCGATTTCAAATATCTACATCATGAAAGAACAGGTCGATGCGGTAGTTGGGCGTGAATGGTTACAGTACCTTGATATTAAACTACCTAAGGTTAACAAAATTCAGCAACTAGAAGTCATGATTCCAGAAAGTGTAAGACATTCTACATTATGCAATTTAAAAAAATCTTTTCCAGATATTTTTCGTCCGGGGGTTGGAAAAATTAAGAATTTTGTGGCGAGCTTATTCTTAAAAGAAAACTCAAAGCCAATTTATATTCCAGCTCGAAAAGTTCCTTATGCAATGAAAGGCAAAATGGAAGAGGAACTCAATCGTCTTGAAAAAGGGGGAATAATAACAAAACTGGATCACAGTGAATGGGGCACTCCAGTCGTGCCAATTAGGAAAAAAGATGGCTCCAATCGATTGTGTGCCGACTACAAGGCAACCATTAATAAAATGCTTAAAGATGATCACTATCCAATTCCAAATTTAGAGGATATTTTCGCAACAACCATGATTGGTGGTAAGATTTTTACAACGTTGGATATAAGCGAGGCATATCTACACATGCCAATGGATGAACACAGCGCCGAAGTCCAGGCGATTACAACAATCAAGGGCGACTATAGGGTTAATCGTCTTATGTTTGGTACCAAAGTTGCACCAGCAATATGGCAGAGGTACATAACGCAGACGTTATGTGATATTCCAGGAGTCTGTGTGTTTCTGGATGATATCAAAATTCAAGGATCAAATTTCATGGAACAGGTAGAGAGATTGAATATGGTGCTGAGCAGGTTGCAACATGCCGGTATGCGAATAAAAGAGGAGAAATGTAAGTTTTTTCAAAGTTCCATTACATATCTCGGCCATAAAATTTCAAACATAGGCCTTGAAAAAACTACGGACAAGATCAATGCAGTTATTAAAGCACCAACACCTACAAATGTGACTGAACTTAAAAGCTGGTTGGGCATTGTTAACTATTACGGACGATTTTTTAAAAATCTTGCAGAGAAACTCAATCCGCTATATTGCCTTCTTCAAAAAAATTGTAAATGGCGTTGGTCTAATGCTTTTCAGCTTATTAAACAAGAAGTGACATCAGACCAAGTATTATGTGCATATGATCCGGAAATGCCGCTTGTTTTAGCAACCGATGCGAGTCCTCATGGACTAGGTGCAGTGCTGTCCCACATTTTTCCCAACGGAGAGGAAAAACCAGTTGCTTTTGCATCTCGATCTTTGACTGCTGCTGAGAAAAATTATAGTCAGATAGACAAGGAAGCAACGGCAATATTTTGGGGAGTAAATAAGTTTTTCCAATACTGCTGCGGTCGGAAATTCAAATTGCTGACCGACCACAAACCCTTGGTATCAATTTTCAGCCCCGACAAAAAATTACAAAGTATGGTTGCTTCGAGGATGTTACGCTATGCACAATTTTTACAAGGATTTAATTATGAAATTGTGTACAGACCAACTGATAAGCATTGTAATGCAGATGCTTTATCGCGACTTCCATTACCATTTTATCGTGCTGAAGATTTTTGCGATGACATCACTGCTTATCAGCTACAACAAATGGCAGTACTACCGGTTACATACAAGGAAATTGCGAAAGAAACACGTAAGGATCATACCTTAATGAAGATTTACCAGTCTTTACTTTCAGGCTGTAAGATTCAAGAGGCCCCTTATAGCGGAAAAGATTTAGAACTATCATTGGAGCAAGGATGTATACTTTATGGTTCTCGTGTTGTAATACCTAAATCGTTACGAGGCCAAATTCTCCATGAACTGCACACCGCTCACATGGGCATAGTCAGGACTAAAGCTTTAGCTCGTAGTTACATTTGGGGGCCAAATTTAAATGCCGACATTGAAGACATGATTTGTAAATGCAGAGCTTGTCAAGACGTACAAAAAGAGCCGAGCAAAAGTACACCTCATCCATGGGAATTTCCTACAGGGGTATGGCAACGCGTCCACGTAGATTTTGCGGGACCCTTTATGGGAACAAATTTTTTTCTGTTGGTAGATGCATATTCTAAGTGGTTGAAGGTCATTCCAATGAGCTGTATTACGGCAACAAAAACTATTGCAGTACTGAGAGATATTTTTGCACGATTCGGACTTCCAATTACTCTGGTTAGTGACAATGGACCTACGTTTACATCACACGAATTTAAGACATTTTTGCAATCGAACGGAATCAACCACAAGTTCTCCGCACCCTACCACCCGGCTACAAATGGCCAAGTAGAACGATATGTGCAGAGCATGAAGAATGGACTACGACAAGCCATAAAGGATTCAGGTGATTTACATTTTAAGTTGACTAACTTCTTGTTACGACAAAGGAAAACTCCTAATGCTACAACTGGGGTGGCTCCGTGCATGTTGTTTCTTAAACGGGATATCAGAATTGTGTTGGACTTGGTGAAACCGAACTTAATACAAGAAATGCGCGAGAAACAAGCTACAGTAGCAGGAAAAAGGGAAGGGTTTAAGGAATTCCATGCTGGAGAAACGGTGCGTATTCGCAATTATAACGACAAAAACAAGAAATGGGAGTATGGGAAAATCGCGAGGCGAGATGGTTGTATGCATTATTACATAAATGTTCGGGGTCAGCTGTGGCGAAGACACATTGACCAAATTGCAGTAACAGATGTTATGCCGGAGGAAATGGATGAGAACGAAATTCTATTACCTGGCGTAATGACTCAAGACGAACTGCGATCAAGTGTGACGAATATACCGGTTGTGGATCAACAGTCAGGAGAGTCTGAAACATTCCTAACACCGAATGACACTTTACCATCAGTAGCTGAGGAGCAGCCGGACCAAGTGAATACTACGAACCAAGAAGAAAACCTCAATCAAAACTCGGATAGTGCACCCATCGAGTACTCATCTACAAGCATGGAACGACAACCGTCGGTCCAACATATTTTAGTACGACGAGGGTCAAGAATCCGTAAACCAGTTAAACGTTTCGATATATAATTTTTTTACCTAAACATATGTTCATATAAGAAACCAAACAAATTTCTATAGGGGAGAGGACTGTGGTGTACGTGCGAACGACCCTTAAGAGGGGACATGTAAACCCTTCGGTTTTGAACGAGCTGTCATTGTGAAGAATGGAGTTTTGGTAAAACGTTGATAATTGAATAAAGAAGTAATTTGTGTTGTTCCTATAAGAATTACGAGTTTTACTAATTATTCCTAGCTGCAGATACAAAACTTATAATAGTGGAAACCTGTGAAATCTGAATAATGGAACATTTTTCACTGAATTTTGCTTTATTCCCATTCAAATTCTCTCTTCAATAGCATAATCGAGAAATGAATGAGCCAAAATTCATTAATATTTTGTCGGCTTCATTTCTTTTTTTCGAGAATTTCGACATTTCAATTGTTTCTTTTCGGGTGTGTCTCATTCTGCTAGCGGCTATATTCAACAAGTACACATTCTGAACTCCGATATCGAAACTGATCGAAAAATATTAAAAGAAATTAGGTTGCCGATAGTGAAAAAAATTGCGAATAGTAGAAATGTTGCGAATAGTAGAAAAAAAATGTGCACCGAAGTATTGTACTGCACTTTTTCTACGGTCACAGTTAAATCGTATGCACGTACGGCAAAACCAAAAAAAATATTTTTCTTTCTAATGACGTACGTGTAACTAATAATTTTGATTTCGTCTAGCGCGAAAAAAAACTATTTTTAAATTTTTTTACAACCGCTTTATTGATCCGTCACTTATCAACTAACTTAATTACTGCCCCTATTCCATAACACAACTCAATTTATTCGAGTTGGCTGTCATTCAACTCCACTTTTGCGCAACTCAACGAATTTTTCATATTACATAAAACAACCTTTTTCAGTTGTGATTGTAAAAAAAATTGCATACTTTTAGATGCGAATAACAACTACAAATTGACTATTTAACGTAAATCTGACCTCTGGTGGTCGAAGTAGAAAATAATTTTGCCAACAGAAACTCAATATTCAATAAAAACAGAATGAAAATAAGTTTTGATTTGTTTTTTTTAATGATAATAATGATGAAGATAATATTATTATTGTTGTGCGCATATGAAAATCTATCCGTGACATATTCCAATTCCAACTAGAAAAAATGCTAAGTAAAGAATATGCATTTGCAATGTGTAAATTACTTATGTTATTTTTAAATATTTACAAGTGTTTTTGTACTGAACACAGAAGCATTTTGCTTCGTTCAAATTGAAATTTGAAATTGAAAGATTTGTTAAAATTGCATGGACGCTCAATTGCAATTGCAATACCACTACCAGTTCCGAGTGCTGAAGATGTAAAACTATTTTCTCCAACTAATGTGGACTATATGCTTTTAAGCTGCACACATTGTTTAATGACGTTATTAATAATATTGCATTATTTCATTTGTCCGATATACGTCTTTTTGTCCATTTTCCATCTTTCGTATCTCAACATTTACTCTCAAACAACTGCTTAAACCCAGTTGTTAGTTTTTGACAGCTCTAGCAACCAAAACATAACTGCGTTGTCTACCATAATACCAGAAAAATTCCCACACAACTCTAGAGAGGATTCGCCATCTTGGTTTTATGTTGACAGGCAACTCTTTTTCTCAGAGTTGTGTTCAGTAATACCGAATTTCAAATTTCAACCAAATTTCAACTCAACTTAACAAAAGTTGTCTTACGGAATAGGGGCATACAATTTCATTTCTACCTTAATGCCTAACGTACATTACTGACTCAACTAAATGTTATAATATGGGACACCGGATCCCGTTGCACAATGCGCCGGTTCAGCGTTATTATGATTGCGCGTGCACCGGTGCACATTGACCTTCGCGAATGTGGGAAAAGATAATTTAATTGAAAAAGATAAAAAAAAAGAAAAGGTAAAATTAAACCTATTTCTGAGGAGTGAAAATGGAGAGGCTCGTGTTCCGTATGGGATATGTAACCTCTCCCCCGTTAAATTGAAAATTCTCCTGAATTTTATTTCGTGTTGGAGTTTCATTATTGCAATTTTTGATCGAAAGCTTTAAATTTTTATTTTTTCTCGTCAGGATTACTATTGAACAAATTATTATGATTATGATGATTAGCATAGTTGAGTTAAAAATGTAGTTTATATTCTTATGAAATTTAAGAAATTTAATATGTTCTAAGTTTGCAAAATTTTTAATAACAATATCTTCGTAATTTAATTGTTTTGTAAAATTATAGGTTACATCTTCAGTATAAAAAAATCTGTCTGTGAATTCTAAATTATTGTTACTAAATGTTTCTTTAAGTATTTCAATCGTACAGTAATTAATAGTTATCAAATAGTTTCCATTCAACTTTATTTTTCGGTCGTCACATTGGTTTATTATTTCTATATTTTGCATATTTTTACAGATTATAGTACTATTGTCTAATTTCTTTATTTCAATTACTTTATTTTCTTTCAATTTACAATCATTTTTTGTAATACAATTACTTATTGGTTCTAATTCATCTTTAAATTGAATTTTATTGTCGTATTTATATTTTGTTTTATTAATTTCTACAATGTATTGATCGTTTATTATTATTTCCATCAAATTTTTCGTAGGTATTGGTGTAATTAATTTAAAGTCTACGAGTTCATAAGAGTGTGGTATTTTCAATGCTATAATCAGTCTGTCTTTGTCATATTTTAATAGTCCTAGTTTCACGTTTTTCAGTTTGTAAACGTCCAGTTCTGTCTCTTTAATTTCTATTGCTGTTAACATGCTCGGGTGTACTAATCCTTGCTTTACTAATGCTATGCTATCTAAGATTTGGTCAAGTTTTTCTTCTAAGATTCTCAATTTCAATATTTGATCTGTTTTTAATTGCTGTAATATAATTCGTTTTTCGTTAGCTGTAAGTTCTTGGTATGCTTGGCTTAGCTGTTTCCTATCACTTTCTATAATGTTTGTTGACTAGTTATTGTTTCATTAAAAAAAAAATTAATTTCAATCTGCTTATTAAGGTTATTTATTGCATTATCGTTATTTCCCTCTACTATTTTCATATGGTCTGTTATTTCTAGTCGATCGTTGTCGTCCATGGTTCCGAATAACCATTTTTGTGCTGTTCCTATAAAGTTCACTAGCCCTCTCTTTTGTCTGGAAGTTTTTCCTGGTTCAATTGCTGTTATTTTTGCGTAGATAATTTCTAGCTCCTTTCTTATTGTTGGATCGTTGCCTACCTGTAGTCTTTGAATGTTGTCTTCAATAGAGTTAACAGTTTGTCTTAGTTCTTTAGTATTTATAATATGTAGTATCGTTCTTGTGTCCTGTATTATCTCTGTTTGTCCCATGCTAATTTCTACGTAACCGTTTTCTGTTGTAATCCTATCAATCGTTAGTGTTCCTGTTGTTTGTCTCGTCATTAGTATTATCAGTATGAGAAACGCTGATGTCGTCATCTGCAAACATACGAGGTCTTTTAATATTTACTGGGTGTTCCCTATCTATTTGTTTTAATCTATACCTAGGTTCATTTTTATAGTAGTTTCTTTTATAATTCTTCACTGGTATTACTTTTCTCCTTTCTATGTAACTTTCCCTTTCCGGGTTTAGTTTATTGGTTCGTTTTTCTTTCTGTGTCTGTATATTCTTAGCTAAACTTGCAAGGTCCGCAAACATTGCATCTTCAGGTGTCAATTTGATAGTGGAATGATATCTATTGTTGTATTTCTTAACTGCTCTATGGACTTTTTGGATAAGTGTAAGATCTACCTTTCTTAAAGCTACTAATATTTCTTGTAACGTAGAGTGAAATCTTTCTATATCGCTATTGCCTGTGTGGGTGTTGGGTTTAGTTAAGTGTAGTTCTACTGTTTGCTCTCTTAAAAATTCTTTCAAATGCTCTGACTTAAACTCATTGTCCGTTATAATTTTTAATGGTTTACCAAATTTGGAAAAATGTTCCTCTAAAGTTTCTATCTTTTTTGTCCAATTTCTATTTGGCAAAAAGTAAGCATATGCTTTTTTTGTTAGCTTATCAATTAGTGTTAAAAATGGATGTTTTCTAAAGTAATATATGTCCATATGAACAATTTCATTGGGTCTACTTGGTGTTTGACTAAGTTCGTATTTGAGTTTTATTGGTTTGCGTTCATATTTGGTCTCTAAACATGTTTTGCAGTTATTGATTATCCTAGTAATTTCTTTAATTAGGTGAGGGTAGTATATTTCGTTCTTTAAGCTATGATAAGTTTCTATTATTCCGCTATGCGCGCTTTCTTGGGTATGGTAAAGGGAAATTTGCTTATGCGCTTCTTCTAATGTCTTTATTTCTCTCGCTCTTAATGTTGCTTTTATAAATTTAATTTGTCTGTCATGTTCAAAGAGTTCTATTAATAATTGCTGTATTTTGTTCAACTCATGATATGATAGTTCAGTATAGATTCCGATAAGGCCTGGTTTTATAAATCTTCTAAGCATGTCTGTCCAATAGTCTTTTTCTTTAGTCATGTCAATGAATATTATACGTCTACCGTGTAATATCTCTATTTCCTTGTCTGCGTCGTTAGTAAGTATGAGTTGTGTTTTGTATTTATTAACTATTGTGTCTTTTATTTGAATGTGGTCAAGTTGTTGTTCTTCCTGTGAGTGTGTTGTTGCGTTATCTGACAAATTGTTTACTGAATGGCCGTCGCTAGTTTCTTTTTCTTGATTATTCTCAGGAATCCTACTTAAGAAGTCTGCTACTTTGTTTTCCTTGCCTTTAAGGTATTCTATGTCGAATTGATATTCCTGTAACTTAAGTAACCATCTTTGCGTTCTTTGACTAAATTCTTTTCCTGAAAATTTTTTATTTAAGTATTTTATTGGTAAGTGGTCTGTAATGATTTGAAATCTTTTTCCCCATAAATATGGCCTAAAGTACGTAACTGCCCAAACGATCGCCAGGAACTCTTTGTCGGTTACAGAGTAGTTCTTTTCATGATCGTTAAGTGATCTCGAAGCGTAACACACGGGTTGTCCTTCTTGTGTTAAAACCGCTCCAATGGCATAATTGCTTGCGTCAGTAAATACAGTGAAATTTTTAGTAAAGTCGGGAAATTTTAAAATAGGATGTTTTATTATATTTAATTTTAGGGTTTCAAAGGCCTGAATATACTCTGGATCATTGGTATTTATTTTCTTGTCTTTTTTTAAATATTTAATCATTGGGTTAGCGATTTTGGCGTAATCTTTTACGAATTTTCTATAGTAGCCTGTTGCTCCTAAAAGTCCTTTGAGCTGCTTTTCGGTTTTGGGTAGAGGGTAATCCTCAATGCATTTAATCTTTATTGGATTGGGTTTCATTCCCTCAGATGTTAAAACATGACCTAGAAATTCTGTATTTTTTTTTTTCATAAAAGAACATTTGTCAAACTGCACTTTGAGATTATGCTCGGCTAATTTATTGAATATTATTTTAAGAGAGTTAATATGTTCTTTTAAACTGGTTGAAAAAATTAATATATCGTCAAGATAGACGACACAGATTTTATTTATGTGGTCCCTAAGTATATTGTTCATTAATCTTTGGAATGTCGCCTGTGCGTTTTTAAGCCCGAACGGCATTCGAACGTATTCATATAATCCACAGGGTGTGACAAATGCTGTTTTTGGGATATCATTTGGGTTAACTTTAATTTGATGGATGAAAAATATTGTGCTCTACCTAGTTTGTCTAATATACCCTCAATGTTCGGCAAAGGATATTTGTCGTCAATCGTTATTTCGTTTAGTTTCCTATAGTCGACGCAAATTCGAAACTTCTGCTTCCCTGAGTTATCCATTTTTTTGTTCACTACCACAATTGGCGAGGCGTATCTGCTATTAGATTTCCGTATTATACCTTGTTCCTCCATATCCGTTATTTGTCGTCGTACTTCCTCTTCATGTTTTGGAGGAAGCCTATAAAGCTTAGCATTAATCTGCTGATCCGTTGTTGTTCGAATTTCATGCGTTATTGTATTCGTATTGGTTAATAAGTCACCGTCCTTGTAAATTAGATTCTTAAATTGGCGTAATAGAGTTTCCATTTCTTTCTTTTCTTCTCCGTTTAGATAAGAAAGATCGACCTCTTTTTCAGTTGAATGTAGTTCGAAGCAATCAAGAGTTGTTTCGTTTTCTTCTGAGTAGAGTGGTATCTTGGTATCATTTTTTAAAATTAGATATTTATTGCTAAAATCGAGTGTCTTAACAATTTTACTAAGTAAGTCCATTCCTATTAAGATATCGTAAGGCTTGTCCCTCTTATACCATCTAGTGGCTCCATTTGGATTGTAGTTAAACTTGTGGTGAATATACATTTTTAATGGATTAACATATACTAATATTCGTTCATTTTCATTTTAATATTTTTGTTTGGCAATACCATGAAGTATACAATACGTTTAAAATTCATTTTTTGATTCATCTCTCTCAATTGTCATCCTTCTGATGAAATAGCGACGCCTTTTAACTTTTCAACTATTAAAACCTAAAAACAACTGTGTATCTTTATTTAATAAAAACATAATTTAAGTAATACTTTTAGTGTTGTGTTTTATTGGTGTTACGAAACACTAAATTGGTGACCCCGACAAACGAACACCAGTAGTTTTAAGGTAATTATTGCACCGAATCTGCAATGATTGAAACGCAGAACAACGAAAATAAAGACTCTACGTCCACGGGCTCTGGCGCCACAGCCATGAACATCGGCCCAATTGTGAACCGTGTAGCTGTTAAGGTTCCACCTTTTTGGCCTGATCATGCGGAAATTTGGCTAGCACAAGTCGAGGCACAGTTTAATGTTGCCGGAATAACAAGCGATGCATCCAAATTCAACACCGTAGTTGCTGCAATAGAATCGAATGTTCTGGTCCAAATATCTGACGCAATCCTTAATCCGCCTGAAAAAGATAAGTATGTCAATTTAAAGAAGTGTATTGTAGAACGTTTCTGTGAGAGCGAATTAAAAAAAACACAGAAATTACTATCTGACATCGATTTGGGTGACAAACGACCAACACAATTGTTAAATGAGTTGAGCGCTCTTGGTAAGAACAAAATAACCAAGGATTTTTTAAAGTCATTATGGCTGCAACGATTGCCAATACAAGTGCGAGCCATATTACAAGCATCTGACGCTGATCTATCCGAACTAGCAAAATTGGCAGACAAAATTATGGAAGTTGGTGAGTTTCACAATTTAGCTGTCGTTTCGAATGTGCAACCATCAATCTCAGGTAACACTGAAATAGACAAGCGTCTAGGGCGTATTGAACAACAAATAAACAGCTTAATAAAAAACAATAGCAACTTCAAACGCTTATCCCGTTCAGTTTCTTCTAGACGTCAATTCGGACAAAACGCTCGCAAGTGTCGTGATCCGTGCGCTTATCGAAAAAATACGCCAAAAAACTAACTACGTCCTCCGATCAAGCGGGCGGATCTGAAGACAATTATCGGATAGCCCGCCTAGTTATTAACGATAGCATTTCAAGACAACGATATTTGATAGATACTGGTGCGGATCTTTCCGTGCTACCAGCCCATAACACCATTAAGCGAAGAACAACAAAATCAACTCAGCTGTTCGCAGCCAACGGCACACCGATACAAACATACGGCGAAAAGCGAATAACACTCTCGTTGGGATTAAGACGAAATTTCACCTGGACGTTCCTACTGGCTGACGTCAGCTGTGCTATTATTGGATCCGATTTTTTAAAACATTTCGATCTGTTAGTCGACATTAAGGAAGGCCAACTTATCGACCGAATGACAATGCTCAAATCAAAAGGAAAAAACACCTTATGTAATGTTGTACAAATAGTGGCATACGATACGCACGAACGTTACGCACAATTACTACATGAGTTCAAAGACCTCGCTACAATTAACGCCAACAAGAAACCGACCGACTCTAAAGTAACGCATCATATTACTACAAAGGGGCCTCCGACATATGCACGTGCTCGTCGCCTTCCCACCGATAAACTACAAGCGGCAAAAAAAGAGTTTGAATATCTGTTGGAAAAAGGCATCTGCAGACCCTCGAAAAGCAACTGGGCCAGTCCGTTGCATTTAGTAAGAAAAACGAACGGAGAGTGGCGGGCATGTGGTGATTACCGTGCGTTGAATGATATCACAGTACCCGACAGATATCCGATACCATATTTACACGACGTCACCAGTATCTTATATCGCAAAAAAGTTTTTTCCACGATCGATTTACAGCGAGCATACCACCAAATTCCGATGGAACCGTGCGACATTCACAAATCAGCTATTATCACTCCATTTGGCTTATTTGAATTTCTCTATATGACATTTGGTTTGAGAAATGCGGCTCAAACGTTCCAGCGTCATATAAATGAAGTATTGAAAGGTCTCGATTTTATCTTCGTTTATATTGATGATATCCTCATCGCATCGGAATCGGTAGAAGAGCATGTAAAACACATCCGCATCGTATGTTGTCGTCTTCGTCAAGCACACCTGGCTATCAATTTTAATAAATGTCAATTCGGAAAACGAGAACTAACTTTTTTGGGCCACACAATCAGTTCAGATGGATTAAAACCGCCAGAAGATAAAGTAAAAACAATACGAAATTTTCCACAACCGAAAGTCGCAAAAAATTTAAGGAAATTTCTAGGAATGCTGAATTTTTATCGTCCGTTTATTCCGCATGCCACGAAAAATCAACATATATTACAACGATTGGTCAATGGCAACAAAAAGAATGACAACAGTGTTGTAAATTGGACACCCGAGGCTGAGATCGCTTTCGTTGCTTGCAAGGACGATCTCGCAAATGCAACGCTATTGAACTATATGGCACCAGAAGCACAAATAACACTCACGACTGATGCTTCGGACGATGCTGTAGGCGCTGTTCTTCACCAGATCATCAAGGACGAAATTCAACCACTCGGATTCTACTCAAAAAAGTTTACACCTGCGCAGAAAAATTACAGCGCGTATGATCGAGAATTAACAGCCGTATACCAGGCAATTCAACATTTTAAATACGCACTCGAGGGCAGAGAGTTTATGGTTTTCACAGACCATAAACCACTCATTTTCGCGTTTAAGCAGAAAAGTGAGAAAGCATCGCCACGAAGAGCTCGACAACTTGATTTAATAAGTCAGTATACAACCGACATTCGTCATTTACCAGGATCAGACAACGACATTGCAGACTTACTCTCACGCATTAATACTGTACAAAAAGAAATAATTAGTTTCGATGAGATGGCCACACAACAACAAACAGATCCAGAACTGCAGACTCTTTTAAGCGAAGGTAACGATAAATCGATAAAGTTATCAAAACTATCCATTCCAGATTCGACGTATGAGATTTTCTGCCACGTTCTGCGAGACAAAATAAGACCATACGTACCGAAGTGTTTTCGTCAAACAGTGATTCATAAACTTCACTCTTTATCACACCCCGGTATCAGAGCAACAAAACAACTGGTAGCTGATCACTATGTCTGGCCTTCGATGTCCACAGATGTAGCTGCATTTGTCCGTTCATGTATTCCGTGTCAGAAAGCAAAAATACATCGACACACGAAATCACCTTTAAGCGACTATGCGTCCATCGATGTCCGTTTCGAGCACATAAATATCGACATTGTCGGACCGCTGCCAACTTCAAATGGATTTCGGTACTGTCTGACATGCATTGACCGATATACAAGATGGCCAGTGGCGATTCCGCTAATAGACATAACAGCGCAAAGTGTGGCAAGTGCACTAATCAGCGGTTGGATATCTACGTTTGGTATCCCCTTACGAATTACTACGGATTTGGGTCGTCAATTCGAATCGGCTATTTTTCAAGAATTAACGCAAATACTCGGCATCAAACATTTACGCACAACACCGTACCACCCACAGTCTAATGGGATTATAGAACGTTGGCATCGAACATTAAAGGCCGTCATCAAGTGTTCGGAGACGAATTGTTGGAGTTCAGCGCTTCCACTAGTGCTCTTGGGAATGCGATCAACCATTAAGAGCGACATCGGTTTAAGTCCTGCAGAGATGGTGTACGGAGCGCCGCTACGAATCCCTGGTGAGTTCCTTATGCCGCGAAAAAGCAAAACCAGCCAAACCGAGTTCGTGGAATTACTTCGAAAATCAATGCTCGAGTTACCAATGACGAAACCAGTACGACACGGGATGGAACGATATTGTGTGCAGCCAGCATTAAGAGACGCCAAATACGTGTTTATCAGGACCGATCGTGTAAAAACGCCTTTGGAATTCAACTACGAAGGTCCGTTTGAAGTAATATCCAAATCTGAAAAATACTTCGTTTTAAAAATAAATCAGCGAGTGACAAAAATATCGATCGATCGTTTAAAGGCCGCATACATATTCGACGATACAACAACACCAACAGCAATACCTCAACAGGAAACCAGTAAAGAACAAAAGAACGACATCGCTTCGAAAAATATTACTACATCAAATGATGCAAAACAAAAACAATCGAAAACCGACAACGAGCCACAAACAAAGAAGACATCATCTGGAAGACATGTTAGATTTCCTCTTAAATATCGTTAGTCGATAACTAGGTGGGGGATATTGTGGTGAATATACATTTTTAATGGATTAACATATACTAATATTCGTTCATTTTCATTTTAATATTTTTGTTTGGCAATACCATGAAGTATACAATACGTTTAAAATTCATTTTTTGATTCATCTCTCTCAATTGTCATCCTTCTGATGAAATAGCGACGCCTTTTAACTTTTCAACTATTAAAACCTAAAAACAACTGTGTATCTTTATTTAATAAAAACATAATTTAAGTAATACTTTTAGTGTTGTGTTTTATTGGTGTTACGAAACACTAAAAACTCTTTTGGGATACTAGTTATAATTCTATCTACTATTTCTGTTGTTACGTTATTAATTGTCTGAAGTCTTAAGTTAATTTTTTCATAAATTTTGAAGCTTCTACAGTCTACCCTACTTGAATTAATTATGCTCATAGTTGAGCCCGTGTCGATTAGTCCTTTGTACTTTTGTTCGTCAATAGTCACGTTCATAAATATTTTACTTCCGAGGCTCAATTGAGAAAAAACTCGGGATCGATATTGTGTACTTCCTACTGTCGAATGTCAGTCTGTTCTCTATTTGTTACGTTATTGTGTGCTACCTGTCCTACCTCCATCGGTTCTGGTTGACGCTGAGCGTTTCTAAACTGCCCAGACGGATTAAAGATTGGCTGCCTTAAATTTACTGGATTCCTATATTGACCTGATCTATTTGGTTGGGAGTAATTCTGTTGCCTGTACTGTTCTGAATTTATATGTTGACCTGATCTACTTGGTTGAGAGTCGTAATGCTGCCTATTCTGATCTGAATTTTTTCTATGGTAGTTATTATTATTAAACTGACGTTGATTCTGATTGAGATGGTGATTTCGAGAGTAGAAATTATTATCTGTTCTTGGTTTTGTATTTTGTAAAGGTCGTCGATCGTAAGTCGTAAAATCTTTATCTAAGTTGTGGTGGTCATACCCTATGTAGGTGTATAAAATTTCTTTTATCTCATGTAAATCAAATTTATCTTTAATTTCCCTCGAGAGGTTACCTGAGGTTAATTGTTATATTCTATTTATTAAAAGTGTATAAAAAGTTTTCTTTGTCTCTACAGGGTTAGTTTCATATGTCGAAAATGTATTTAGTTCTTGAATAATTGATTCTAATTTACAATTTAAATCTTCAATAGAACTTACTTTTAAATATGATATTCTTCGGGAAATATCTTTGTAATTACATGCTGGTCTGAAGTGTCGCTTAAACAGGTCCCTTGCTTCGTCCCATGTTTCTGGTTGATTGTTGAGTAGAAGTTCTTTTGCCCTTCCTGTAATCTTGGAATTGTAGATGGCTTGCCATAGTTCTGCCTTGAGTGCGTTGTCCACTGCGCTGAGATGAGTTGACACTACGTTTATGAATTGTGTTAG
This sequence comes from Brachyopa scutellaris, assembly GCA_949775065.1. NCBI lineage: Eukaryota > Metazoa > Arthropoda > Insecta > Diptera > Syrphidae > Brachyopa > Brachyopa scutellaris. The sequence goes on from OX459112.1 coordinate 110,102,173, forward strand.
ATGGTTTTTATCCCCATCGAACTCTCTCATATAAGCGATTTCCTTCATAAGAGTCACCGCTCGACTTGGTCGGTGGTTGTTGTTTGTATTGATGGCAACAAGTGCCTCCAACGCCCTTGACATTCTGTCCATCACTTCACGTTCCATATCTTCTTGTTTTATTATCTGTTTCCAAAATTTATCGATTTTTTGTTCACGCGAAATTTTGAGTTTTTGGAATTTACTTGTTTGGTTTGAGTTAATAAGGACGAAAAAAAAAAAAAAATTGTACACTGCGCGAGTTATTTTCACTGATTTGTAGTGGTTTTTTTTTTCTTCACGTCACTGTTCCAATTTGCGGTGTAAGCAATAACTTCTTATTTTAGTCACTGATTTCTAGTGATTTTTATCTAACACTGCTCGGATTTGTGATGATAGGCACTTTATTAGGTAATCACTGATTTTTAGTGATTTTCTTTAACACGTTATTGATGCGTATTCTATCACTAATTTACCCGGCACATTTATTTTAAAAAAAAAATTTTTTTGTAAATCTTGGTCGCGTTGACTAGATTCTTTCTTACTTGGATCTCTCAAATTTAGAAAGATCCTACCGACTGCGCCACTAATAATTTTGATTTCATCTAGCGCGAAAAAAAACTATTTTTAAATTTTTTTACAACCGCTTTATTGATCCGTCACTTATCAACTAACTTAATTACAATATCATTTCTACCTTAATGCCTAACGTACATTACTGACTCAACTAAATGTTATAATATGGGACACCGGATCCCGTTGCACAATGCGCCGGTTCAGCGTTATTATGATTGCGCGTGCACCGGTGCACATTGACCTTCGCGAATGTGGGAAAAGATAATTTAATTGAAAAAGATAAAAAAAAAAGAAAAGGTAAAATTAAACCTATTTCTGAGGAGTGAAAATGGAGAGGCTCGTGTTCCGTATGGGATATGTAACCTGTATAGTTTGATGGCGTACGTTGTAGGACAATAGGACGTACGCCAAAACAATTCTTAAACCATGCCAAATTTAAAACTATGCCAAATTTTGGCGTTTACATCAAAACAATACGTGAACTTGATGAATTTGATGGATATACGTCAAAACCATTCTGTATATCTTCGCAATGGAAAGAGATAGACCAAAACGGATAAAAGATTTGGAAAGAGCTACCCCGAAAACATAAGACTGCATACCAAACTCAAAAAGTGAATTTTGGCGTTTACGGCAACCCAATATTAGGGCGACGACGTATCTTCTTTATCTTTACACCATGTTGTGTTTTAATATTCTTGATGTAATCTTTTAAATTTTGTTTTTTGTTCGGCTTCACTTTTAACCTTTAATAGTCTTACAATAGTAAAATGCGAATAATCATCTATGATTCCTTGAAAGTATTTATTTCCTTCTCTAGTTGGTGGTGTGATTGGTCCACTAAGATCGGGATCGGAGTCCGTTTTTAATTTCTTTTAAATGGTTGCCTTGTAGCCTTGCCTTCTACACACTAAGGACATTTTTCATTTATTATTGGCAAGCCCAATAATCTCATTCCATTAAGGCTTAAATGGCCTGGCCTACGGTGCCATAATTCTGAGTTACTTACTTACTTAGTTGGCGCTACAGCTCGAGGTGAACCTAGGCCTGCTTCTCGCAACCATTTGTGTGTGCGTGTTATATTTTTGCACAAATGGAAGGGACCTACAGATTTTTGCCAATTCGGAACGGCGAGTTGAGAAGCTCAATCGTGACAAATGATACTCTTTGATGCTTGTCAGACATTCGAAAGAGGCGAGCACTGTGAAAAACGTTTAGGTGTTTGCGGAGGGATTCGAACCCAAGACCGCTGGCTCAGTAGTCCGATGCACTAACCACTTGCGCTACGGTGCCCAAGTGTTATTTTTTATATTTATGTTAAATGCTTTACCTGATCTATCAATTTCAATATCAAGAATATATAGTTTATCTCTTTTCTAACATTTAATTTCAAAATTTCTTCCAAATATAATAGCTCCTTTTTTGTTGATTAAGACTGTGGCCGACGGTTGTGTACAGAAAAGATAAAACCCAATCCTTCAGTATGTGTAACGAACAAAACTTTATTAAAAAAGAGGAAAAGTAAAAAAAAAGTATAATAATAAAGGAATAAAGTGTACCTAAAAATTTAAGGTATTTTCTCCGTCTTTTCTTGTAATCCGTACGGCCGTTGATGTCTGCATTTGAATAAGTTTTATTTCTCTATGTCAGTGAGATGCGATGTAATGGATGGAGTTCAATAATTTGGTGTTCAGTGACAATGTTCAGTGACGATTAATTTGTCGTATCCAGTGCTGTCAGCAACATTTCCCCCCCCCAGTGAGGCTGCTGCTTCTGCTGCTGTTTCACCTTACTCAGGTTTGCTGACGTCTAGCACTGCCAACTTCACAACTGGTCGATCGTAAATACCAGACGCTGTTCTAACAGTGGCCCTCCTTACTTGACCATCCTTTGCCTTAATCGTGCTGACCACAATGCCCTTCGGCCAAGAACCTCTTTGCAAAGTCTCGTCGACGACTATCACGACATCGCCTTCCGCAATATTCTTTACTTGCTGAAACCATTTTGTCCTGCGTGTTAAAGTGGGCAAATACTCACGGATCCAGCGCTTCCAAAATAAGTTGCATATCTGTTGACTCACTCTCCAGCTCTTGCGAAGAAGATCTGTGTTGTTAAATTCGGTAAGTGGTTTGCTGCCATTCGATGACCCAAGCAAGAAATGATTCGGTGTAAGTGCCTCTGCGTCCTCTGCCTCCAGTGATACATGCGTCAAAGGGCGTGAATTAATGATTCCTTCGACTTCTATAAGCATAGACCGCAACGATTCATCATTTAGCCGCTGGTTTCTGGTAACCTCTCTGAGTACGCCTTTGACGGAACCGATCAGCCGTTCCCAGCAACCTCCCATGTGTGGTGCAGCGGGTGGATTGAAGAACCATTTTGTTTCACTACTAGTGAAGGTGTCCCTTATTAAGCCTTTGTTTAAGTCGTGATAAGCTTCCCGAAGCTCCTTTTCCGCTCCTTTGAGGTTAGTGCCATTGTCAGAGTATATCTCTCTCGGGGTTCCACGTCTCGAAATAAAGTTCCGCACACACATAATACAGGAGTCCGTAGTGAGACTATGCGCCACTTCAATGTGAATTGCTCTTACTGTCAAGCATGTAAACAGTACACCCCAACGTTTTTCAGTCCTTCTTCCAGAGTAAACTAAGATTGGGCCAAAGTAGTCGACCCCAGTGTATGAGAATGGTCTCACGTAGGCAGCCAGTCTAGCCTCTGGCAATGGTGCCATCTCAGGTGTAATTGGAACCGCATCGGAAATTCGGCAACGCTGACATCTTCTTCGGACGGATTTAACAAGTGTCCTCAGGCTCGGTACCCAAAACCGTTGGCGTACCTCGTTAACTACCGTTTCGTGGCAGCGATGATGAAAACGTTTGTGATACTCCTCTACTATCAACAGAGTTATACGGTGATTCCTTGGCAGGATAATCGGACGCTTTGTTTCTTCTTCGACGCACCACGCGCTATCAATCCTCCCTTTTAGTCTCATTACACCTTCGTTGTCCAGATACGGTGAACATTTGTACAGCTGACTTGACTTAGGTAGCGCCTTAGCATTCTTTAGTAGCATCAATTCATCGCCAAACTTGTCCCGCTGCGCCAGCTGCATAAGAACCGTCTCCGCTCGATGTAGCTCCTCCATCGATAAGATCTCCTCGTTCACGAACAGAGCTCTTTTTAGTACGTCGATGAATCGAATCACCCAGGCCATTGAACGGTGCAAACGTCGCCACGACGAAAATCGGTAGATGTTTATAATTGGACTGTGGGGTTTATGTTAATCTCGTTGATATAAATATATATATCTTGTATTTATTAAATAATAAGAAACTATTAATAACTTTAAATTACAAAGAAACTTTATTAGACATGAACAAATTAATTACATGTCAGTTATTCGACAAACAAAACAGGAGAATGAAATCCAAAAGTCAAAAGAAGGAAGAATAGGAGAAAGATAAAATTAAAGGGAACCGTCTCATAGAGGGCTAGTGTGTCCCCACAGCACTCCCCCCCAAGTGAAACGATTATTTAACTCCTGTCACTGCTGTCATTTTTTACATTAAATTTAATTTTTTTGTTATGATATGTTCGTAGTTCTGTTGTTTGTGTCTGCTTCTGTGGATTATCTAGGATATTTTTTGATTTCGAAGGTGCTGCGACTGATGGTGATGGAAGTAGATCTTCGGTTACGAGATGCGCTGGCTTTAAGCGTTCGATGTTGACATTTGTTTCTCTGCCGTTTAGATCTATTGTGAATAGTCGGTCATCTATCCTTTTTATAATTTCGTGCGGTCCAGAATACGGCTGTTGGAGGGCGCGTTTAACCATGTCCTGCCGAAGGAATACGTGCGTGCATGTGTACAAATCCTTATAGCAAAAGGTTTTCTGACGACACTTATGAGATGCTGGTACTGGCTTCACGTTTCTCATGTGGATGCGAAAGTCCTCCAGAAAGAAGTGTGGATCTTCTGTTGGGTCTTCATGCGTAAAAAATTCGCCAGGAACTCGCAGTGTTGTGCCGTACAAATATTCAGCTGGTGATCCTTTGATGTCTTCTTTGTAGCATGTCCGTAATCCCAGCAGTACCGTTGGTAGAATTTGCGTCCAAAGCGGATTTTGATGACACATTATTGCTGCTTTTAACGTCCGATGCCATCTTTCTACCATACCATTTGCTTGCGGATGGTATGCAGTAGTACGGATGCGTTTGCCACCCACGAGTCGAGATAGTGATGTAAATAGTGCACTTTCAAACTGTGATCCCTGATCTGTGGTAATTATTTTCGGACTTCCAAATCGTGCGATCCAGTTTGTGAAGAAGGTGTTAGCTACGGTATCGGCTGTGATGTCCTTGATTGGTATTGCTTCGGGCCATCTTGTGAAGCGGTCGACCATCGTCATGCAGTACTTATATCCCTGTGATTCTGGCATGGGACCCACGAGATCTATATGTATGTGATCGAATCTTTGGTCCGTTTCGGTGAAAGTGGCTGGTGAATTATGAACATGGCGTCCTACCTTTGAGCGCTGGCACGGTATGCAGTTGCGTGCCCATTGTGTTATATCTTTGTTCATGAATGGCCATATGTATCGTTGCGAAATTATTTTCTGAGTCGCTCGTCCACTCGGATGTGCCATATTGTGGAATGTTTCGTAGACCTTGCGGCGCAAAAGTTGCGGCACAAAAGGTCTAATGTCGTTTCTGGAAACATCACAGTAAATAGCCTGGTGGTCTGGTCCGTACATAATCTTCTGGAGCTTAAGTGAAGTGTTATTGTGGTTTAAGAGTTGGTTTAATTCCGTATCAGTTTGTTGCATTGTTGAAAGTTCATGAAAATCTATTGTTGATGGAGGGTTGATGGCATCAATGCGAGACAATGCGTCTGCTACGTTGTTGTCTGCACCAGCGATGTACTGTAGGTTTGTGGAGAACTGACTGATGAAATTTAGTTGTCTGACTTGACGGGGTGAAGCTTTGTCTGCACGCTGTTGGAAGGCAAATGTTAGTGGCTTGTGGTCGGTTCTGATTAAAAATTCTCTACCCTCGACCCAAGGTTGAAAATTTTTGATGGCTGCGTAGACGGCTGTAAGTTCCCTATCGTACGTGCTGTAGTTTTTTTGTGCAGGTGAGAGCTTTCTCGAGTAGAATGCGAGCGGTTCCCAGTTGTTGTCTACATTCTGTTCAAGTACCGCTCCAAGTGCGGAACTGGATGCATCGGTGGTAAGACGAAGTTTGGCATGAGGGATCGGGTGTGATAGCAGGGTAGATTCGGCGACTTGTCTTTTTATTTCTTCGAACGCTGCGTCTGTAGATGCTGTCCATGGAACCTGTCTCTTATCATTTTTCTTTGCATTTTTAAGAAACTCGTTTAGTGGAGCCTGTGATGTAGCAGCATTCTTAATGTGGCGTCGATAGAAGTTCACTGACCCGATGAATCATCTGAGCTCTAGGATGGTTTTAGGTTTAGGGAATTCAAGGATAAATTTGACTCGGTCTGGAAGTGGTGATGATCCATGAGATGTTATCCGGTAGCCCAAGAAGTCCACACTTGTTGCTCCTAAACAACATTTGTCGGCATTTATGCAGAGACCATATTGACTTAGGCGTTGGAAGACTGAACGGAGATGGTGCTGGTGCTCTTCCGGTGAACTGGAGGCTATTAGGATGTCATCTATTTAAGCGTAGACGTAGTCGAGTCCAGTTAATACTTTTTGATAAATCGCTGGAACGATTGGGCTGCGTTTCGTAAACCGAACGGCATGCTGACGAACTCGAACAGGCCGAACGGGGTAATGATTGCAGTCTTTGGGATGTCCTCTTCAGCGACTGGAATATGGTGAAACGCTCTTTTTAAATCAATTTTAGAGAATATTGACTTACCGGCGACAACTGTTACATAGTCCTGTAATAGGGATATTGGATAGCGATCAGGTAAGGTCTGGGCGTTGAGCCTGCGGTAATCACCACAAGGCCTCCAGTCTCCGCTTTTCTTTTTTGTCATGTGTAGCGGACTGGCCCAAGGACTTTTGGATGGTCTGATGTGTCCGAGCTCCATCATAAGCTCGAATTCCTCTTTTGCTACCTTGAGTCGTTCTGGGCAGAGCTGTCTGACACGCTGAGCGCACGGAGGTCCTGTGGTTGAAATGTGGTGTCTCACGTGGTGTTTTGTTCCTGAGCTGTTGGACGGATTCCCAAGTAGTTCTGGAAATCCCTTGAGGATGGAATAATGCTTACTACTTTCGTTTATGGAGGTGATGGAAACGATAGGAGCAGGTGCGAGGGAACATTTCGTTTGTAACCCTGTTGTTGGGTCTAGGAGATGGCTACGCTTAATGTCGACTAGTAGACCATGTTTGTGCAGGAGATCAGCACCTATGATGGGATAGGGCACGTCAGCGATGCAGAAGATCCAGCGGATTGGGCGACGTAATCCTATGTTAAGTGTTAGAGCTCGCTCTCCGTAGGTTTGAATCTTACTGCTATTGGCTGCATAGAGATGAAATTTTGTGATTTTTGTTCGGTCTGCACGTGTGGGAGGAATAATCGATATATCCGCGCCGGTATCGACGAGAAATTTTTTTCCTGAGATATGGTCGTATATAAAAAGTCGACTAGGGCAAATTGCACCATCAGTATCCGTCAAATTTACTGATGGTGCTTGGGGTTTCCCTGATTTTGCGGCCATGAGCAGGGTGTAGTTCACTTTGTAGCCTTGTCGGCGAATCGACGATGATAGTAGCAGATCGATGAAGTTGGTGATTTGCTCTCATTGACCTTGGAGCTGTTACGTCGTGTAGGAGTGCCACTGCGAGAGCGGTTGTTTCTGTTGGTCGCCATGAATCGGTCCAACTTTTGCGAAAGCTTCTCGATTTGCCTGGAGAGCTCTTGAACCTGTTCATCCAAATCGTTGCGTTCGGTAAATCGGGAAATAGGCATAAGCTGACCGACATTCTGGTGATGTTGAACGTCCATTATTCGATCGGCAAGTTGCGCGAGGCTACTGTTGTCGAGGCCATCGGCCGTGGCGAGAACAACTTGCACGTGCGGCGGCAAGCGATCGAGCCAGAGAGTTCTGGTAAAAGTGGCGTCTAGCAAGTTGCCACCTAAACGACGCATCTCTGCAAGAAGGTCTGATGGACGTTTGCTACCAAGTTCTAAACCAGATACAAGGGTTTTAAACTGTCGTTCCTGAGAAATGGAGAAATGGTTTAAAAGAGCCTCTTTGATAGCTTTATACCTATCTTGAGCAGGAGGCTTGATGATGATGTGCTCAATTACAGATAATGTGTCCTGGTCTAGACGTGCGATGACTGCGTGGTACTTGGTCGAATCGGCAGTAATTCTTCGGCTATGGAACTGCGATTCGATGGACGCAAACCATAGCTGCACTTTAGTGTTCCAGAAAGGTGGTAGTTCCACTCGCTCGATTCGGTCAACTTGCGAGTGCGCTTAGTCTGTGTTATTTGTTGAACCACTTCCTTGCGGTATTTCTACGCCGCCGCTTGGAATTATCGGTTGCGACTCGCCATTGTTTGTCGGTGGTGTATAATTTAGTGCCATTTTTAATTTCTACTTTTAGTTTTAATCGGGGTCACCAATTGTGGAGTTTATGTTAATCTCGTTGATATAAATATATATATCTTGTATTTATTAAATAATAAGAAACTATTAATAACTTTAAATTACAAAGAAACTTTATTAGACATGAACAAATTAATTACATATCAGTTATTCGACAAACAAAACAGGAGAATGAAATCCAAAAGTCAAAAGAAGGAAGAATAGGAGAAAGATAAAATTAAAGGGAACCGTCTCATAGAGGGCTAGTGTGTCCCCACAGGACTACTCACATTAGCGCCATCTATCAGAAGAAGAAACTGCGGCCTTAACTCTTCCCTTGGAGTTTCGATGTATTCGAGCGCCACTGGCCATTTCTCTTCATCATCGTACAAAAAATCCGGACCCTTAAACCATCGGGTGTCTTTGCGAAAAGTTGGTGTTTTCGCCCATTTGGTGGCTTCATCAGCCACATTCATCTTGGTCGGGACCCATCTCCACTCCTCGAGTTCGGTATGATCTAGGATTTCTCTTATCCGGAACATGACGAACTGTTTAAACTTTTTTGCATCTGCTTGAAGCCAGCATAACACGTTTCGTGAATCAGTCAACAGGAATCTTTTTTCGATCTTGATGTTATGACCTTTATTTATAGCCGTTGCCAATCTCGATCCTATCAACGCTGCCTGAAGTTCCAATCGGGGTATTAACAATGGTTCCAATGGAGCCACCTTGCTCTTTGCGCTCACCAATGCACAGTCAACTGAGTCTCCATCTTGGAATCGGAAATAAGCTACTGCCGCCATAGCATCCTCGCTAGCGTCTACGAAGATATGCAGCTGTACCGATGCTTCCTTCTTGAAACCCACCGGTAAGTAGCACCTTGGAATACACACCTCTTCCACTTTTGGGAGCAAACAACGCCAGCTTTCCCACTTGTCGTCCAAGTTATGTAGGATTACCTCATCCCAATCGACTGCAGACTTCCATACTTCTTGAAGCAACACCTTCAATCTCACCAAGTAAAATTAAAGGAATCCGAGAGGGTCATAGATGGACATGAGCACCCTCAAAATCTCGCGTTTGGTTGGCATCCGCTCTCCTTTCAGGACATCTTCATGGGCTTTCGTAAACTGTAGCGAGAAAGTAAAGACATCTTCATCTATGTTCCACCAGAGTCCTAGAACTTTCGCAGCACTATTCGAGTTTGTCGGAAATTCTTGAAACGATCTTCCCCTTCGTTCCGGTTGTTCGAGAACTTGCATAGCTTCTCTCGAATTAGACAACCAGTTCCTTATGTTGAATCCGCCTTTGGAGTGTATGTATCTTACCTCCTTTGCCAGCCGGATTGCTTCATCGATAGTATCTACACTATCCGTATCTACACTATCCAATAGGTCATCAACGTAATGGTGGTCGATAATCGCTTGCACTGCTCCAGGAAAGACGTTAGCAAACTCCTTTGCGTTCATGTTTTTAACATACTGCGCAATACTTGGTGAGCAGGTGGCCCCAAATGTCAACACCTGCATTACATATACGTCCGGTTCACGATTCCAATCTCCAGAACGCCACAAAAATCTCTGCGAATGTTGATCCTGTCTGCATACTCCTACTCGATGAAACATCTCCTCTATGTCGCCGGTGATGGCAATTCGATTCATCCGAAATGCATGAAGAACCTCGGTCAGCACTTTTAACTCATCAGGGCCCTTCAGCAACATACTATTAAGTGAGACACCCTGTGTAGAAGCGGCTGCATCCCACACTAACCGAACTTTTCCAGGTTTGTTATGGTTCTTTACGATGAACGTTGGTAAGTACCAAGCCCTTGGTTGTTCTTCCTCGTACTCCTGTTGCGTTAGCTTTCTGGCGTAGCCCTTCTCCACCAGGTCTCTGATCTGCTTATTGATTACCTCGAGCAAAGAAGGATCAACTGTCATCTTCTTCTCTAAACACTTCAGCCGTTTTAGTGCCATAGAGTAGCTATCTGGCAAGACCACGTTGTCATATCGCCATAACAATCCAGCGCTGTACGTATCACCATCCTTCTTTACTGTTGTCTCCAGAATGCCTTTGGCACGAACCTCTTCAGCCGACTCGATGTATGCCTTTCCTATTCCTTGATCTTCCAGAACGAAGTGTTGTCGAACCATCTCATGAAGCTCCTTATTGCAGTCACAGGCCTCATACACGTGATATAAACCGTTCACCATTGTATCCTTTGCGTTACAACCGCTTACACACCATCCCAATCTGGTCTTTATTGCAACTGGATCGTTTAAACCGCCTTCTCTTACTCGCTGTGCCAAAATAAGTCCCTGGTTGTTTAATCCGATGAGAATTGTGCATCGTGCGTCCTTGTATGACTGAAGTGGAATGCCATTTAAATGCGAGTACTTTTCCTTCATCTTCTTCTGGTCAATCGATTGCACAGGCAAAGCTAGCCTTTTCACCGTACGCACATCACCGAGCCAGTACTTCTTTTGTTGACTATCATCACATCGTGCCGAAATTTCCATGGGAACGACTTTGGAATCATTTTCAAGGCGGATGGTATCCGAGGTCCATTTCAGACACAACGGTTTATGATTCCCTTCCAGGCCGAGGCTGTCCGCCATGTCTCTTTCTATCAATGTCAGCGATGACCCGTTGTCCAAAAAGGCAAATGTTTCCACCGAACTTCCATTCCCATACAGCACTACTGGAACAATACCGAAAAGTGTATCTCCACTGCTTGCTTGTTGATGAGCGTTACAATTTCCGATATCAGATGCTTCATTCGGTTTGGAACATTCTCGTTCGTAGTGCAGTAGTGAATGATGTCTACCTACACACTTGTTGACACCACATGCTCGCTTGACTCGGCAGTTGAACTTCCTTGGATGACCCAAGCATCCCTCGCAGATGCCTCGCCTTTTTGTAAGATCCCAACGTTTGTCCAAAGAAAGCTGCTTAAAACGATCGCACTCCACCAATTTATGGTTTCGTTCACAGAGGTAACACCCACTCACTGACTTACTTGGAGTACCAGTTGGTAGCATTTGGTCTTCAGAGTGCGTATGTATATGTACCTGTCGCTTCTCGTTCCTCCCTTCTGCTGGTACGAAGTGTGATACTGTACTAACAGCTTCTGCCATTCCATACAGCCAATCGCTGAACATCGTCAAACTCGGCTCTTTGGACTTACTGCTCATAGCCCAGTTTAATTTTATACTGGCTGGGAGCTTATCCACCAATTCCTGGAGCATTGTTGGGTTGCTCAGATGATTGTGTAATCCAGATGCGACCATTGTTGCGTGCAAGCTTCGAACCGAAAGATCATAGCCTATAACTGTATCCAATCGCTCTGCCTTAGGAGGCGGCTCTGCTCGTATCTTTTTTAACATCATTTGAACAATGTATTCTGGCCTACCATAAAGCATACGTAACGTACTTAATACCTCTGGAACAGTCGATGGCAGTAATAAGCGAGATCCCACAGCTTCCAATGCCCTTCCCTTAAGAGCCCTTTGCAGTCGCCACAAATTCTCTTCCTGCGAGAAACCACACAACTTTGTGGTATTTTCATAGCTGCTTATAAAGAGTGGCCACTCCTCTGGCCTTCCTGTGAACACTGGAAGTTCCTTTGTCAAAACTTGCCGTGCTGATATCTGACGGTGATTGAGTGAAATAGATTCTGCAGCTGCTGGAGGCAATATCTTACTAGGCAGCTCTTCTTTTTGTACCGTGAGATCAGGTTTTGAACTTGTAACACTTGCTGGTTTCGAATCGCGCACCCAATCTTCTACTCGGCTCCGCACAACGCTCTGAATTTCCTCGTATTCATCATTCTCTTCCTCTAGAGCCAGGATTTCAAACTTCTTCTTGAGATATCCTTGTTCTTTTTTCTGTCTCCCTTCCATAAACATATCGTCTAGTTTTTTCTGCTCTTCCAGCTTCTGCATCTCCAATTTCAAAGCTCTTCTGTTTCTGCCGAACGATACTACTGACCCCATACCCAAGCTCATCCGGTCGGACTGTGCCCTCGTAACAACTTCTCTACGAATTCCAGATTCGGGACGTACCTGCCCCCCATCTTTCATGAACTCACTAACTGTTGGTACGTTCTGTACAGTGGAGTTAAGTTCTGTGCAAGCTATGCACTCCCAACTTTTCTCCACAATTGAGGAATCAACCCCCGCACAGCCGTAATGGGACCACTTCTGGCATTTATCACACTGCACCATATCGTCGTAACTATTTGTCCTTGAACATGCAGCGCAATCCGTTGTTTTCTTCGGCGTCGACATTTTCCCTGGTGCTTCTCTAAGTTTCCACTTAAATTTTTAGATTTGTGGCCGACGGTTGTGTACAGAAAAGATAAAACCCAATCCTTCAGTATGTGTAACGAACAAAACTTTATTAAAAAAGAGGAAAAGTAAAAAAAAAGTATAATAATAAAGGAATAAAGTGTACCTAAAAATTTAAGGTATTTTCTCCGTCTTTTCTTGTAATCCGTACGGCCGTTGATGTCTGCATTTGAATAAGTTTTATTTCTCTATGTCAGTGAGATGCGATGTAATGGATGGAGTTCAATAATTTGGTGTTCAGTGACGATTAATTTGTCGTATCCAGTGCTGTCAGCAACAAAGACACTGTTATTATTTTGTGTGAATTTTCTCACAGACAGTAAATTATGTTTCATACCTTGTATAATTAAGGCTTCAAGTTTTATTTTTCGTCCCTGACATACACCATTCAACTGTCCTATTTTAGTTGCCTTCATTATGTTACCATTTGCTACACATATTTTTATATCTGTTGGTAGCTTTTGTACATTTGTCATATATATTTCAAAATCTTCTCTTACCAGATGTTCGGTGGCTTTAGAGTCTAATATGAACGTACTTATATCTTGCAATATTGCACTGCAGTTTAATGCAATGAACGATAGTTGTCCGTCATCCTCATCCATTCCATGCGCCGATTGCACTTGTCCTTGAAACTGACTTCCTCGGAGTTTCCCTCTTTCACAAAATTGTCCTCTTCCCCGAAATTGGCGTCTTCGTTGAAACTGTCATTTTCATTTACCTCGCTGATCATATTGTTAATTTGTGTCCTTCATTCTGCAATTTTATGCCCTGTTTTTCCGCACCTATAGCAAGAATATGGAAATGCTTTGAATGAAGCTTCTTCTGTATTATTGTTATTGATACTACTATTCCCACTTTTCAGTTTTAATTCTTCGTCCAGCAATCTAGATTTCACAAATTCAAGAGTTACCTCCTTTTGATTAACAGTCTATATTGCTGTTATGACGGCATTATATTTTTCATTCATACTTAGTAATAAAGGGCATACTTTGTCTGATTCCTCCATCTTTGAATCAGCACTTTCCAATTCCCTTATTATGCAGTCGAATTTCATTAAATGATCTTCTAGTACGTCATTCGGACCACATTTTAATGGCCATTAATAATATAATACAATAATACAATAATTTGCTTTTTAGATATAATTTAGAGAACACACTTTTTCTTTCGAAAACTTCTTAGAGTGATTCTATCATCTGCTTGGTTGATTTTGCATCCTTTACTAAATCAAGATGCTTATCCGTAATGCATTGAACTATAATTGACTTTGCTCTTGCGTCTTTTATTTCGTGCGCTGATTTTTCAGTTGCATCGTCGAACGATGATGAGTCCTTTTTGATTGCATCACTAACTTGCTTTTCATCTAACAAGCAAAGAACTCTAAATTTCCACTTATTGAAATTATAGGCAGATAATTGAGGGGTATAATTTCAAAACTCTTCTTTTCTACTCTTGAGAATTTTGAGTAAAACGAAAAAAACTGGTAAAAGCTTCTAAAATGATATTAAAGATTGTTTTAAAAGTTAGATTGTAAGTTTGGAATGATCTTTATCCTTTTCTTATGGTTTTGAACCTATAAGGTAAGCCTAAAAATTATAAAAATTTTGAAAATAACGATTGGAATAGTTGACTTTTGATTCAACCTATTTAGGAAAAGAGGAGTTTTGAAAAGAAAGTAAACTTTTTTTCGATTTAATTAATTTTGGTTTACTTTTAAATACCTGAATACTTATACCAGGATACCTATAAAAATAATTAGGGGTATTAATACTGATTTGAAGAAATGTAACGCATGCAATCATTTCTTTCTTTTTATTCCATTCTTCAGCTTTTTTGGCTGAGAAAGTGCGAAATTTGTTCCGCCTTTTTCCTAACGCAACTTCATTCACAAATTCAGATGGCTCATGATCTATTAATAACATATATTTAATTTAATTATTAAATAAAAATTTACTTATAAAACTTTATTTCATCTGCGAACTCACCAAAGATGTTTTCTTCACGAGAATATTGTAACAGTAATAGGTCTGTTCCCGTACTGTCCAAAGCAGCGCAAAAGTACGCCAAACTACGAAAACCAGTCAAATCCTGTTCACGTACGAAGATTTTTCATTGTTTTCTACAGAAGAGAGCGTCTAACAAGAGAGTAAGAAATTTCCCCATGCTGCCGATTTTAGCCCAAGAAATTTCTTTGGGCAGCTTTATGAAACTTTGGTGTTTCGTAACACCAATAAAACACAACACTAAAAGTATTACTTAAATTATGTTTTTATTAAATAAAGATACACAGTTGTTTTTAGGTTTTAATAGTTGAAAAGTTAAAAGGCGTCGCTATTTCATCAGAAGGATGACAATTGAGAGAGATGAATCAAAAATGAATTTTAAACGTATTGTATACTTCATGGTATTGCCAAACAAAAATATTAAAATGAAAATGAACGAATATTAGTATATGTTAATCCATTAAAAATGTATATTCACCACAATATCCCCCACCTAGTTATCGACTAACGATATTTAAGAGGAAATCTAACATGTCTTCCAGATGATGTCTTCTTTGTTTGTGGCTCGTTGTCGGTTTTCGATTGTTTTTGTTTTGCATCATTTGATGTAGTAATATTTTTCGAAGCGATGTCGTTCTTTTGTTCTTTACTGGTTTCCTGTTGAGGTATTGCTGTTGGTGTTGTTGTATCGTCGAATATGTATGCGGCCTTTAAACGATCGATCGATATTTTTGTCACTCGCTGATTTATTTTTAAAACGAAGTATTTTTCAGATTTGGATATTACTTCAAACGGACCTTCATAGTTGAATTCCAAAGGCGTTTTTACACGATCGGTCCTGATAAACACGTATTTGGCGTCTCTTAATGCTGGCTGCACACAATATCGTTCCATCCCGTGTCGTACTGGTTTCGTCATTGGTAACTCGAGCATTGATTTTCGAAGTAATTCCACGAACTCGGTTTGGCTGGTTTTGCTTTTTCGCGGCATAAGGAACTCACCAGGGATTCGTAGCGGCGCTCCGTACACCATCTCTGCCGGACTTAAACCGATGTCGCTCTTAATGGTTGATCGCATTCCCAAGAGCACTAGTGGAAGCGCTGAACTCCAACAATTCGTCTCCGAACACTTGATGGCGGCCTTTAATGTTCGATGCCAACGTTCTATAATCCCATTAGACTGTGGGTGGTACGGTGTTGTGCGTAAATGTTTGATGCCGAGTATTTGCGTTAATTCTTGAAAAATAGCCGATTCGAATTGACGACCCAAATCCGTAGTAATTCGTAAGGGGATACCAAACGTAGATATCCAACCGCTGATTAGTGCACTTGCCACACTTTGCGCTGTTATGTCTATTAGCGGAATCGCCACTGGCCATCTTGTATATCGGTCAATGCATGTCAGACAGTACCGAAATCCATTTGAAGTTGGCAGCGGTCCGACAATGTCGATATTTATGTGCTCGAAACGGACATCGATGGACGCATAGTCGCTTAAAGGTGATTTCGTGTGTCGATGTATTTTTGCTTTCTGACACGGAATACATGAACGGACAAATGCAGCTACATCTGTGGACATCGAAGGCCAGACATAGTGATCAGCTACCAGTTGTTTTGTTGCTCTGATACCGGGGTGTGATAAAGAGTGAAGTTTATGAATCACTGTTTGACGAAAACACTTCGGTACGTATGGTCTTATTTTGTCTCGCAGAACGTGGCAGAAAATCTCATACGTCGAATCTGGAATGGATAGTTTTGATAACTGTATCGATTTATCGTTACCTTCGCTTAAAAGAGTCTGCAGTTCTGGATCTGTTTGTTGTTGTGTGGCCATCTCATCGAAACTAATTATTTCTTTTTGTACAGTATTAATGCGTGAGAGTAAGTCTGCAATGTCGTTGTCTGATCCTGGTAAATGACGAATGTCGGTTGTATACTGACTTATTAAATCAAGTTGTCGAGCTCTTCGTGGCGATGCTTTCTCACTTTTCTGCTTAAACGCGAAAATGAGTGGTTTATGGTCTGCGAAAACCATAAACTCTCTGCCCTCGAGTGCGTATTTAAAATGTTGAATTGCCTGGTATACGGCTGTTAATTCTCGATCATACGCGCTGTAATTTTTCTGCGCAGGTGTAAACTTTTTTGAGTAGAATCCGAGTGGTTGAATTTGGTCCTTGATGATCTGGTGAAGAACAGCGCCTACAGCATCGTCCGAAGCATCAGTCGTGAGTGTTATTTGTGCTTCTGGTGCCATATAGTTCAATAGCGTTGCATTTGCGAGATCGTCCTTGCAAGCAACGAAAGCGATCTCAGCCTCGGGTGTCCAATTTACAACACTGTTGTCATTCTTTTTGTTGCCATTGACCAATCGTTGTAATATATGTTGATTTTTCGTGGCATGCGGAATAAACGGACGATAAAAATTCAGCATTCCTAGAAATTTCCTTAAATTTTTTGCGACTTTCGGTTGTGGAAAATTTCGTATTGTTTTTACTTTATCTTCTGGCGGTTTTAATCCATCTGAACTGATTGTGTGGCCCAAAAAAGTTAGTTCTCGTTTTCCGAATTGACATTTATTAAAATTGATAGCCAGGTGTGCTTGACGAAGACGACAACATACGATGCGGATGTGTTTTACATGCTCTTCTACCGATTCCGATGCGATGAGGATATCATCAATATAAACGAAGATAAAATCGAGACCTTTCAATACTTCATTTATATGACGCTGGAACGTTTGAGCCGCATTTCTCAAACCAAATGTCATATAGAGAAATTCAAATAAGCCAAATGGAGTGATAATAGCTGATTTGTGAATGTCGCACGGTTCCATCGGAATTTGGTGGTATGCTCGCTGTAAATCGATCGTGGAAAAAACTTTTTTGCGATATAAGATACTGGTGACGTCGTGTAAATATGGTATCGGATATCTGTCGGGTACTGTGATATCATTCAACGCACGGTAATCACCACATGCCCGCCACTCTCCGTTCGTTTTTCTTACTAAATGCAACGGACTGGCCCAGTTGCTTTTCGAGGGTCTGCAGATGCCTTTTTCCAACAGATATTCAAACTCTTTTTTTGCCGCTTGTAGTTTATCGGTGGGAAGGCGACGAGCACGTGCATATGTCGGAGGCCCCTTTGTAGTAATATGATGCGTTACTTTAGAGTCGGTCGGTTTCTTGTTGGCGTTAATTGTAGCGAGGTCTTTGAACTCATGTAGTAATTGTGCGTAACGTTCGTGCGTATCGTATGCCACTATTTGTACAACATTACATAAGGTGTTTTTTCCTTTTGATTTGAGCATTGTCATTCGGTCGATAAGTTGGCCTTCCTTAATGTCGACTAACAGATCGAAATGTTTTAAAAAATCGGATCCAATAATAGCACAGCTGACGTCAGCCAGTAGGAACGTCCAGGTGAAATTTCGTCTTAATCCCAACGAGAGTGTTATTCGCTTTTCGCCGTATGTTTGTATCGGTGTGCCGTTGGCTGCGAACAGCTGAGTTGATTTTGTTGTTCTTCGCTTAATGGTGTTATGGGCTGGTAGCACGGAAAGATCCGCACCAGTATCTATCAAATATCGTTGTCTTGAAATGCTATCGTTAATAACTAGGCGGGCTATCCGATAATTGTCTTCAGATCCGCCCGCTTGATCGGAGGACGTAGTTAGTTTTTTGGCGTATTTTTTCGATAAGCACACGGATCACGACACTTGCGAGCGTTTTGTCCGAATTTTTGATGATACCAGCAGAGTTCTTCGTCGGCATGTATTGACACGTTGGAGTGATCACGGGATTTTTGACGTCTAGAAGAAACTGAACGGGATAAGCGTTTGAAGTTGCTATTGTTTTTTACTAAGCTGTTTATTTGTTGTTCAATACGCTCTAGACGCTTGTCTATTTCAGTGTTACCTGAGATTGATGGTTGCACATTCGAAACGACAGCTAAATTGTGAAACTCACCAACTTCCATAATTTTGTCTGCCAATTTTGCTAGTTCGGATAGATCAGCGTCAGATGCTTGTAATATGGCTCGCACTTGTATTGGTAATCGTTGCAGCCATAATGACTTTAAAAAATCCTTGGTTATTTTGTTCTTACCAAGAGCGCTCAACTCATTTAACAATTGTGTTGGTCGTTTGTCACCCAAATCGATGTCAGATAGTAATTTCTGTGTTTTTTTTAATTCGCTCTCACAGAAACGTTCTACAATACACTTCTTTAAATTGACATACTTATCTTTTTCAGGCGGATTAAGGATTGCGTCAGATATTTGGACCAGAACATTCGATTCTATTGCAGCAACTACGGTGTTGAATTTGGATGCATCGCTTGTTATTCCGGCAACATTAAACTGTGCCTCGACTTGTGCTAGCCAAATTTCCGCATGATCAGGCCAAAAAGGTGGAACCTTAACAGCTACACGGTTCACAATTGGGCCGATGTTCATGGCTGTGGCGCCAGAGCCCGTGGACGTAGAGTCTTTATTTTCGTTGTTCTGCGTTTCAATCATTGCAGATTCGGTGCAATAATTACCTTAAAACTACTGGTGTTCGTTTGTCGGGGTCACCAATTTGGTGTTTCGTAACACCAATAAAACACAACACTAAAAGTATTACTTAAATTATGTTTTTATTAAATAAAGATACACAGTTGTTTTTAGGTTTTAATAGTTGAAAAGTTAAAAGGCGTCGCTATTTCATCAGAAGGATGACAATTGAGAGAGATGAATCAAAAATGAATTTTAAACGTATTGTATACTTCATGGTATTGCCAAACAAAAATATTAAAATGAAAATGAACGAATATTAGTATATGTTAATCCATTAAAAATGTATATTCACCACAAAACTGTCAAATCTGTCAAATGTCATACAGTTTTCGTTTTTTGTTGTTAAGGTATTCCTGTACTTTTGCACACTTTTCCCTCTTTCTGACAGATTTTTACCCCCACTCCTTGAAATTTTAAAATCTACAAATTTCAGTGCAGAAAGTACGGGAACAGACCTAATGCGTTCCTGTACTTTTGCACACTTTTCCCTCTCTCTGACATATTTTTACCCCCACTCCTTGAAATTTGAGAATCTACAAATTTTAGTGCAGAAAGTACGGGAACAGACCTATAGTTTAATACATGAATACCTGAAAATAACAAAGATTCCCGCCTTCTTCAATGTCATTGGAATACACGAGTTTTGAAAGCGGTTACTTTGATTGGAATAGGAAAAGAAGAGTTTTGGTGCAGAATTTGGTTTGTATAGGAATAAATGAGTTTTGAATTAAACGACTGAGTGGAATACCGCAGTTTTGAAAACAACTTCACTTTTTAAGTACTCAAAAGTATTGGAAATAAAACGTTTTGATAAATTTTATTTTAGCCTCAGATGAAGGTCCTTCTAAAGAACACTATCTCATACTTATCTCATTTTTGAAAAAAGTGGAATGGAAGAGTTTTGAAATTATACCCTTCATTTGTGGAAAATTTGTTGTCGATGACATTAGTCGTGTTTTTTTGAAACGTAGCTAGCCAGTAGTTGCTAGCAAAGTCAAATTTCACATGTAAAACAAATACAACAACCAGCTAGCTACAACTCTTGATTTTATCCGCAGCCAAAAGCAGCTGGTTAGGAATGTTGCGATATCTCATAGCAAGGTGGCGCTTAAAGCTATTTGTAGAACATTTGACAACTGCCGTGTACGAAAATTATATAATTTCAATTACTAGCCTACTGTCATTTGGCTCTCTCTTCTCTTGATCTTTGACAGTTGGATGCAAATTTACCTAAATTAACAGGTTACCAAACACACCTTTTGTAAAGTCATCAGAGCATTTTTCTCAAAACCATGTTGTTATCGGTGACCACGATATCTCGGAAACTGCTGAACCGATCCGTCTCAAATTTTAACACAAGCTTCTTAACTATATTTTTTAGTAATTAATCGAAGGTTTTTTTCACCGATAAATATATATTTTTTTTTAACGATTGAATGCCGAAATTTTAGCCAAAAATCTTTTTTTTTTCTGAAGAGGACGCTATTTTTGCAAAAAATGTCATTTAAAAAAAAGGAAAACTTATGGACACATTCAATTACAAATGCCAAAAACAAATTTTCCTCCAACCTTTAACCGATTTCAGCGCCATTGGTATTCAGAGTCTGAAACTGCTGTACCAAGTAAAGCGTTTACTTGGAGAATTTTACGTTATAGCAAGCGAATTTGTTTTTGTAGTGCGGGTAAATTGAAAAGTAAGTATGTACTCACTTAATGATGTTTCACAGAAATAATCCGCTATATTATGATTTCATATCACTTTATGTAAATTATCCATTGAATAAATTACCGAAATGAATTGAATTTTCACAACAAATAACAAAAAATCGATTTGGTTGAATGCCGAATACTTTAATTTTTCCTTTTAATGTATTTTTATAGTGCTGCCGAATTAACATTTTTAATAGGCCTGAGGTTAACGGTAGTTCGCCATTTTGGTGGACCGCCATTTTGAATTTCGAATGACGTCGCTAAGCGTATTGTTTGTCTTGTCGAACCCTTCATTTGATACCCATATTAAGAAAGTCGTGAAGATAACGGTAACCCGCCATCTTGGGGTGTCTTGAATGTTTATAAGACGTCGTATAACCCAAGATACTCCTCGGGTCAAATCGAATCCAACGACACTCTATTTGTTGAAATCGGTTGAGTAGTTTAGGGCTTAGGCTGTAGCGGCAGCGCTATCCACTTTCTTTTCCCCGCTCTCTACCATCGCTTATCCTACCGAATGCGTCCCCCACCACGAGCGCTCATTCTCCTCTGTGAATATTTTCCTTTACTTTTGTCAATATTCACCCCTGTGATCAATTCCGACCGGTTTGAAAACGCAAACGCAAAAACGGACGAAATGAAAAAGCGTGTGCTGGAATTCACCCGAAATAAAATAAATTCAAAATAGGGGAAACCTATCGTCGTTAAACGGCTGCATATTTGCGTAGGCAGCGAAAACAAGGGTTGAACAGACAACCACAACACCGAATAAAAGGATTTCAGTTGCAGTAGGATTGCTGCGTAGAACGATCGTCACCGAGATGGCGGCGGCATCCTTTCTATTCACTCACAGTAAAGCGATATCATATCTAATACTACGTTTACAACAAAACGAAATCCGAGATTTCGCGGTTGAAATCTTGGTATCTCAAAAGGGTGTTTACACCGGAAAAAAAGATTTCATTTGGCACTTCATGTTCAAAGTGGAAAAAAATTGTTGTGAAGGTTTTTTTCTAGAAACACAAACAGAAAAATGTTTGGACAATTTATTTTAAATTAATAGTATGAAATTATAAAGAAAAATATACCTATTATTCACAGAGATTTACAGAGGAACTCTCTGAGAAAGGAAAAGGGAGAGCAAGTTGGACCAGAAGGCATTGAAGTTGATGGACCTGGGGAGCAGTTCTTCAGTTAATGTGGACACTCTGGAATCAATTGCGAGGACAAAATGACAAAAAATACAAACACTTTTATGATCAAGCGATTTGTTTACTTATCAATGACAATGCTGTCCTCGACGATGTGTTCTGAATTACTTATTTTTGGTATAAAGTGGCCATTCTGATGGAGAATTTCCCGAAGAACATTTTGCTTTCTTTTCTACACAAGGATATATAACCTGTATTTATTTGTCAGATTATGTAGTTTAGTTTTAATTTCTTCAGGCGAAAAATAAAAATGTTTTGTGCAAAACATGATGCAGTTTCTCTATAAATATGGTTGTTTTTTCTAGCACCACGGAGATCATCGTATGTTTCCTCCCATAATACAATGCAAAACCCTTCATCCTCCAGGTGCCAGATTCTTCTTGTTTTATATTTTTTTCCATTGTCCCATTTTAGTTTGTTCCCTGAAAATTAAACTCATTTATTTAATTGTACCTACTCAGCAAAGCGATTCAAAACAAACTTTTCATAACAATTTTTGTCTTTCACCACTACAAAATGATGTGGTGAATTATTAAAAACGTGTGTTCGATTTGACGACCTGCCAAAGGCATTGAGATTTCGGCAAGATTTCACGAAATCTCGATGAAATCCAAGATTTCGGTGACAGAAAAATGTATGGCGAAATGCTCTCGAAATCTCGAAATTTCGTCAAAAATCTAGTACGTCGCTGAAATCTCGGATTTCGGCTCGGTGAAAACGTAGTATAAGTCAATATACGCACCAGTAGTAGTAGTAGTAGTAAAGTAGTAAAACTTAAAAAAAAAATCAAACAAACAATAAAACTCTGTGTGCTTGTCACAAAGAAAATTTCCACAAAAGGATAATAAAAAAAAAATAAATAAAAGGTCTGATTTTACACTTAAGACTTGTGAGTCTAGACTTTTTTCGAATTCCTCTTTTGTAATGGTGGTGTGTGCTACATCAGTGATTAAACATCGGGGAGTGGGAAGGGGGAATCATCTTCGAAGAGATGGGTTTAAAACTTGGAGGAAAGGGATTGAAGGGAGGTAAATTGAGGGACTAGGACGAGGGACCTGGGAAAGTAAATTTGGGCCACTAAGAAGCGGGTTGCGTGCCTGGTTCGGTCTTCGGCTGAAGCTCGTCGGATTGGGGTGGGGTCTTGCTTCCGTGGATCCCAAGCGCACCACTACACAAAGAATTGCACGCGTTTATATAAGCAAATTATCGAAAGAGGAAAAAAAAAAAATTTACGAAATCTAAAGTCTGTACTCTGCAGCCTACCATTGCCTGTGGGAGAGAAGATGTAATTCTCCCTAGCGGGTCATTACCCCCCCTGCCTTGTGCAGTCCCCGCTGAAACTGAATTAAAGACTTGCACCCAAGAAAAGAAACGGAATCACCCTTCTGGGGGTCGACCAGCCAAGGCCATTAAAAAGAGACTCTAATTTTAAATTTAGCAATACATGTTTATTTCAAATTAATCTTTCTTAGACTTAAGCGTATTATAAAAGTAACCTACGGTCCGAGGACAACAAACTAAAACTAACTTTAGGTATCGGGCGCGAGAAGATGCAGTGACTCATAAAAATAATTAAAGAAAAACAAACTAAAAGTCTTACCTTGTTCATCCCGCGTCGCCAGGCCTGCCGAAGGGGGTACCTAGATACATCTAGTAAAGGAAAGATATAAGGAAACTACGGAAAATTCAAGTAGGCTTCGCACCCTTTACCTTAACATAAAGAACCGTGGGAAAGCGGTCCTCAAATTCAAATGCAACAGCGCAAGTGGCGCGATAATTATTCAACAAAAAAAATTATATCAATTCAACAAAAAAAAAGAATCGTAATCGTACTTAATGGTTTATTCTTGCGAAAGAAAATTTAAAACAAAAAAAAATTTTATTAATTAGGAAAAGAAATAGACGGCTATACCGCATTAAAGAAAATAATAATAATCTACTACCTTAAACGCCAGGTGCGTGGATCAAGAAGTATCGATAGGGTTCAGGCGTTATTCACCGCCTTTTAAATGAAGAAAAACAAATTAGTACCAGGAACGGATAAGCCGCACGTAATTTACTAAAAAAAATCAATAAGACCACGTACGAGACGCGTCACAAACAAAAAAAATAATCTCGAAAGGTATGTAAATCTTATCGATACGTCTTGACTTACAACCGGATGTACCGCAATTAGGGAACTTAATTAATCAGATAATTAGACCATTTAGGCCACACGGCCATTGTCGAAGAGAAAAAAAAAATATAATAATTACTTATACAAAAGCACAAAATACGGCGATTTGGCCGCTTTCGGTATAAATCTAAAATGTGACTAACTAGTCCGAGAATACAAAGCTTAGGCGACTTAAACGCGAGAGAAACGAAAAAAAAATTATTAAATACGAAAAGAACGAATTTAAGCAACACTTCAATCTACGAGAGACCCAAAATAAATTGCACGAAAGAGATTGTCCCAGAGGGGGATGTATATAACCTTATCCTAGTCCCCTGGAGGCTAAAATAGCACCGTGGTAAGGGGATCTGGTGTCGTGTCCGCTGCCGCAACTCGGTGGCCTACGTCCAGGCTTTGGGTTCACCAATCGGATTTCGATGACAATGACGCCAGGTCAGAAGGAAAGGAGGGTGGCAAAAGATTTCGTGGGGCCAGAGATGCACTTTTTCACCAGGTCACTGCACACGCGCTTATTGCTTGCGTGGTTAAATTGCACATCAGGTGGGGGAGTCACAGGCACGCCAGATCACTTGACACGTGGTGGCGGCACGGGGGGGAGATTAGAGATCAATTGGCTTTAATTATTTGGGTTTTTTTTTTTTCTCTTTTTATTCGGTCTTATCGGAGCACTGAAGTTGCTTTGGGGAATAACCGATCATTTCTCGAGTCGCGCAGGTGGTCCGGAGAACTTTCCCGTAATTTTTCTTATGGTATGGGGGACCAGGGTACGTGGGAGCGGGTCGATACCGAGAGGATGCACTCACAAAAAAAAATTGTATCGTCGTTCTTTTTTTTTCTCGGGGAGGTTGAACACCATTCGGGCTGTGGCACGCGGTTTTTTTTTGTATTCCAATATGGAATTCACAAACTATTGCAACCGAAAATGAACTTTAAAACTTTAAACCAAGAAGAACTTTAAAATTTTCCACTCGGTGGAATTTCCCGATCGCGACTTCGCTACCAGCCGACCTCTCCGTGTGACTGTCCAGTCTACTCTGCCAAAAACCAATTTTAAAATCCTCGCATCACACTTAAAGTCGACGCGGCTCCTCCATACCATCAAAAATCCAAAAAAAAAACTCTCCCCTTTTTCAATATCGTTTTACTAGGCTGCCGTGTGTGTGTCGGTGACGAAAAAAAATCTCTCTCTCGTTTGCTTTCTCGTTATTTTTTTTTTCTTTTCGTATCGTTGCGCTGCTGTGGGTATGCCTACGACGTAAAAAAACTACCTCTCGTTTGCTTTCTCGTTATCTTTTTTTTCTTTCGTATCGTTGGGCTGCTGTGGGTATGCCTACGACGTAAAAAAAACTACCTCTCGTTTGCTTTCTCGTTATCTTTTTTTTTCTTTCTTTTTTTTTTTTTGTTTTCCTTTCTTGTTTACCAGGCAACTGTGTGTTAGCCGGCGAGAGAATCTACACGGTGGTAAGGGTAACCATTGCGTGGTCACGTACGCCACGTAGGCAGTTAGTTTGCCTATACCTGCTCCTTGCCCTGTCGTACGACGTATCCCCCCTCGATCCCAGGTCAAAGGAGTTTGGGACCGGGATGGGAGAAAGAAAAAAAAGAATTATATGCATATGCGGACAGCGATACATATCTGGTGGCGTGATCAGGCCATGGAAAGTTACCAGAACGGGGTATCGCCTTACCGCTACGTAGAGAAAAAGGGTTCGAACAAAAAAATTGTTTTTCGATGCTGAACCGCAAGAATGTTGGCGCGTGGCTAAATATGTGAGCAGCCGACTTTGCCGGGGACGTACACTTGTCGTCTGTACTTTCAGGCGGCGGGGTGATAAAAAAAACCAAATGCAAGGAAGTAAACCGGACGAGGGCGGCGTTGGCTTGAAATTGGGCAGGGCGCCTGACAGCCTCCGTTACACTTTGTTATTTACATCCGTGAGTCTTGCGCTTTTACACTTCATACTTTTTTCCTTGACTCAAATTTGACATTCCTCTTTTATTTTGCAGTTCTTGTATTGTGCAGATGACTAGGTGGGAAGCAACACAATGATAAAACGAAGAAGAGAAAAGAAAAACTTAACCCTCGACTCACAGGGTAACATATTTTCCTTCTCATCTTTTCGAACTTTCTTTCTCTTTTGCACGCATGTGAGTCTAGACTCACAAGTCTAAGTGTAAAAGCAGACAAAGGGGTCGTGGCAAGACATACTCGAGGAAAAGAAAATATTTGAATCGAAAAAAAATGCTGCCTTAGGTACAAACTAAAGAAAAAAAAATTAGATTTGTCCTACTCTAAAAAGTAAACAAACCACTTAAAGATGTGCTAGGTGAACTCGTTTTCCCCTAAATTAGGAAGAAATAATTATATTTTTATATATAAATCTTCAAAAACCTACATTTTGAGTCTTCCGGATTTAATTTCACCAACAAAAATTCGAACGATTTGAAAACGTAAAATTTTTCCGTTTTTGAATTCTGACCGATTCTCAGCACACCCCTTATTCGTTCGAATTCGAAGAAATCCGAATATCATCACACCATAACTACGAAAACGTAACGGATTGGATTCCGACCGAAAATCATCACAGGGGTCATTGTCAAAAAACAAGTAGGCTATTTTTTTAAATTATTTTATTTCTATACCCCTTTAAATTTCTCCTCTGTGAATATTTTCGTTTCATTTGAGTTTCATTTTACTGCCCTACCGCGACATAAGAAGTTTCACTTCAAAAATTGACATAAATCTATACAAAATTGTGACATGCGGGCTCCAATTGGTTAATTAATTTTACTCTGTGCTTAAGGTGGGTATCCACAGGCATGCAGGAATGCGCAAATTTTCGGTTTGCGCAAATTTTTTGTGCAAATTATTTTGCTATCCACTAGCATGCATGCCAGCCTGTGGATAGCCTTGCCCGTGTGCTTGCGCAAGCATGCCTGTGTGATTTTAAAAAATTTTGAAATCCGCTGGCATGCGTGCGCAAACACAGATTTGCGCATGCATGCCCGCCTGTAGATAGCAATGATTGCGCAAATTCTGTTGCTTACGTCATTTTTTTTGGTATGAATTTGTTGACATTTATGAAAGTTTGCCCGAATCGTGGTGGGATAAGGGATAAGGGCATGCTAGTGGATAGCAAAATAATTTGCGCAAACCGAAAATTTGCGCATTCTTACATGTCTGTGGATACCCACCTTAAGCCTAGTACGCTGCTGATGCGAATCGAAAATTCTCATACAAAAATGACAACGACATCGAAAACGGAAAATTTCGTCTTGATTTTCGCTTTGCAGTACGCTGTTCCGCTGCGAAATTATACTGATGGTGATTGTATAAAATGTATAAATATTCAGAAAAACCCAAACGAAAAGCCAGAAAAAATAAACTCACCTTCTTCTTTTAAATTGCTTGTTAGTTGACTATGCCGTTCACTTTTTTTGCATTAAAAACAAACATTTCTCTTTTTATTATTGAACATAAATTAGCACAATAAACTCACCTTTAAGTTATGTGGTAATTTATTGATCTTGAACGTCTGCTTTCGTTTTATAATTAGTTTCTTTTCTCCAAAATCAAAACTCCTTGCTCTTTTGAAATGAAATTTAAATCAAAATGACAATTGAGAATTGTCAGATGGCTTGTTTTGGCAGAGTTGATGAAACTTACGCGAAGAAAAAGACTGTGTAGGATTAGGTCTGTTCGCGTACCCTCCCAAAACAACGAAAATCCATGAAAAATAACGAAAAATAACGAAAACCCGTTCGCGTACGCAAAAATTTCGTAGTTTTTCGTAAAAGAGAGTGTTCACGAGAGAGTAAGAAATTTCCCCATGCTACGAATTTCAGTCCAAGGAATTTCTTTGGGGTGTATTATGAAAACTGTCAAATCTGTCAAATCACATACATTCTTAATTTTTTGGTGCTTAATGCGTTCGATTACTTTTTCGTGATTTTTCTGTATTGGAGAGAATTTTACCCCCACTCTTCGAGATTTGACAGAAAACCCATATTTAGTGCAAAAAGTACGCGAACGGACCTATTGTGTACGCTCTCAGTGAAGGGGAATTTTTTTCAACTGTCATTTGGCTCTCTCTTTCACGAATATTTTGGGTTAACAAACACGGAATGTGTAGGAATCTTACGAATGTGTTAGTCAGCTTTTACATTGCCCGAGAAAGGTCGGCTGACTTATCGTTATTCTCTTTTGGGCTCGGGCCGTACTTATACACGTCCCGATTCCGACAGCCGACTATTTAATCCTTTTCTCCCTTCATTCTTAACGCGCTGTGTTCGGAAGATGTTGCTATCAGTATAGAACTAAAAACAAAAAAAGTCTTTAAAATGCATGGAAAAAATTTTGAAATTTTGAATGATTAGTTATAGTGTATTTATGGTTTTATTGACGTCTTGGATCTAGACGGTAGCAATGACCAGCGAATACTTCTTGATTTACTTAAATGCTGTGAAACATCACCACATTTACCTAAGAAAAGAAAGAAAAATCAGAATTTCAGTAATTGAATTTGCTTTCTTAACCATTTTAATATAATCTAGATGAGCTATACTATAAAGACTTTCGTGCATTTGAAAATGTAAAATCAAATGTTTGATTAAATCATGAGACCACTCAAAACTTTCCATAAAACACAAAACACTCACCGAACACAGTCTCTAAAAAAATTCCTCCGGCGACACGAACTCAACTCTGAGAACACGCGGCTAAGTCCCTGATGTGCTTCATTTGTAACAACTGTATGGGATCTGATTCGTCCTGTCTTTTAAACCACTTAAAAGCAACATCTAGAGCTTCAAAAGCTTCTGCGTGAGATGGTACTTGAAATACATTCCAAAATATTCGTAAAAGAGAGAGCCAAATGTGAGTTCAAAAAAATTCCCGTCAACTGAGAGCGTATACAAAAGGTCTGCTCCCGCCCGTACTTTCTGCACTAAAATTTAAAGATTCTCAAATTTCAAAGAGTGGGGGCAAAAATCTGTCAGAGAGGGAAAAGTGTGCAAAAGTACAGGAACGCATTAACAACAAAAAACGAAAAATGTATGAACTTTGACAGATTTGACAGTTTCATAAAGCTGCCCAAAGAAATTTCTTGGGCTAAAATCGGCAGCATGGGGAAATTTCTTACTCTCGTGTTAGCGTTCTCTTCTGTCGAAAACTACGAAAAATCTTCATACGGGAACGTAGTTTTGCGCTGTTTTGGACAGGTACGGGAACAGACCTAATCTTACATCGTCTTTTTCTTCGCGTAAGGTTTAATAACTCATTATAACATTTTTAAGTCGGCGATTAGAGCCGTGACGAATGAGTTCGGATAATCGGATATTCGGATAATCGATGTTCGGATAATCTGGATTCTACTGTATATGTAAATAAAATCAAATCACAAGATACTTTATAATATGGAATTTTTGTACACGTTATAGCCTATCGTTGCCATATGGCAACGGCTCAAAACTCTTAAACTATCAAAAAATTAAAGGTTTTTGTAGCGGATTTATCTTAATAGACGCATTTAGACATGGATTCATAGAAAATTTTAAAATTATCGCGAAAAAAAAGGCTCTAATGGGTTAAGCACAAAAAAATGAAGAATGTATGTGATTTGACAAATTTGACAGTTTTCATAATACACCCCAAAGAAATTCCTTGGACTAAAATTCGTAGCATTGGGAAATTTCTTACTCTCTCGTGAGCACTCTCTTCTACGAAAAACTACAAAAATTTTGCGTACGCGAACGGGTTTTCGTTATTTTTCGTGGATTTTCGTTGTTTTGCGAGGGTACGCGAACAGACCTATTAATTCCTCGCGAAATTTTTACTTTTGTGTTTTTTTTTTGTATTATATATTTTCGGTCTCGTGTTTTTGTTTTGTTTTTTCGTTATATTGTGCTTTTACCTAATATTTCGTGCACAAGCGTGAACAGAATTGAAGCGGGGTTTCGTAGGCATTATTTTCGCGTAAATGCGACTCAAGAAAAGGACTCTTACATATTGATTGTCGGCCATGGGAATGGGAATGGATTCATTTGCAGAGCGTTGCAGTTTCCTCCAGAAGCATGTCACTCACCGCATGTCCTAAGTGGAGTTTTATAGTTTTTTTTAAATTCAATTAAATTTTTTTGTTTAATATTTTTTAATAATCGTCGCATGTGTTTGCGCACGCATGCCAGCCTGTGGATAGCCTTGCCCGTGTGCTTGCGCCTGCATGCCTGTGTGATTTTAAAAAGTTTTGAAATCCGCTGGTATGCGTGCGCAAACAAGAATTTGCGCAATCTTGCATGCCTGTTTGCAGTCGATTGTAATTTGCGGATTAATAATTAAATTTCTAACTAAATTCTAACTGAAATGACGATTGTGAATTGTGAATAGACAGGGAATGGAATGACTGAAGGGCAAAATTGATACCTAGGTACCTACTCGTTTGAACTATAAGTGCCTGGCTACACGACCAATTCCATACCGATACTTTTCAGTGAGACAGGTATATTTTATGTGAGTTGAAACGAGAAGGGTTGATTTCACCAAAAGCACACCGAAAATCCGATTTGATAATAATTCTCGGTGGAAGATGCATGTTCTTGTCTCAAAGCGTTTCATTTCTCATACTGTTGCTCCAGCGACGATTAGAAATTGCACCAATCCGATTCCCCAAAAATAATCATCAAACTATCCGGCCCAATCGAGTTCTACGAAAATAAAACTAGTAGACAACCTCTCGATGGGAATTCAATTTTATTTTCTAAAAAATAAACGAAACATAAACTATTTTAATCGCAATTTTATACACGAGATTTAACTTACATTGGTCGGGATTGTGCCGCCTTATCAAAACGCTTGCCAGGGCAACTAAACATAAAATACTGCTCAATCTATTGTAGGCTTCTAATCTATTGATTATAATAACATTTAAATTCAGTTTTCTAAATAGCTTAAACGCGCAGATTTACCTGGAATGTAAAGTCTGCCGGTTTGGTGACTTTAACTGATGAACTGATGTCTTCGCCGTCTATCTGAAATTGTACCTGTTCCCTTGACTAGTCTAGCTACTGCGCTATGACGACCATGTCAGAGGGGATGAAAATAAACGGTCTACTAGCGATTTGCTATTATAAAACACGTTTATTAGTTTTGCCTTCTAAAGTAGAAGTGAAGTCTTTATTTTTCATTCTTGTCTTATATACTATTTTTACAAACGATTATTCAGCAGGAATCACTGCACTTCGAATATTGAACCCTACTTGAAATTATTAATTGCTTATTTCGGCATACCCTAACTAGAACGACCGATGTCACTCAACACACAATAATGTCAACTCGACATATTTAATCTGTTACGAGGGAATGACCGCCGTCGTCCCAGTTATGGGTTTTGTTTATAAATTGTTTGTTTATGTTTTACCTCAAACGAACATAATGAAACCGAAGCATATTTTTGCTCTCTGCTTTGTCGCTATTCTTATGCAGGCAAGTGGTTTCACTTTGGGCTCTAATTACCCATGGTATTCATACGTAGGTTCGTTTGAAGTATTGTGACATAATTTATGGCGTGTGCCATCTGGGTTCAAATTTCGAAGCGAGGATTGTACATGTTGTACTGAAATATTAAACCTATAATCGGTCGCTGGTGTGGTCCCTTCACACCACCCTTCCTGGGGAAAAAGGAGAAATCATGACCTGTCTTGATTTCTTCTTTTCCGCGCCTCTTTTACAAAATAGGGATCTAATCATTATTGTTATTTGAATCTATTAAACATATTATTAAAAGAACAATTTTTATTGTTGTTATTGTTATTGTTATTTAAATTGATTAAACATACTATTATTAGAATTAAAATTGGTATTGAAATTTATTGATTTATTAAACATACTATTAAAATTTATGAAATATGAAATACTATGAAATTTTTATTTTTTATTATATTTATATATTTTTTTTTTTTTTGGTATTATGATTGTTTAAATAATATTATTAGGAGAAAAAAATTTTATTTTTGTATGAATGAATATGTCGTATGACTAGCTACTTAAGTTTATAATTATTATTAAATGTTTTGTTATGTATATTGCGTAGTTATTTCTCTTTTTTTTTTTTTTTTTTTTTTTTTTTGATACATTTAATTTACATTATCAATTTACAATTGGTTTTCTTAGATAATTTTAGATAAGTATATATAATTATTGAGTCTTACGGCTAAATCTTAACGGTTATTCAATAGTAAGTTTATAATGAGTAGTTATTTTTTAATGTTAATTCTTAGCTTTAAATCTTAATGTTAGACCGGTTTTATTATTTATCATTACACCTTAATTCTCGAGCTCTAAATTATTCTACTAAACATTTATTATAATTTCAAAATCTATGGTACATCTATTTAAACATTATAAATCAAACTATATACTACATTTATTTAAACATTTATTATAATTTTAAGATAATTTATAATTTCTATAAAATACAGTTAGTTTTCATAATTCTATATCATCAAAATATATACAGAAGAATGGTTTTAACCGATTCTTATGAACATTAATTTTTTTATTGTCGTATTTGATTTCACAGTTCACCCCATTCTGAGATATGACCTCATAGGGTCCTGTGTAAATTGGATCGAGTTTCTTCCTGTTTTCATTTTTTAGCAGAACTAGGCTTCCTTCATTGAAATTTGAGGTCTTTGCCCTAACATCTGTATCATACCTATTTTTCCTCATTGTTTTATTATTTATTAAAGTATCTCTAGCATCTCTATGAGCAATTTGTAGTTTGTGTTTGAGATCTATCACATAATCTTCATAGTTGTATACCGGGTCTACATTTCTGGTTAGATTCGAAGGTAGGTTGCATTGTTTTCCAAATACTAACTCGAAAGGTGTAAACCCTGTTTCGGAATGTATTGACGTATTGTAACAGAAAACATAATAAGGCAGCCATGCGCTCCAATCTGTATGTTTTTCTGATACATAATTCCTAAGGTAAGCTCCTAAAACTTTATGTGAATTTTCTAATGCTCCTATACTTTCGTGATGGTAGGCTGTGGATTGCAATTGTTCGATTTTTAACAATTTGCATATATCCTTAAATACTTTGTTGATAAATTCAGTACCTTGATCAGATGCTATAGTTGCGGGAACTCCATATTTCAGGATGAAACATTCTACTAGTCCTTTAGCTACTGTGTAAGCTTCTTTGTTAGGAAGTGGTATGGCTTCTATGAACTTCGTTAGTTCGTCTTGTAAAGTTAAAATGTATTTCGAACCGTTTTCCGATTCATCAAGTGGTCCTACTAGATCTAGGAAAATCTTTTCAAAGGATGACTCGGCAGTAGTCGTTATCTCCAGTGGTTGTTTTCTAGGTCGAATGTGTTTATTCCTTTGGCACATTGGGCAGTGCTTCACGTATGTCGTCACATCGTTTTGCATCCCTGTCCAAAAGTATTTCCTTCTTATATTTCGTAACATGCGGTTTATTCCAGCATGTCCGCTTGTTGGTAACATATGATAGTCATTTAGTATTAGTTTCTTTTTGCAAGGGTCCGTTATTTCAATTGTATTATTCATTATGTGCACTGCTATTTTACTTTCTTTAAATATTTCCTTTAATCCTTTCTTTAATACATTTAATTTTTCATTGTGGCGGCCGCCTGATAATTTTCTTAATTCACCTTTAGTGATATATACTTTAGTAATTGAAAGAGGTCCGCAAATTTTATGCACGTCCCTCAACAACATTTTGTCAAATGATGTCGATCGGGCAGTAGTGCTGTTCTTGGATCCATCTTTATTAACTAGCGGTTCGTGATTTTTCTGCACGTCCCTCAACAACATTTTGTCAAATGATGTCGATCGGGCAATGGTGCTAATCTTCGACCGGTTCAAAATTAAGCAGTTGCTTTCTGGGACATATCCCAATATTCGATGTGGACCTAATACTTTTTCTCCTTTAATTTTTGCAAGATCTTCTTCTTCTTTTTCGAAACTATTTATGATCTTTAATTCGACTATCTTCAATCCACTTTCTGGTGGTTTTAAAAGTTCTGTTATAATTTGGTTATTACTTGGTTCTTGTATGTTCTTTTGATCAGTTTGTTCTTGATCAGTTTTCTTTGCTTGTGCTCTGGTGGTTACGCACACGTATAGTTTTTTGAAATCTTCGGAATTGAATGTTATTCGACTTAAAGCGTCTGCGGTACAGTTGTCTTTTCCTGGCGAATACTCGACATAGAAGTTGTATTCTTCTAATAGTAATCTGAACTTTGTTAATCTACTTGATGGCTCTTTAAGTGAGAACAAATACATTAGTGGTCTTTTAGTAATCTACTAAAAATGAAAACAAGGAAATCTCGTAATCTGGTTTAAACGTTGTACATATATGAAAACAAAAAGAATCGTATCCACATCGTCGAAAAGAAAATTTAATTTAAGCGAATTACTTATTTATGTATAATATTTTTTTTCATTGTAAGGAAAATATATATGTATGTATGTATATAATTTTTTTTTTTGTTCATAAAGCTAAGTTTAACAATAAGTAATAATGATATTATGACTTTAATTTATTATTAATAATAAAAATTAAAATAATATTTTCGAATCTTATAAAAAGCAAAATAATTGCAGCAACTGGCTTCGTGTCGTCATTGTTATTGTGATTATTGTTGTCGTTCTGAAGTTAGGTAGTGGGAGTTGTTGCTGTTGGTATCCTCATGATCAGTCGAATGTTGAGCTGATCTACTAGATTAACTAGATCTTCTATTATTCATCGATCTCATCTCATCGATTATAGTCCAGTTCATATTCTGTATCACATGGTGTTTGGGATGTTTGCCCATGTGGCGGCCCATGCGATTGCGCATAGACATCGCTGTAGTTACTATAAATCTGCTGTTCGTAGGCTGTTTACTTGTCATAGCCACAGCTGGGTGACTCATCCAAAGTATTCTTCGCCGTATAACTGACATCGTCTGGACTGGTATCTTCTCTTCTCTTGGCATCTTTCGATCGTCTAACTGTCTCATAGCCTGGTTGATATGGTCGGCTTCAGGGTTCAGAACATTGGACTCCTTATAGGACTTCAGGGACTCAACAGGCTCCTGTTTGAGCTCCTGGCAGGATCGCCATGTAAAGTCTGCCGGTTTGGTGACTTTAACTGATGAACTGATGTCTTCGCCGTCTATCTGAAATTGTACCTGTTCCCTTGACTAGTCTAGCTACTGCGCTATGACGACCATGTCAGAGGGGATGAAAATAAACGGTCTACTAGCGATTTGCTATTATAAAACACGTTTATTAGTTTTGCCTTCTAAAGTAGAAGTGAAGTCTTTATTTTTCATTCTTGTCTTATATACTATTTTTACAAACGATTATTCAGCAGGAATCACTGCACTTCGAATATTGAACCCTACTTGAAATTATTAATTGCTTATTTCGGCATACCCTAACTAGAACGACCGATGTCACTCAACACACAATAATGTCAACTCGACATATTTAATCTGTTACGAGGGAATGACCGCCGTCGTCCCAGTTATGGGTTTTGTTTATAAATTGTTTGTTTATGTTTTACCTCAAACGAACATAATGAAACCGAAGCATATTTTTGCTCTCTGCTTTGTCGCTATTCTTATGCAGGCAAGTGGTTTCACTTTGGGCTCTAATTACCCATGGTATTCATACGTAGGTTCGTTTGAAGTATTGTGACATAATTTATGGCGTGTGCCATCTGGGTTCAAATTTCGAAGCGAGGATTGTACATGTTGTACTGAAATATTAAACCTATAATCGGTCGCTGGTGTGGTCCCTTCACAGGAATATAAGAAAGCAAGCGCCACCTCAGATTATCCTTACTTGAATAAAATTCAATTGTATTTGAGGTTATGGCAGACGTTAAATTGAAAAAACGAGGAAAAGAATTCGCCTACAGCAATGACATACTGAAAAACAATTCGCCACAATCAGAGGGACGGAGTTGCCAAGGCAGCACAATCTCGACTCGTTATTCTAATGAGTTAGAACACTATTTGAGTGATATTTATAAATTAATAAATGAACGATAATGGCATGAAAATGGAAACTTTAGAATATTATTGTTCAGCTCGATGACATTCCGGGGGCCGTCTGAACTTCTAATGTGAAGACCGTACATCTAGAACAGCGAGCCTACCAACTGACCTCTTTGACTTGATTGTACCATTCGGTAGCCGTACGTCAGCTATCCGCACTACTCCATCGGGACCTGGGTACACCTTCACCACACGACCCATCTGCCAAGCCCCGCGGAGCTCGTTGGGCTCAATAATGACAACAACGTTATCAACTTCCACTTGCCTCGAACTGGTATGCCACTTACCCCGTCTGGTAATAACGGGTAGGTACTCCGCGTACCAACGTCTTACAATTTCAGCCATTAAGTGTTGCGTGCGGCGACTGTGAAGCTTGCTGCAGTGATCTCTCTCCGTGAAGATTCCGGGGGCCGTAACGTCTCTGTCCTCTTCACCGAAAAGCATAGCGTTCGGAGTGAGGGGCTTGGGGTCTTCCGGATCGACTGGAATATGGGTTAGCGGACGGCGATTTTTTTGCCCCTGGGCTTCCATTAGAGCGTTTCGAAGGACATCTTCTTGCGGGATAACTCCTTTGAGAACGAATTCGACGCTTTTCTTGATGGATTGAATTAGACGTTCCCACGCACCTCCCATCCATGGAGAATAAGCCGGAATGAAACGCCACAAAATGCCCTCATATTTCGCAGCGTAGTCACTGAGACCACTTTTCATCTCCTTGATGTCCTTATCCAGTTGGTTCTTAGATCCGATGAAGTTCAACCCGTTGTCACTGTACAGGAATCGAGTGACGACTCTATTGATCAAGAAACGTCGAAGTGCCATTGTACAGTGATCCAAGCTCAAATCATTCAAAAGCTCAAGCTGGACTGCACGAAAGGTGAAGCATGTGAAGATCATCCCATAGCGTTTCACCGTCCCTCGCCCAAACTTGACCAAAAGTGGCCCAAAGCAGTCGACTCCGACATGGGTAAAAGGCCTCAAATTAAAAGCTAGGCGAGCTTCGGGGAGCTGCTCCATAATCGGCATCGCTGGTTTGGCCCTGAGCCGTTTACATGTGAAGCATCTGGATCTGACCCTCTCTACCGCTCCTCTAATGCTAATAATCCAAGCTCGCTCACGTATGTCGGAGATGATTGAAGCTGAGCCCGAGTGAAAGTTGCGATCATGATGGTGCTGGATAAAAAGATCCACCAGCGGGTGATTCTTTGGCAATATTGCAGGATTGCGTGCGGCATAGGAAATGCTCGCCTTCTGTGCCCTCGAACTTAGCCGAATCGTACCGTCTTTATCAAGGAATGGAGATAGTGACAGGATGGAACTCGAGAAACTGACCTTTCCTTTTAAACGTAGAGAGGTAACATCGCCTGGGAAAGCATCCCGTTGAATCCTTCGGAATAGCCAATTTTCCGCACGGTAAAACTCTTCCGGTGTGATGTAAGATTCTTTATTTACTGGCCGTTTACACATGATGTCCAAGAAACGTAGCATGAACGCCAAACACCTGACAGACGATGTCCACCTTGCGCGAAATCTCGCTGACAGCTCGTTGTAAATATCGACCGCGTCTGAAGGATTCTTAACGTGAAGCACAAAGGTTGAGTTTGAGATTTTCCCAATTCCGATCTTATCCACGACGCTCCCGGGGGTAATAGGCCAGCTCTCTATGGACTTGTTGAGAAAACCTTGGCCTTTGAACCACCTCGACTCTTGGTTACCCATTGAGGAATCGAACCACTTCGTACCGTCGTCAGCCACATTATCACAGGATCTGACATAGAACCATTGCCGTGCTGAAGACGAATCCAGAATTTCCCCGACTCGCACTGCGACAAAAGACGGAAACTTGTATGTTGACGAATTTATCCACGCAAGTACTGTTTTGGAGTCGGAGAGAAATGATGTTTTGTCAATCCGTATTGTGTGACTACTCTTAACTGTTGAGGTTAGACGAACAGCCAACACTGCTGCTTGCAGTTCCAACCGGGGTACCGACAGCTTCTTTACTGGTGCCACCTTAGCCTTGGTCATAACATGAGCTACCTCCACGTTGTTGTTGTGCTCGAAACGTAAGTAAGCTACAGCACAGAAGGCCTTTTCCGAAGCGTCGGCG
This sequence comes from Brachyopa scutellaris, assembly GCA_949775065.1. Taxonomy (NCBI): domain Eukaryota; kingdom Metazoa; phylum Arthropoda; class Insecta; order Diptera; family Syrphidae; genus Brachyopa; species Brachyopa scutellaris. The sequence continues at coordinate 110,140,521 of OX459112.1, forward strand.
AAAACGATTAGGTGAACCTTGGAAACATCTGGACTCCACGAAACGTAACGCCGAGGAATTTTAAGTCTCTCAATGTTTCTCAACTCCTTCATGAAACTCGTCCACTGGATCCTTAGCTCCTCTGACACTGGCTCGTCCCATAGGAAACCCTCACGCCATACTTCTTGGAGTACAATACGCCCACGGATTATGTAAAGAGAGATTAGACCAAGCGGGTCGAAAGTTCTCATAATCATTCTTAACATCTCTCTTTTGGTTGGTATAGCATCAGGTAGCATCATCCTCTCCAGCGAGTCATCAACTGATAACTTGTAAGTGAAGCAGTCTGAGGATGGGTGCCAATACATACCCAACACTTTTGACACGACACTATCACACTCGTTCGGGTCAATACTAACGAGCTTAGGATTCACGTGGCTCTCGGGCATTTGCTTCAGGAGCTCAGAACTGTTTGATTGAACGCCCACAAGGTCGACGTTCATGGACTTACAAATCCGGATGGCATCTTTGGTCACAGAAACGGCTTTAGCGACGGAATCGTGGCTGTTAAAGTAGTCGTCTACATACGTTCGCTTAGTTAATCCGTCAACGGCTTCCGGACATTCCTCCCGGAACAGGTTGGCATGATGGTTCTTCACGAACTGAGAGCACGTTGGCGAACACCTGGGCCCAAACATCATTACTTGCATAATGTAGATTTTGGGCTTTTGAGAACTATCCCCGTTTCTCCAAAGGACACGCTGACACTGTTGGTCCTCGACTTTAATGCTTATCCGGTGGAACATCTCCTTGACATCAGCGTTAACGGCTACTTCACGCTCTCGAAACTATAAAATACCCGCATGAAGAGGAACGAGATTGTCCGGGCCCTTCAACAAGTGGGTATTGAGCGAGACTCCACACACTTTCGCAGCGACATCAGCCACATCCCTGGGCTTCGGCGGAAATTTATTTGGGTTAACGACGACAAAGGTGGGAGCGTACCAAACTCGTGGCCACTTCTGCTGTAATTCTTCTTCGGAAGCGATCCTCGCATAACGCTTTGACACCAGTTCAAGCATGTGCTTATTTTTCCAATCCAGAAGATGCGGCCTTTTCTTCAGAGACTTCTCCAATCCAATGAGACGCTGTAAAGCCATTGGATAACTGTCGGGAAGTTTAACATCATCTGCATCCCATAAAAGACCGATTTCGTAGCGGTTGTTGACAAGCTTCAAAATCCGAGTCATGATGTCCTCTGCCCGTCTGACCTCTTGATCTACTAAGTCACCTCTGGGGGCCATGACACCGAATTCCTCTGTGGTAAAATGACACTTTACTAATTCGTGAAGGTCCTCATCTAACTTGATAGCATCATGAAACATCAACTGGACCGCAGGCTTAGCGAATTGATATAAGCACGAGACCTCAACAGTTGGAGCTGACTTCCCGTACACGATCCAGCCAAGAAGCGTTTTCAAAGCACAAGGATCCTCGTCTTTACCGTGCCTCTGATCACGCCCTAACAGGAACTTGGCCTGATCCAATCCGACAAGAATCTTGGGCTTGGCGTTTACGAGATCCGTGAGTGGAAGACCTCGAAGATGCGGGTATAAAGCCTTTAACTTGGCGACATCGATTGACTGACTTGGCAAATCCAAATTATTAATGGTGTAAACATTTTTCAGGAGATGTCGTTTACGGCTGTTGACGCCAGAAACCGACACCGTCGTTCGCATGGAAAACTCGTGCCGCGAGACTCCTTTCGTCCACTGGAGTGTGAGCTCTTCTGGCTTCCCTTCAAGCCCAAGCTCGTCGAAAATCTCCTTCTCCACCATTGTCAACGACGACCCGTCATCGAGGAAAGCGAATGTGTCCACGAACTTCTGGTCCAAACCATGAATTCGAATCGGGACGATCTTGAACATCACTGGTAAGTTTGAACCCACACGAGAGGAATGGAGGTGTGGTTGCGGAACGAAAACTTCGGCATCGGTGTTAAGCTGCTCATTGCTGGGAGGAGACGTCTGATGAAGTAACGGATGATGACGTCCCTTGCAGCCGCCTACTCCACATGATCTCCTTCTTGCACACGCCTTCCAATCGTGTTTCACACGCCTTCCAATAGTGTTTCACACAGTTCAAGCAGGTGAAGCACACAAACTTTTCCCTTGCATAACCGAGCCTCTGCTCCGCTGACATGGCTTTGAAATCTTGGCACTGACTCAAAGGATGCTGATTACGACCACACTTTTCACACGAAAGTGTGGGAACAGCTGCTGGAACAGGTTGATGAGTCAGAACTCGCCGAGAGGTTTTCGGACCAGCTTGCGCCCTCTTGGAGTCAACGATGCCTGAAACGGTCAACAATTCAGGTGGTAGATCAATCACCTTTCCAGTGAGAAATTCCGCAAAATCAACAAAATTCGCCCGCGGAATTGACGCTTTCCTTTTCTGCCACACCTGATACAACCCCGCGCTTAACTTGGAAGCGAGGTCTGTCAGAACGTATCCATTGGTGAGGTCTTCTTCTCTATTCAACGATTTGAGGTCGGCAACGAAACCATTTACCTTAACCGCCCATAACCGTAACCTGGGGTCAATGTTGGACGTTAACTTTGGAAGACTGAGTAAATCGGCCGTCAAATCGTGAACCAGCACGTCCGAGCGCCCAAATATAGCGCGAAGCGAATTCATAATCGCGTCCGCATCCGATGAGTACCTCAGCCGATCGCTGACCAGCTGATATGCCTCCCCCGTTAGGGCTTTCCGCAGACGAGCGACATTTTCCTTACTGGAGTATCTACCTTCCATGGTTGTGGATTTAAAAACTTCTTCGAAGTACGGCCACTCTCGTTTGTTAGCGCCTGAGAAGGTGGGCAACTCCTGGACATTGTTTCGGTTGAGTATAGTTAATAAACTCGCCATGTCGATCTCTCTAAATGATGAAGAATCTCGAAAACTACCTTGGTCACTCTGCCTGTCACGAATAGGCGTTGATTGATGATGTTTAATTGACTTCTTTAGCAAAGATTCATGATTCGCTTGAATCTTCTTTATCAGCTCTAACCTTTCATCTAGTTTCTTTAATTTAGGCGACTTAGGGGCACCAATAGAAATAGTAGGTGGTGGTTCTACAGGCGAAGAAGCTTCAGCTAATTTTTCTTTTAAATCCACCATTTCAGCCCGCAGCGCGGAAAGTTCAGAGTCCCTCTCAGCAACGGCTGCTTGCGCAACTGCCGCAGCTTCTAACAATAAATCCATGGAACCAACGACTTCATTCTGATCGGACGAAGTTCCACTACCTTTGTTCTCAATCTGGATGCGTGAAGACTTTGAACGCTGATCAGGAGTAGCTGAACAGTCACTCTGCTTGCAGAACCATGATGTGGCAGTGTCATAGAGATCAGGATCAAAACTGCAACACGAATAATGCCACCAACGCTTGCACTGATCACACGCTACCATATCATCCTCATCGTCTGGTTTGCGACAAGTTTTGGAGTTGCAACTGTGATCGTCCGACCTGCTAGCTTGTTGCAATAATACAAAATGGTATTGAGGAACCACAATAAAATAAAATAATGTTGCTCCAGCGACGATTAGAAATTGCACCAATCCGATTCCCCAAAAATAATAATCAAACTATCCGGCCCAATCGAGTTCTACGAAAATAAAACTAGTAGACAACCTCTCGATGGGAATTCAATTTTATTTTCTAAAAAATAAACGAAACATAAACTATTTCAATCGCAATTTTATACACGAGATTTAACTTACATTGGTCGGGATTGTGCCGCCTTATCAAAACGCTTGCCAGGGCAACTAAACATAAAATACTGCTCAATCTATTGTGGGCTTCTAAACTATTGATAATAATAACATTTAAATTCAGTTTTCTAAATAGCTTAAACGCGCAGATTTACCTGGAATATAAGAAATTAACCGCCACCTCAGATTATCCTTACTTGAATAAAATTCAATTGTATTTGAGGTTATGGCAGACGTTAAATTGAAAAAACGAGGAAAAGAATTCGCCTACAGCAATGACATACTGAAAAACAATTCGCCACAATCAGAGGGACGGAGTTGCCAAGGCAGCACAATCTCGACTCGTTATTCTAATGAGTTAGAACACTATTTGAGTGATATTTATAAATTAATAAATGAACGATAATGGCATGAAAATGGAAACTTTAGAATATTATTGTTCAGCTCGATGACACATACATTTTTTCATTATTTTCCAACCGTCGGAGGGTTCACATCACGGAAAACTCAAAAAAATAAATCTTTGTGCAGGACGGAGCACGGAGATTGTGTGTTCTGTTTTCAAAGTGTTTCACTCAACACATTTTGTGTGTAGCCACGGGGAAATTTTCAATACCTAGTGTGCCATTGACCGTGTAGCCAGGGCCTAACGTCTGTTCCTTTACTTTTTGCTCCAAAAATAGTAAATTATTGAATTTTAAGGAGTGGGGGTAAAATTCTCTCAGAGTAAGTCAATCACCAAAAAGTAAAGGAACGCGATTAACCACAAAAGCTGCTACAAACGAAATGTCATAAACATATGTGAAGCAAAAGTAACCAGAGTGTTGTTGTATGATTTTGGATTTTACTGAAAAGTCCACCCCAGAACCAATACAGTATGCAATATATTGCGAAATGCAAATTTCAACATTCAGAATGTTCAACTTTCATCTATGTTCCTTTTCTCTCCATTTTTTTACTTTTTGAATTAAAATAAAAAAATGCAAATAATTCAAACAAGTGAGACAGCTGACTTTGACAGATAGTTCAATTTCTACTGGAAGAAATTTGTCTAGTAAGAAATAGTAAGATTTTTTAGTGAGGGGAAATTTTTACTCTCTCGTTGCCTCTCTCTTTTACTACTTTTTCGTGTAAAGGGACGCGGTTTGTCTAAATTCAGTAAGAATGGGGGCATTCAAGATCTTAATTGACTAGATTTGCAGTCAAACTAAGATCTTGAATGCCAAAATTGACTGCATATCTAGTTGACAGTTCAGATGTCAAAAACGTCATCTACTTTCTATTTTCGCTTGGGATTGCTTGGAGAATTGTTATTGCAGCACAACAAATCTGTTTTTTTAAAGAAAAGAAGAGCAAAAACAAACTTAGAAATAAGAATGCACGAATTAAAGGATGACATTTTATGCAAGTAACATGTGTAACACATGTGTTCGGAATGTAAATTAGTTATTTCATAGTCCAAGTTGCATTTTTTGCTGTGAACGATTTGCTGAGTTCGTCGATTGTTCTACATAATCCAACAGTATATGAACTGCATAAAAAATCGAAAAAATAAAAATACTGCTTCATAATTTACTTGGATTTGTATTTTTGTAACAAGCACGTCAGCTGCTGTTGGCGGTTGTTAGTGGGCTAGTCAAGATTTTCTTGACTAAAAATCCAGTCCCCGACCTCAAAAAAATTCACTAGCTGTTCTGTCAATTTTCGGGCTCTCGACCAATCAGAGGCCGTGGAATTGACTGCAAATCTAGTCAACTAAGATCTTGAATGCGCCCAATCAGAGTAAGAATCAGTAACAATTTTCAAGTAAAGGAACAGACCTATACATATAGAACAAAATGTCAACCTAACGCCATAACCTTAAATTAAAATTGTCCCGGTAATTTTTGTATACAAAACCAAGTGAAAGGCTATTACTAGAATAATTTTATGTTAAAACAAGAAATGCGTACCAAAACCGATCCTTCGCATATTGTTAATTTCACTGATCAGATTTACGGCTTTGAAATATGTAGTAATGACTTTGCTTACAATTTAGTTTGTGTTGCAGTCTCAAAAAAAATTATACTCGGTTTACTTCGGTTTCCAGTAAGTTTTCCATCGAAATTTACCAAACGAATTCTAAATATTTATATAAAAAAAAAATAGGAAGAGTCTGAAACGGATAGGTTTAAATGGAAATGCCTCAAGGATCTCTACCATGAAAGTCGATGCCATGCCGTCACATTTGCTCCGAAAACCTCATTGGCAGTTATGCCCAAAGTGATAACACTCTGTGCTGCTGGAGCTGATTTCAACCTACGTATATTCCGCACTGATTTAGATCATAATGATACAGTGCAGGTCCTTAAAGGTTAGTTGCTTGTTCTTATTTTCGACGTCTATAAGGATAAAAAAAAATTACATCTTAGGTCACACAAATTACGTGAATGATGTTTCGTGGGAGCAAGAAGAAGAATTTCTGGCATCAGTCAGTGATGATCACTCGTGTAAAATTTGGAGTTCTCAACATAATTTCGAAACAGTTACAACATTTTGCCTATCATCAGCAGGCATGTCTGTGCGGTGGCATCCCGATGAATCGGGAAAAGTTCTGGTCGCCGAGAAGAAGGGAATAATTCATTTATACAATGTTCGATCGCAACAGGCTATCATGTCATTGGAATCACCAAAGTTTCCTCTAATGAGCGCTGACTGGTCTCTGCACAATAGACTGTTTGTAACGGCATTGGCTGGTGGAGATGTGATTACTTGGGACCTTCGAAGAACATGGTTAGTCTTGAGAGATGTATCGTGTGCGGTTTTGTTACACTTTTAATGTTTTTTAGTGGACCGACTGATGTTAAACAAATTCACGAAGATGGTGGTCGTGTTGTGAGATTTTCCCCCAATAGTGAGGTAGTTTACGCAAGTATTGGACGTCCTGATACAACACTTAAGGTGTATACTGCCAAATCGACGGTTCCGTTGATCGAAGCATCGCTAAAGTTATTTGGAGGGTTATCGTGGCACCATCGATTGCCATATGTTGCAGCTGCTTATGATCGTAAGCTGTGTTTTTGGAAGGTGCAAATTAAGTAGAGGATTCTTTTAGTTTTTGGAATAAAATTTCGTATTTCTATCGCATATTATGAATAGTTTCGTTTTTTTACGTTATCTGGACTAAGGATAAGGGTGCGTAGAACAGCAGTGAAGCAAAGAAAATGGGTCAGAGACGCTCAGGGAGACAAAGTAATCGATAGCTTCTATTTTCTTTTTCTTTTCTGCATTTCAAAATCGATACATTCAAACCTAAGCTATACGATAAATCCGATATAAATGAACACACAACTCGAAGCGAAACTTTATAATGGTCCAAGCATTGGTTTCCGCCCCGGCCATGCTTCCTTTGCGTATTTCTTCTTTTGTGGCCCGTGGCTATTCTCCAGCACTGCATGATCATCATAGTTTTGCACTGAAATCAATGTGAACGTCAAGATATGTTCCAAAAAAATGATCACAATAGAACCGTTACTAACCATTTCCTCGGGGAAACTGCATTTTTCCATTTTCAATAGTCGCGTCTGCCAAAGCAGGTGTAACATCCGGCGCAGGATTCGGCAACAGTAGTCCCAGCTTAGTCCCCATCGCTATCGGTGTTACATCAAAGTCATTACCAAAACTCAATCGTGAAGCGCTCTGGTCGTTAGCTTCTGGAAGATCTTGATATAGCTGTGGCGTTACCGTTGTTGGATGCAAGTGTTTCATATCATTCGAGTTCGTATGATTTACCGGACTTGCTTGAATTCCAATATGATTCGGTTCAAAACGCATACGTTTGCTAGGCACAACGGTAGTTTGAACGAGGTTACGGAAGCGTCCGACATTTGGATCGACATCTTCGGGATTAATGACGATCTCCTCTTCGTTAAAAGTAACACTGCGACGTTTTCTTTGCGTTTTATTTGAACTCTGTGGTGCGAAATGGAAAAGTGAAAAAAGTTAAGATGTTAAAATAACACAAGCGATTTACTTTTCGCAGACTGTCATCTGTGATCCCAAGCATTGAAATTCGGCGGTTGTGTGCTGTATTATATTCGGTGAGATTCTGAAAGATAAAGAAACGTAAAACATTTGTAAAGGCTAGAAGCAATTGAGTGTTACATCTAGTTCTGTTTGACTCTCTGGCAAGCCGAGTAAAGCTCCATCACTTGACTCACTCATTGGTAGATCCTCTATAATACTCGATCTGTGTCCAGCTTGAGGTCGTTCCCGAAGGATATACATACGGGTGGACGCACCAAAATGAAAGGTCATGTTTATTTGTAATTGCGTTGGCTTGTTTTGTTCCAGCCGTAGCGTACCAATATAAGTGCCATGAGCTAAGAAATTCAAGTTTGTTTTTCAATTGCATATACATAAACAAAAATAATCAATCCAACTAACTTGATCCCAAATCAACCAAGTAGGCAATGTTTAAATGTTTATGATACACAAACGCGGCATGTACTCTTGAGCACGACGCATGGTCAATGCAAAAATCATTCATCTGAGCATTACGTCCGAACAAATAGCATTTCTTTTCATCGACCATGAGCTTCTGAACCAACTTTTCATCCTTTAGCACATCCAAATGCAACCCGGTTGGTGGCTTCCCAGCCCTGTAAATTCCATAAATAGACCATTAAAACTGACCACTTCCAATAAATTATTTGTTAACTAACCAACTGGGGATTTCGTAGCTGCTTGCCATAAGTACCAAAAACTTGACGGTATATCACGGATGTGTTGTAGCACGATATTGTAGAAGGGGACATTTTTTGACACTCTCATTTGGCTCTCTATTCTCTTGATTTTTGACTGTTCAGTAAATTTACGTAAATTTACTGCACACCAAACAGACCTAATTAAAGGTCTGTTCATTGAGGCAAAACTAGATCAGAACAGCACAGATTCGAGCAAAATGTCAAATCAAAGTTAGAACAGAAAAGTACAGCCCATATGTTAGTTGTCAGAAATTTTGACATTTGGCATTTGTCATTTTTATTTCAAGTGAACAAGATTGATTTTATTTAATTATTGAAATGGCTTCAAATGTAATTGAACAAATATTAAAAGAATTAGAAGACAGTGATAGTAGCAGTGACAGCAGTTTATCGAGCAATACGACGACAGATTCCATAGATATGCAGACTTTATTGAGCACTATTCCTTTTTCGGTCGGAAAAGATTCAAGAAACTGTATCGCTCGTTTCTTGGAAGAAGTAATTCCTTCGTACAATGACAAAGAGTTCGTTACACATTTCCGCATATCTCGCACACTTTATGGGCGGTTGGTAGACACGTTTGCCACATCGGGTAGTTACGCCAAATTAGAGACTATCAAAACATATTCTGCGGAAATGCATATAGCACTGTTTCTTTGGTTTGCTGGGCATCAGGCTAGCTCCTACAGGGATATTGCCGATAGATTTGACCTTGCATTGGGAACTGTATGCAGTCTTATTAACAGAGCAATCTGCTCCCATAGCTTTTTTTAGTTCTGAACTTACTATTTTTGCCGACCTTTGGCTGGAACTCCTTATAAAGAGTAATGAGGAGTTGGCAGTCCCTCTCCAGCCAAAAAGCCTTATGCTTATCCTCGCTATTCGATGGAATTTGTTTTTGGGGAACAATTAACAGCTAGAGATTTTCCGCAATTATCTTTAATTTCAATTTGTTCCATTTTTTCTTTTAACAAAACGCGCCAAATACCTAATTAGAATTACATACACAAAAGAAATCAAAATGACAGCCAGAGCTGATTTTGACAGCCAAAGCTGATTTTGACATCTGTACACTAGTCTGTTCTACCTCAAGAGGAGGTGCAGGATTTCTTGTACTTTTCTGTTCTGACAACCTCACTGAACACAAACGAGATCAGTTTCGGACAGAAATTTTTCTCACTGAACAGAAAAACTTGTACTTTTCTGTTCTTTTCTGCCCAGAACAGCGTCAATGAACAGACCTTAAAATTGCTTTCTCGTTTTAAAAATCTTAAAAAACAAAACAAAATCTAGCCATCAGGCGAATGCTAAAATTTGACTTCTGTCATTTTTGATTTTTTCTTTGACAGCAAGTTTTACTGTCGTAGCGACAGCACAGAGAAAAATTTTCACCGTGAACTAATAGCGAGTCTCGACTCTTATATCTATCTACCCACCCAGTTATGCATAATCCCATTGTTTTGACATTTCTCCATAAAACTGCTAGGGATATAAACGTGGATTCCTGAAGTGAATCATAGAAGTTCGTGTTTTTTTTTAGAAAACACATTAAAAAGTATTACTAACATACCGAAGTGTTGAAAATAATTCAATTCTCCAGTAGAGAATCCTAAATACCCAAGAAAGTGGTAAAATTGTGTCAGTGATCATGTCAAAACGCTCTCAACCAGTTTGGCAAATGCCAACTATTCAAGACCGTCCAAAATTAAAACTCTTTAATAGTTTAACAAGACAAAAAGAAGAATTCACCCCACTAGATGGGAATAATGTGCGTTGGTATAGCTGCGGACCAACCGTATACGATGCATCACACATGGGTCATGCCAGGTAAGCAGACATTTTTGTTATCTATTGCAATTTGTGTCCGCTTTGGCTGACTTATATGCTAAGTTGATATCATCATCTGATTTCCTCCTACTAAATAGGTCATATATATCTTTCGATATATTGCGACGTGTACTTTCCGATTACTTTGGCTATAATGTACAGTACGTAATGAATATAACTGATATTGATGATAAAATAATTAAGCGGGCAAGGCAGAATTACCTCTACGAGAAGTACAAGAAAAATGCTGGTGCATTGCCAGCGCTACTAGAGGATCAAAGGGAAGTATTGCAGGATTTCAAGCGAACATGTGAAAAAAATAACGACCTAGATAAAAGAATAATGCTCGAGAAGACGCTGGCCAAAATGAATGCTGCTGTCGAGTATCTCGAACAGGCTGTGTCTTCAGGTGACGCCGATAAGGTAGAAGAGGCGAAGATTAATTATTTGACTGAAGCAAAAGATCCCATAGCCGATTGGATAGACAAGCGGGAAGGTGATCAAGTGACAGAAAGGTCCATATTCGAAGCATTACCAAGTTACTGGGAGGATGAGTTCCACAATGATATGCGATCGCTGAATGTAAGTATGCATGAAATAAATTCTAAATTAATTCATATATGCAAACGTAAAGAACCCATAAGAACTTTGAATTTTCGAAATGGCATATGCAATACTAATAAGTATTTACGAGTCACGTGAATAAACTGGTTTCGCTTGCTATCATATTGGAACTAGCCAAAAACAAAAGCAAATATCGTCAATCTTTTTTTCTTTTTTTTTGTATGTACGTATGTAGGTATGTATATTGTAAAGTTGCGGTTTTTTTTTTCTAATATTCAGAGTACAAACTTTTAACAAATTAATAGATAGTACTAAAGGACATTAGTGTCAAGGTCGTTTTACGTCGTCGCCGTCGTATAAACACGTACATATGTGACGTGTGTATTTAGGTCAACGCCATCGGTTATGGTTCACTTATATTCTTTTCAAAGTTAATCAAAAAGATTTATATTAAAATAATATTTCCTTGAATTATACTACTTATATAATAGAAACGAAGTCTTTTGATGTTCAAACAATTTGTTTGCCGAAGCAATCAGAAATCAGTTTTTCTTGTTAATAATTTAACCCTTTTGATTTCAGAAGGTTATTATTTTATTAAATAATATTTTATTAATAAAAACTTCTTCGTGGCTTATTTAAAAAGATTAAGCTAATCATTTAATCATACGGGGGAATTGCCACAATTTGCATTGACGTCGAAGTGTATGTCCCGTCTTGATAAGTGATACTATTATAGCTTGCAACTTATTGTTTTGCAGACGTGTGATTCATCCATCAGAAAATCATTTCTTTAGCTCTAAACTGTTTTTTTTCTTTTGCTTATGGTAAACAGATATTCAAAAATGTATATATAATTGTCAGAAGCGTTCTACAAGGAACTGACCTTTTCAATTCATTTCACTTTTACTTTATGAATACATATTACAGTGAAATCCCTCTTAACGGACACCCCTCTTAAGTGGACAATTCCCATAAGTGGACAAGATTTACTCTAATGGTTGGCTGGTATGATTTTGTATGAGTTTTTTTTAACTGTCAAGTGGACGATTCTATTAAGTGAACACGGACAGTATTTCCACATTTATTTGAGTATAAACATTTCCTTAAATGAACGATCTGAGTTATTCGTATGAAAATGAGATTTTTTTTTACAAAACGACCCGTTTTCGCTTTTGGCGAAAGATCGTATACATACATAATCAGCCTTATTGTGAGTTTCACCCGAACAGCATTCCGTCCGAAATCATTTTTCCCCTATTGTGAGTTTCGCCCGAAATTTCGTGCATGGGTGAACGTGGGTATGCACACAAATTGTACTAAAAAATCTCTCATATTCACATTCGGTTAACAGAAATGAATGTGTAAGTTAACAGACGTTGTGTTTTATTAACGGCATCTAGAACGTTTTGTTCGTATAGCGTTAATTTGTAGGAATAGCTCTCCATTATGTAAAAGAGAATCAATACGAAGTTTCTGTTTGTTAGCAGCAGGCGGACAGTATTTTGTTTTTGCTGCGTAAGTTTTAATTCTACGTAAGCCGGTCCGGAGTGCGCTCCATAGGAACAAAATTAGGTGTTGGTTGGAAAATTGTGTGTGGCCAGCATATTGAAAAACAAAAAATCGTTACTTGCTGAATGGAGCACTACTGTCACGAATGAGCAAATAAAAACTGAGGTTTCATAGCAGCGATGTAAAGAAGGTCGATACATTGACATATGAATGATTTCTCAAAGCTCGCTAAAAGCGCATCCCTACTTCTGGACCTTTCATTCAAAAGAAAGCCAATTGCAATGAAGATTTATTTCACAAATTTTAAGGCATCATCCGCTTTTATTTTTACCCGACTATTGCAGAATTAAGGGTTCTGGTTTTTACAGGCTGGGTTTGTTTTATATTTAGCGATGTCACCTCGTACAGCCTCAACTATGGAACCGCTTCCTCCTTAATATGGGTATCAAATGAAAGGGTTTGACAAGTAGAACATGACATTGCATACACTCTACATATTTTCTAAAACTAAATAAATAATTAAGTTAAAAAAACTAGAACCCGACTACGGAAAAAGTAACTAAAAAGTACGAAAAAAGATGAAACGAAACGATCATGTTCAGAGTATAGCCGTGGTCGCATGCCACTTTGCCCTATGTATGCGTACTTATGTATATAAAAACGTTATTTTAACGACGTAGTCGGGTTTTAGTTTTGTTAACCTAATTTTTTTTATTATTTTTCCTCTCAAGGGGACACTCTTATGTGGACAAAAAAAACCCGTCCCGTGGCTGTCCACTTAAGAGAGATTTCACTGTAGTATTTATTCCGGTTTATATAGCCGAAAGCCGGTCGGTGGGACTTTAATCCACCCTTACTAGAGCATCGTTTTTTTATTTATTCACAGATCCTACCACCAGACGTCCTAACCAGAGTCAGCGAATATGTTCCACAAATTATTAAATTCACCCAAAAGATCATCGCCAATGGAATGGCATACTCCGCAAATGGTTCCGTTTACTTCGATGTCAATGGTTTTGATAAGAAACCCAACCATCACTATGCGAAATTAGTCCCGGAAGCTTATGGCGACACAAAATCACTGCATGAAGGTGAAGGTGATTTGTCACTAGCGGAAGATCGTCTGTCGGAAAAGCGGTCAACCAACGATTTTGCTCTCTGGAAAGCAAGTAAAGCGGGCGAACCGTTCTGGGATAGTCCCTGGGGTCGTGGACGTCCCGGTTGGCATGTTGAATGCTCCGCGATGGCGTCGCATATTTTTGGTCAAACTATGGATATCCACACGGGAGGCATAGACTTAAAATTTCCTCATCATGATAATGAGCTGGCGCAATCAGAAGCTGCATTTGATCACCCCGAGTGGGTAAAGTATTTCCTTCATACAGGGCATCTGACCATAGCCGGTTGCAAGATGTCGAAATCATTGAAAAATTTCGTAACTATTCAACAAGCACTGAAAAAGCATAGCGCCAGCCAGCTGCGATTGGCTTTCTTAATGCATGCGTGGAAGGATACGTTAGACTACTCAGAGAACACAATGGAAATGGCTGTTCAGTTTGAGAGGTTCTTAAAAGTAAGTGTAAAAAATCGAATAAATTGTTTCCTATGTTATAATTTCCTTTTTGGACAGGAATTCTTCCTCAATGTAAAAGACTTAACGCGACATTTGCTCACCGAAAAACCTCGAAAGCACTTCGACGCATGGAATCCAGTAGAGACTGCCTTGCAATTAAAATTCAACTCTTCACAAAAACAGATACACGAGGCATTGTGTGGTAAGTTTGCATCGAATATTTCTGTAGTGCTGCTGATTATAGACTCTTTTTTTATATAGATAATGTTGACACCCGAACTGCACTGGATGCCATTCGCGATCTAGTATCAGCATCCAACATATACATTCGTGAAACCAAGTGCATGAAACCGAATTCCCTACTCTTGCGCAAGATTGCCGCGTACATCACTGATCTGCTACATATTTTCGGAGTCATAGCTGGTCATCGTGGTGGAATCGGTTTCCCAGTAGGTGGTTCTGCTGCTGGCGAAGCGAATGGTTCTGATTTGGAGATGATTTTAATGCCATACGTAACAACGTTGGCAGATTTCCGAAATCAGATTCGCGAACAAGCCAAAACGATGAAAGCTGTCGATATTTTGAAATTGTGTGATGAATTACGTGACGATATTCTCCCAAACTTGGGTGTGCGCTTGGAAGATCGTGAATGCGGAGCGTTTGCAGTGAAACTAGTCGATAAGGAATCCCTGCAAAAGGAACGTGACGCAAAAAAAGCTTTCGAAGAAGAAAAAGCCGCAGAAAAGGAGAGAAAAAAACAAGCGGCAGCTGCCGCCAATGCTATGAAAGAGGCACAAAAAAAAATCGATCCTAAGAAAATGTTTTTAATTGATACCGACAAGTATTCAGCATTTGATGTTAATGTAGGGTCAACGATAATTTTTAATATTGATTTTGTCTAATTTTTTTTTTTCAATAACAGGGCCTACCAACGCATGACAAAGAAGGAAAGGAAATAAGTAAAGGTCAGACAAAAAAACTACAAAAACTCCAACAACAGCAGGAAGCACGATATAAGGAATATCTAGAAACTGTCAATAGTGCTTGAGCTTGGTTATTTAATTGATTAGTTTTGATTGATTTTTGTGTTCCTTTTAAAAGTTAACTTGTTCGCTTGTATTCGTCATCAGTAATTTTTTCATATTTAGAAGTTCACTTTTTTTATGATTTTGTAAAAGCTTATTTATAAATTATACCACGCATCTGAATCATCACTACTTTTGTGTTTTATTAATTACAGACCGTATTCCACAACTTTTTAGTAAATATCACTTGTGGAGAGCTTACTCGCATTGCTTGACACCCCTTACTACAACTGCAATTTGATTGCCACTTATTCAGGCATATCGCTAATAAATTTGGCTTATCGAAAATGCCAATTAAGCATTTCTGACGATTTACAAAGGGACAGTTTCCATCGGAATTTATTAATGATAGCCCTGATTATGTTGGCAGCTAGCCTCCCTTTTTGCGAACGTCTGCGTTAAGATTAAACTTTGACTCTCCGTTTATTTCAGAAAGGCAAGAGTGCCAGAAATGGCCTACAAAGTGAGCCTAGTGGGTCCAGCATTACCGGAAACAAAGGTGTAGGGGCAGATAGAAAAACGAGCTTTCGTGAGGCGAGGCAACCATATTTTTACTATTCGCTTTTTTCAAAGTACAGTACAGAGTACATAAAACTACAACACGCTTAATATAACCCAGTTTTAAACTAAATTTTTATTCAGTAATACCAACTTAAGTTAAAATATAAATGTTTAGGCAGATGTATAGACAAACGAATATAAAAAAAATAAATACATGTATTTAAATGCTACATAAACAAATCCATTACAAGAACAAAAAAGAATAGAAACTGTTTTGAAAATGAAACATTCGTTAGATCTACAAATCGTCGATCCAATCCATTGCTAATGGAAACTCGGAACGTTCATTGTCCGCTGCCAATAAGTTCTCTAACAATTTCTTATCGTCAAACTCATATGGATCCTGGAGATCGAATGTGAGTTCGAAGTCATCTGCAAAATCGATTGGTTGCAAGTTACGATCATTTATATCATAGTCATTTTTTTCATCATGATCTCCATTCAAGATACGTTCCAAGATTTCCGGTTCCAGAACATTCATTTCTGACCATATTTGTTCCAAGCCTGTACGAAGGAATATATGATTACCTTTTTAAATAGAACTTTGTACATCTACTTCTTACTTTTGTAGCATTTCTCATTACATGTCCTTGGAACTGGCAAATTCTTTCGCATCAACTCTTCAGGTTTATTTGACGCAATCGGTTGGATTTTTTGTGCTGCCTCACACTTTTGATGAGTGACCACATGAGATTTAGCTTGTTCGACTTGTTTTTTAAGCAAATCAGTGCAAATCGACTTTGATGGACCAGCGGTTAGTCCCTTGAACGGTGTATTAGTCGAAGATTGATTGTGAATTACATTTTTTATTTCACCGTGTAGCGAGCGAGAAGGACGACAATATATAGATTGCATTGGCAGCACTAGTGGTGAGATAGACATTCAAGCAAGATGTACCAAGAGATACAGATGTGTAGAACGTGAACTATTACAATTAATAAAATGGAATATTGTTTATTTAAATACGTGAATGTTTTTATTTCAATGGTTACAAAATTCAGAAGTGGGATAGATACCCAATGGGACAAAATGCAGAAATCAAGATATGGATCAGGAAACAGGATTATACGAAGCTAAGTATCTTAATGAAATTACGCATTGTGCTTATGATTAAAATATCGTATTGACGATAGTGATAAGTGGTAGTTATGGCGGCAGATGATTTGTTTATAATATTATGTGGATCTATATATTTACATAGAAACTGGTGAATTTGGATAGGGTGGATGGAAGGTGCTATTTTGGTTTACAGAATAGCATGTGTACATATATACGAAATTGTGAGTACTGGCGCCACTGGGTCGGTGCGGTGTTGTGATATGTGAGACATGTTCAGACATGTTCAATTCAAATTCAAAAGGCGCCTAGAATTTTGTAGTCGCAGGACAGGCGGACTCAATCACCGTTACTTTAGATCAGACGAAGATGTTGCATTTCGCATTTTCGGTAGACGGAAAAGTTTTAAATGTACTCTTCTGTCGGCTAAGGTAAATGGTGTGCGAGAAGTAGTAAGAAGAGTTTGTAATGAAGCGAGTGAAACTGACTATAGCTGGGAAAAGCGAGATAGTCCTCGCGAAAGATTGATAATGACGAAATGAAAATACATATGTGTGTACGTATGTCCTGTGTAATAGGAATACGAAGTATTTGGGATACGTAGAATGAGATGAAAGAGGGGGATATATGATAGAACGAAGAAGTTGAACCTCGAAGTGAAACGAGATTCAAATTCAATTGAACGTTCTTTGAGATCAGATTGTTGTCTGGAAATTGTGAAATTAAAAGTAAAGTTTTGGGTGAACAAATAATTTGAAAAAAAAAAAGCAAAATATACTCAAGTATCGAGTAGTTGATTTAAATATTGTGAAATCATTTGGGATACATTTTGGTGAGTTAATCAAAATGTTGACTTATATTGAATATAATTTGTTAATACGCAAATGTAGTTTGGAGCAAAATGTGTATGCTTGAAAGAATTACGAGATGTATCAAAGCTAGAGGAATGAGTCCGATTTATGGGATCATATTCGGAATACGTTATTGTATTACGAATACAAATCGTTTATGGAAAGATTAAGTAAGTTGCACCCAGGGAATGCGACCTAGCGTTTTCGGTTTACGAAAATGTAACGGTGGCTGCATTCTTTGTGCGTAATTTGGGTTGGTCTGGATGAACATGACGACTTGATATGTATGTGCGTTTTTTTGTTAAAAAAAAAAAAAAAAAAAAAAAAAAAAAAAAAACAACAAAGATGTGTGCAAGAATATATTGAATTGAAAATATTATATTGAAATTCGATTGGAGTATTTACATAAATATGGAACATATTTTAAATAATGAAAATAGTATAAGATACTGCGATTAATATTGGGTCATTCATGCTTGTTACATGCTAATTGAGGTAATGATGCGGGCTTAAGAGAACTCGGAGAATGTAATAACGTATATATTGTAGTGATTAAAAATATTGCATGAATTGGTTGTGACATTTATTTCATTCGAAAGTGCAGTGCCAGAGCAGTTTTTTTTTGCTGACGAATATATGTTTAAATGTAGTACTAGCTAATGACGAGAGAATTGTTTTAACAATCGATCTGAAAGTCAGATAAGGTTATTCCAAAGAAAAACTGCAAAGAATATAGCTGCGTGCATGAATGTGAAATAAATGTGTATATGTAATTACTGTTTCTGTACATGGGTGTTTAAAATCTTTCAGACTGTTGCAATATGGAACATATGACTGTGAAACAGCTTCAAGGGGAGCTCCAGAATAGAAACCTGATCAAACGCGAAAGAGAACTCATCGAGAAGGAACGAGCCATGATGCGAAAAGAAAGAGAGCTAAGGGAGCAACTGAAGCTGCTTGAATCAAGAAGGAATCTTGGTGGTGATGCGTTGTCCAGGTCTAAAGTGCACTGCAGCGTTAGAGAAATAGCAGACGCGCTGCCAGCATTCTCGCCAGGCGAAATCTCATCGATGTCTGCAGATGCCTGGGTGAAACGTGTCGATAGTCTCATGAAAACATACGACTGGGATGAACGGGCATTATTAATGGCAGCAGCATCAAAGATGCATGGTCCTGCAAGGTTTTGGTGGGATACGTCTCTAGAGTCCTCAGTCACTTGGGACCAATTGGTGGTTGAATTAAAGCGCAATTTTCCACATCAGCACAGCGAAGTCGAGATCCATCAGCAGCTAATCAGAAGAATACGTCGACCAACCGAAACAATCGAAAACTATTGTTTCGAAATGAACATGCTGGGGAAAAGGATAAAACTGGAAGACAAAACCATTTTTCAGTATATTCTTACTGGGCTGAATGATTCTCAGATGACGTCAAGCCTAGCAGCTGGGAACTTCAAGGACATATCTGAATTAATAGAAAAGTCAAAATGGTATGACGGTATTCGTAAGCATGCTCGTCAAGAAGCATCAAGGGCACTACTGAAACCGGCTCCCGTTCAACGACAGTTCTCTGGTGGTCCAACCAACTGGCAACCACGCAATGTGCACATAGTCCAACGAAACGTCACACCCATCAGTTGCTACAATTGCAATCAAGTAGGCCATTATGCAAGGCAGTGTAACCAGACCAGGAAGAGATCATGGACAACTACTCGGGACAATAGCGCACGACCATCAGCGAGAGATGTGAAAAAGGATGACAAAGGGTCTCGTGTGAGAATCATCTGCGGTGAAAATCAAGTAGATTGCTATCGCAAGATGGTAATATTGGATGGAAAGCAACATCTAGCGCTTCTGGATTCTGGGAGCGAACGATCCATCCTCACCAAATCAATTGCAATAGATATTGGAGCACAGATAGAGGAGTGTGATATGATGCTTAGCGGATTCGGCGGCGGTAAGTGTCAGGCCATAGGGAAAATTGCTAGCACGATACAAATAGATGACGCACACTTCCCATTTCATGCTGTTGTGGTTGCGGATCAATGTCTCTCGGAGTCTGTCTTAGTCGGTAAAGATGTATTAAATAATCCCGCATGCAGCCTGAACAAAAAGGGTAAAACACTTACTGTGCAACAGACTGACCATATCGTCCGGAAAACTCACGACGTTCTAACAGCTGCGTTAGTTGAACAGCGAAAGCGAATAACTGCTACTGATGTCAAGATGAATCCAGACTATTGTCCTGAAAGATTGGTTGAACTACTGAATACATACCGTGGATGTATCGCAATGAACCAGAAGGAATTAGGACGTACTGCTCTTGTAGAAATGGATATTGAGTTGGTCAAACCAGAGACCATTGTACATCACCCGTATAAAGTTCCCTATGCAAAGAGGGAGGTTCTTGCTTCGATGGTTTCCGAGCTTTTGGAAAGCGGCATTATTAGGGAATCGCAATCCGACTTTGCCTCTCCGGTGATATTAGTTAAGAAGAAAACCGGAGATGAAAGAATGTGCGTGGATTACCGGAGACTTAATGCTGTTACTAAAAAAGTGAAGTTCCCAGCCCCTCTCATTGAAGAGCAAATCAACAATCTGGTCGGATATCAGTTTTATATCGTGCTCGACCTAGCATCGGGATATTACCAAATTCCAATTAAGGAGGAGCACATCCGATACACTGCATTCATCACTCCGGATGGATTGTACGAGTTCGTCGTAATGCCATTCGGTGTAGTCAATGGACCGGCGTTCTTTCAAAAATTAATGAGCACAGTCAAACAGCGAATGAGACCCGAGCCGATTGTCAGCTATATGGATGACTTCGTAATTCCCGTGAGGTCGGTGGAAGATGGGATGGTAAAATTAGAGAAATTTCTACGGATTCTTCAACAAGCTGGATTAACACTCAATCTTAAAAAATGCGAGTTCTTCAAAACCGAAATCGAGTTCCTTGGCCATATCGTGAAGGACGGAACCATTCAACCGGGTAGAGCTAAAACTATTGCTGTGGAAGAGTTTGAACGACCAACCAACGAGCATGAGGTCCGACAATTTATTGGACTGACTAGTTTCTTTCGAAAATTCATCGAAAACTATTCTACAATAGCATTGCCCCTGACGAACATAACCAGAAAAAGCAATGTGTTCCAGTGGGGTGAGAAGGAGGAGAAGGCTTTCGAAAAATTGAAACAATGTCTGACAGATCATCCCGTGCTGGTACTGTACAACATCAACGCCGATCATGAGCTACATACAGACGCTAGTTCCCAAGGTATAGCGGGTGTACTTCTACAGAAGGAGAATGATCGTCGACGGCCAGTGGCCTATTACAGTAGGAAAACAAGCGACGAAGAGCGAATGTATCACAGCTTCGAACTAGAAGCCCTAGCAGTCGTAGAGTCCACACATCGCTTCCGACAGTATCTGCTCGGAAAACATTTTATAATCGTCACCGATTGTCAGGCGTTGAAAACCGCTATGAAGAAAAAGGAATTAGTGCCCAGAATTGCTCGATGGTGGCTACGGATGCAGGAGTATGACTACGAGGTTATGCATCGACCGGGGAAATCTATGGCACATGTAGATTCGCTCTCAAGGAAACCATACGAAAAAGCGCAGGAATCAGATGTAGTGGATATGTCAGTTCTGAAAGTAACTATCGACGAATCTGACTGGTTATACTCTCTACAACTACAGGATAAAGAAATAGCCACTATCGCCCAGGCACTCCAGCAACGCCCGACTGACAACATTCGACAGCAGATTCATAACGATTACATTCTCCGAGACGGAAGAGTCTATCGCCTGGTGGATGGTGAGCTCAGGCTGTATGTACCGAAAGGAGTTCGGAATCGAGTTTTGCGTACAAGTCACGACCTAATGGGACACTTTTCGGAAAATAAGACCACGAAGCATATTAAGGCAAGGTACTGGTTTCCACGTATGACCCAATTCGTAAAGAAGTACCTGAAGGCCTGTGTCGAATGTGCCTATAATAAACGAGAAGCTCAACCAAGAGGTGAAATATTTATGATCGACAAAGGAAGTGTTCCGTTTGACACAGTGCATGTCGACCACTTGGGGCCGTTCATAAAGTCGACTAAGGGAAATACATATCTCATAGTTTTGATCGATGCATTCACCAAATATGCAATTCTCAAACCACTACAGAGTACGCAGACGAAACCTGCTATTAATTTCCTCCAGGATGTGTTCTTTGCATTTGGTACACCTAGGCGGTTAGTGTCCGATCGCGGAACCGCTTTTACGTCAACAGCATTCGAGGAATATACGAAGAACTACGCAATCCAGCACGTTCTTACCGCTACAAGAACACCTCGGGCTAACGGACAAGTCGAGCGTTATAATAGGACCATATTGCATGCTCTACTAGCAACAGTCGAGGCAGAAAATAGATGGGACCAGTATGTAAAAACAGTACAATGGGGAATTAACAACACCCATAACGAGGCCACCGGCAAAACCGCCCACCAACTTTTAATGGGATATATTCCCAGAGACCCATTACGTGATGCTCTCAGCCATGGAGTAAACTTAAATCAAGCTGAACGAGAGATTGAGCAGTTACGCAAGGAGGCTATTGCCTCCATGACAAAGAAACAAGATGCACAAAAACAGCGACACGACTCAAAGTACCCAAAAGCAAAGAAGTACAATGTCGGTGACTTGGTAATGACACCGAATGATAGTGCGGCAGCTACTGGAACATCACGCAAGCTAGAGGTGAGATATCGCGGGCCGTATATTGTTACAGCTGTTCTTCCTCACGACAGATATCAAGTAGCAGATATGCCGTATGCACCTCGCAACCAAAAACCGTATTCGGCAATATGGAAGCGGACCGCATGAAGAGATTGATACAGATTGACATCGGCTTCGACGAGGACGACGAAGGGGTCAGGATGCCCGAATCTGTAGCGAGCGAGAAGGACGACAATATATAGATTGCATTGGCAGCACTAGTGGTGAGATAGACATTCAAGCAAGATGTACCAAGAGATACAGATGTGTAGAACGTGAACTATTACTATGTTGCTGAATAAATACATATACCACCGTTCTGCATTTCTGCATTGCTTGGATGGTACAAGCATTCACCTTCACTCATTAAAAGAGATAATGTTTTATTTTGTAGTAAATTTCTGTAATAAAATAAGTTAAGTATGGCAGCACCCTGGTCCACGAGGTGGAAGTTGTGCTGTGAGTGAGTTTACCCCCATTTTGTTAAATTGAATTGTAAAACTGCGACATATCTAGACATGCACACGAATAATGTAACTGAAGTCAAAAGGGTCGATGTGTTCTTACTTCTGTAAAAGATTTGATATTTAATAAAAGTTTAGTTTTGTTCTCTATTATAATGTAATAGATTGTGTTAGTTTTATTACTTTTTGTGAGATTACAATTTTATTAATAGAAATTGTTAATTACAATTTCTTAACACATTCCATCCAGTCGTTGGAAGACCTTCACTCTTCAACCATTGTACTAACTTCCTCCAGAAATCCTTAGTACCCTTTAGCGAAACCCTTTACAAAATTTTGATTTTCTTCCATGTAATACACAAGATCTGATTTTCGTGTTTCCCCTATTTAACATATCAATTATTTGAATACGCTAATGGAAGTCTTATTTGTATAATTCGCCCCTGTGATGAATTCCGACCGGTTTGCAAACGGACGAAATTACAAGGGATGAATTCGGAAAAATCCGTTAATTTTGAATTCTTCCCTTGTAATTCCGTCCGTTTTCAAACCGGTAGGAATTCATCACAGGGGTGAATGTTTCAAAATGATTCTGATCATCATTAATTAATTCAATTTACAACGGTATGTGAATATAGTTGAGTGATAAGTTCAATGAAAAAGACGTCTGTTGTAACGCGGCAAAGTAATTCAAGATTTTGATACACTTAATTTACATTTAATACATTACGCCACACCATACATCTGCACTAAATAACCCCGAACGTAGCTCTTCTTATTTTTACCTTTGAACCTTTGAACAATATTAAAATAAAAATAAACTAATATTCAACAAAAGTACAAAAAGAACATATGTACCTAATAAAAAAACACTCAACTGTAAATGCTAACCGTGTTTTATTATCCCCGTGATCTGATCCGGATCAGATCAACAAATAAGTTTGTTTGCATTATGCCTCTACACACACCTAGTATAGGCACCATGGTATGCAAATGTACTACATGTCTGTCACGGTATACGACGCTTATACCGGCCGAGCAACATGGTATACAGCGTGGTATCTATAGCCGTGTTTTATTATCCCCGTGATCTGATCCGGATCAGATCAACAAATAAGTTTGTGTGCATTACAACAACAATCCGAGATCTTGCTTCTTGTCAAGATCAAGTTTCGTGATCCAAAAATTAGTTCGACTATTTCTCACTATGGTACACTTTCGTTTGTGAATGTTGCTGTATTATCGACAATTGCCAAGGGTAAATATTGCCAGATTAGAATATAAAAATATTATTGGCAATCCAAATATCATTAATGTTATTTTGTTCGAATAAATTAATTTTTCTGCTCATAATGATATTTAAGCGAAGTGAAACTGAAATTATAGCTGCAAAATATTATTCTCATTCGGTATCTGTTAATCAAAATTAACAATTTCCTCCTATAATTAGTAGCTATAATTTCAGTTTCACATCGCTTAAATAACATTTTGAGCAGAAAAATTAATTTATTAGAACAAAATAACATTTAATGATATTCCGATTGCCAATAATATTTTTATATTCTAATCTGGCAACATTTACCCTTAACAATTGTCGATATTACAGCAACATTCAGAAACGAAAGTATATCGCGTGACAGATGACGGATGACGCGTGACGCGTGACGCGTGACAGAAGACGCGTGACGGATGACAGATGACGCGTGACGGCTGACGGATGACGTATGACGCGTGACGCGTGACAGATGACGCGTGACGGCTGACGGATGACGCGTGACACGTGACGCGTGACGGCTGACGGATGACGCGTGACTGATGACGTGTGACAGATGACGGATGATGCGTGACGCGTGACAGAAGACGCGTGACGGATGACAGATGACGCGTGACGGCTGACGGATGACGCGTGACACGTGACGCGTGACTGATGACGCGTGACGCGTGCCAGATGACGCGTGACGCGTGACAGAAGACGCGTGACGGATGACAGATGACGCGTTACGGCTGACGGATGACACGTGACGCGTGCTGATGACGCGTGACGCGTGCCAGATGACGCGTGACGGATGACAGATGACGCGTGACGGCTGACGGATGACGCGTGACAGATGACGCCTGACGGATGGCAGATGACACGTGACGGCTGACGGATGACGCGTGACAGATGACGCGTGACGCGTGACGGATGACAGATGACGCGTGACGGATGACAGATGACACGTGACGGCTGACGGATGACGCGTGACAGATGACGCGTGACAGATGACGGATGATGCGTGACGCGTGACAGAAGACGCGTGACGGATGACAGATGACGCGTGACGGATGACGCGTGACGCGTGACGCGTGACAGATGACGGATGACGCGTGACGGTTGACGAATGACGCGTGACAGATGACGCGTGACAGATGACGTATGACGCGTGACGCGTGACAGATGACGTATGACGCGTGACGCGTGACAGATGACGCGTGATAGATGACGGATGACGCGTGATAGATGACGGATGACGCGTGATAGATGACGGATGACGCGTGACGCGTGACAGATGACGCGTGACGGCTGACGGATGACGCGTGACGGATGACGCGTGACAGATGACAGATGACGCGTGAGGGATGACAGATGACGCGTGACGGCTGACGGATGACGCGTGACGGATGACGCGTGACAGATGACGCGTGACAGATGACGCGTGACAGATGACGGATGACGCGTGACAGATCCATCCATCATCAGTCACGCGTCATCCGTCACGCGTCACGCGTCACGCGTCATCCGTCATCTGTCACGCGTCAGCCGTCACGCGTCATCCGTCATCCGTCACGCGTCATCTGTCACGCGTCACGCGTCATCAGTCACGCGTCACGCGTCATCTGTCCTCCGTCACGCGTCTTCTGTCACGCGTCACGCGTCATCCGTCATCTGTCACGCGTCATCTGTCACGCGTCATCCGTCAGCCGTCACGCGTCATCTGTCACGCGTCACGCGTCATCCGTCATCCGTCACGCGTCATCCGTCAGCCGTCACGCGTCTTCTGTCACGCGTCATGCGTCATCCGTCACGCGTCATCCATCATCAGTCACGCGTCATCCGTCACGTGTCATCCGTCAGCCGTCACGCGTCATCTGTCATCCGTTACGCGTCATCTGTCAGCCGTCACGCGTCATCTGTCATCTGTCACGCGTCATCTGTCACGCGTCACGCGTCATCCGTCACGCGTCATCTGTCATCCGTCACGCGTCATCTGTCACGCGTCACGCGTCATCAGTCACGCGTCATCTGTCATCCGTCACGCGTCTTCTGTCACGCGTCATCTGTCACGCGTCATCCGTCAGCCGTCACGCGTCATCTGTCATCCGTCACGCGTCTTCTGTCACGCGTCACGCGTCATCCGTCATCTGTCACGCGTCATCTGTCACGCGTCATCCGTCAGCCGTCACGCGTCATCTGTCATCCGTCACGCGTCATCTGTCACGCGTCACGCGTTATACGTCATCTGTCACGCGTCACGCGTCATACGTCATCTGTCATCTGTCACGCGTCATCCGTCATCTGGCACGCGTCACGCGTCATCGGTCACGCGTCATCCGTCAGCCGTCACGCGTCATCTGTCATGTGTCACGCGTCATCAGTCACGAGTCACGCGTCATCTGTCATCCGTCACGCGTCTTCTGTCACGCCTCACGCGTCATCCGTCATCTGTCACGCGTCATCTGTCACACGTCATCTGTCACGCGTCATCCGTCGCGCGTCATCCGTCAGCCGTCACGCGTCATCTGTCATCCGTCACGCGTCATCTGTCATCTGTCACGCGTCACGCGTCATCTGTCACGCGTCACGCGTCATACGTCATCTGTCACACGTCACGCGTCATCAGTCACGCGTCATCCGTCAGCCGTCACGCGTCATCTGTCATCCGTCACGCGTCATCTGTCACGCGTCAGCCGTCACGCGTCATCTGTCATCCGTCACGCGTCATCTGTCACGCGTCACGCGTCATCAGTCACGCGTCATCTGTCATCCGTCACGCGTCTTCTGTCACGCGTCACGCGTCATCTGTCATCCGTCACGCGTCTTCTGTCACGCGTCACGCGTCATCTGTCATCCGTCACGCGTCATCTGTCATGCGTCACGCGTCATCTGTCACGCGTCAAGCGTCATACGTCATCTGTCACGCGTCACGCATCATCTGTCACGCGTCATCCGTCAGCCGTCACACGTCATCAGTCACGCGTCATCCGTCAGCCGTCACGCGTCATCCGTCATCTGTCACGCATCACGCATCACGCGTCACGCGTCATCTGTCACGCGTCATCCGTCAGCCGTCACGCGTCATCAGTCACGCGTCACGCGTCACGCGTCATCTGTCATCCGTCACGCGTCTTCTGTCACGCGTCACGCGTCATCTGTCATCCGTCACGCGTCTTCTGTCACGCGTCACGCGTCATCCGTCATCTGTCACGCGTCATCTGTCATTCGTCACGCGTCATCCGTCATCCGTCATCAGTCACGCGTCATCCATCATCAGTCACGCGTCATCCGTCACGTGTCATCCGTCAGCCGTCACGCGTCATTTGTCATCCGTCACGCGTCATCTGTCAGTCGTCACGCGTCATCTGTCATCTGTCACGCGTCACGCGTCATCCGTCACGCGTCATCTGTCACGCGTCATCCGTCAGCCGTCACGCGTCATCTGTCACGCGTCATCTGTCAGTCGTCACGCGTCATCCGTCAGCCGTCACGCATCATCCGTCATCAGTCACGCGTCTTCTGTCACGCGTCATCTGTCACGCGTCACGCGTCATCTGTCACGCGTCACGCGTCATCCGTCATCTGTCACGCGTCATCTGTCACGCGTCACGCGTCATCCGTCATCAGTCACGCGTCATCCATCATCAGTTACGCGTCATCCGCCACGTGTCATCCGTCAGCCGTCAGGCGTCACGCGTCATCCGTCATACGTCATCTGTCACGCGTCATCCGTCAGCCGTCACGCGTCATCTGTCATCCGTCACGCGTCATCTGGCACGCGTCACGCGTCATCCGTCAGCCGTCGCGTGTCATCTGTCATCCGTCACGCGTCATCTGTCACGCGTCACGCGTCATCCGTCATCAGTCACGCGTCATCCATCATCCGTCACGCGTCACCTGTCACTCGTCATCCGTCACGCGTCATCTGTCACGCGTCACGCGTCATCCGTCATCTGTCACGCGTCATCTGTCATCCGTCACGCGTCACCTGTCACGCGTCATCCGTCACGCGTCATCTGTCACGCGTCATCCGTCACGCGTCACGCGTCATCCGTCATCTGTCACGCGTCATCTGTCACGCGTCATCCGTCATCTGTCACGCATCATCTGTCACGCGTCATCTGTCACGCGTCATCCGTCTCGCGTCATCCGTCAGCCGTTACGCGTCATCTGTCATCCGTCACGCGTCATCTGTCACGCGTCACGCGTCATCCGTAATCTGTCACGCGTCATCTGTCACGCGTCATCCGTCATCTGTCACGCGTCATCCGTCAGCCGTCACGCGTCATCTGTCATCCGTCACGCGTCATCTGGCACGCGTCACGCGTCATCCGTCAGCCGTCGCGTGTCATCTGTCATCCGTCACGCGTCATCTGTCATCCGTCACGCGTCACGCGTCATCTGTCACGCGTCACGCGTCATCCGTCATCTTTCACGCGTCATCTGCCACGCGTCATCTGTCACGCGTCATCTGTCACGCGTCATCTGTCAGCCGTCACGCGTCATTTGTCACGCGTCATCCGTCACGCGTCATCCGTCAGCCGTCACGCGTCATCCGTCATCAGTCACGCGTCTTCTGTCACGCATCACGCGTCATCCGTCATCTGTCACGCGTCATCTGTCACGCGTCACGCGTCATCAGTCACGCGTCATCCATCATCAGTCACGCGTCATCCGTCACGTGTCATCCGTCAGCCGTCACGCGTCAGCCGTCAAGCGTTATCCGTCAGCCGTCACGCGTCATCTGTCACGCGTCACGCGTCATCCGTCATCTGTCACACGTCATCAGTCACGTGTCATCCGTCACGCGTCATCAGTCAGATGTCACGCGTCATCTGTCATCCGTCACGCGTCAGCTGTCATCCGTCACGCGTCTTCTGTCACGCGTCATCCGTCATCTGTCACACGTCATCAGTCACGCGTCATCCGTCACGCGTCATCCGTCAGCCGTCACGCGTCATCTGTCATCCGTCACGCGTCATCCGTCATCTGTTCCACGTCATCAGCCACGCGTCATCCGTCACGCGTCATCCGTCATCTGTCACACGTCATCAGTCACGCGTCATCCGTCACGCGTCATCCGTCAGCTGTCACGCGTCATCTGTCATCCGTCACGCGTCATCCGTCAGCCGTCACGCGTCATCCGTCAGCTGTCACGCGTCATCTGTCATCCGTCACGCGTCATCCGTCAGCCGTCACGCGTCATCTGTCATCTGTCATCTGCCACGCGTCATCTGTCATGCGTCACGCGTCACGCGTCATCCGTCAGCCGTCACGCGTCATCTGTCATCCGTCACGCGTCATCTGTCATGCGTCACGCGTCATCTGTCACGCGTCATCCGTCAGCCGTCACACGTCATCAGTCACGCGTTATCCGTCAGCCGTCACGCGTCATCCGTCATCTGTCACGCATCACGCATCACGCGTCATCTGTCACGCGTCATCCGTCAGCCGTCACGCGTCATCTGTCATCTGTCACGCGTCACGCGTCATCCGTCACGCGTCATCTGTCATCCGTCACGCGTCATCTGTCACGCGTCACGCGTCATCAGTCACGCGTCATCTGTCATCCGTCACGCGTCTTCTGTCACGCGTCACGCGTCATCCGTCATCTGTCACGCGTCATCTGTCACGCGTCATCTGTCACGCGTCATCCGTCAGCCGTCACACGTCATCTGTCACGCGTCACGCGTCATCCGTCAGCCGTCACGCGTCATCTGTCATCCGTCACGCGTCTTCTGTCACGCGTCACGCGTCATCCGTCATCTGTCACGCGTCATCTGTCACGCGTCATCCGTCAGCCGTCACGCGTCATCTGTCATCCGTCACGCGTCATCTGTCACGCGTCACGCGTTATACGTCATCTGTCACGCGTCACGCGTCATACGTCATCTGTCATCTGTCACGCGTCATCCGTCATCTGGCACGCGTCACGCGTCATCGGTCACGCGTCATCCGTCAGCCGTCACGCGTCATCTGTCATGTGTCACGCGTCATCAGTCACGAGTCACGCGTCATCTGTCATCCGTCACGCGTCTTCTGTCACGCCTCACGCGTCATCCGTCATCTGTCACGCGTCATCTGTCACACGTCATCTGTCACGCGTCATCCGTCGCGCGTCATCCGTCAGCCGTCACGCGTCATCTGTCATCCGTCACGCGTCATCTGTCATCCGTCACGCGCCACGCGTCATCTGTCACGCGTCACGCGTCATCTGTCACGCGTCACGCGTCATACGTCATCTGTCACACGTCACGCGTCATCAGTCACGCGTCATCCGTCAGCCGTCACGCGTCATCTGTCATCCGTCACGCGTCATCTGTCACGCGTCAGCCGTCACGCGTCATCTGTCATCCGTCACGCGTCATCTGTCACGCGTCACGCGTCATCAGTCACGCGTCACGCGTCACGCGTCATCTGTCATCCGTCACGCGTCTTCTGTCACGCGTCACGCGTCATCTGTCATCCGTCACGCGTCTTCTGTCACGCGTCACGCGTCATCTGTCATCCGTCACGCGTCATCTGTCATGCGTCACGCGTCATCTGTCACGCGTCAAGCGTCATACGTCATCTGTCACGCGTCACGCATCATCTGTCACGCGTCATCCGTCAGCCGTCACACGTCATCAGTCACGCGTCATCCGTCAGCCGTCACGCGTCATCCGTCATCTGTCACGCATCACGCATCACGCGTCACGCGTCATCTGTCACGCGTCATCCGTCAGCCGTCACGCGTCATCAGTCACGCGTCACGCGTCACGCGTCATCTGTCATCCGTCACGCGTCTTCTGTCACGCGTCACGCGTCATCTGTCATCCGTCACGCGTCTTCTGTCACGCGTCACGCGTCATCCGTCATCTGTCACGCGTCATCTGTCACGCGTCACGCGTCATCAGTCACGCGTCATCTGTCATCCGTCACGCGTCTTCTGTCACGCGTCACGCGTCATCCGTCAGCCGTCACGCGTCATCTGTCATCCGTCACGCGTCTTCTGTCACGCGTCACGCGTCATCCGTCATCTGTCACGCGTCATCTGTCACGCGTCATCCGTCAGCCGTCACGCGTCATCTGTCATCCGTCACGCGTCATCTGTCACGCGTCACGCGTTATACGTCATCTGTCACGCGTCACGCGTCATACGTCATCTGTCATCTGTCACGCGTCATCCGTCATCTGGCACGCGTCACGCGTCATCGGTCACGCGTCATCCGTCAGCCGTCACGCGTCATCTGTCATGTGTCACGCGTCATCAGTCACGAGTCACGCGTCATCTGTCATCCGTCACGCGTCTTCTGTCACGCCTCACGCGTCATCCGTCATCTGTCACGCGTCATCTGTCACACGTCATCTGTCACGCGTCATCCGTCGCGCGTCATCCGTCAGCCGTCACGCGTCATCTGTCATCCGTCACGCGTCATCTGTCATCTGTCACGCGTCACGCGTCATCTGTCACGCGTCACGCGTCATACGTCATCTGTCACACGTCACGCGTCATCAGTCACGCGTCATCCGTCAGCCGTCACGCGTCATCTGTCATCCGTCACGCGTCATCTGTCACGCGTCAGCCGTCACGCGTCATCTGTCATCCGTCACGCGTCATCTGTCACGCGTCACGCGTCATCAGTCACGCGTCATCTGTCATCCGTCACGCGTCTTCTGTCACGCGTCACGCGTCATCTGTCATCCGTCACGCGTCTTCTGTCACGCGTCACGCGTCATCTGTCATCCGTCACGCGTCATCTGTCATGCGTCACGCGTCATCTGTCACGCGTCAAGCGTCATACGTCATCTGTCACGCGTCACGCATCATCTGTCACGCGTCATCCGTCAGCCGTCACACGTCATCAGTCACGCGTCATCCGTCAGCCGTCACGCGTCATCCATCATCTGTCACGCATCACGCATCACGCGTCACGCGTCATCTGTCACGCGTCATCCGTCAGCCGTCACGCGTCATCAGTCACGCGTCACGCGTCACGCGTCATCTGTCATCCGTCACGCGTCTTCTGTCACGCGTCACGCGTCATCTGTCATCCGTCACGCGTCTTCTGTCACGCGTCACGCGTCATCCGTCATCTGTCACGCGTCATCTGTCATTCGTCACGCGTCATCCGTCATCCGTCATCAGTCACGCGTCATCCATCATCAGTCACGCGTCATCCGTCACGTGTCATCCGTCAGCCGTCACGCGTCATTTGTCATCCGTCACGCGTCATCTGTCAGTCGTCACGCGTCATCTGTCATCTGTCACGCGTCACGCGTCATCCGTCACGCGTCATCTGTCACGCGTCATCCGTCAGCCGTCACGCGTCATCTGTCACGCGTCATCTGTCAGTCGTCACGCGTCATCCGTCAGCCGTCACGCATCATCCGTCATCAGTCACGCGTCTTCTGTCACGCGTCATCTGTCACGCGTCACGCGTCATCTGTCACGCGTCACGCGTCATCCGTCATCTGTCACGCGTCATCTGTCACGCGTCACGCGTCATCCGTCATCAGTCACGCGTCATCCATCATCAGTTACGCGTCATCCGCCACGTGTCATCCGTCAGCCGTCAGGCGTCACGCGTCATCCGTCAGCCGTCACGCGTCATCTGTCATCCGTCACGCGTCATCTGGCACGCGTCACGCGTCATCCGTCAGCCGTCGCGTGTCATCTGTCATCCGTCACGCGTCATCTGTCACGCGTCACGCGTCATCCGTCATCAGTCACGCGTCATCCATCATCCGTCACGCGTCACCTGTCACTCGTCATCCGTCACGCGTCATCTGTCACGCGTCATCTGTCACGCGTCATCCGTCTCGCGTCATCCGTCAGCCGTTACGCGTCATCTGTCATCCGTCACGCGTCATCTGTCACGCGTCACGCGTCATCCGTAATCTGTCACGCGTCATCTGTCACGCGTCATCCGTCATCTGTCACGCGTCATCCGTCAGCCGTCACGCGTCATCTGTCATCCGTCACGCGTCATCTGGCACGCGTCACGCGTCATCCGTCAGCCGTCGCGTGTCATCTGTCATCCGTCACGCGTCATCTGTCATCCGTCACGCGTCACGCGTCATCTGTCACGCGTCACGCGTCATCCGTCATCTTTCACGCGTCATCCATCATCCGTCACGCGTCACCTGTCACTCGTCATCCGTCACGCGTCATCTGTCACGCGTCACGCGTCATCCGTCATCTGTCACGCGTCATCTGTCATCCGTCACGCGTCACCTGTCACGCGTCATCCGTCACGCGTCATCTGTCACGCGTCATCCGTCACGCGTCACGCGTCATCCGTCAGCCCTCACGCGTCATCTGTCATCCGTCACGCGCCTTCTGTCAAGCGTCACGCGTCATCCGTCATCAGTCACGCGTCATCCATCATCCGTCACGCGTCACCTGTCACTCGTCATCCGTCACGCGTCATCTGTCACGCGTCACGCGTCATCCGTCATCTGTCACGCGTCATCTGTCATCCGTCACGCGTCACCTGTCACGCGTCATCCGTCACGCGTCATCTGTCACGCGTCATCCGTCACGCGTCACGCGTCATCCGTCATCTGTCACGCGTCATCTGTCACGCGTCATCCGTCATCTGTCACGCATCATCTGTCACGCGTCATCTGTCACGCGTCATCCGTCTCGCGTCATCCGTCAGCCGTTACGCGTCATCTGTCATCCGTCACGCGTCATCTGTCACGCGTCACGCGTCATCCGTAATCTGTCACGCGTCATCTGTCACGCGTCATCCGTCATCTGTCACGCGTCATCCGTCAGCCGTCACGCGTCATCTGTCATCCGTCACGCGTCATCTGTCATCCGTCACGCGTCACGCGTCATCTGTCACGCGTCACGCGTCATCCGTCATCTTTCACGCGTCATCTGCCACGCGTCATCTGTCACGCGTCATCTGTCACGCGTCATCTGTCAGCCGTCACGCGTCATTTGTCACGCGTCATCCGTCACGCGTCATCCGTCAGCCGTCACGCGTCATCCGTCATCAGTCACGCGTCTTCTGTCACGCATCACGCGTCATCCGTCATCTGTCACGCGTCATCTGTCACGCGTCACGCGTCATCAGTCACGCGTCATCCATCATCAGTCACGCGTCATCCGTCACGTGTCATCCGTCAGCCGTCACGCGTCAGCCGTCAAGCGTTATCCGTCAGCCGTCACGCGTCATCTGTCACGCGTCACGCGTCATCCGTCATCTGTCACACGTCATCAGTCACGTGTCATCCGTCACGCGTCATCAGTCAGATGTCACGCGTCATCTGTCATCCGTCACGCGTCAGCTGTCATCCGTCACGCGTCTTCTGTCACGCGTCATCCGTCATCTGTCACACGTCATCAGTCACGCGTCATCCGTCACGCGTCATCCGTCAGCCGTCACGCGTCATCTGTCATCCGTCACGCGTCATCCGTCATCTGTTCCACGTCATCAGCCACGCGTCATCCGTCACGCGTCATCCGTCATCTGTCACACGTCATCAGTCACGCGTCATCCGTCACGCGTCATCCGTCAGCTGTCACGCGTCATCTGTCATCCGTCACGCGTCATCCGTCAGCCGTCACGCGTCATCCGTCAGCTGTCACGCGTCATCTGTCATCCGTCACGCGTCATCCGTCAGCCGTCACGCGTCATCTGTCATCTGTCATCTGCCACGCGTCATCTGTCATGCGTCACGCGTCACGCGTCATCCGTCAGCCGTCACGCGTCATCTGTCATCCGTCACGCGTCATCTGTCATGCGTCACGCGTCATCTGTCACGCGTCATCCGTCAGCCGTCACACGTCATCAGTCACGCGTTATCCGTCAGCCGTCACGCGTCATCCGTCATCTGTCACGCATCACGCATCACGCGTCATCTGTCACGCGTCATCCGTCAGCCGTCACGCGTCATCTGTCATCTGTCACGCGTCACGCGTCATCCGTCACGCGTCATCTGTCATCCGTCACGCGTCATCTGTCACGCGTCACGCGTCATCAGTCACGCGTCATCTGTCATCCGTCACGCGTCTTCTGTCACGCGTCACGCGTCATCCGTCATCTGTCACGCGTCATCTGTCACGCGTCATCTGTCACGCGTCATCCGTCAGCCGTCACACGTCATCTGTCACGCGTCACGCGTCATCCGTCAGCCGTCACGCGTCATCTGTCATCCGTCACGCGTCTTCTGTCACGCGTCACGCGTCATCCGTCATCTGTCACGCGTCATCTGTCACGCGTCATCCGTCAGCCGTCACGCGTCATCTGTCATCCGTCACGCGTCATCTGTCACGCGTCACGCGTTATACGTCATCTGTCACGCGTCACGCGTCATACGTCATCTGTCATCTGTCACGCGTCATCCGTCATCTGGCACGCGTCACGCGTCATCGGTCACGCGTCATCCGTCAGCCGTCACGCGTCATCTGTCATGTGTCACGCGTCATCAGTCACGAGTCACGCGTCATCTGTCATCCGTCACGCGTCTTCTGTCACGCCTCACGCGTCATCCGTCATCTGTCACGCGTCATCTGTCACACGTCATCTGTCACGCGTCATCCGTCGCGCGTCATCCGTCAGCCGTCACGCGTCATCTGTCATCCGTCACGCGTCATCTGTCATCCGTCACGCGCCACGCGTCATCTGTCACGCGTCACGCGTCATCTGTCACGCGTCACGCGTCATACGTCATCTGTCACACGTCACGCGTCATCAGTCACGCGTCATCCGTCAGCCGTCACGCGTCATCTGTCATCCGTCACGCGTCATCTGTCACGCGTCAGCCGTCACGCGTCATCTGTCATCCGTCACGCGTCATCTGTCACGCGTCACGCGTCATCAGTCACGCGTCACGCGTCACGCGTCATCTGTCATCCGTCACGCGTCTTCTGTCACGCGTCACGCGTCATCTGTCATCCGTCACGCGTCTTCTGTCACGCGTCACGCGTCATCTGTCATCCGTCACGCGTCATCTGTCATGCGTCACGCGTCATCTGTCACGCGTCAAGCGTCATACGTCATCTGTCACGCGTCACGCATCATCTGTCACGCGTCATCCGTCAGCCGTCACACGTCATCAGTCACGCGTCATCCGTCAGCCGTCACGCGTCATCCGTCATCTGTCACGCATCACGCATCACGCGTCACGCGTCATCTGTCACGCGTCATCCGTCACGCGTCATCAGTCACGCGTCACGCGTCACGCGTCATCTGTCATCCGTCACGCGTCTTCTGTCACGCGTCACGCGTCATCTGTCATCCGTCACGCGTCTTCTGTCACGCGTCACGCGTCATCCGTCATCTGTCACGCGTCATCTGTCACGCGTCATCTGTCACGCGTCATCCGTCAGCCGTCACACGTCATCTGTCACGCGTCACGCGTCATCCGTCAGCCGTCACGCGTCATCTGTCATCCGTCACGCGTCTTCTGTCACGCGTCACGCGTCATCCGTCATCTGTCACGCGTCATCTGTCACGCGTCATCCGTCAGCCGTCACGCGTCATCTGTCATCCGTCACGCGTCATCTGTCACGCGTCACGCGTTATACGTCATCTGTCACGCGTCACGCGTCATACGTCATCTGTCATCTGTCACGCGTCATCCGTCATCTGGCACGCGTCACGCGTCATCGGTCACGCGTCATCCGTCAGCCGTCACGCGTCATCTGTCATGTGTCACGCGTCATCAGTCACGAGTCACGCGTCATCTGTCATCCGTCACGCGTCTTCTGTCACGCCTCACGCGTCATCCGTCATCTGTCACGCGTCATCTGTCACACGTCATCTGTCACGCGTCATCCGTCGCGCGTCATCCGTCAGCCGTCACGCGTCATCTGTCATCCGTCACGCGTCATCTGTCATCCGTCACGCGCCACGCGTCATCTGTCACGCGTCACGCGTCATCTGTCACGCGTCACGCGTCATACGTCATCTGTCACACGTCACGCGTCATCAGTCACGCGTCATCCGTCAGCCGTCACGCGTCATCTGTCATCCGTCACGCGTCATCTGTCACGCGTCACGCGTCATCAGTCACGCGTCACGCGTCACGCGTCATCTGTCATCCGTCACGCGTCTTCTGTCACGCGTCACGCGTCATCTGTCATCCGTCACGCGTCTTCTGTCACGCGTCACGCGTCATCTGTCATCCGTCACGCGTCATCTGTCATGCGTCACGCGTCATCTGTCACGCGTCAAGCGTCATACGTCATCTGTCACGCGTCACGCATCATCTGTCACGCGTCATCCGTCAGCCGTCACACGTCATCAGTCACGCGTCATCCGTCAGCCGTCACGCGTCATCCGTCATCTGTCACGCATCACGCATCACGCGTCACGCGTCATCTGTCACGCGTCATCCGTCAGCCGTCACGCGTCATCAGTCACGCGTCACGCGTCACGCGTCATCTGTCATCCGTCACGCGTCTTCTGTCACGCGTCACGCGTCATCTGTCATCCGTCACGCGTCTTCTGTCACGCGTCACGCGTCATCCGTCATCTGTCACGCGTCATCTGTCACGCGTCACGCGTCATCAGTCACGCGTCACGCGTCACGCGTCATCTGTCATCCGTCACGCGTCTTCTGTCACGCGTCACGCGTCATCTGTCATCCGTCACGCGTCTTCTGTCACGCGTCACGCGTCATCTGTCATCCGTCACGCGTCATCTGTCATGCGTCACGCGTCATCTGTCACGCGTCAAGCGTCATACGTCATCTGTCACGCGTCACGCATCATCTGTCACGCGTCATCCGTCAGCCGTCACACGTCATCAGTCACGCGTCATCCGTCAGCCGTCACGCGTCATCCGTCATCTGTCACGCATCACGCATCACGCGTCACGCGTCATCTGTCACGCGTCATCCGTCAGCCGTCACGCGTCATCAGTCACGCGTCACGCGTCACGCGTCATCTGTCATCCGTCACGCGTCTTCTGTCACGCGTCACGCGTCATCTGTCATCCGTCACGCGTCTTCTGTCACGCGTCACGCGTCATCCGTCATCTGTCACGCGTCATCTGTCATTCGTCACGCGTCATCCGTCATCCGTCATCAGTCACGCGTCATCCATCATCAGTCACGCGTCATCCGTCACGTGTCATCCGTCAGCCGTCACGCGTCATTTGTCATCCGTCACGCGTCATCTGTCAGTCGTCACGCGTTATCTGTCATCTGTCACGCGTCACGCGTCATCCGTCACGCGTCATCTGTCACGCGTCATCCGTCAGCCGTCACGCGTCATCTGTCACGCGTCATCTGTCAGTCGTCACGCGTCATCCGTCAGCCGTCACGCATCATCCGTCATCAGCCACGCGTCTTCTGTCACGCGTCACGCGTCATCCGTCATCTGTCACGCGTCATCTGTCACGCGTCACGCGTCATCTGTCACGCGTCATCTGTCACGCGTCACGCGTCATCCGTCATCAGTCACGCGTCATCCATCATCAGTTACGCGTCATCCGCCACGTGTCATCCGTCAGCCGTCAGGCGTCACGCGTCATCCGTCACGCGTCAGCCGTCAAGCGTCATCTGTCATCCGTCACGCGTCTTCTGTCACGCGTCACGCGTCATCCGTCATCAGTCACGCGTCATCCAACATCTGTCACCCGTCATCCGTCACGCGTCATCCGTCAGCCGTCACGCGCCATCTGTCATCCGTCACGCGTCATCTGTCACGCGTCACGCGTCATACGTC
Source organism: Brachyopa scutellaris (assembly GCA_949775065.1). Classification (NCBI taxonomy): domain Eukaryota; kingdom Metazoa; phylum Arthropoda; class Insecta; order Diptera; family Syrphidae; genus Brachyopa; species Brachyopa scutellaris. Next base: position 110,179,198 of record OX459112.1, read on the forward strand.
ATCTGTCACGCGTCATCCGTCAGCCGTCACGCGTCATCTGTCATCCGTCACGCGTCATCTGGCACGCGTCACGCGTCATCCGTCAGCCGTCGCGTGTCATCTGTCATCCGTCACGCGTCATCTGTCACGCGTCACGCGTCATCCGTCATCAGTCACGCGTCATCCATCATCCGTCACGCGTCACCTGTCACTCGTCATCCGTCACGCGTCATCTGTCACGCGTCACGCGTCATCCGTCATCTGTCACGCGTCATCTGTCATCCGTCACGCGTCACCTGTCACGCGTCATCCGTCACGCGTCATCTGTCACGCGTCATCCGTCACGCGTCACGCGTCATCCGTCATCTGTCACGCGTCATCTGTCACGCGTCATCCGTCATCTGTCACGCATCATCTGTCACGCGTCATCTGTCACGCGTCATCCGTCTCGCGTCATCCGTCAGCCGTTACGCGTCATCTGTCATCCGTCACGCGTCATCTGTCACGCGTCACGCGTCATCCGTAATCTGTCACGCGTCATCTGTCACGCGTCATCCGTCATCTGTCACGCGTCATCCGTCAGCCGTCACGCGTCATCTGTCATCCGTCACGCGTCATCTGGCACGCGTCACGCGTCATCCGTCAGCCGTCGCGTGTCATTTGTCATCCGTCACGCGTCATCTGTCATCCGTCACGCGTCACGCGTCATCTGTCACGCGTCACGCGTCATCCGTCATCTTTCACGCGTCATCTGCCACGCGTCATCTGTCACGCGTCATCTGTCACGCGTCATCTGTCAGCCGTCACGCGTCATTTGTCACGCGTCATCCGTCACGCGTCATCCGTCAGCCGTCACGCGTCATCCGTCATCAGTCACGCGTCTTCTGTCACGCATCACGCGTCATCCGTCATCTGTCACGCGTCATCTGTCACGCGTCACGCGTCATCAGTCACGCGTCATCCATCATCAGTCACGCGTCATCCGTCACGTGTCATCCGTCAGCCGTCACGCGTCACGCGTCATCCGTCACGCGTCAGCCGTCAAGCGTTATCCGTCAGCCGTCACGCGTCATCTGTCACGCGTCACGCGTCATCCGTCATCTGTCACACGTCATCAGTCACGTGTCATCCGTCACGCGTCATCAGTCAGATGTCACGCGTCATCTGTCATCCGTCACGCGTCAGCTGTCATCCGTCACGCGTCTTCTGTCACGCGTCATCCGTCATCTGTCACACGTCATCAGTCACGCGTCATCCGTCACGCGTCATCCGTCAGCCGTCACGCGTCATCTGTCATCCGTCACGCGTCATCCGTCATCTGTTCCACGTCATCAGCCACGCGTCATCCGTCACGCGTCATCCGTCATCTGTCACACGTCATCAGTCACGCGTCATCCGTCACGCGTCATCCGTCAGCTGTCACGCGTCATCTGTCATCCGTCACGCGTCATCCGTCAGCCGTCACGCGTCATCCGTCAGCTGTCACGCGTCATCTGTCATCCGTCACGCGTCATCCGTCAGCCGTCACGCGTCATCTGTCATCTGTCATCTGCCACGCGTCATCTGTCATGCGTCACGCGTCACGCGTCATCCGTCAGCCGTCACGCGTCATCTGTCATCCGTCACGCGTCATCTGTCATGCGTCACGCGTCATCTGTCACGCGTCATCCGTCAGCCGTCACACGTCATCAGTCACGCGTCATCCGTCAGCCGTCACGCGTCATCCGTCATCTGTCACGCATCACGCATCACGCGTCATCTGTCACGCGTCATCCGTCAGCCGTCACGCGTCATCTGTCATGTGTCACGCGTCATCCGTCAGCCGTCACGCGTCATCTGTCATCCGTCACGCGTCATCTGTCACGCGTCACGCGTTATACGTCATCTGTCACGCGTCACGCGTCATACGTCATCTGTCATCTGTCACGCGTCATCCGTCATCTGGCACGCGTCACGCGTCATCGGTCACGCGTCATCCGTCAGCCGTCACGCGTCATCTGTCATGTGTCACGCGTCATCAGTCACGAGTCACGCGTCATCTGTCATCCGTCACGCGTCTTCTGTCACGCCTCACGCGTCATCCGTCATCTGTCACGCGTCATCTGTCACACGTCATCTGTCACGCGTCATCCGTCGCGCGTCATCCGTCAGCCGTCACGCGTCATCTGTCATCCGTCACGCGTCATCTGTCATCCGTCACGCGCCACGCGTCATCTGTCACGCGTCACGCGTCATCTGTCACGCGTCACGCGTCATACGTCATCTGTCACACGTCACGCGTCATCAGTCACGCGTCATCCGTCAGCCGTCACGCGTCATCTGTCATCCGTCACGCGTCATCTGTCACGCGTCAGCCGTCACGCGTCATCTGTCATCCGTCACGCGTCATCTGTCACGCGTCACGCGTCATCAGTCACGCGTCACGCGTCACGCGTCATCTGTCATCCGTCACGCGTCTTCTGTCACGCGTCACGCGTCATCTGTCATCCGTCACGCGTCTTCTGTCACGCGTCACGCGTCATCTGTCATCCGTCACGCGTCATCTGTCATGCGTCACGCGTCATCTGTCACGCGTCAAGCGTCATACGTCATCTGTCACGCGTCACGCATCATCTGTCACGCGTCATCCGTCAGCCGTCACACGTCATCAGTCACGCGTCATCCGTCAGCCGTCACGCGTCATCCGTCATCTGTCACGCATCACGCATCACGCGTCACGCGTCATCTGTCACGCGTCATCCGTCAGCCGTCACGCGTCATCAGTCACGCGTCACGCGTCACGCGTCATCTGTCATCCGTCACGCGTCTTCTGTCACGCGTCACGCGTCATCTGTCATCCGTCACGCGTCTTCTGTCACGCGTCACGCGTCATCCGTCATCTGTCACGCGTCATCTGTCACGCGTCATCTGTCACGCGTCATCCGTCAGCCGTCACACGTCATCTGTCACGCGTCACGCGTCATCCGTCAGCCGTCACGCGTCATCTGTCATCCGTCACGCGTCTTCTGTCACGCGTCACGCGTCATCCGTCATCTGTCACGCGTCATCCGTCAGCCGTCACGCGTCATCTGTCATCCGTCACGCGTCATCTGTCACGCGTCACGCGTTATACGTCATCTGTCACGCGTCACGCGTCATACGTCATCTGTCATCTGTCACGCGTCATCCGTCATCTGGCACGCGTCACGCGTCATCGGTCACGCGTCATCCGTCAGCCGTCACGCGTCATCTGTCATGTGTCACGCGTCATCAGTCACGAGTCACGCGTCATCTGTCATCCGTCACGCGTCTTCTGTCACGCCTCACGCGTCATCCGTCATCTGTCACGCGTCATCTGTCACACGTCATCTGTCACGCGTCATCCGTCGCGCGTCATCCGTCAGCCGTCACGCGTCATCTGTCATCCGTCACGCGTCATCTGTCATCCGTCACGCGCCACGCGTCATCTGTCACGCGTCACGCGTCATCTGTCACGCGTCACGCGTCATACGTCATCTGTCACACGTCACGCGTCATCAGTCACGCGTCATCCGTCAGCCGTCACGCGTCATCTGTCATCCGTCACGCGTCATCTGTCACGCGTCAGCCGTCACGCGTCATCTGTCATCCGTCACGCGTCATCTGTCACGCGTCACGCGTCATCAGTCACGCGTCACGCGTCATCTGTCATCCGTCACGCGTCTTCTGTCACGCGTCACGCGTCATCTGTCATCCGTCACGCGTCTTCTGTCACGCGTCACGCGTCATCTGTCATCCGTCACGCGTCATCTGTCATGCGTCACGCGTCATCTGTCACGCGTCAAGCGTCATACGTCATCTGTCACGCGTCACGCATCATCTGTCACGCGTCATCCGTCAGCCGTCACACGTCATCAGTCACGCGTCATCCGTCAGCCGTCACGCGTCATCCGTCATCTGTCACGCATCACGCATCACGCGTCACGCGTCATCTGTCACGCGTCATCCGTCAGCCGTCACGCGTCATCAGTCACGCGTCACGCGTCACGCGTCATCTGTCATCCGTCACGCGTCTTCTGTCACGCGTCACGCGTCATCTGTCATCCGTCACGCGTCTTCTGTCACGCGTCACGCGTCATCCGTCATCTGTCACGCGTCATCTGTCACGCGTCACGCGTCATCAGTCACGCGTCACGCGTCACGCGTCATCTGTCATCCGTCACGCGTCTTCTGTCACGCGTCACGCGTCATCTGTCATCCGTCACGCGTCTTCTGTCACGCGTCACGCGTCATCTGTCATCCGTCACGCGTCATCTGTCATGCGTCACGCGTCATCTGTCACGCGTCAAGCGTCATACGTCATCTGTCACGCGTCACGCATCATCTGTCACGCGTCATCCGTCAGCCGTCACACGTCATCAGTCACGCGTCATCCGTCAGCCGTCACGCGTCATCCGTCATCTGTCACGCATCACGCATCACGCGTCACGCGTCATCTGTCACGCGTCATCCGTCAGCCGTCACGCGTCATCAGTCACGCGTCACGCGTCACGCGTCATCTGTCATCCGTCACGCGTCTTCTGTCACGCGTCACGCGTCATCTGTCATCCGTCACGCGTCTTCTGTCACGCGTCACGCGTCATCCGTCATCTGTCACGCGTCATCTGTCATTCGTCACGCGTCATCCGTCATCCGTCATCAGTCACGCGTCATCCATCATCAGTCACGCGTCATCCGTCACGTGTCATCCGTCAGCCGTCACGCGTCATTTGTCATCCGTCACGCGTCATCTGTCAGTCGTCACGCGTTATCTGTCATCTGTCACGCGTCACGCGTCATCCGTCACGCGTCATCTGTCACGCGTCATCCGTCAGCCGTCACGCGTCATCTGTCACGCGTCATCTGTCAGTCGTCACGCGTCATCCGTCAGCCGTCACGCATCATCCGTCATCAGCCACGCGTCTTCTGTCACGCGTCACGCGTCATCCGTCATCTGTCACGCGTCATCTGTCACGCGTCACGCGTCATCTGTCACGCGTCATCTGTCACGCGTCACGCGTCATCCGTCATCAGTCACGCGTCATCCATCATCAGTTACGCGTCATCCGCCACGTGTCATCCGTCAGCCGTCAGGCGTCACGCGTCATCCGTCACGCGTCAGCCGTCAAGCGTCATCTGTCATCCGTCACGCGTCTTCTGTCACGCGTCACGCGTCATCCGTCATCAGTCACGCGTCATCCAACATCTGTCACCCGTCATCCGTCACGCGTCATCCGTCAGCCGTCACGCGCCATCTGTCATCCGTCACGCGTCATCTGTCACGCGTCACGCGTCATACGTCATCTGTCACGCGTCATCCGTCAGCCGTCACGCGTCATCTGTCATCCGTCACGCGTCATCTGGCACGCGTCACGCGTCATCCGTCAGCCGTCGCGTGTCATCTGTCATCCGTCACGCGTCATCTGTCACGCGTCACGCGTCATCCGTCATCAGTCACGCGTCATCCATCATCCGTCACGCGTCACCTGTCACTCGTCATCCGTCACGCGTCATCTGTCACGCGTCACGCGTCATCCGTCATCTGTCACGCGTCATCTGTCATCCGTCACGCGTCACCTGTCACGCGTCATCCGTCACGCGTCATCTGTCACGCGTCATCCGTCACGCGTCACGCGTCATCCGTCATCTGTCACGCGTCATCTGTCACGCGTCATCCGTCATCTGTCACGCATCATCTGTCACGCGTCATCTGTCACGCGTCATCCGTCTCGCGTCATCCGTCAGCCGTTACGCGTCATCTGTCATCCGTCACGCGTCATCTGTCACGCGTCACGCGTCATCCGTAATCTGTCACGCGTCATCTGTCACGCGTCATCCGTCATCTGTCACGCGTCATCCGTCAGCCGTCACGCGTCATCTGTCATCCGTCACGCGTCATCTGGCACGCGTCACGCGTCATCCGTCAGCCGTCGCGTGTCATTTGTCATCCGTCACGCGTCATCTGTCATCCGTCACGCGTCACGCGTCATCTGTCACGCGTCACGCGTCATCCGTCATCTTTCACGCGTCATCTGCCACGCGTCATCTGTCACGCGTCATCTGTCACGCGTCATCTGTCAGCCGTCACGCGTCATTTGTCACGCGTCATCCGTCACGCGTCATCCGTCAGCCGTCACGCGTCATCCGTCATCAGTCACGCGTCTTCTGTCACGCATCACGCGTCATCCGTCATCTGTCACGCGTCATCTGTCACGCGTCACGCGTCATCAGTCACGCGTCATCCATCATCAGTCACGCGTCATCCGTCACGTGTCATCCGTCAGCCGTCACGCGTCACGCGTCATCCGTCACGCGTCAGCCGTCAAGCGTTATCCGTCAGCCGTCACGCGTCATCTGTCACGCGTCACGCGTCATCCGTCATCTGTCACACGTCATCAGTCACGTGTCATCCGTCACGCGTCATCAGTCAGATGTCACGCGTCATCTGTCATCCGTCACGCGTCAGCTGTCATCCGTCACGCGTCTTCTGTCACGCGTCATCCGTCATCTGTCACACGTCATCAGTCACGCGTCATCCGTCACGCGTCATCCGTCAGCCGTCACGCGTCATCTGTCATCCGTCACGCGTCATCCGTCATCTGTTCCACGTCATCAGCCACGCGTCATCCGTCACGCGTCATCCGTCATCTGTCACACGTCATCAGTCACGCGTCATCCGTCACGCGTCATCCGTCAGCTGTCACGCGTCATCTGTCATCCGTCACGCGTCATCCGTCAGCCGTCACGCGTCATCCGTCAGCTGTCACGCGTCATCTGTCATCCGTCACGCGTCATCCGTCAGCCGTCACGCGTCATCTGTCATCTGTCATCTGCCACGCGTCATCTGTCATGCGTCACGCGTCACGCGTCATCCGTCAGCCGTCACGCGTCATCTGTCATCCGTCACGCGTCATCTGTCATGCGTCACGCGTCATCTGTCACGCGTCATCCGTCAGCCGTCACACGTCATCAGTCACGCGTCATCCGTCAGCCGTCACGCGTCATCCGTCATCTGTCACGCATCACGCATCACGCGTCATCTGTCACGCGTCATCCGTCAGCCGTCACGCGTCATCTGTCATGTGTCACGCGTCATCCGTCAGCCGTCACGCGTCATCTGTCATCCGTCACGCGTCATCTGTCACGCGTCACGCGTTATACGTCATCTGTCACGCGTCACGCGTCATACGTCATCTGTCATCTGTCACGCGTCATCCGTCATCTGGCACGCGTCACGCGTCATCGGTCACGCGTCATCCGTCAGCCGTCACGCGTCATCTGTCATGTGTCACGCGTCATCAGTCACGAGTCACGCGTCATCTGTCATCCGTCACGCGTCTTCTGTCACGCCTCACGCGTCATCCGTCATCTGTCACGCGTCATCTGTCACACGTCATCTGTCACGCGTCATCCGTCGCGCGTCATCCGTCAGCCGTCACGCGTCATCTGTCATCCGTCACGCGTCATCTGTCATCCGTCACGCGCCACGCGTCATCTGTCACGCGTCACGCGTCATCTGTCACGCGTCACGCGTCATACGTCATCTGTCACACGTCACGCGTCATCAGTCACGCGTCATCCGTCAGCCGTCACGCGTCATCTGTCATCCGTCACGCGTCATCTGTCACGCGTCAGCCGTCACGCGTCATCTGTCATCCGTCACGCGTCATCTGTCACGCGTCACGCGTCATCAGTCACGCGTCACGCGTCACGCGTCATCTGTCATCCGTCACGCGTCTTCTGTCACGCGTCACGCGTCATCTGTCATCCGTCACGCGTCTTCTGTCACGCGTCACGCGTCATCTGTCATCCGTCACGCGTCATCTGTCATGCGTCACGCGTCATCTGTCACGCGTCAAGCGTCATACGTCATCTGTCACGCGTCACGCATCATCTGTCACGCGTCATCCGTCAGCCGTCACACGTCATCAGTCACGCGTCATCCGTCAGCCGTCACGCGTCATCCGTCATCTGTCACGCATCACGCATCACGCGTCACGCGTCATCTGTCACGCGTCATCCGTCAGCCGTCACGCGTCATCAGTCACGCGTCACGCGTCACGCGTCATCTGTCATCCGTCACGCGTCTTCTGTCACGCGTCACGCGTCATCTGTCATCCGTCACGCGTCTTCTGTCACGCGTCACGCGTCATCCGTCATCTGTCACGCGTCATCTGTCACGCGTCATCTGTCACGCGTCATCCGTCAGCCGTCACACGTCATCTGTCACGCGTCACGCGTCATCCGTCAGCCGTCACGCGTCATCTGTCATCCGTCACGCGTCTTCTGTCACGCGTCACGCGTCATCCGTCATCTGTCACGCGTCATCTGTCACGCGTCATCCGTCAGCCGTCACGCGTCATCTGTCATCCGTCACGCGTCATCTGTCACGCGTCACGCGTTATACGTCATCTGTCACGCGTCACGCGTCATACGTCATCTGTCATCTGTCACGCGTCATCCGTCATCTGGCACGCGTCACGCGTCATCGGTCACGCGTCATCCGTCAGCCGTCACGCGTCATCTGTCATGTGTCACGCGTCATCAGTCACGAGTCACGCGTCATCTGTCATCCGTCACGCGTCTTCTGTCACGCCTCACGCGTCATCCGTCATCTGTCACGCGTCATCTGTCACACGTCATCTGTCACGCGTCATCCGTCGCGCGTCATCCGTCAGCCGTCACGCGTCATCTGTCATCCGTCACGCGTCATCTGTCATCCGTCACGCGCCACGCGTCATCTGTCACGCGTCACGCGTCATCTGTCACGCGTCACGCGTCATACGTCATCTGTCACACGTCACGCGTCATCAGTCACGCGTCATCCGTCAGCCGTCACGCGTCATCTGTCATCCGTCACGCGTCATCTGTCACGCGTCAGCCGTCACGCGTCATCTGTCATCCGTCACGCGTCATCTGTCACGCGTCACGCGTCATCAGTCACGCGTCACGCGTCACGCGTCATCTGTCATCCGTCACGCGTCTTCTGTCACGCGTCACGCGTCATCTGTCATCCGTCACGCGTCTTCTGTCACGCGTCACGCGTCATCTGTCATCCGTCACGCGTCATCTGTCATGCGTCACGCGTCATCTGTCACGCGTCAAGCGTCATACGTCATCTGTCACGCGTCACGCATCATCTGTCACGCGTCATCCGTCAGCCGTCACACGTCATCAGTCACGCGTCATCCGTCAGCCGTCACGCGTCATCCGTCATCTGTCACGCATCACGCATCACGCGTCACGCGTCATCTGTCACGCGTCATCCGTCAGCCGTCACGCGTCATCAGTCACGCGTCACGCGTCACGCGTCATCTGTCATCCGTCACGCGTCTTCTGTCACGCGTCACGCGTCATCTGTCATCCGTCACGCGTCTTCTGTCACGCGTCACGCGTCATCCGTCATCTGTCACGCGTCATCTGTCACGCGTCACGCGTCATCAGTCACGCGTCACGCGTCACGCGTCATCTGTCATCCGTCACGCGTCTTCTGTCACGCGTCACGCGTCATCTGTCATCCGTCACGCGTCTTCTGTCACGCGTCACGCGTCATCTGTCATCCGTCACGCGTCATCTGTCATGCGTCACGCGTCATCTGTCACGCGTCAAGCGTCATACGTCATCTGTCACGCGTCACGCATCATCTGTCACGCGTCATCCGTCAGCCGTCACACGTCATCAGTCACGCGTCATCCGTCAGCCGTCACGCGTCATCCGTCATCTGTCACGCATCACGCATCACGCGTCACGCGTCATCTGTCACGCGTCATCCGTCAGCCGTCACGCGTCATCAGTCACGCGTCACGCGTCACGCGTCATCTGTCATCCGTCACGCGTCTTCTGTCACGCGTCACGCGTCATCTGTCATCCGTCACGCGTCTTCTGTCACGCGTCACGCGTCATCCGTCATCTGTCACGCGTCATCTGTCATTCGTCACGCGTCATCCGTCATCCGTCATCAGTCACGCGTCATCCATCATCAGTCACGCGTCATCCGTCACGTGTCATCCGTCAGCCGTCACGCGTCATTTGTCATCCGTCACGCGTCATCTGTCAGTCGTCACGCGTTATCTGTCATCTGTCACGCGTCACGCGTCATCCGTCACGCGTCATCTGTCACGCGTCATCCGTCAGCCGTCACGCGTCATCTGTCACGCGTCATCTGTCAGTCGTCACGCGTCATCCGTCAGCCGTCACGCATCATCCGTCATCAGCCACGCGTCTTCTGTCACGCGTCACGCGTCATCCGTCATCTGTCACGCGTCATCTGTCACGCGTCACGCGTCATCTGTCACGCGTCATCTGTCACGCGTCACGCGTCATCCGTCATCAGTCACGCGTCATCCATCATCAGTTACGCGTCATCCGCCACGTGTCATCCGTCAGCCGTCAGGCGTCACGCGTCATCCGTCACGCGTCAGCCGTCAAGCGTCATCTGTCATCCGTCACGCGTCTTCTGTCACGCGTCACGCGTCATCCGTCATCAGTCACGCGTCATCCAACATCTGTCACCCGTCATCCGTCACGCGTCATCCGTCAGCCGTCACGCGCCATCTGTCATCCGTCACGCGTCATCTGTCACGCGTCACGCGTCATACGTCATCTGTCACGCGTCATCCGTCAGCCGTCACGCGTCATCTGTCATCCGTCACGCGTCATCTGGCACGCGTCACGCGTCATCCGTCAGCCGTCGCGTGTCATCTGTCATCCGTCACGCGTCATCTGTCACGCGTCACGCGTCATCCGTCATCAGTCACGCGTCATCCATCATCCGTCACGCGTCACCTGTCACTCGTCATCCGTCACGCGTCATCTGTCACGCGTCACGCGTCATCCGTCATCTGTCACGCGTCATCTGTCATCCGTCACGCGTCACCTGTCACGCGTCATCCGTCACGCGTCATCTGTCACGCGTCATCCGTCACGCGTCACGCGTCATCCGTCATCTGTCACGCGTCATCTGTCACGCGTCATCCGTCATCTGTCACGCATCATCTGTCACGCGTCATCTGTCACGCGTCATCCGTCTCGCGTCATCCGTCAGCCGTTACGCGTCATCTGTCATCCGTCACGCGTCATCTGTCACGCGTCACGCGTCATCCGTAATCTGTCACGCGTCATCTGTCACGCGTCATCCGTCATCTGTCACGCGTCATCCGTCAGCCGTCACGCGTCATCTGTCATCCGTCACGCGTCATCTGGCACGCGTCACGCGTCATCCGTCAGCCGTCGCGTGTCATTTGTCATCCGTCACGCGTCATCTGTCATCCGTCACGCGTCACGCGTCATCTGTCACGCGTCACGCGTCATCCGTCATCTTTCACGCGTCATCTGCCACGCGTCATCTGTCACGCGTCATCTGTCACGCGTCATCTGTCAGCCGTCACGCGTCATTTGTCACGCGTCATCCGTCAGCCGTCACGCGTCATCCGTCATCAGTCACGCGTCTTCTGTCACGCATCACGCGTCATCCGTCATCTGTCACGCGTCATCTGTCACGCGTCACGCGTCATCAGTCACGCGTCATCCATCATCAGTCACGCGTCATCCGTCACGTGTCATCCGTCAGCCGTCACGCGTCACGCGTCATCCGTCACGCGTCAGCCGTCAAGCGTTATCCGTCAGCCGTCACGCGTCATCTGTCACGCGTCACGCGTCATCCGTCATCTGTCACACGTCATCAGTCACGTGTCATCCGTCACGCGTCATCAGTCAGATGTCACGCGTCATCTGTCATCCGTCACGCGTCAGCTGTCATCCGTCACGCGTCTTCTGTCACGCGTCATCCGTCATCTGTCACACGTCATCAGTCACGCGTCATCCGTCACGCGTCATCCGTCAGCCGTCACGCGTCATCTGTCATCCGTCACGCGTCATCCGTCATCTGTTCCACGTCATCAGCCACGCGTCATCCGTCACGCGTCATCCGTCATCTGTCACACGTCATCAGTCACGCGTCATCCGTCACGCGTCATCCGTCAGCTGTCACGCGTCATCTGTCATCCGTCACGCGTCATCCGTCAGCCGTCACGCGTCATCCGTCAGCTGTCACGCGTCATCTGTCATCCGTCACGCGTCATCCGTCAGCCGTCACGCGTCATCTGTCATCTGTCATCTGCCACGCGTCATCTGTCATGCGTCACGCGTCACGCGTCATCCGTCAGCCGTCACGCGTCATCTGTCATCCGTCACGCGTCATCTGTCATGCGTCACGCGTCATCTGTCACGCGTCATCCGTCAGCCGTCACACGTCATCAGTCACGCGTCATCCGTCAGCCGTCACGCGTCATCCGTCATCTGTCACGCATCACGCATCACGCGTCATCTGTCACGCGTCATCCGTCAGCCGTCACGCGTCATCTGTCATGTGTCACGCGTCATCCGTCAGCCGTCACGCGTCATCTGTCATCCGTCACGCGTCACGCGTCATCCGTCATCTGTCACGCGTCATCCGTCAGCCGTCACGCGTCATCCGTCATCTGTCACGCGTCACGCGTCATCTGTCACGCGTCACGCGTCATCCGTCATCTGTCACGCGTCATCTGTCACGCGTCATCTGTCATCCGTCACGCGTCACCTGTCACGCGTCATCCGTCACGCGTCATCTGTCACGCGTCATCCGTCACGCGTCACGCGTCATCCGTCATCTGTCACGCGTCATCCGTCATCTGTCACGCATCATCTGTCACGCGTCATCTGTCACGCGTCATCTGTCACGCGTCATCCGTCTCGCGTCATCCGTCAGCCGTTACGCGTCATCTGTCATCCGTCACGCGTCATCTGTCACGCGTCACGCGTCATCCGTAATCTGTCACGCGTCATCTGTCACGCGTCATCCGTCATCTGTCACGCGTCATCCGTCAGCCGTCACGCGTCATCTGTCATCCGTCACGCGTCATCTGGCACGCGTCACGCGTCATCCGTCAGCCGTCGCGTGTCATCTGTCATCCGTCACGCGTCATCTGTCATCCGTCACGCGTCACGCGTCATCTGTCACGCGTCACGCGTCATCCGTCATCTTTCACGCGTCATCTGCCACGCGTCATCTGTCACGCGTCATCTGTCAGCCGTCACGCGTCATTTGTCACGCGTCATCCGTCACGCGTCATCCGTCAGCCGTCACGCGTCATCCGTCATCAGTCACGCGTCTTCTGTCACGCATCACGCGTCATCCGTCATCTGTCACGCGTCATCTGTCACGCGTCACGCGTCATCAGTCACGCGTCATCCATCATCAGTCACGCGTCATCCGTCACGTGTCATCCGTCAGCCGTCACGCGTCACGCGTCATCCGTCACGCGTCAGCCGTCAAGCGTTATCCGTCAGCCGTCACGCGTCATCTGTCACGCGTCACGCGTCATCCGTCATCTGTCACACGTCATCAGTCACGTGTCATCCGTCACGCGTCATCAGTCAGATGTCACGCGTCATCTGTCATCCGTCACGCGTCAGCTGTCATCCGTCACGCGTCTTCTGTCACGCGTCATCCGTCATCTGTCACACGTCATCAGTCACGCGTCATCCGTCACGCGTCATCCGTCAGCCGTCACGCGTCATCTGTCATCCGTCACGCGTCATCCGTCATCTGTTCCACGTCATCAGCCACGCGTCATCCGTCACGCGTCATCCGTCATCTGTCACACGTCATCAGTCACGCGTCATCCGTCACGCGTCATCCGTCAGCTGTCACGCGTCATCTGTCATCCGTCACGCGTCATCCGTCAGCCGTCACGCGTCATCCGTCAGCTGTCACGCGTCATCTGTCATCCGTCACGCGTCATCCGTCAGCCGTCACGCGTCATCTGTCATCTGTCATCTGCCACGCGTCATCTGTCATGCGTCACGCGTCACGCGTCATCCGTCAGCCGTCACGCGTCATCTGTCATCCGTCACGCGTCATCTGTCATGCGTCACGCGTCATCTGTCACGCGTCATCCGTCAGCCGTCACACGTCATCAGTCACGCGTCATCCGTCAGCCGTCACGCGTCATCCGTCATCTGTCACGCATCACGCATCACGCGTCATCTGTCACGCGTCATCCGTCAGCCGTCACGCGTCATCTGTCATGTGTCACGCGTCATCCGTCAGCCGTCACGCGTCATCTGTCATCCGTCACGCGTCACGCGTCATCCGTCATCTGTCACGCGTCATCCGTCAGCCGTCACGCGTCATCCGTCATCTGTCACGCGTCACGCGTCATCTGTCACGCGTCACGCGTCATCCGTCATCTGTCACGCGTCATCTGTCACGCGTCATCTGTCATCCGTCACGCGTCACCTGTCACGCGTCATCCGTCACGCGTCATCTGTCACGCGTCATCCGTCACGCGTCACGCGTCATCCGTCATCTGTCACGCGTCATCCGTCATCTGTCACGCATCATCTGTCACGCGTCATCTGTCACGCGTCATCTGTCACGCGTCATCCGTCTCGCGTCATCCGTCAGCCGTTACGCGTCATCTGTCATCCGTCACGCGTCATCTGTCACGCGTCACGCGTCATCCGTAATCTGTCACGCGTCATCTGTCACGCGTCATCCGTCATCTGTCACGCGTCATCCGTCAGCCGTCACGCGTCATCTGTCATCCGTCACGCGTCATCTGGCACGCGTCACGCGTCATCCGTCAGCCGTCGCGTGTCATCTGTCATCCGTCACGCGTCATCTGTCATCCGTCACGCGTCACGCGTCATCTGTCACGCGTCACGCGTCATCCGTCATCTTTCACGCGTCATCTGCCACGCGTCATCTGTCACGCGTCATCTGTCAGCCGTCACGCGTCATTTGTCACGCGTCATCCGTCACGCGTCATCCGTCAGCCGTCACGCGTCATCCGTCATCAGTCACGCGTCTTCTGTCACGCATCACGCGTCATCCGTCATCTGTCACGCGTCATCTGTCACGCGTCACGCGTCATCAGTCACGCGTCATCCATCATCAGTCACGCGTCATCCGTCACGTGTCATCCGTCAGCCGTCACGCGTCACGCGTCATCCGTCACGCGTCAGCCGTCAAGCGTTATCCGTCAGCCGTCACGCGTCATCTGTCACGCGTCACGCGTCATCCGTCATCTGTCACACGTCATCAGTCACGTGTCATCCGTCACGCGTCATCAGTCAGATGTCACGCGTCATCTGTCATCCGTCACGCGTCAGCTGTCATCCGTCACGCGTCTTCTGTCACGCGTCATCCGTCATCTGTCACACGTCATCAGTCACGCGTCATCCGTCACGCGTCATCCGTCAGCCGTCACGCGTCATCTGTCATCCGTCACGCGTCATCCGTCATCTGTCACACGTCATCAGCCACGCGTCATCCGTCACGCGTCATCCGTCATCTGTCACACGTCATCAGTCACGCGTCATCCGTCACGTGTCATCCGTCAGCTGTCACGCGTCATCTGTCATCCGTCACGCGTCATCCGTCAGCCGTCACGCGTCATCCGTCAGCTGTCACGCGTCATCTGTCATCCGTCACGCGTCATCCGTCAGCCGTCACGCGTCATCTGTCATCTGTCATCTGCCACGCGTCATCTGTCACGCGTCACGCGTCATCCGTCAGCCGTCACGCGTCATCTGTCAGCCGTCACACGTCATCAGTCACGCGTCATCCGTCATCTGTCACGCGTCATCCGTCAGCCGTCACGCGTCATCTGTCACGTGTCACGCGTCATCTGGCACGCGTCATCCGTCAGCCGTCACGCGTCATCTGTCATCCGTCACGCGTCATCCGTCATCTGTCGCGTCATCCGTCAGCCGTCACGCGTCATCCGTCATCTGTCACGCGTCACGCGTCATCTGTCACGCGTCACGCGTCATCCGTCAACCGTCACGCGTCATCTGTCATCCGTCACGCGTCTTCTGTCACGCGTCACGCGTCATCCGTCATCTGTCACGCGTCATCCGTCAGCCGTCACGCGTTATCCGTCAGCCGTCACGCGTCATCCGTCAGCTGTCACGCGTCATCTGTCATCCGTCACGCGTCATCCGTCAGCCGTCACGCGTCATCTGTCATCTGTCATCTGCCACGCGTCATCTGTCACGCGTCACGCGTCATCCGTCAGCCGTCACGCGTCATCCGTCAGCCGTCACGCGTCATCTGTCATCCGTCACGCGTCACGCGTCATCCGTCATCTGTCGCGCGTCACGCGTCATCTGTCACGCGTCACGCGTCATCCGTCAGCCGTCACGCGTCATCTGTCATGCGTCACGCGTCATCTGTCACGCGTCATCCGTCAGCCGTCACACGTCATCAATCACGCGTCATCCGTCATCTGTCACGCGTCATCCGTCAGCCGTCACGCGTCATCTGTCATGTGTCACGCGTCATCTGGCACGCGTCATCCGTCAGCCGTCACGCGTCATCTGTCATCCGTCACGCGTCACGCGTCATCCGTCATCTGTCGCGTCATCCGTCAGCCGTCACGCGTCATCCGTCATCTGTCACGCGTCACGCGTCATCTGTCACGCGTCACGCGTCATCCGTCAGCCGTCACGCGTCATCTGTCATCCGTCACGCGTCTTCTGTCACGCGTCACGCGTCATCCGTCATCTGTCACGCGTCATCCGTCAGCCGTCACGCGTTATACGTCATCTGTAACGCGTCATCCGTCATCTGTCACGCGTCACGCGTCAGCCGTCACGCGTCATCTGTCATGTGTCACGCGTCATCCGTCATCTGTCACGCGTCATCTGTCACACGTCACGCGTCATCTGTCATCCGTCACGCGCCACGCGTCATCTGTCACGCGTCACACGTCATCTGTCACGCGTCACGCGTCATCTGTCACGCTTCACGCGTCATACGTCATCTGTCACACGTCACGCGTCATCAGTCACGGGTCATCCGTCAGCCGTCAGCCGTCACGCGTCATCTGTCATACGTCACGCGTCTTCTGTCACGCGTCACGCGTCATCCGTCATCTGTCACGCGTCATCTGTCATCCGTCACGCGTCTTCTGTCACGCGTCACGCGTCATCCGTCATCTGTCACGCGTCATCTGTCACACGTCATTTGTCACGCGTCATCCGTCGCGCGTCATCCGTCAGCCGTCACGCGTCATCTGTCATCCGTCACGCGTCACGCGTCATCCGTCATCTGTCACGCGTCATCTGTCACACGTCATCTGTCACGCGTCATCCGTCGCGCGTCATCCGTCAGCCGTCACGCGTCATCTGTCATCCGTCACGCGTCATCTGTCATCCGTCACGCGCCACGCGTCATCTGTCACGCGTCACACGTCATCTGTCACGCGTCACGCGTCATCTGTCACGCTTCACGCGTCATACGTCATCTGTCACACGTCACGCGTCATCAGTCACGGGTCATCCGTCAGCCGTCAGCCGTCACGCGTCATCTGTCATACGTCACGCGTCTTCTGTCACGCGTCACGCGTCATCCGTCATCTGTCACGCGTCATCTGTCATCCGTCACGCGTCTTCTGTCACGCGTCACGCGTCATCCGTCATCTGTCACGCGTCATCTGTCACACGTCATTTGTCACGCGTCATCCGTCGCGCGTCATCCGTCAGCCGTCACGCGTCATCTGTCATCCGTCACGCGTCACGCGTCATCCGTCATCTGTCACGCGTCATCTGTCACACGTCATCTGTCACGCGTCATCCGTCGCGCGTCATCCGTCAGCCGTCACGCGTCATCTGTCATCCGTCACGCGTCATCTGTCATCCGTCACGCGCCACGCGTCATCTGTCACGCGTCACGCGTCACACGTCATCTGTCACGCGTCACGCGTCATCTGTCACGCGTCACGCGTCATACGTCATCTGTCACACGTCACGCGTCATCAGTCACGCGTCATCCGTCAGCCGTCACGCGTCATCTGTCATCCGTCACGCGTCATCTGTCACGCGTCAGCCGTCACGCGTCATCTGTCATCCGTCACGCGTCACGCGTCACGCGTCATCTGTCATCCGTCACGCGTCTTCTGTCACGCGTCATCTGTCACGCGTCACGCGTCAGCCGTCACGCGTCATCCGTCATCAGTCACGTGTCTTCTGTCACGCGTCACGCGTCATCCGTCATCTGTCATCCGTCACGCGTCATCTGTCACGCGTCACGCGTCATCCGTCATCAGTCACGCGTCATCCATCATCAGTCACGCGTCATCCGTCACGTGTCATCCGTCAGCCGTCACGCGTCATTTGTCATCCGTCACGCGTCATCTGTCAGTCGTCACGCGTCATCTGTCATCTGTCACGCGTCATCCGTCACGCGTCATCTGTCACGCGTCATCTGTCACGCGTCATCCGTCAGCCGTCACGCATCATCCGTCATCAGTCACGCGTCTTCTGTCACGCGTCACGCGTCATCCGTCATCTGTCACGCGTCATCTGTCACGCGTCACGCGTCATCTGTCACGCGTCATCCATCATCAGTTACGCGTCATCCGTCACGTGTCATCCGTCAGCCGTCAGGCGTCACGCGTCATCCGTCACGCGTCAGCCGTCAAGCGTCATCTGTCATCCGTCACGCGTCTTCTGTCACGCGTCACGCGTCATCCGTCATCAGTCATGCGTCATCCATCATCTGTCACGCGTCATCCGTCACGCGTCATCCGTCAGCCGTCACGCGCCATCTGTCATCCGTCACGCGTCATCTGTCACGCGTCACGCGTCATACGTCATCTGTCACGCGTCACGCGTCATCTGTCACGCGTCATCCGTCAGCCGTCACACGTCATCAGTCACGCGT
Source organism: Brachyopa scutellaris (assembly GCA_949775065.1). Lineage (NCBI taxonomy): Eukaryota > Metazoa > Arthropoda > Insecta > Diptera > Syrphidae > Brachyopa > Brachyopa scutellaris. The sequence goes on from OX459112.1 coordinate 110,197,883, forward strand.
CATCAGTCACGCGTCATCCGTCAGCCGTCACGCGTCATACGCGTCATCTGTCACGCGTCATCCGTCAGCCGTCACGCGTCATCCGTCATCTGTCACGCGTCATCTGTCATCCGTCACGCCTCACACGTCATCCGTCATCTGTCACGCGTCATCTGTCATCCGTCACGCGTCATCTGTCACGCGTCACGCGTTATACGTCATCTGTCACGCGTCACGCGTCATACGTCATCTGTCATCTGTCACGCGTCATCCGCCATCTGTCACGCGTCATCCGTCAGCCGTCACGCGTCATCTGTCATGTGTCACGCGTCATCCGTCAGCCGTCACGCGTCATCTGTCATCCGTCACGCGTCATCCGTCATCTGTCACGCGTCATCTGTCACACGTCATCTGTCACGCGTCATCCGTCACGCGTCATCCGTCAGCCGTCACGCGTCATCTGTCATCCGTCACGCGTCATCTGTCATCCGTCACGCGCCACGCGTCATCTGTCACGCGTCACGCGTCACACGTCATCTGTCACGCGTCACGCGGCATCTGTCACGCGTCACCTGTCACGCGTCACGCGTCATACGTCATCTGTTACGCGTCACGCGTCATCAGTCACGAGTCATCCGTCAGCCGTCACGCGTCATCTGTCATCCGTCACGCGTCATCTGTCACGCGTCATCTGTCATCCGTCACGCGTCATCTGTCACGCGTCAGCCGTCACGCGTCATCTGTCACACGTCATCTGTCACGCGTCATCCGTCACGCGTCATCCGTCAGCCGTCACGCGTCATCTGTCATCCGTCACGCGTCATCTGTCATCCGTCACGCGCCACGCGTCATCTGTCACGCGTCACGCGTCACACGTCATCTGTCACGCGTCACGCGGCATCTGTCACGCGTCACCTGTCACGCGTCACGCGTCATCAGTCACGAGTCATCCGTCAGCCGTCACGCGTCATCTGTCATCTGTCACACGTCATCTGTCACGCGTCATCCGTCACGCGTCATCCGTCAGCCGTCACGCGTCATCTGTCATCCGTCACGCGTCATCTGTCATCCGTCACGCGCCACGCGTCATCTGTCACGCGTCACGCGTCACACGTCATCTGTCACGCGTCACGCGGCATCTGACACGCGTCACCGGTCACGCGTCACGCGTCATACGTCATCTGTCACGCGTCACGCGTCATCAGTCACGCGTCATCCGTCAGCCGTCACGCGTCATCTGTCATCCGTCACGCGTCATCTGTCACGCGTCATCTGTCATCCGTCACGCGTCATCTGTCACGCGTCAGCCGTCACGCGTCATCTGTCACGCGTCACGCGTCATCCGTCATCCGTCACGCGTCATCCGTCATCTGTCACGCGTCACGCGTCACACGTCATCTGTCACGCGTCACGCGGCATCTGTCACGCGTCACCTGTCACGCGTCACACGTCATACGTCATCTGTCACGCGTCACGCGTCATCAGTCACGCGTCATCCGTCAGCCGTCACGCGTCATCTGTCATCCGTCACGCGTCATCTGTCACGGGTCATCTGTCATCCGTCACGCGTCATTTGTCACGCGTCAGCCGTCACGCGTCATCTGTCACGCGTCACGCGTCATCCGTCATCCGTCACGCGTCATCCGTCATCTGTCACGCGTCACGCGGCATCTGTCACGCGTCACCTGTCACGCGTCACGCGTCATACGTCATCTGTCACGCGTCATCAGTCACGCGTCATCCGTCAGCCGTCACGCGTCATCTGTCATCCGTCACGCGCCACGCGTCATCTGTCACGCGTCACGCGTCACACGTCATCTGTCACGCGTCACCTGTCACGCGTCACGCGTCATCAGTCACGCGTCATCCGTCAGCCGTCACGCGTCATCTGTCATCCGTCACGCGTCATCTGTCACGCGTCATCTGTCATCCGTCACGCGTCATCTGTCACGCGTCACGCGTCATCTGTCATCCGTCACGCGTCTTCTGTCACGCGTCACGCGTCATCCGTCATCTGTCACGCGTCATCTGTCACGCGTCATCCGTCACGCGTCATCTGTCACGCGTCACGCGTCATCCGTCATCCGTCACGCGTCATCCGTCAGCCGTCACGCGTCATCCGTCATCAGTCACGTGTCTTCTGTCACGCGTCATCCGTCATCTGTCACGCGTCATCTGTCATCCGTCACGCGAAATAAATACTTGAACTTCGTAATTTTTTTTTAATATATTTCCTTTATTATATATGTTCTATTATAATTACAATTTTAGTTCTTTATTTACTAGGAATAATACGGCCGCTGTCTTAAGCAGGGCTGCACCGTAATATCCGGATGAGAGTTAACTATCAACTACCACTCAGATCGAATCGAATGCCCGAAGAAGGTTTTGTTATTTTGAACATTCCAACATGGTCCCCAAATTGACTTGCTTGGACTTAAATTTTTCAAGAGGTCAGCCGAATGCATTGGTTTTATTCTCCCTATTTCTCAATAGGTTAACCGAATGCATTGGTTCACTTTCCTTGTTTACATTTTCGGTCATCGTTACTTTTATGGGTCACATAAAAGTGATGACGATAAGAATTTATGGTGTGCAATTGAAGAATGCAAACACAAGCAAGTATGGTGACACATTGTATTTTATATTTTTTTTTTTTATTTTTATTTTTTCTTTAAGAATTACGACCAATACTTAACTCGCGTCATCTGTCACGCGTCACGCGTCATCCGTCATCCGTCATCAGTCACGCGTCATCCATCATCAGTCACGCGTCATCCGTCACGTGTCATCCGTCAGCCGTCACGCGTCATCTGTCATCCGTCACGCGTCATCTGTCAGTCGTCAAGCGTCATCTGTCATCTGTCACGCGTCATCTGTCATCCGTCACGCGTCATCTGTCACGCGTCACGCGTCATCAGTCACGCGTCATCTGTCATCCGTCACGCGTTTTCTATCACGCGTCACGCGTCATCCGTCATCTGTCACGCGTCATCTGTCACGCGTCATCCGTCAGCCGTCAAGCGTCATCTGTCACGCGTCATCCGTCACGCGTCATCCGTCAGCCGTCACGCATCATCCGTCATCAGTCACGCGTCTTCTGTCACGCGTCACGCGTCATCCGTCATCTGTCACGCGTCATCTGTCACGCGTCATCTGTCACGCGTCATCCGTCACGCGTCATCTGTCACGCGTCACGCGTCATCCGTCATCAGTCACGCGTCATCCATCATCAGTCACGCGTCACGCGTCATCGGTCACGCGTCATCCGTCAGCCGTCACGCGTCATCTGTCATGTGTCACGCGTCATCAGTCACGAGTCACGCGTCACGCGTCATCCGTTAGCCGTCACGCGTCATCTGTCATCCGTCACGCGTCTTCTGTCACGCGTCACGCGTCATCCGTCATCTGTCACGCGTCATCCGTCAGCCGTCACGCGTCATCTATCATCCGTCACGCGTCATCTGTCATCTGTCACGCGTCACGCGTCATGCGTCATCTGTCACGCGTCACGCGTCACACGTCATCTGTCACGCGTCATCCGTCAGCCGTCACGCGTCATCTGTCACGCGTCACGCGTCATACGTCATCTGTCACGCGTCACGCGTCATCCGTCAGCCGTCACGCGTCATCCGTCACGCGTCATCTGTCACGCGTCATCCGTCAGCCGTCACGCGTCATCTGTCATCCGTCACGCGTCTTCTGTCACGCGTCGCACGTCATCCGTCATCTGTCACGCATCATCTGTCACGCGTCATCCGTCAGCCGTCACGCGTCATCTGTCATCCGTCACGCGTCTTCTGTCACGCGTCACGCGTCATCCGTCATCTGTCACACGTCATCAGTCACGCGTCATCCGTCATCTGTCACGCATCATCTGTCACGCGTCATCCGTCAGCCGTCACGCGTCATCTGTCATCCGTCACGCGTCTTCTGTCACGCGTCACGCGTCATCCGTCATCTGTCACACGTCATCAGTCACGCGTCACGCGTCATCTGTCACGCGTCACGCGTCACGCGTCATCTGTCACGCGTCACGCGTCATACGTCATCTGTCACGCGTCACGCGTCATCCGTCAGCCGTCACGCGTCATCCGTCATCTGTCACGCGTCATCTGTCACGCGTCATCTGTCACGCGTCATCCGTCAGCCGTCACGCGTCATCTGTCATGTGTCACGCGTCATCTGTCACGCGTCACGCGTCATCCGTCAGCCGTCACGCGTCATCTGTCATCCGTCACGCGTCATCCGTCATCTGTCACGCGTCATCCGTCATCTGTCACGCGTCATCCGTCAGCCGTCACGCGTCATCCGTCATCTTTCACGCGTCATACGTCATCTGTCACGCGTCACGCGTCATCCGTCAGCCGTCACGCGTCATCTGTCATCCGTCACGCGTCTTCTGTCACGCGTCACGCGTCATCCGTCATCTGTCACGCGTCATCTGTCACGCGTCATCCGTCACGCGTCACGCGTCATCTGTCATCCGTCACGCGTCATCTGTCATCCGTCACGCGTCATCTGTCATCCGTCACGCGCCACGCGTTATCTGTCACGCGTCACGCGTCACGCGTCACACGTCATCTGTCACGCGTCACGCGTCATCTGTCACGCGTCACGCGTCATAAGTCATCAGTCACGCGTCATCCGTCAGCCGTCACGCGTCATCCGTCAGCCGTCACGCGTCATCTGTCATCCGTCACGCGTCAGCCGTCACACGTCATCTGTCATCCGTCACGCGTCATCTATCACGCGTCATCAGTCACGCGTCACGCGTCACGCGTCTTCTGTCACGCGTCATCTGTCACGCGTCATCCGTCACGCGTCATCTGTCACGCGTCACGCGTCATCCGTCATCCGTCACGCGTCATCTGTCATCCGTCACGCGTCATCTGTCACGCGTCACGCGTCATCCGTCATCCGTCATCAGTCACGCGTTATCCATCATCAGTCACGCGTCATCCGTCAGCCGTCACGCGTCATCTGTCATCCGTCACGCGTCATCTGTCAGTCGTCACGCGTCATTTGTCATCTGTCACGCGTCATCTGTCATGCGTCACGCGTCTTCCGTCACGCGTCATCTGTCATCCGTCACGCGTCATCTGTCAGTCGTCACGCGTCATTTGTCATCTGTCACGCGTCATCTGTCATGCGTCACGCGTCTTCCGTCACGCGTCATCTGTCATCCGTCACGCGTCATCCGTCACGCGTCATCCGTCAGCCGTCACGCATCATCAGTCATCAGTCACGCGTCTTCTGTCACGCGTCACGCGTCATCCGTCATTTGTCACGCGTCATCTGTCACGCGTCACGCGTCATCCGTCACGCGTCATCCGTCACGCGTCATCCGTCATCAGTCACGCGTCATCCATCATCAGTCACGCGTCATCCGTCAGCCGTCACGAGTCACGCGTCATCCGTCACGCGTCAGCCGTCAAGCGTCATCTGTCATCCGTCACGCGTCTTCTGTCACGCGTCATCTGTCACGCGTCACGCGTCATCCGTCGCGCGTCATCCGTCAGCCGTCACCCGTCATCCATCATCTGTCACGCGTCATCTGTCACGCGTCATCCGTCACGCGTCATCCGTCAGCCGTCACGCGTCATCTGTCATATGTCACGCGTCACGCGTCATCCGTCAGCCGTCACGCGTCATCTGTCATCCGTCACGCGTCTTCTGTCACGCGTCATCCGTCAGCCCTCACGCGTCATCTGTCATCCGTCACGCGCCTTCTGTCAAGCGTCACGCGTCATCCGTCATCTGTCACACGTCATCAGTCACGCGTCACGCGTCATCCGTCAGCCGTCACGCGTCATCTGTCATCCGTCACGCGTCATCCGTCATCTGTCACGCGTCATCTGTCACGCGTCATCCGTCACGCGTCATCCGTCAGCCGTCACGCGTCATCTGTCATCCGTCACGCGTCACGCGTCATCCGTCATCTGTCACGCGTCATCTGTCACGCGTCATCCGTCACGCGTCATCCTTCAGCCGTCACGCGTCATCTGTCATCCGTCACGCGTCATCTGTCAGCCGTCACGCGTCATCTGTCATCCGTCACGCGTCATCTGTCACGCGTCACGCGTCATCTGTCAGCCGTCATCCATCATCAGTCACACGTCATCCGTCATCAGTCACGCGTCATCCGTCAGCCGTCACGCGTCATCTGTCATCCATCACGCGTCATCTGTCACGCGTCACGCGTCATACGTCATCTGTCACGCGTCACGCGTCATTCGTCATCTGTCACGCGTCACGCGTCATCCGTCATCCGTCACGCGTCATCCGTCACGCGTCATCCATCATCAGTCACGCGTCATCCGTCATCAGTCACGCGTCATCCGTCAGCCGTCACGCGTCATCTGTCATCCGTCACGCGTCATCTGTCACGCGTCACGCGTCATACGTCATCTGTCACGCGTTGTCTCCATTATGTAAAAGAGAATCAATACGAAGTTTCTGTTTGTTAGCAGCAGGCGGACAGTATTTTGTTTTTGCTGCGTAAGTTTTAATTCTACGTAAGCCGGTCCGGAGTACGCTCCATAGGAACAAAATTAGGTGTTGGTTGGAAAATTGTGTGTGGCCAGCATATTGTAAAACAAAAAATCGTTACTTGCTGAATGGAGCACTACTGTCACGAATGAGCAAAAAAACTGAGGTTTCATAGCAGCGATGTAAAGAAGGTCGATACATTGACATATGAATGATTTCTCAAAGCTCGCTAAAAGCGCATCCCTACTTCTGGACATTTCATTCAAAAGAAAGCCAATTGCAATGAAGATTTATTTCACAAATTTTAAGGCATCATCCGCTTTTATTTTTACCCGACTATTGCAGAATTAAGGGTTCTGGTTTTTACAGGCTGGGTTTGTTTTATATTTAGCGATGTCACCTCGTACAGCCTCAACTATGAAACCGCTTCCTCCTTAATATGGGTATCAAATGAAAGGGTTTGACAAGTAGAACATGACATTGCACATTACACTCTACATATTTTCTAAAACTAAATAAATAATTAAGTTGAAAAAACTAGAACCCGACTACGGAAAAAGTAACTAAAAAGTACGAAAAAAGATGGAACGAAACGATCATATTCAGAGTATAGCGTGGTCGCATGCCACTTTGCCCTATGTATGCGTACTTATGTATATAAAAACGTTATTTTAACGACGTAGTCGGGTTTTAGTTTTGTTAACCTAATTTTTTTTATTATTTTTCCTCTCAAGGGGACACTCTTATGTGGACAAAAAAAAACCCGTCCCGTGGCTGTCCACTTAAGAGAGATTTCACTGTGGTATTTATTCCGGTTTATATAGCCGAAAGCCGGTCGGTGGGACTTTAATCCACCCTTACTAGAGCATCGTTTTTTTATTTATTCACAGATCCTACCACCAGACGTCCTAACCAGAGTCAGCGAATATGTTCCACAAATTATTAAATTCACCCAAAAGATCATCGCCAATGGAATGGCATACTCCGCAAATGGTTCCGTTTACTTTGATGTCAATGGTTTTGATAAGAAACCCAACAATCACTATGCGAAATTAGTCCCGGAAGCTTATGGCGACACAAAATCACTGCATGAAGGTGAATGTGATTTGTCACTAGCGGAAGATCGTCTGTCGGAAAAGCGGTCACCCAACGATTTTGCTCTCTGGAAAGCAAGTAAAGCGGGCGAACCGTTCTGGGATAGTCCCGGTTGGCATGTTGAATGCTCCGCGATGGCGTCGCATATTTTTGGTCAAACTATGGATATCCACACGGGAGGTATAGACTTAAAATTTCCTCATCATGATAATGAGCTGGCGCAATCAGAAGCTGCATTTGATCACCCCGAGTGGGTAAAGTATTTCCTTCATACAGGGCATCTGACCATAGCCGGTTGCAAGATGTCGAAATCATTGAAAAATTTCGTAACTATTCAACAAGCACTGAAAAAGCATAGCGCCAGCCAGCTGCGATTGGCTTTCTTAATGCATGCGTGGAAGGATACGTTAGACTACTCAGAGAACACAATGGAAATGGCTGTTCAGTTTGAGAGGTTCTTAAAAGTAAGTGTAAAAAATCTAATAAATTGTTTCCTATGTTATAATTTCCTTTTTGGACAGGAATTCTTCCTCAATGTAAAAGACTTAACGCGACATTTGCTCACCGAAAAACCTCGAAAGCACTTCGACGCATGGAATCCAGTAGAGACTGCCTTGCAATTAAAATTCAACTCTTCACAAAAACAGATACACGAGGCATTGTGTGGTAAGTTTGCATCGAATATTTCTGTAGTGCTGATGACTATAGACTGCACTGGATGCCATTCGCGATCTAGTATCAGCATCCAACATATACATTCGTGAAACTAAGTGCATGAAACCGAATTCCCTACTCTTGCGCAAGATTGCCGCGTACATCACTGATCTGCTACATATTTTCGGAGTCATAGCTGGTCATCGTGGTGGAATCGGTTTCCCAGTAGGTGGTTCTGCTGCTGGCGAAGCGAATGGTTCTGATTTGGAGATGATTTTAATGCCATACGTAACAACGTTGGCAGATTTCCGAAATCAGATTCGCGAACAAGCCAAAACGATGAAAGCTGTCGATATTTTGAAATTGTGTGATGAATTACGTGACGATATTCTCCCAAACTTGGGTGTGCGCTTGGAAGATCGTGAATGCGGAGCGTTTGCAGTGAAACTAGTCGATAAGGAATCCCTGCAAAAGGAACGTGACGCAAAAAAAAGCTTTCGAAGAAGAAAAGGAGAGGAAAAAACAAGCGGCAGCTGCCGCCAATGCTATGAAAGAGGCACAAAAAAAAATCGATCCTAAGAAAATGTTTTTAATTGATACCGACAAGTATTCAGCATTTGATGTTAATGTAGGGTCAACGATAATTTTTAATATTGATTTTGTCTAATTTTTTTTTTTCAATAACGGCCTACCAACGCATGACAAAGAAGGAAAGGAAATAAGTAAAGGTCAGACAAAAAAACTACAAAAACTCCAACAACAGCAGGAAGCACGATATAAGGAATATCTAGAAACTGTCAATGGTGCTTGAGCTTGGTTATTTAATTGATTAGTTTTGATTGATTTTTGTGTTCCTTTTAAAAGTTAACCTGGGGCCAAATCGTCTCATCCGTGAACGAGTAACTCGTGATCGAAAAATGGGTATTTGGAATTATGACATACGTGAACGTGTAAGTAGGAACGTAATTCGGTATTATGATTTCCGTGAACGAGTGCTGTAGTTTCCGTGAACGTATCTATTTATTCGAAATGTCATTCGAACAGAAAATTGCGAACGGAATTGTTTGAAGAAGGAGAAATCTAGCAAAATGTAAGTTATTTGTTATTAAAAATATATATTTTAAAAATATTATTAACAAATATATTTTATAGGACGAATATTAATAAAATAAACCTAACGCTTAAAATAATGCTTGCAGATTTTATGACGATTGTGCTCCTGCAGATGAACAAACTATAGAGCTGCAAATCAATCAAAAGCATAAAATTAAAGATGGCAAATGAAGACTACAGTGATATGTGATGTGTGCTTTTAATTCTTTGAAGTGATAATTTGGATTTATGTTACTTAATTAATATTTAGAATAAATACATATCTATATACATATATGTGTATGATGTATGAACATTTGCGTTGTCTTTTCATTAAAATTATATTTTCATTATTGAATATTCAATAATATTACTTCAAAGTGACATTAATTTGAAGTTTCCTCTCTTATTTTCGCTCTTGACATCTAGTACAACTTAAAAAATTACGTTCCGTGAGCAGTCGTATGGCGTAATACGAATCCGTTTACTCGATAGACGTATAACGTAATTTTCATACGTTCAATCGTCCGTACGTGAACGGATGAGACGATTTGGCCCCTGTTCGCTTGTATTCGTCATCAGTAATTTTTTCATATTTAGAAGTTCACTTTTTTTATGATTTTGTAAAAGCTTATTTATAAATTATACCACGCATCTGAATCATCACTACTTTTGTGTTTTATTAATTACAGACCGTATTCCACAACTTTTTAGTAAATATCACTTGTGGAGAGCTTACTCGCATTGCTTGACACCCCTTACTACAACTGCAATTTGATTGCCACTTATTCAGGCATATCGCTAATAAATTTGGCTTATCGAAAATGCCAATTAAGCATTTCTGACGATTTACAAAGGGACAGTTTCCATCGGAATTTATTAATGATAGCCCTGATTATGTTGGCAGCTAGCCTCCCTTTTTGCGAACGTCTCCGTTAAGATTTAACTTTGACTCTCCGTTTATTTCAGAAAGGCAAGAGTGCCAGAAATGGTCTACAAAGTGAGCCTAGTGGGTCCAGCATTACCGGAAACAAAGGTGTAGGGGCAGATAGAAAAACGACCTTTCGTGAGGCGAGGCAACCATATTTTTACTATTCGCTTTTTTCAAAGTACAGTACAGAGTACATAAAACTACAACACGCTTAATATAACCCAGTTTTAAACTAAATTTTTATTCAGTAATACCAACTTAAGTTAAAATATAAATATTTAGGCAGATGTATAGACAAACGAATATAAAAAAAATAAATACATGTACTTAAATGCTACATAAACATATCCATTACAAGAACAAAAAAGAATAGAAACTGTTTTGAAAATGAAACATTCGTTAGATCTACAAATCGTCGATCCAATCCATTGCTAATGGAAACTCGGAACGTTCATTGTCCGCTGCCAATAAGTTCTCTAACAATTTCTTATCGTCAAACTCATATGGATCCTGGAGCTCGAATGTGAGTTCGAAGTCATCTGCAAAATCGATTGGTTGCAAGTTACGATCATTTATATCATAGTAATTTTTTTCATCATGATCTCCATTCAAGATACGTTCCAAGATTTCCGGTTCCAGAACATTCATTTCTGACCATATTTGTTCCAAGCCTGTACGAAGGAATATATGATTACCTTTTTAAATAGAACTTTGTACATCTACTTCTTACTTTTGTAGCATTTCTCTTTACATGTCCTTGGAACTGGCAAATTCTTTCGCATCAACTCTTCAGGTTTATTTGATGCAATCGGTTGGATTTTTTGTGCTGCCTCACACTTTTGATGAGTGACCACATGAGATTTAGCTTGTTCGACTTGTTTTTTAAGCAAATCAGTGCAAATCGACTTTGATGGACCAGCGGTTAGTCCCTTGAACGGTGTATTAGTCGAAGATTGATTGTGAATTACATTTTTTTATTTCACCGAATGCATGTTTGCGGATGTTGTGCTTCCGTTCAGAGTTAAATTGTTTATGCTGTAAATGTCTTTGTCCATAATTTTCACCATCGATGAACAATTTTTCGTTTTGTGCTGCCGACATGTTTACTATTTTTAGCGTGTGATTTAATTACTCAAGCAAACACTTCTTTGTTATAAACTGATAGCGTTTGAGTAAAATAACTGTAATTGTATTGATATATTCAATTAAAACAAATAAGTTGTACAGTAAGGTTGCCGCGAAAATGACTAAAAACTCGCTGCTAAATATTTTTTTAATTTAAATTCGAAACGATGACATTTAGTAGTGGTAAGGTAATAGAGTCAGCTGCCAAATCGACTTGAAACCTGAATTTAGTAGAAACTTTTAAGAAAGTAAAATGTACTAGATTAAAGTGGGGAGAAAATTTAAAAATGTTGCTGAATAAATACATATACCACCGTTCTGCATTTCTGCATTGCTTGGATGGTACAAGCATTCACCTTCACTCATTAAAAGAGATAATGTTTTATTTTGTAGTAAATTTCTGTAATAAAATAAGTTAAGTATGGCAGCACCCTGGTCCACGAGGTGGAAGTTATGCTGTGTGGTGAGTTTACCCCCATTTTGTTAAATTGAATTGTAAAACTGCGACATATCTAGACATGCACACGAATAATGTAACTGAAGTCAAAAGGGTCGATGTGTTCTTACTTCTGTAAAAGATTTGATATTTAATAAAAGTTTAGTTTTGTTCTCTAGTATAATATAATAGATCGTGTTAGTTTTATTACTTTTTGTGAGATTACAATTTTATTAATAGAAATTGTTAATTACAATTTCTTATCATATTCCATCCAGTCGTTGGAAGACCTTCACTCTTCAACCGTTGTACTAACTTCCTCCAGAAATCCTTAGTACCCTTTAGCAAAACCCTTTACAAAATTTTGATTTTCTTCCATGTAATACACAAGATCTGATTTTCGTGTTTCCCCTATTTAACAAATCAATTATTTGAATACGCTAATGGAAGTCTTATTTGTATAATTCGCCCCTGTGATGAATTCCGACCGGTTTGAAAACGGACGAAATTACAACGGATGAATTCGGAAAAATCCGTTAATTTTGAATTCTTCCCTTGTAATTCCGTCCGTTTTCAAACCGGTAGGAATTCATCACAGGGGTGAATGTTTCAAAATGATTCTGATCATCATTAATTAATTCAATTTACAAGGGTATGTGAATATAGTTGAGTGATAAGTTCAATGAAAAAGACGTCGGTTGTAACGCGGCAAAGTAATTCAAGATTTTGATACACTTAATTTACATTTAATACAATACGCCACACCATACATCTGCACTAAATAAACGCGAACGTAGCTCTTCTTATTTTTACCTTTGAACAATATTAAAATAAAAATAAACTAATATTCAACAAAAGTACAAAAAGAACATATGTACCTTATAAAAAAACACTCAACTGTAAACGCTAACCGTGTTTTATTATCCCCGTGATCTGATCCGGATTAGATCAACAAATAAGTTTGTTTGCATTATGCCTCTACACACACCTAGTATAGACACCATGGTATGCAAATGTACTACATGTCTGTCACGGTATACGACGCTTATACCAGCCGAGCAACATGGTATACAGCGTGGTATCTATAGCCGTGTTTTATTATCCCCGTGATCTGATCCGGATCAGATCAACAAATAAGTTTGTGTGCATTACAACAAAAATCCGAGATCTTGCTTCTTGTCAAGATCAAGTTTCGTGATCCAAAAATTAGTTCGACTATTTCTCACTATGGTACACTTTCGTTTGTGAATGTTGCTGTATTATCGACAATTGCCAAGGATAAATATTGCCAGATTAGAATATAAAAATATTATTGGCAATCCAAATATCATTAATGTTATTTTGTTCGAATAAGTTCATTTTTCTGCTTATAATGATATTTAAGCGAAGTGAAACTGAAATTATAGCTACAAAATATTATTCTCATTCGGTATCTGTTAATCAAAATTAACAATTTCCTCCTAAAAAATAAAACAAGCGCATTGCCAGATTAGAATATAAAAATATTAGCCTAGATCAAATATTAGACTAGATCAAAATTCTGTGTTGTGGTGATTGTACAAGCTAAATTAATTTTAACATTTAGTACGAAGTTGCCATGCGAATGAATATTTTATTTTAAATGAAAATTTAATGCGCTTGTTTTATTTTTTCAGGGGGAAATTGTAAATATTGATTAACAGATACCGAATCAGAATAATCTTTTGCAGCTATAATTTCAGTTTCACTTCGCTTAAATATCATTATGAGCAGAAAAATTAATTTATTCGAACAAAATAACATTAATGATATTTGGATTGCCAATAATATTTTTATATTCTAATCTGGCAATATTTATCCTTGGCAATTGTCGATAATACAGCAACATTCACAAACGAAAGTGTACCATAGTGAGAAATAGTCGAACTAATTTTTGGATCACGAAACTTGATCTTGACAAGAAGCAAGATCTCGGATTGTTGTTGTAATGCACACAAACTTATTTGTTGATCTGATCCGGATCAGATCACGGGGATAATAAAACACGGCTATAGATACCACGCTGTATACCATGTTGCTCGGCTGGTATAAGCGTCGTATACTGTGACAGACATGTAGTACATTTGCATACCATGGTGTCTATACTAGGTGTGTGTAGAGGCATAATGCAAACAAACTTATTTGTTGATCTGATCCGGATCAGATCACGGGGATAATAAAACACGGTTAGCGTTTACAGTTGAGTGTTTTTTTATTAGGTACATATGTTCTTTTTGTACTTTTGTTGAATATAAGTTCATTTTTATTTTAATATTGTTCAAAGGTTCAAAGGTAAAAATAAGAAGAGCTACGTTCGCGGTTATTTAGTGCAGATGTATGGTGTGGCGTAATGTATTAAATGTAAATTAAGTGTATCAAAATCTTGAATTACTTTGCCGCGTTACAACAGACGTCTTTTTCATTGAACTTATCACTCAACTATATTCACATACCATTGTAAATTGAATTAATTAATGATGATCAGAATCATTTTGAAACATTCACCCCTGTGATGAATTCCTACCGGTTTGAAAACGGACGGAATTACAAGGGAAGAATTCAAAATTAACGGATTTTTCCGAATTCATCCTTTGTAATTTCATCCGTTCTCAAACCGGTCGGAATTCATCACAGGGGCGAATTATACAAATAAGACTTCCATTAGCGTATTCAAATAATTGATTTGTTAAATAGGGGAAACACGAAAATCAGATCTTGTGTATTACATGGAAGAAAATCAAAATTTTGTAAAGGGTTTTGCTAAAGGGTACTAAGGATTTCTGGAGGAAGTTAGTACAACGGTTGAAGAGTGAAGGTCTTCCAACGACTGGATGGAATATGATAAGAAATTGTAATTAACAATTTCTATTAATAAAATTGTAATCTCACAAAAAGTAATAAAACTAACACGATCTATTATATTATAATAGAGAACAAAACTAAACTTTTATTAAATATCAAATCTTTTACAGAAGTAAGAACACATCGACCCTTTTGACTTCAGTTACATTATTCGTGTGCATGTCTAGATATGTCGCAGTTTTACAATTCAATTTAACAAAATGGGGGTAAACTCACCACACAGCATAACTTCCACCTCGTGGACCAGGGTGCTGCCATACTTAACTTATTTTATTACAGAAATTTACTACAAAATAAAACATTATCTCTTTTAATGAGTGAAGGTGAATGCTTGTACCATCTAAGCAATGCAGAAATGCAGAACGGTGGTATATGTATTTATTCAGCAACATTTTTAAATTTTCTCCCCACTTTAATCTAGTACATTTTACTTTCTTAAAAGTTTCTACTAAATTCAGGTTTCAAGTCGATTTGGCAGCTGACTCTATTACCTTACCACTACTAAATGTCATCGTTTCGAATTTAAATTAAAAAAATATTTAGCAGCGAGTTTTTAGTCATTTTCGCGGCAACCTTACTGTACAACTTATTTGTTTTAATTGAATATATCAATACAATTACAGTTATTTTACTCAAACGCTATCAGTTTATAACAAAGAAGTGTTTGCTTGAGTAATTAAATCACACGCTAAAAATAGTAAACATGTCGGCAGCACAAAACGAAAAATTGTTCATCGATGGTGAAAATTATGGACAAAGACATTTACAGCATAAACAATTTAACTCTGAACGGAAGCACAACATCCGCAAACATGCATTCGGTGAAATAAAAAAATGTAATTCACAATCAATCTTCGACTAATACACCGTTCAAGGGACTAACCGCTGGTCCATCAAAGTCGATTTGCACTGATTTGCTTAAAAAACAAGTCGAACAAGCTAAATCTCATGTGGTCACTCATCAAAAGTGTGAGGCAGCACAAAAAATCCAACCGATTGCATCAAATAAACCTGAAGAGTTGATGCGAAAGAATTTGCCAGTTCCAAGGATATGTAAAGAGAAATGCTACAAAAGTAAGAAGTAGATGTACAAAGTTCTATTTAAAAAGGTAATCATATATTCCTTCGTACAGGCTTGGAACAAATATGGTCAGAAATGAATGTTCTGGAACCGGAAATCTTGGAACGTATCTTGAATGGAGATCATGATGAAAAAAATTACTATGATATAAATGATCGTAACTTGCAACCAATCGATTTTGCAGATGACTTCGAACTCACATTCGAGCTCCAGGATCCATATGAGTTTGACGATAAGAAATTGTTAGAGAACTTATTGGCAGCGGACAATGAACGTTCCGAGTTTCCATTAGCAATGGATTGGATCGACGATTTGTAGATCTAACGAATGTTTCATTTTCAAAACAGTTTCTATTCTTTTTTGTTCTTGTAATGGATTTGTTTATGTAGCATTTAAATACATGTATTTATTTTTTTTATATTCGTTTGTCTATACATCTGCCTAAACATTTATATTTTAACTTAAGTTGGTATTACTGAATAAAAATTTAGTTTAAAACTGGGTTATATTAAGCGTGTTGTAGTTTTATGTACTCTGTACTGTACTTTGAAAAAAGCAAATAGTAAAAATATGGTTGCCCCGCCTCACGAAAGCTCGTTTTTCTATCTGCCCCTACACCTTTGTTTTCGGTAATGCTGGACCCACTAGGCTCACTTTGTAGACCATTTCTGGCACTCTTGCCTTTCTGAAATAAACGGAGAGTCAAAGTTAAATCTTAACGGAGACGTTCGCAAAAAGGGAGGCTAGCTGCCAACATAATCAGGGCTATCATTAATAAATTCCGATGGAAACTGTCCCTTTGTAAATCGTCAGAAATGCTTAATTGGCATTTTCGATAAGCCAAATTTATTAGCGATATGCCTGAATAAGTGGCAATCAAATTGCAGTTGTAGTAAGGGGTGTCAAGCAAGGCGAGTAAGCTCTCCACAAGTGATATTTACTAAAAAGTTGTGGAATACGGTCTGTAATTAATAAAACACAAAAGTAGTGATGATTCAGATGCGTGGTATAATTTATAAATAAGCTTTTACAAAATCATAAAAAAAGTGAACTTCTAAATATGAAAAAATTACTGATGACGAATACAAGCGAACAGGTTAACTTTTAAAAGGAACACAAAAATCAATCAAAACTAATCAATTAAATAACCAAGCTCAAGCACCATTGACAGTTTCTAGATATTCCTTATATCGTGCTTCCTGCTGTTGTTGGAGTTTTTGTTGTTTTTTTGTCTGACCTTTACTTATTTCCTTTCCTTCTTTGTCATGCGTTGGTAGGCCCTGTTATTGAAAAAAAAAAATTAGACAAAATCAATATTAAAAATTATCGTTGACCCTACATTAACATCAAATGCTGAATACTTGTCGGTATCAATTAAAAACATTTTCTTAGGATCGATTTTTTTTGTGCCTCTTTCATAGCATTGGCGGCAGCTGCCGCTTGTTTTTTCCTCTCCTTTTCTGCGGCTTTTTCTTCTTCGAAAGCTTTTTTTGCGTCACGTTCCTTTTGCAGGGATTCCTTATCGACTAGTTTCACTGCAAACGCTCCGCATTCACGATCTTCCAAGCGCGCACCCAAGTTTGGGAGAATATCGTCACGTAATTCATCACACAATTTCAAAATATCGACAGCTTTCATCGTTTTGGCTTGTTCGCGAATCTGATTTCGGAAATCTGCCAACGTTGTTACGTATGGCATTAAAATCATCTCCAAATCAGAACCATTCGCTTCGCCAGCAGCAGAACCACCTACTGGGAAACCGATTCCACCACGATGACCAGCTATGACTCCGAAAATATGTAGCAGATCAGTGATGTACGCGGCAATCTTGCGCAAGAGTAGGGAATTCGGTTTCATGCACTTGGTTTCACGAATGTATATGTTGGATGCTGATACTAGATCGCGAATGGCATCCAGTGCAGTTCGGGTGTCAACATTATCTATATAAAAAAAGAGTCTATAATCAGCAGCACTACAGAAATATTCGATGCAAACTTACCACACAATGCCTCGTGTATCTGTTTTTGTGAAGAGTTGAATTTTAATTGCAAGGCAGTCTCTACTGGATTCCATGCGTCGAAGTGCTTTCGAGGTTTTTCGGTGAGCAAATGTCGCGTTAAGTCTTTTACATTGAGGAAGAATTCCTGTCCAAAAAGGAAATTATAACATAGGAAACAATTTATTAGATTTTTTACACTTACTTTTAAGAACCTCTCAAACTGAACAGCCATTTCCATTGTGTTCTCTGAGTAGTCTAACGTATCCTTCCACGCATGCATTAAGAAAGCCAATCGCAGCTGGCTGGCGCTATGCTTTTTCAGTGCTTGTTGAATAGTTACGAAATTTTTCAATGATTTCGACATCTTGCAACCGGCTATGGTCAGATGCCCTGTATGAAGGAAATACTTTACCCACTCGGGGTGATCAAATGCAGCTTCTGATTGCGCCAGCTCATTATCATGATGAGGAAATTTTAAGTCTATACCTCCCGTGTGGATATCCATAGTTTGACCAAAAATATGCGACGCCATCGCGGAGCATTCAACATGCCAACCGGGACGTCCACGACCCCAGGGACTATCCCAGAACGGTTCGCCCGCTTTACTTGCTTTCCAGAGAGCAAAATCGTTGGGTGACCGCTTTTCCGACAGACGATCTTCCGCTAGTGACAAATCACCTTCACCTTCATGCAGTGATTTTGTGTCGCCATAAGCTTCCGGGACTAATTTCGCATAGTGATGGTTGGGTTTCTTATCAAAACCATTGACATCGAAGTAAACGGAACCATTTGCGGAGTATGCCATTCCATTGGCGATGATCTTTTGGGTGAATTTAATAATTTGTGGAACATATCCGCTGACTCTGGTTAGGAGGTCTGGTGGTAGGATCTGTGAATAAATAAAAAAACGATGCTCTAGTAAGGGTGGATTAAAGTCCCACCGACCGGCTTTCGGCTATATAAACCGGAATAAATACTACAGTGAAATCTCTCTTAAGTGGACAGCCACGGGACGGGTTTTTTTTTGTCCACATAAGAGTGTCCCCTTGAGAGGAAAAATAATAAAAAAAAATTAGGTTAACAAAACTAAAACCCGACTACGTCGTTAAAATAACGTTTTTATATACATAAGTACGCATACATAGGGCAAAGTGGCATGCGACCACGGCTATACTCTGAACATGATCGTTTCGTTCCATCTTTTTTCGTACTTTTTAGTTACTTTTTCCGTAGTCGGGTTCTAGTTTTTTTAACTTAATTATTTATTTAGTTTTAGAAAATATGTAGAGTGTAATGTGCAATGTCATGTTCTACTTGTCAAACCCATTCATTTGATACCCATATTAAGGAGGAAGCGGTTCCATAGTTGAGGCTGTACGAGGTGACATCGCTAAATATAAAACAAACCCAGCCTGTAAAAACCAGAACCCTTAATTCTGCAATAGTCGGGTAAAAATAAAAGCGGATGATGCCTTGTTCTTACTGCTGATGATGGATGACGCGTGACAGCTGACACGTGACGGATGACGCGTGACGCGTGACAGATGACACGTGACGGATGACAGATGACGCGTGATGGCTGACAGATGACGCGTGACGGATGACAGATGACGCGTGACGGCTGACGGGTGACGCGTGACAGATGACGGATGACGCGTGACGCGTGACAGATGACAGATGACGCGTGACGGCTGACGGATGACGCGTAACGGATGACGCGTGACAGATGACGCGAGACAGATGACGGATGACAGATGACGCGCGACGGCTGACGGATGACGCGTGACAGATGACACGTGACGGATGACAGATGACGCGTGACGGCTGACAGATGACGCGTGACGGATGACAGATGACGCGTGATGGCTGACGGATGACGCGTGACAGAAGACGCGTGACGGATGACAGATAACGCGTGACGGCTGACGGATGACGCGTGACGCGTGACAGATGACGCGTGACAGATGACAGATGACGCGTGACGGCTGACGGATGACGCGTGACGGATGACGCGTGACAGATGACGCGTGACAGATGATGGATGACGCGTGACGGCTGACGGATGACGCGTGACGCGTGACAGATGACGCGTGACAGAACACGCGTGACGGATGACAGATAACGCTTGACGGCTGACGCGTGACGGATGACGCGTGACGCGTGACGGCTGACGGATGACACGTGACGGATGACGCGTGACTGATGATGGATGACGCGTGACTGATGACGGATGACGGATGACACGTGACGCGTGACAGATGACGGATGACGCGTGATGCGTGACAGATGACGCGTGACGGCTGACGGATGACGCGTGACAGATGACGCGTGACAGATGACGCGTGACAGATGACGGATGACGCGTGACGCGTGACAGAAGACGCGTGACGGATGACAGATGAAGCGTGACTGATGACGCGTGACGCGTGACAGATGACGCGTGACGGATGACAGATGACGCGTGACGGATGACGCGTGACGCGTGACAGATGACGCGTGACAGATGACAGATGACGCGTGACGGCTGACAGATGACGCGTAACGGATGACAGATGACGCGTGACGGCTGACGGATGACACGTGACGGATGACGCGTGACTGATGATGGATGACGCGTGACGGATGATGCATGACGCGTGACAGAAGACGCGTGACGGCTGACGGATGACGCGTGACGGATGACGGATGACGCGTGACGCGTGACAGAAGACGCGTGACGGAGGAGAGATGACGCGTGACTGATGACGCGTGACGCGTGACAGATGACGCATGACGGATGACGGATGACGCGTGACGGCTGACGCGTGACAGATGACGGATGACGCGTGACGCGTGACGCGTGACGGATGACGCGTGACTGATGATGGATGGATCTGTCACGCGTCATCCGTCATCTGTCACGCGTCACCTGTCACGCGTCATCCGTCACGCGTCATCCGTCAGCCGTCACGCGTCATCTGTCATCCCTCACGCGTCATCTGTCATCTGTCACGCGTCATCCGTCACGCGTCATCCGTCAGCCGTCACGCGTCATCTGTCACGCGTCACGCGTCACGCTTCATCTGTCACGCGTCACGCGTCATCCGTCATCTATCACGCGTCATCCGTCATCTATCACGCGTCATCTGTCACGCGTCACGCGTCATACGTCATCTGTCACGCGTCATCTGTCACGCGTCATTCGTCAGCCGTCACGCGTCATCCGTCATCTGTCACGCGTCACGCGTCACGCGTCATCCGTCACGCGTCATCTGTCATCCGTCACGCGTCTTCTGTCACGCGTCGCGCGTCATCCGTCATCTGTCACGCGTCATCTGTCACGCGTCATCTGTCACGCGTCATCCGTCAGCCGTCACGTGTCATCTGTCATCCGTCACGCGTCATCTGTCATCCGTCACGCGTCACGCGTCATCTGTCACGCGTCATCCGTCAGCCGTCACGTGTCATCTGTCATCCGTCACGCGTCATCTGTCACGCGTCATCCGTCAGCCGTCACGCGTCATCTGTCATCCGTCACGCGTCATCTGGCACGCGTCACGCGTCATCAGCACGCGTCACGTGTCACGCGTCATCCGTCAGCCGTCACGCGTCATCTGTCATCCGTCACGCGTCTTCTGTCACGCGTCACGCGTCATCTGGCACGCGTCACGCGTCATCAGTCACGCGTCGCGTGTCACGCGTCATCCGTCAGCCGTCACGCGTCATCTGTCATCCATCACGCGTCTTCTGTCACGCGTCACGCATCATCCGTCATCTGTCACACGTCATTAGTCACGCGTCATCCGTCAGCCGTCACGCGTCACGTGTCACGCGTCATCCGTCAGCCGTCACGCGTCATCTGTCACGCGTCACGCGTCATACGTCATCCGTCAGCCGTCACGCGTCATCTGTCATCCGTCACGCGTCTTCTGTCACGCGTCACGCGTCACGCGTCATCCGTCATCTGTCACGCGATATACTTTCGTTTCTGAATGTTGCTGTAATATCGACAATTGTTAAGGGTAAATGTTGCCAGATTAGAATATAAAAATATTATTGGCAATCGAAATATCATTAAATGTTATTTTGTTCTAATAAATTAATTTTTCTGCTCAAAATGTTATTTAAGCGATGTGAAACTGAAATTATAGCTACTAATTATAGGAGGAAATTGTTAATTTTGATTAACAGATACCAAATGAGAATAATATTTTGCAGCTATAATTTCAGTTTCACTTCGCTTAAATATCATTATGAGCAGAAAAATGAATTTATTCGAACAAAATAACATTAATGATATTTGGATTGCCAATAATATTTTTATATTCTAATCTGGCAATATTTACCCTTGGCAATTGTCGATAATACAGCAACATTCACAAACGAAAGTGTACCATAGTGAGAAATAGTCGAACTAATTTTTGGATCACGAAACTTGATCTTGACAAGAAGCAAGATCTCGGATTGTTGTTGTAATGCACACAAACTTATTTGTTGATCTGATCCGGATCAGATCACGGGGATAATAAAACACGGCTATAGATACCACGCTGTATACCATGTTGCTCGGCCGGTATAAGCGTCGTATACCGTGACAGACATGTAGTACATTTGCATACCATGGTGCCTATACTAGGTGTGTGTAGAGGCATAATGCAAACAAACTTATTTGTTGATCTGATCCGGATCAGATCACGGGGATAATAAAACACGGTTAGCATTTACAGTTGAGTGTTTTTTTATTAGGTACATATGTTCTTTTTGTACTTTTGTTGAATATTAGTTTATTTTTATTTTAATATTGTTCAAAGGTTCAAAGGTAAAAATAAAAAGAGCTACGTTCGGGGTTATTTAGTGCAGATGTATGGTGTGGCGTAATGTATTAAATGTAAATTAAGTGTATCAAAATCTTGAATTACTTTGCCGCGTTACAACAGACGTCTTTTTCATTGAACTTATCACTCAACTATATTCACATACCGTTGTAAATTGAATTAATTAATGATGATCAGAATCATTTCGAAACATTCACCCCTGTGATGAATTCCTACCGGTTTGAAAACGGACGGAATTACAAGGGAAGAATTCAAAATTAACGGATTTTTCCGAATTCATCCGTTGTAATTTCGTCCGTTTTCAAACCGGTCGGAATTCATCACAGGGGCGAATTATACAAATAAGACTTCCATTAGCGTATTCAAATAATTGATTTGTTAAATAGGGGAAACACGAAAATCAGATCTTGTGTATTACATGGAAGAAAATCAAAATTTTGTAAAGGGTTTTGCTAAAGGGTACTAAGGATTTCTGGAGGAAGTTAGTACAATGGTTGAAGAGTGAAGGTCTTCCAACGACTGGATGGAATATGTTAAGAAATTGTAATTAACAATTTCTATTAATAAAATTGTAATCTCACAAAAAGTAATAAAACTAACACAATCTATTACATTATAATAGAGAACAAAACTAAACTTTTATTAAATATCAAATCTTTTACAGAAGTAAGAACAAAAACTCCAACAACAGCAGGAAGCACGATATAAAGCCCGTATGACACTAGCTTGTTTTCCCTTTTTTAATGCATTAAAAATGAACTTAGAGCAGTAAGAAAGATGTTCAATACAAAGCTCCAATAGGTGTGAGTGCGTACACAAGAATCAAAAACATATCAAACTGTCAAAAAAAAATACATTTCAATTCACTTTTTCCAGCCGCTGGCAGCTTGTTTTTTGACGTTTTCCCTTTTTTTGTTGACAGATTGTTATTTTGCTTACACTCCGCAAAACAAAAAAAAAGGACCGAAACGTTTGTGATGGTTTAGCGTTTTAATGTAAAAATAAGTGCTCGTGGTAAATTGTATTCCATCATTTGGTCTTATTGGCACTATGTAATGGTATTTGATTATTTGTTTATTTTATTTACTGTTTCCATTATTTTTTTAAAAGGAAAGAAAAAGCATCACTGTGCGAAATATTGATGGACCACACGTGGTTTTTTGCACTTTAAATAAAATAATTTTAATGGCCCGTAAATTTTCTGTTAGCAGACATGTGTTTAATGAAACATAATAATTTGTTTTTATTTATAACCTTATTAGTACCTATATTATCACAGCGGGTTTTCCAAAGTGATCAAAAGTTGGAAAGCGCTCGTCAACTGAAAGAAGCAATCCAGATTTACGGGAAAACATCTATCAAAATGAGATCCAAAACCTTATAAATTCAATGTCAATGCATTTGCAGTAAACTATTATAAACAAGTAATCATCTACGAGCTTTTAATACTATCAAAGTTATCGATTTTTTTTTTTTTTTTTTATATATTTTTATTGTATTATGCCCTTGGATCTTATCATTATTTCGTTCGTTTAAAAGTTGTCTTTTACTACATTTTTTTAAACAACTTTTAAATTAAGTTTTTTTTAAGTTCTTTAACACAATAACTGGTTACATATATAATATTATGTATACAATTGGTTGCCCTCTCATTATTTAAAAAAAAACAATCACTCATCTTAAATTGGTCTTCTTTTTTTTCGAGGAGTGTATTTTTTTGCTACAAGTTCTATTGGCCTTTTTCGTGCAAAATATTTCTGTCTCTTTTACGCGCGGCTGACATTTACGTACTTAAAAAGTGCATTAAAAAGTGGAAAAGCTTAAAGCCCGTATGACACTACATTTTTTTCCACTTTTTAATGCACTTTTTAAGTACGTAAATGTCAGCCGCGCGTAAAAGAGACAGAAATATTTTGCACGAAAAAGGCCAATAGAACTTGTAGCAAAAAAATACACTCCTCGAAAAAAAAGAAGACCAATTTAAGATGAGTGATTGTTTTTTTTTAAATAATGAGAGGGCAACCAATTGTATACATAATATTATATGTGTAACCAGTTATTGTGTTAAAGAACTTAAAAAAAACTTAATTTAAAAGTTGTTTAAAAAAATGTAGTAAAAGACAACTTTTAAACGAACGAAATAATGATAAGATCCAAGGGCATAATACAATAAAAATATATAAAAAAAAAAAAAACAAAATCGATAACTTTGGTAGTATTAAAAGCTCGTAGATGATTACTTGTTTATAATAGTTTACTGCAAATGCATTGACATTGAATTTATAAGGTTTTGGATCTCATTTTGATAGATGTTTTCCCGTAAATCTGGATTGCTTCTTTCAGTTGACGAGCGCTTTCCAACTTTTGATCACTTTGGAAAACCCGCTGTGATAATATAGGTACTAATAAGGTTATAAATAAAAACAAATTATTATGTTTCATTAAACACATGTCTGCTAACAGAAAATTTACGGGCCATTAAAATTATTTTATTTAAAGTGCAAAAAACCACGTGTGGTCCATCAATATTTCGCACAGTGATGCTTTTTCTTTCCTTTTAAAAAAATAATGGAAACAGTAAATAAAATAAACAAATAATCAAATACCATTACATAGTGCCAATAAGACCAAATGATGGAATACAATTTACCACGAGCACTTATTTTTACATTAAAACGCTAAACCATCACAAACGTTTCGGTCCTTTTTTTTGTTTTGCGGAGTGTAAGCAAAATAACAATCTGTCAACAAAAAAAGGGAAAACGTCAAAAAACAAGCTGCCAGCGGCTGGAAAAAGTGAATTGAAATGTATTTTTTTTTGACAGTTTCATATGTTTTTGATTCTTGTGTACGCACTCACACCTATTGGAGCTTTGTATTGAACATCTTTCTTACTGCTCTAAGTTCATTTTTAATGCATTAAAAAAGGGAAAACAAGCTAGTGTCATACGGGCTTAAGGAATATCTAGAAACTGTCAATGGTGCTTGAGCTTGGTTATTTAATTGATTAGTTTTGATTGATTTTTGTGTTCCTTTTAAAAGTTAACCTGTTCGCTTGTATTCGTCATCAGTAATTTTTTCATATTTAGAAGTTCACTTTTTTTATGATTTTGTAAAAGCTTATTTATAAATTATACCACGCATCTGAATCATCACTACTTTTGTGTTTTATTAATTACAGACCGTATTCCACAACTTTTTAGTAAATATCACTTGTGGAGAGCTTACTCGCATTGCTTGACACCCCTTACTACAACTGCAATTTGATTGCCACTTATTCAGGCATATCGCTAATAAATTTGGCTTATCGAAAATGCCAATTAAGCATTTCTGACGATTTACAAAGGGACAGTTTCCATCGGAATTTATTAATGATAGCCCTGATTATGTTGGCAGCTAGCCTCCCTTTTTGCGAACGTCTCCGTTAAGATTTAACTTTGACTCTCCGTTTATTTCAGAAAGGCAAGAGTGCCAGAAATGGTCTACAAAGTGAGCCTAGTGGGTCCAGCATTACCGGAAACAAAGGTGTAGGGGCAGATAGAAAAACGAGCTTTCGTGAGGCGAGGCAACCATATTTTTACTATTTGCTTTTTTCAAAGTACAGTACAGAGTACATAAAACTACAACACGCTTAATATAACCCAGTTTTAAACTAAATTTTTATTCAGTAATACCAACTTAAGTTAAAATATAAATGTTTAGGCAGATGTATAGACAAACGAATATAAAAAAAATAAATACATGTACTTAAATGCTACATAAACATATCCATTACAAGAACAAAAAAGAATAGAAACTGTTTTGAAAACGAAACATTCGTTAGATCTACAAATCGTCGATCCAATCCATTGCTAATGGAAACTCGGAACGTTCATTGTCCGCTGCCAATAAGTTCTCTAACAATTTCTTATCGTCAAACTCATATGGATCCTGGAGCTCGAATGTGAGTTCGAAGTCATCTGCAAAATCGATTGGTTGCAAGTTACGATCATTTATATCATAGTAATTTTTTTCATCATGATCTCCATTCAAGATACGTTCCAAGATTTCCGGTTCCAGAACATTCATTTCTGACCATATTTGTTCCAAGCCTGTACGAAGGAATATATGATTACCTTTTTAAATAGAACTTTGTACATCTACTTCTTACTTTTGTAGCATTTCTCTTTACATGTCCTTGGAACTGGCAAATTCTTTCGCATCAACTCTTCAGGTTTATTTGATGCAATCGGTTGGATTTTTTGTGCTGCCTCACACTTTTGATGAGTGACCACATGAGATTTAGCTTGTTCGACTTGTTTTTTAAGCAAATCAGTGCAAATCGACTTTGATGGACCAGCGGTTAGTCCCTTGAACGGTGTATTAGTCGAAGATTGATTGTGAATTACATTTTTTTATTTCACCGAATGCATGTTTGCGGATGTTGTGCTTCCGTTCAGAGTTAAAATGTTTATGCTGTAAATGTCTTTGTCCATAATTTTCACCATCGATGAACAATTTTTCGTTTTGTGCTGCCGACATGTTTACTATTTTTAGCGTGTGATTTAATTACTCAAGCAAACACTTCTTTGTTATAAACTGATAGCGTTTGAGTAAAATAACTGTAATTGTATTGATATATTCAATTAAAACAAATAAGTTGTACAGTAAGGTTGCCGCGAAAATGACTAAAAACTCGCTGCTAAATATTTTTTTAATTTAAATTCGAAACGATGACATTTAGTAGCGGTAAGGTAATAGAGTCAGCTGCCAAATCGACTTGAAACCTGAATTTAGTAGAAACTTTTAAGAAAGTAAAATGTACTAGATTAAAGTGGGGAGAAAATTTAAAAATGTTGCTGAATAAATACATATACCACCGTTCTGCATTTCTGCATTGCTTGGATGGTACAAGCATTCACCTTCACTCATTAAAAGAGATAATGTTTTATTTTGTAGTAAATTTCTGTAATAAAATAAGTTAAGTATGGCAGCACCCTGGTCCACGAGGTGGAAGTTATGCTGTGTTAAATTGAATTGTAAAACTGCGACATATCTAGACATGATTTTCTTCCATGTAATACACAAGATCTGATTTTCGTGTTTCCCCTATTTAACAAATCAATTATTTGAATACGCTAATGGAAGTCTTATTTGTATAATTCGCCCCTGTGATGAATTCCGACCGGTTTGAAAACGGACGAAATACAACGGATGAATTCGGAAAAATCCGTTAATTTTGAATTCTTCCCTTGTAATTCCGTCCGTTTTCAAACCGGTAGGAATTCATCACAGGGGTGAATTTTTCAAAATGATTCTGATCATCATTAATTAATTCAATTTACAAGGGTATGTGAATATAGTTGAGTGATAAGTTCAATGAAAAAGACGTCGGTTGTAACGCGGCAAAGTAATTCAAGATTTTGATACACTTAATTTACATTTAATACAATACGCCACACCATACATCTGCACTAAATAAACGCGAACGTAGCTCTTCTTATTTTTACCTTTGAACAATATTAAAATAAAAATAAACTAATATTCAACAAAAGTACAAAAAGAACATATGTACCTTATAAAAAAACACTCAACTGTAAACGCTAACCATGTTTTATTATCCCCGTGATCTGATCCGGATTAGATCAACAAATAAGTTTGTTTGCATTATGCCTCTACACACACCTAGTATAGACACCATGGTATGCAAATGTACTACATGTCTGTCACGGTATACGACGCTTATACCAGCCGAGCAACATGGTATACAGCGTGGTATCTATAGCCGTGTTTTATTATCCCCGTGATCTGATCCGGATCAGATCAACAAATAAGTTTGTGTGCATTACAACAAAAATCCGATATCTTGCTTCTTGTCAAGATTAAGTTTCGTGATCCAAAAATTAGTTCGACTATTTCTCACTATGGTACACTTTCGTTTGTGAATGTTGCTGTATTATCGACAATTGCCAAGGGTAAATATTGCCAGATTAGAATATAAAAATATTATTGGCAATCCAAATATCATTAATGTTATTTTGTTCGAATAAGTTCATTTTTCTGCTCATAATGATATTTAAGCGAAGTGAAACTGAAATTATAGCTACAAAATATTATTCTCATTCGGTATCTGTTAATCAAAATTAACAATTTCCTCCTAAAAAATAAAACAAGCGCATTGCCAGATTAGAATATAAAAATATTAGCCTAGATCAAATATTAGACTAGATCAAAATTCTGTGCTGTGGTGATTGTACAAGCTAAATTAATTTTAACATTTAGTACGAAGTTGCCATGCGAATGAATATTTTATTTTAAATGAAAATTTAATGCGCTTGTTTTATTTTTTCAGGGGGAAATTGTAAATATTGATTAACAGATACCGAATCAGAATAATCTTTTGCAGCTATAATTTCAGTTTCACTTCGCTTAAATATCATTATGAGCAGAAAAATTAATTTATTCGAACAAAATAACATTAATGATATTTGGATTGCCAATAATATTTTTATATTCTAATCTGGCAATATTTATCCTTGGCAATTGTCGATAATACAGCAACATTCACAAACGAAAGTGTACCATAGTGAGAAATAGTCGAACTAATTTTTGGATCACGAAACTTGATCTTGACAAGAAGCAAGATCTCGGATTGTTGTTGTAATGCACACAAACTTATTTGTTGATCTGATCCGGATCAGATCACGGGGATAATAAAACACGGCTATAGATACCACGCTGTATACCATGTTGCTCGGCTGGTATAAGCGTCGTATACTGTGACAGACATGTAGTACATTTGCATACCATGGTGTCTATACTAGGTGTGTGTAGAGGCATAATGCAAACAAACTTATTTGTTGATCTGATCCGGATCAGATCACGGGGATAATAAAACACGGTTAGCGTTTACAGTTGAGTGTTTTTTTTATTAGGTACATATGTTCTTTTTGTACTTTTGTTGAATATAAGTTCATTTTTATTTTAATATTGTTCAAAGGTTCAAAGGTAAAAATAAGAAGAGCTACGTTCGCGGTTATTTAGTGCAGATGTATGGTGTGGCGTAATGTATTAAATGTAAATTAAGTGTATCAAAATCTTGAATTACTTTGCCGCGTTACAACAGACGTCTTTTTCATTGAACTTATCACTCAACTATATTCACATACCGTTGTAAATTGAATTAATTAATGATGATCAGAATCATTTTGAAACATTCACCCCTGTGATGAATTCCTACCGGTTTGAAAACGGACGGAATTACAAGGGAAGAATTCAAAATTAACGGATTTTTCCGAATTCATCCTTTGTAATTTCATCCGTTCTCAAACCGGTCGGAATTCATCACAGGGGCGAATTATACAAATAAGACTTCCATTAGCGTATTCAAATAATTGATTTGTTAAATAGGGGAAACACGAAAATCAGATCTTGTGTATTACATGGAAGAAAATCAAAATTTTGTAAAGGGTTTTGCTAAAGGGTACTAAGGATTTCTGGAGGAAGTTAGTACAACGGTTGAAGAGTGAAGGTCTTCCAACGACTGGATGGAATATGATAAGAAATTGTAATTAACAATTTCTATTAATAAAATTGTAATCTCACAAAAAGTAATAAAACTAACACGATCTATTATATTATAATAGAGAACAAAACTAAACTTTTATTAAATATCAAATCTTTTACAGAAGTAAGAACACATCGACCCTTTTGACTTCAGTTACATTATTCGTGTGCATGTCTAGATATGTCGCAGTTTTACAATTCAATTTAACAAAATGGGGGTAAACTCACCACACAGCATAACTTCCACCTCGTGGACCAGGGTGCTGCCATACTTAACTTATTTTATTACAGAAATTTACTACAAAATAAAACATTATCTCTTTTAATGAGTGAAGGTGAATGCTTGTACCATCCAAGCAATGCAGAAATGCAGAACGGTGGTATATGTATTTATTCAGCAACATTTTTAAATTTTCTCCCCACTTTAATCTAGTACATTTTACTTTCTTAAAAGTTTCTACTAAATTCAGGTTTCAAGTCGATTTGGCAGCTGACTCTATTACCTTACCACTACTAAATGTCATCGTTTCGAATTTAAATTAAAAAAATATTTAGCAGCGAGTTTTTAGTCATTTTCGCGGCAACCTTACTGTACAACTTATTTGTTTTAATTGAATATATCAATACAATTACAGTTATTTTACTCAAACGCTATCAGTTTATAACAAAGTAGTGTTTGCTTGAGTAATTAAATCACGCGCTAAAAATAGTAAACACGTCGGCAGCACAAAACGAAAAATTGTTCATCGATGGTGAAAATTATGGACAAAGACATTTACAGCATAAACAATTTAACTCTGAACGGAAGCACAACATCCGCAAACATGCATTCGGTGAAATAAAAAAATGTTATTCACAATCAATCTTCGACTAATACACCGTTCAAGGGACTAACCGCTGGTCCATCAAAGTCGATTTGCACTGATTTGCTTAAAAAACAAGTCGAACAAGCTAAATCTCATGTGGTCACTCATCAAAAGTGTGAGGCAGCACAAAAAATCCAACCGATTGCATCAAATAAACCTGAAGAGTTGATGCGAAAAAATTTGCCAGTTCCAAGGATATGTAAAGAGAAATGCTACAAAAGTAAGAAGTAGATGTACAAAGTTCTATTTAAAAAGGTAATCATATATTCCTTCGTACAGGCTTGGAACAAATATGGTCAGAAATGAATGTTCTGGAACCGGAAATCTTGGAACGTATCTTGAATGGAGATCATGATGAAAAAAATTACTATGATATAAATGATCGTAACTTGCAACCAATCGATTTTGCAGATGACTTCGAACTCACATTCGAGCTCCAGGATCCATATGAGTTTGACGATAAGAAATTGTTAGAGAACTTATTGGCAGCGGACAATGAACGTTCCGAGTTTCCATTAGCAATGGATTGGATCGACGATTTGTAGATCTAACGAATGTTTCATTTTCAAAACAGTTTCTATTCTTTTTTGTTCTTGTAATGGATTTGTTTATGTAGCATTTAAATACATGTATTTATTTTTTTTATATTCGTTTGTCTATACATCTGCCTATGTACTCTGTACTGTACTTTGAAAAAAGCGAATAGTAAAAATATGGTTGCCTCGCCTCACGAAAGCTCGTTTTTCTATCTGCCCCTACACCTTTGTTTTCGGTAATGCTGGACCCACTAGGCTCACTTTGTAGACCATTTCTGGCACTCTTGCCTTTCTGAAATAAACGGAGAGTCAAAGTTAAATCTTAACGGAGACGTTCGCAAAAAGGGAGGCTAGCTGCCAACATAATCAGGGCTATCATTAATAAATTCCGATGGAAACTGTCCCTTTGTAAATCGTCAGAAATGCTTAATTGGCATTTTCGATAAGCCAAATTTATTAGCGATATGCCTGAATAAGTGGCAATCAAATTGCAGTTGTAGTAAGGGGTGTCAAGCAAGGCGAGTAAGCTCTCCACAAGTGATATTTACTAAAAAGTTGTGGAATACGGTCTGTAATTAATAAAACACAAAAGTAGTGATGATTCAGATGCGTGGTATAATTTATAAATAAGCTTTTACAAAATCATAAAAAAAGTGAACTTCTAAATATGAAAAAATTACTGATGACGAATACAAGCGAACAGGTTAACTTTTAAAAGGAACACAAAAATCAATCAAAACTAATCAATTAAATAACCAAGCTCAAGCACCATTGACAGTTTCTAGATATTCCTTATATCGTGCTTCCTGCTGTTGTTGGAGTTTTTGTAGTTTTTTTGTCTGACCTTTACTTATTTCCTTTCCTTCTTTGTCATGCGTTGGTAGGCCCTGTTATTGAAAAAAAAAAATTAGACAAAATCAATATTAAAAATTATCGTTGACCCTACATTAACATCAAATGCTGAATACTTGTCGGTATCAATTAAAAACATTTTCTTAGGATCGATTTTTTTTTGTGCCGCTTTCATAGCATTGGCGGCAGCTGCCGCTTGTTTTTTCCTCTCCTTTTCTGCGGCTTTTTCTTCTTCGAAAGCTTTTTTTGCGTCACGTTCCTTTTGCAGGGATTCCTTATCGACTAGTTTCACTGCAAACGCTCCGCATTCACGATCTTCCAAGCGCACACCCAAGTTTGGGAGAATATCGTCACGTAATTCATCACACAATTTCAAAATATCGACAGCTTTCATCGTTTTGGCTTGTTCGCGAATCTGATTTCGGAAATCTGCCAACGTTGTTACGTATGGCATTAAAATCATCTCCAAATCAGAACCATTCGCTTCGCCAGCAGCAGAACCACCTACTGGGAAACCGATTCCACCACGATGACCAGCTATGACTCCGAAAATATGTAGCAGATCAGTGATGTACGCGGCAATCTTGCGCAAGAGTAGGGAATTCGGTTTCATGCACTTGGTTTCACGAATGTATATGTTGGATGCTGATACTAGATCGCGAATGGCATCCAGTGCAGTTCGGGTGTCAACATTATCTATATAAAAAAAGAGTCTATAATCAGCAGCACTACAGAAATATTCGATGCAAACTTACCACACAATGCCTCGTGTATCTGTTTTTGTGAAGAGTTGAATTTTAATTGCAAGGCAGTCTCTACTGGATTCCATGCGTCGAAGTGCTTTCGAGGTTTTTCGGTGAGCAAATGTCGCGTTAAGTCTTTTACATTGAGGAAGAATTCCTGTCCAAAAAGGAAATTATAACATAGGAAACAATTTATTAGATTTTTTACACTTACTTTTAAGAACCTCTCAAACTGAACAGCCATTTCCACTGTGTTCTCTGAGTAGTCTAACGTATCCTTCCACGCATGCATTAAGAAAGCCAATCGCAGCTGGCTGGCGCTATGCTTTTTCAGTGCTTGTTGAATAGTTACGAAATTTTTCAATGATTTCGACATCATACTTTACCCACTCGGGGTGATCAAATGCAGCTTCTGATTGCGCCAGCTCATTATCATGATGAGGAAATTTTAAGTCTATACCTCCCGTGTGGACATCCATAGTTTGACCAAAAATATGCGACGCCATCGCGGAGCATTCAACATGCCAACCGGGACGTCCACGACCCCAGGGATTATCCCAGAACGGTTCGCCCGCTTTACTTGCTTTCCAGAGAGCAAAATCGTTGGGTGACCGCTTTTCCGACAGACGATCTTCCGCTAGTGACAAATCACCTTCACCTTCATGCAGTGATTTTGTGTCGCCATAAGCTTCCGGGACTAATTTCGCATAGTGATGGTTGGGTTTCTTATCAAAACCATTGACATCGAAGTAAACGGAACCATTTGCGGAGTATGCCATTCCATTGGCGATGATCTTTTGGGTGAATTTAATAATTTGTGGAACATATTCGCTGACTCTGGTTAGGACGTCTGGTGGTAGGATCTGTGAATAAATAAAAAAACGATGCTCTAGTAAGGGTGGATTAAAGTCCCACCGACCGGCTTTCGGCTTTATAAACCGGAATAAATACTACAGTGAAATCTCTCTTAAGTGGACAGCCACGGGACGGGTTTTTTTTGTCCACATAAGAGTGTCCCCTTGAGAGGAAAAATAATAAAAAAAATTAGGTTAACAAAACTAAAACCCGACTACGTCGTTAAAATAACGTTTTTATATACATAAGTACGCATACATAGGGCAAAGTGGCATGCGACCACGGCTATACTCTGAACATGATCGTTTCGTTTCATCTTTTTTCGTACTTTTTAGTTACTTTTTCCGTAGTCGGGTTCTAGTTTTTTTAACTTAATTATTTATTTAGTTTTAGAAAATATGTAGAGTGTATGCAATGTCATGTTCTACTTGTCAAACCCTTTCATTTGATACCCATATTAAGGAGGAATGCTGGAAATACATGTGCAGATTTTGCGGTGTAGCGAAATTAGAATACACACGTTTATATGGAAGCGAATACATGTTGATTCTGCATGCGGCACAGGGCTGCATGAAGTCTCTATTTCTAATTTTGCCGCGCAGCCCCGATACTAGATCGTGAAAATAGTACAATTTTGATCATTTGGCATTTATTTTTCTTCCTTCTGACATTTTTTGCTTTGTTTTGCGACAGCCAACTCAATGGAGGGATTGTCAAAAAACTCTGCACATGTATTTCAGATGCAGATTAGGACGCGGCGCTGCATGCAGCCTGTCAGCACATGTATTTCAGGCAGAAGCGGTTCCATAGTTGAGGCTGTACGAGGTGACATCGCTAAATATAAAACAAACCCAGCCTGTAAAAACCAGAACCCTTAATTCTGCAATAGTCGGGTAAAAATAAAAGCGGATGATGCCTTAAAATTTGTGAAATAAATCTTCATTGCAATTGGCTTTCTTTTGAATGAAAGGTCCAGAAGTAGGGATGCGCTTTTAGCAAGCTTTGAGAAATCATTCATATGTCAATGTATCGACCTTCTTTACATCGCTGCTATGAAACCTCAGTTTTTTTTTTTGCTCATTCGTGACAGTAGTGCTCCATTCAGCAAGTAACGATTTTTTGTTTTTCAATATGCTGACCACACACAATTTTCCAACCAACACCTAATTTTGTTCCTATGGAGCGCACTCCGGACCGGCTTACGTAGAATTAAAACTTACGCAGCAAAAACAAAATACTGTCCGCCTGCTGCTAACAAACAGAATCTTCGTATTGATTCTCTTTTACATAATGGAGACAACGCGTGACAGATGACAGATGACGTGTGATGGATGACAGATGACGCGTGACGGCTGACGGATGACGCGTGACGGATGACGCGTGACAGATGACGCGTGACTGATGACGGATGACGCGTGACGCGTGACGGATGACAGATGACGCGTGACGGCTGACGGATGACGCGTGACGGATGACAGATGAAGCGTGACGGCTGACGGATGACGCGTGACAGATGACGGATGACGCGTGACGGCTGACGGATGACGCGTGACTGATGACGGATGACGCGTGACGCGTGACAGAAGACACGTGACGGATGACAGATGACGCGTGACGGCTGACGGATGACGCGTGACGGATGACAGATGACGCGTGACGGCTGACGGATGACGCGTGACGGCTGACGGATGACGGATGACGCGTGACTGATGACGCGTGACGGATGACAGATGACGCGTGACGGATGACGCGTGACAGATGGCGGATGACGCGTGACGGCTGACGGATGACGCGTGACTGATGACGGATGACGCGTGACGCGTGACGGATGACAGATGACGCGTGACGGCTGACGGATGACGCGTGACGGATGACAGATGACGCGTGACGGCTGACGGATGACGCGTGACTGATGACGGATGACGCGTGACGCGTGACGGATGACAGATGACGCGTGACGGCTGACGGATGACGCGTGACGGATGACAGATGACGCGTGACGGCTGACGGATGACGCGTGACGGCTGACGGATGACGCGTGACTGATGACGCGTGACGCGTGCCAGATGACGCGTGACGGATGACAGATGACGCGTGACGGCTGACGGATGACGCGTGACGCGTGACAGATGACGGATGACGCGTGACAGCTGACGGATGACGCGTGACTGATGACGCGTGACGCTTGCCAGATGACGCGTGACGGATGACAGATGACGCGTGACGGCTGACAGATGACGCGTGACGGCTGACGGATGACGCGTGACAGATGACGGATGACGCGTGACGGCTGACGGATGACGCGTGACAGATGACGTATGACGCGTGACGCGTGACAGATGACGCGTGACGGATGACAGATGACGCGTGACGCGTGACAGATGACGCGTGACGGATGACGCGTGACAGATGACGCGTGACGGATGACAGATGACGCTTGACGGCTGACGGATGACGCGTGACAGATGACGCTTGACGGCTGACGGATGACGCGGGACGGATGATGGATGACGCGTGACGGATGACGCGTGACAGATGACGCGTGACAGATGACGGATGACGCGTGACAGAAGACGCGTGACGGATGACAGATGACGCGTGACGGCTGACGGATGACGCGTGACGCGTGACGCGTGACTGATGACGCGTGAGGCGTGCCAGATGACGCGTGAAGCGTGCCAGATGACGCGTGGCGGATGACAGATGACGCGTGACGGCTGACGCATGACGCGTGACAGATGACGCGTGACGCGTGACGCGTGACAGATGACGTATGACGCGTGACGCGTGACAGATGACGTATGACGCGTGACGCGTGACAGATGACGCGTGACGGATGACAGATGACGCGTGACGGCTGACGGATGACGCGTGACAGATGACGCGTGACGCGTAACGCGTGACAGATGACGCGTGACAGATGACGGATGACGCGTGACGCGTGACAGATGAAGCGTGACGCGTGACGCGTGACAGATGACGCGTGACGCGTGACGGATGACAGATGACGCGTGACGGCTGACGGATGACGCGTGACGGATGACGCGTGACAGATGACGCGTGACAGATGACGGATGACGCGTGACGCGTGACAGATGACGTGTGACGGATGACAGATGACGCGTGACGGCTGACGGATGACGCGTGACGGATGACGCGTGATGGATGACGCGTGACAGATGACGCGTGACGCGTGACGGATGACAGATGACGCTTGACGGCTGACGGATGACGCGCGACGGATGATGGATGACGCATGACGGATGACGCGTGACGCGTGACAGATGACGCGTGACGGATGACAGATGACGCGTGACGGATGACAGATGACGCGTGACGGTTGACGGATGACGCGTGACGGATGACGCGTGACAGATGACGGATGACGCGTGACGCGGGACAGATGACTGATGACGGATGACGCGTGACTGATGACGCGTGACGCGTGCCAGATGACTCGTGACGGCTGACGGATGACGCGTGACAGATGACGCGTGACATGTGACAGATGACGTATGACGCGTGACGCGTGACAGATGACGCGTGACGGATGACAGATGACGCTTGACGGCTGACGGATGACGCTAGACGGATGATGGATGACGCGTGACGGATGACGCGTGACGCGTGACAGATGACGCGTGACGGATGACAGATGACGCGTGACGGATGACAGATGACGCGTGACGGTTGACGGATGACGCGTGACGGATGACGCGTGACAGATGACGGATGACGCGTGACGGTTGACGGATGACGCGTGACAGATGACGCGTGACGCGTGACAGATGACGTATGACGCGTGACGCGTGACAGATGACGCGTGACGGATGACAGATGACGCGTGACGCGTGACGGATGACGCGTGACGGATGACAGATGACGCTTGACGGCTGACGGATGACGCGCGACGGATGATGGATGACGCGTGACGGATGACGCGTGACAGATGACGGATGACGCGTGACGCGTGACAGATGACGCGTGACGGATGACAGATGACGCGTGACGGATGACAGATGACGCGTGACGGCTGACGGATGACGCGAGACGGATGACGCGTGACAGATGACGCGCGACAGATGACGGATAACGCGTGATGCGTGACAGATGACGCGTGACGGATGACAGATGGCGCGTGACGGCTGACGGATGACGCGTGACGGATGACGCGTGACAGATGACGCGTGACAGATGACGGATCACGCGTGACGCGTGACAGAAGACGCGTGACGGATGACAGATGACGCGTGACGGCTGACGGATGACGCGTGACGCGTGACTGATGACGCGTGAGGCGTGCCAGATGACGCGTGACGCGTGCCAGATGACGCGTGACGGATGACAGATGACGCGTGACAGATGACGAGTGACAGATGACGCGTGACAGATGACGCGTGACAGATGACGCGTGACAGATGACGAATCACGCGTGACAGATGACGGATGACGCGTGACGGCTGACGGATGACGCGTGACAGATGACGTATGACTCGTGACGCGTGACAGATGACGGATGACGCGTGACAGATGACGAGTGACGGCTGACGGATGACGCGCGACGGATGATGGATGACGCGTGACGGATGACGCGTGACAGATGACGGATGACGCGTGACGCGTGACAGATGACGCGTGACGGATGACAGATGACGCGTGACGGATGACAGATGACGCGTGACGGCTGACGGATGACGCGAGACGGATGACACGTGACGCGTGACGCGTGACAGATGACGGATGACGCGTGACGCGTGACAGATGACGCGTGACGGATGACAGATGACGCGTGACGGATGACAGATGACGCGTGACGGCTGACGGATGACGCGAGACGGATGACACGTGACGCGTGACAGATGACGCGTGACGGATGACAGATGACGCGTGACGGATGACAGATGACGCGTGACGGCTGACGCGTGACGCGTGACAGATGACGCGTGACGGATGACAGATGACGCGTGACGGATGACAGATGACGCGTGACGGCTGACGGATGACGCGTGACGGCTGACGGATGACGCGTGACAGATGACGTATGACTCGTGACGCGTGACAGATGACGGATGACGCGTGACAGATGACGAGTGACGGCTGACGGATGACGCGCGACGGATGATGGATGACGCGTGACGGATGACGCGTGACAGATGACGCGTGACGCGTGACGGATGACGCGTGACGGATGACAGATGACGCTTGACGGCTGACGGATGACGCGCGACGGATGATGGATGACGCGTGACGGATGACGCGTGACAGATGACGGATGACGCGTGACGCGTGACAGATGACGCGTGACGGATGACAGATGACGCGTGACGGATGACAGATGACGCGTGACGGCTGACGGATGACGCGAGACGGATGACACGTGACGCGTGACAGATGACGCGTGACGGATGACAGATGACGCGTGACGGATGACAGATGACGCGTGACGGCTGACGCGTGACGCGTGACAGATGACGCGTGACGGATGACAGATGACGCGTGACGGCTGACGGATGACGCGTGACGGATGACGCGTGACAGATGACGCGTGACAGATGACGGATCACGCGTGACGCGTGACAGAAGACGCGTGACGGATGACAGATGACGCGTGACGGCTGACGGATGACGCGTGACGCGTGACTGATGACGCGTGAGGCGTGCCAGATGACGCGTGACGCGTGCCAGATCACGCGTGACGGATGACAGATGACGCGTGACAGATGACGAGTGACAGATGACGCGTGACAGATGACGCGTGACAGATGACGGATCACGCGTGACAGATGACGGATGACGCGTGACGGCTGACGGATGACGCGTGACAGATGACGCGTGACGCGTGACGGATGAAAGATGACGCTTGACGGCTGACGGATGACGCGCGACGGATGATGGATGACGCGTGACAGATGACGTATGACGCGTGACGGATGACAGATGACGAGTGACAGATGACGCGTGACAGATGACGCGTGACAGATGACGGATCACGCGTGACGCGTGACAGAAGACGCGTGACGGATGACAGATGACGCGTGACGGCTGACGGATGACGCGTGACTGATGACGCGTGAGGCGTGCCAGATGACGCGTGACGCGTGCCAGATGACGCGTGACGGATGACAGATGACGCGTGACAGATGACGCGTGACAGATGACGTATGACGCGTGACGCGTGACAGATGACGTATGACGCGTGACGCGTGACGGATGACAGATGACGCGTGACGGCTGACGGATGACGCGTGACGGCTGACGGATGACGCGTGACAGATGACGCGTGACAGATGACGTATGACGCGTGACGCGTGACAGATGACGTATGACGCGTGACGCGTGACGGATGACAGATGACGCGTGACGGCTGACGGATGACGCGTGACAGATGACGGATGACGCGTGACGGCTGACGGATGACGCGTGACAGATGACGCGTGACGGATGACAGATGACGCGTGACGCGTGACAGATGACGCGTGACGGATGACGCGTGACAGATGACGCGTGACGGATGACGCGTGACAGATGACGCGTGACGGATGACAGATGACGCTTGACGGCTGACGGATGACGCGTGACAGATGACGCTTGACGGCTGACGGATGACGCGGGACGGATGATGGATGACGCGTGACAGATGACGGATGACGCGTGACAGAAGACGCGTGACGGATGACAGATGACGCGTGACGGCTGACGGATGACGCGTGAGGCGTGCCAGATGACGCGTGAAGCGTGCCAGATGACGCGTGACGGATGACAGATGACGCGTGACGGCTGACGGATGACACGTGACAGATGACGCGTGACAGATGACGTATGACGCGTGACGCGTGACAGATGACGTATGACGCGTGACGGATGACAGATGACGCGTGACGGCTGACGGATGACGCGTGACAGATGACGCGTGACGCGTAACGCGTGACAGATGACGTATGACGCGTGACGGATGACAGATGACGGCTGACGGATGACGCGTGACAGATGACGTGTGACGGATGACAGATGACGCGTGACGGCTGACGGATGACACGTGACAGATGACGCGTGACAGATGACGTATGACGCGTGACAGATGACGCTTGACGGCTGACGGATGACGCGTGACAGATGACGCTTGACGGCTGACGGATGACGCGGGACGGATGATGGATGACGCGTGACAGATGACGGATGACGCGTGACAGAAGACGCGTGACGGATGACAGATGACGCGTGACGGCTGACGGATGACGCGTGAGGCGTGCCAGATGACGCGTGAAGCGTGCCAGATGACGCGTGACGGATGACAGATGACGCGTGACGGCTGACGGATGACACGTGACAGATGACGCGTGACAGATGACGTATGACGCGTGACGCGTGACAGATGACGTATGACGCGTGACGGATGACAGATGACGCGTGACGGCTGACAGATGACGCGTGACAGATGACGTATGACGCGTGACGCGTGACAGATGACGTATGACGCGTGACGGATGACAGATGACGCGTGACGGCTGACGGATGACGCGTGACAGATGACGCGTGACGGCTGACGGATGATGCGTGACTGATGACGTGTGACAGATGACGGATGACGCGTGACGCGTGACAGAAGACGCGTGACGGATGACAGATGACGCGTGACGGCTGACGGATGACGCGTGACGGATGACGCGTGATGGATGACGCGTGACAGATGACGCGTGACGCGTGACGGATGACAGATGACGCTTGACGGCTGACGGATGACGCGCGACGGATGATGGATGACGCGTGACGGATGACGCGTGACAGATGACGCGTGACTTATGACGGATGACGCGTGACGCGTGACAGATGACGCGTGACGGATGACAGATGACGCGTGACGGATGACAGATGACGCGTGACGGTTGACGGATGACGCGTGACAGATGACGCGTGACGGATGACAGATGACGCGTGACGGATGACAGATGACGCGTGACGGCTGACGCGTGACGCGTGACAGATGACGCGTGACAGATGACGGATGACGCGTGACGGATGACGCGTGACAGATGACGCGTGACAGATGACGGATCACGCGTGACGCGTGACAGAAGACGCGTGACGGATGACAGATGACGCGTGACGGCTGACGGATGACGCGTGACGCGTGACTGATGACGCGTGAGGCGTGCCAGATGACGCGTGACGCGTGCCAGATCACGCGTGACGGATGACAGATGACGCGTGACAGATGACGAGTGACAGATGACGCGTGACAGATGACGCGTGACAGAAGACGCGTGACGGATGACAGATGACGCGTGACGGCTGACGGATGGCGCGTGACTGATGACGCGTGAGGCGTGCCAGATGACGCGTGACGCGTGCCAGATGACGCGTGACGGATGACAGATGACGCGTGACGGCTGACGGATGACGCGTGACAGATGACGCGTGACAGATGACGTATGACGCGTGACGCGTGACAGATGACGTATGACGCGTGACGGATGACAGATGACGCGTGACGGCTGACAGATGACGCGTGACAGATGACGTATGACGCGTGACGCGTGACAGATGACGTATGACGCGTGACGGATGACAGATGACGCGTGACGGCTGACGGATGACGCGTGACAGATGACGTGTGACGGATGACAGATGACGCGTGACGGCTGACGGATGACGCGTGACGGATGACGCGTGATGGATGACGCGTGACAGATGACGCGTGACGCGTGACGGATGACAGATGACGCTTGACGTCTGACGGATGACGCGCGACGGCTGACGGATGACGCGTGACGGATGACGCGTGATGGATGACGCGTGACAGATGACGCGTGACGCGTGACGGATGACAGATGACGCTTGACGTCTGACGGATGACGCGCGACGGATGATGGATGACGCGTGACGGATGACGCGTGACAGATGACGCGTGACTTATGACGGATGACGCGTGACGCGTGACAGATGACGCGTGACGGATGACAGATGACGCGTGACGGATGACAGATGACGCGTGACGGTTGACGGATGACGCGTGACAGATGACGCGTGACGGATGACAGATGACGCGTGACGGATGACAGATGACGCGCGACGGCTGACGGATGACGCGTGACAGATGACGCGTGACAGATGACGCGTGACAGATGACGCGTGACAGATGACGGATCACGCGTGACACGTGACGGATGACAGATGACGCGTGACGGCTGACGGATGACGCGTGACTGATGACGCGTGAGGCGTGCCAAATGACGCGTGACGCGTGCCAGATGACGCGTGACGGATGACAGATGACGCGCGACGGCTGACGGATGACGCGTGACAGATGACGCGTGACAGATGACGCGTGACAGATGACGCGTGACAAATGACGCGTGACAGATGACGTATGACGCGTGACGCGTGACAGATGACGCGTGACGGATGACAGATGACGCGTGACAGATGAAGCGTGACAGATGACGGATGACGCGTGACGCGTGACAGATGACGCGTGACGCGTGACGGTTGACGGATGACGCGTGACGGATGACGCGTGACAGATGACGGATGACGCGTGAGGGATGACGCGTGACGGCTGACGGATGACGCGTGGCAGATGACGCGTGACAGATGACGTATGACGCGTGACGCGTGACGGATGACAGATGACGCGTGACGGCTGACGGATGACGCCTGACAGATGACGCGTGACAGATGACGCGTGACAGATGACGGATGACGCGTGACGCGTGACAGAAGACGCGTGACGGATGACAGATGACTCGTGACGGCTGACGGATGACGCGTGACGCGTGACGCGTTACTGATGACGCGTGAGGCGTGCCAGATGACGCGTGACGGATGACAGATGACGCGTGACGGCTTGCGGATGACGCGTGACAGATGACGCGTGACAGATGACGTATGACGCGTGACGCGTGACAGATGACGTATGACGCGTGACGGATGACAGATGACGCGTGACGGCTGACGGATGACGCGTGACGGATGACAGATGACGCGTGACGGCTGACGGATGACGCGAGACGGATGACGCGTGACAGATGACGCGTGACAGATGACGGATGACGCGTGACGCGTGACGGATGACAGATGACGCGTTACGGCTGACGGCTGACGCGTGACGGATGACGCGTGACAGATGACGCGTGACAGATGACGCGTGATAGATGACGGATGACGCGTGACGCGTGACAGAAAACGCGTGACGGATGACAGATGACGGATGACGCGTGACGGATGACAGATGACGCGTGACGGATGACGCGTGACAGATGACGCGTGACAGAAGACGCGTGACGGATGACAGAAGACGCGTGACGGATGACAGATGACGCGTGACAGATGACGCGTGACGCGGGACGGATGACAGATGACGCGTGACGGATGACAGATGACGCGTTACGGCTGACGGATGACGCGAGACGGATGACGCGTGACAGATGACGCGTGACAGATGACGGATGACGCGTGACAGATGACGCGTGACGGATGACAGATGACGCGTGACGGCTGACGGATGACGCGTGACGGATGACGCGTGACAGATGACGCGTGACAGATGACGTATGACGCGTGACAGATGACGCGTGACGGATGACAGATGACGCGTGACGGCTGACGGATGACGCGTGACAGATGACGCGTGACAGATGACGCGTGACAAATGACGCGTGACATGTGACAGATGACGTATGACGCGTGACGCGTGACAGATGACGCGTGACGGATGACAGATGACGCGTGACGGATGACGCGTGACGCGTGACAGATGACGGATGACGCGTGACGCGTGACAGAAGACGCGTGACGGATGACAGATGACGCGTGGCAGATGACGCGTGACAGATGAAGCGTGACAGATGACGGATGATGCGTGACGCGTGACAGATGACGCGTGACGCGTGACGGTTGACGG
Organism: Brachyopa scutellaris; assembly: GCA_949775065.1. Lineage (NCBI taxonomy): Eukaryota > Metazoa > Arthropoda > Insecta > Diptera > Syrphidae > Brachyopa > Brachyopa scutellaris. The sequence continues at coordinate 110,242,758 of OX459112.1, forward strand.
ATGACGCGTGACGGATGACGCGTGACAGATGACGCGTGACAGATGACGTATGACGCGTGACAGATGACGCGTGACGGATGACAGATGACGCGTGACGGCTGACGGATGACGCGTGACAGATGACGCGTGACAGATGACGCGTGACAGATGACGCGTGACAGATGACGCTTGACAAATGACGCGTGACGCGTGACGCGTGACAGATGACGTATGACGCGTGACGCGTGACAGATGACGCGAAACGGATGACAGATGACGCGTGACGGCTGACGGATGACGCGTGACAGATGACGCGTGACAGATGAAGCGTGACAGATGACGGATGACGCGTGACAGATGACGCGTGACGCGTGACGGTTGACGGATGACGCGTGACGGATGACGCGTGACAGATGACGGATGACGCGTGACGCGGGACAGATGACTGATGACGGATGACGCGTGAGGGATGACGCGTGACGCGTGACGGATGACAGATGACGCGTGACGGCTGACGTCACGCGTCACGCGTCATCCGTCATCTGTCACGCGTCGTCGTCCGTCATCTGTCACGCGTCATCTGTCACGCGTCACGCGTCATCTGTCACGCGTCACGCGTCATCTGTCACGCGTCATCCGTCATTCGTCATCCATCATCAGTCACGCGTCATCCGTCACGCGTCACGCGTCACGCGTCATCCGTCATCTGTCACGCGTCATCTGTCATCCGTCACGCGTCATCTGTCACGCGTCACGCGTCATCAGTCACGCGTCACGCGTCATCTGTCATCCATCACGCGTCTTCTGTCACGCGTCATCCGTCATCTGTCACGCGTCATCTGTCACGCGTCATCCGTCAGCCGTCACGCGTCATCTGTCACGCGTCACGCGTCATCCGTCATCCGTCACGCGTCATCCGTCAGCCGTCACGCGTCATCCGTCATCAGTCACGTGTCTTCTGTCACGCGTCACGCGTCATCTGTCACGCGTCATCTGTCATCCGTCACGTGTCATCTGTCACGCGTCACGCGTCATACGTCATCCGTCATCCGTCAGCCGTCACGCGCCATCTGTCATCCGTCACGCGTCATCTGTCAGTCGTCACGCGTCATCTGTCATCTGTCACGCGTCATCTGCCACGCGTCACGCGTCATCTGTCATCCGTCACGCGTCATCTGTCACGCGTCACGCGTCATCAGTCACGCGTCATCTGTCATCCGTCACGCGTCTTCTGTCACGCGTCACGCGTCATCCGTCATCTGTCACGCGTCATCTGTCAAGCGTCATCCGTCAGCCGTCACGCGTCATCTGTCACGCGTCACGCGTCATCCGTCGCGCGTCATCCGTCAGCCGTCACGCGTCATCCATCATCTGTCACGCGTCATCTGTCACGCGTCATCCGTCACGCGTCATCCGTCAGCCGTCACGCGTCATCTGTCATCTGTCACGCGTCATCTGTTACGCGTCACGCGTCATCCGTCAGCCGTCACGCGTCATCTGTCATCCGTCACGCGTCTTCTGTCACGCGTCATCTGTCACGCGTCATCCGTCAGCCGTCACGCGCCTTCTGTCAAGCGTCACGCGTCATCCGTCATCTGTCACACGTCATCAGTCACGCGTCACGCGTCACGCGTCATCCGTCATCCGTCATCTGTCACGCGTCATCCGTCACGCGTCATCCGTCAGCCGTCACGCGTCATCTGTCATCCGTCACGCGTCATCTGTCACGCGTCACGCGTCATCCGTAATCTGTCACGCGTCATCTTTCACGCGTCATCTGTCATCCGTCACGCGTTATCTGTCAGCCGTCACGCGCCATCTGTCATCCGTCACGCGTCATCTGTCACGCGTCACGCGTCATCTGTCACGTGTCATCTGTCACGCGTCATCCATCATCAGTCACGCGTCATCCGTCATCAGTCACGCGTCATCCGTCAGCCGTCACGCGTCATCTGTCATCCGTCACGCGTCATCCGTCACGCGTCACGCGTCATACGTCATCTGTCACGCGTCACGCGTCATTCGTCATCTGTCACGCGTCATCCGTCACGCGTCATCCATCATCAGTCACGCGTCATCCGTCATCAGTCACGCGTCATCCGTCAGCCGTCACGCGTCATCTGTCATCCGTCACGCGTCATACGTCATCTGTCACGCGTTGTCTCCATTATGTAAAAGAGAATCAATACGAAGTTTCTGTTTGTTAGCAGCAGGCGGACAGTATTTTGTTTTTGCTGCGTAAGTTTTAATTCTACGTAAGCCGGTCCGGAGTGCGCTCCATAGGAACAAAATTAGGTGTTGGGTGGAAAATTGTGTGTGGCCAGCATATTGAAAAACAAAAAATCGTTACTTGCTGAATGGAGCACTACTGTCACGAATGAGCAAAAAAAAACTGAGGTTTCATAGCAGCGATGTAAAGAAGGTCGATACATTGACATATGAATGATTTCTCAAAGCTCGCTAAAAGCGCATCCCTACTTCTGGACCTTTCATTCAAAAGAAAGCCAATTGCAATGAAGATTTATTTCACAAATTTTAAGGCATCATCCGCTTTTATTTTTACCCGACTATTGCAGAATTAAGGGTTCTGGTTTTTACAGGCTGGGTTTGTTTTATATTTAGCGATGTCACCTCGTACAGCCTCAACTATGGAACCGCTTCCTCCTTAATATGGGTATCAAATGAAAGGGTTTGACAAGTAGAATATGACATTGCACATTACACTCTTCATATTTTCTAAAACTAAATAAATAATTAAGTTAAAAAAACTAGAACCCGACTACGGAAAAAGTAACTAAAAAGTACGAAAAAAGATGAAACGAAACGATCATGTTCAGAGTATAGCCGTGGTCGCATGCCACTTTGCCCTATGTATGCGTACTTATGTATATAAAAACGTTATTTTAACGACGTAGTCGGGTTTTAGTTTTGTTAACCTAATTTTTTTTATTATTTTTCCTCTCAAGGGGACACTCTTATGTGGACAAAAAAAAACCCGTCCCGTGGCTGCCCACTTAAGAGAGATTTCACTGTAGTATTTATTCCGGTTTATATAGCCGAAAGCCGGTCGGTGGGACTTTAATCCACCCTTACTAGAGCATCTTTTTTCTATTTATTCACAGATCCTACAACCAGACGTCCTAACCAGAGTCAGGGAATATGTTCCACAAATTATTAAATTCACCCAAAAGATCATCGCCAATGGAATGGCATACTCCGCAAATGGTTCCGTTTACTTCGATGTCAATGGTTTTGATAAGAAACCCAACCATCACTATGCGAAATTAGTCCCGGAAGCTTATGGCGACACAAAATCACTGCATGACGGTGAAGATGATTTGTCACTAGCGGAAGATCGTCTGTCGGAAAAGCGGTCACCCAACGATTTTGCTCTCTGGAAAGCAAGTAAAGCGGGCGAACCGTTCTGGGATAGTCCCTGGGGTCGTGGACGTCCCGGTTGGCATGTTGAATGCTCCGCGATGGCGTCGCATATTTTTGGTCAAACTATGGATATCCACACGGGAGGTATAGACTTAAAATTTCCTCATCATGATAATGAGCTGGCGCAATCAGAAGCTGCATTTGATCACCCCGAGTGGGTAAAGTATTTCCTTCATACAGGGCATCTGACCACAGCCGGTTGCAAGATGTCGAAATCATTGAAAAATTTCGTAACTATTCAACAAGCACTGAAAAAGCATAGCGCCAGCCAGCTGCGATTGGCTTTCTTAATGCATGCGTGGAAGGATACGTTAGACTACTCAGAGAACACAATGGAAATGGCTGTTCAGTTTGAGAGGTTCTTAAAAGTAAGTGTAAAAAATCTAATAAATTGTTTCCTATGTTATAATTTCCTTTTTGGACAGGAATTCTTCCTCAATGTAAAAGACTTAACGCGACATTTGCTCACCGAAAAACCTCTAAAGCACTTCGACGCATGGAATCCAGTAGAGACTGCCTTGCAATTAAAATTCAACTATTCACAAAAACAGATACACGAGGCATTGTGTGGTAAGTTTGCATCGAATATTTCTGTAGTGCTGCTGATTATAGACTCTTTTTTTATATAGATAATGTTGACACCCGAACTGCACTGGATGCCATTCGCGATCTAGTATCAGCATCCAACATACACATTCGTGAAACCAAGTGCATGAAACCGAATTCCCTACTCTTGCGCAAGATTGCCGCGTACATCACTGATCTGCTACATATTTTCGGAGTCATAGCTGGTCATCGTGGTGGAATCGGTTTCCCAGTAGGTGGTTCTGCTGCTGGCGAAGCGAATGGTTCTGATTTGGAGATGATTTTAATGCCATACGTAACAACGTTGGCAGATTTCCGAAATCAGATTCGCGAACAAGCCAAAACGATGAAAGCTGTCGATATTTTGAAATTGTGTGATGAATTACGTGACGATATTCTCCCAAACTTGGGTGTGCGCTTGGAAGATCGTGAATGCGGAGCGTTTGCAGTGAAACTAGTCGATAAGGAATCCCTGCAAAAGGAACGTGACGCAAAAAAAGCTTTCGAAGAAGAAAAAGCCGCAGAAAAGGAGAGGAAAAAACAAGCGGCAGCTGCCGCCAATGCTATGAAAGAGGCACAAAAAAAAGTCGATCCTAAGAAAATGTTTTTAATTGATACCGACAAGTATTCAGCATTTGATGTTAATGTAGGGTCAACGATAATTTTTAATATTGATTTCGTCTAATTTTTTTTTTTCAATAACAGGACCTACCAACGCATGACAAAGAAGGAAAGGAAATAAGTAAAGGTCAGACAAAAAAACTACAAAAACTCCAACAACAGCAGGAAGCACGATATAAGGAATATCTAGAAACTGTCAATGGTGCTTGAGCTTGGTTATTTAATTGATTAGTTTTGATTGATTTTTGTGTGCCTTTTAAAAGTTAACCTGTTCGCTTGTATTCGTCATCAGTAATTTTTTCATATTTCGAAGTTCACTTTTTTTATGATTTTGTAAAAGCTTATTTATAAATTATACCACGCATCTGAATCATCACTACTTTTGTGTTTTATTAATTACAGACCGTATTCCACAACTTTTTAGTAAATATCACTTGTGGAGAGCTTACTCGCCTTGTGTAAAATAAAAAATATAAATTACGTTTAACAAACAATAACTTTATTTACTTAATATTTTTGGTTTATGTTTCGCTTCGATTTAAAATTGTTTTTTCTTCTTCTCGTTGTATGGTTTTGCCTCCGCTGCCCGTCGTTGAAATCTTCGTACTGGTGGGCAAACTGATGAAACTTCAGATCGTTGCTGATAGAAGAAGGTTTCTTATTGGTCCGCCAATCCTGTCGTCGTTTCTATTTTTCTGTCCCTCTGGTGTTCGATCCTCGATGTATGTTTCTTTATAAATGTCACTTTCTCGGACGTGTGACGTCACTCGTTGGCGATGACACCCCACCCTCCGCGAATCGTCGAAGAGATTCACCACTTACTTGAAGCACGGCTAGCTTGGAAGCCGGGCGGCGAAGCATTCCTTTCGTAGTTTTGACCTCTGCGCTCCTGACCTGTCCATCTTTCGCTGGATACACCTTTGTAATTCTGCCGCGTTGCCATTTACTTCGGGGTTGACCGGCGTCGCATATAACAACAAGATCGCCAACCTTGAGGGCTGGTACTGTATCATGCCACTTGCTACGTTTCGTCAATATCGGGAGATACTCCAAGATCCACCGCTTCCAAAATCGATCCTTAAGTTGTTGCGATATTTTCCACTGTTTACGGCCGCATATTGGTGTGTCGTCTAGATTAGGTGTTTGTGTTGAATTTGGAACCCCAATTAGAAAGTGGTTTGGTGTTATTGGTTCGTCTTCTTCCGAATTAACCGGCAATTCCGTCAGAGGTCTGGAGTTCACGATGTTTTCTGCCTCGATTAATAGGCTTCGCAGGGTTTCAACCTTTGGTGCTTCTTCACGGAGTGTTACTAGTAGGATCTTTTTGACTGACTGCACCATCCTCTCCCATACACCTCTTTCGCTGGGATTCAGCGGGCAATTGAACTTCCATTCGATCCGTCTTGCTGTCATCTCACCTTGGATCGCATCAAAGTCGAACAACTGGGCTTCTCGTTTAAGCTCTCGTTGGGCTCCAATAAAATTCGTGCCATTGTCGCTCCTTATACGGACCGGAGTTCCTCTTCTGTTGACAAAGTTTCGCAGGCATAAGATCATTGCGTCAGTAGATAAGTCGGCTGCTAATTCCAGATGAATAGCTCTGATGGTGAGGCACGTAAACAATGCCACCCATCTTTTCTCTCTCCTGCGTCCGATAGCGACTTGTAGTGGACCAAAATAATCAAGACCTGTATATGTAAATGGTCGAATGAAGGGCGTCAATCGGTCTGCTGGTAGTTGTCCCATCAATGGAGTTACAGGTTTGGCACGATTAAGTTTGCAGATTTGACAATTTTTTCTCACCCTTTTCAATACTGCACGGACTCGAGGCACCCAGTACCGCTGACGGACTTCACTGATGATAAGGGCATCGTTTTGGTGATGTAGAAGATGATGGTAATGGTATACGATCAGATGTGTCAATGGGTGGTGCTGCGGCAAAATTACAGGGCATCTAGCTTCAGCCGGAAGGCAATTTGCTGCATCAATACGTCCCCGAAGGCGGAGTAACCTGTTTTCATCTAGGTATGGGGTTAACTGGTATATGGTGCTGTTTCTTGTGACGGGTAATCCCTTCTCCAAGCAGGATCTTTCCTCACAAAATTCGTTTCTTTGGGCCTGTAGGCAAAGAACCTTTTCGGCTGCTGCTATTTCCGATGGCGTAAGCGTATTATTTGAGGGCGCTGGGTTTCTTGCTGAAGTACGTATAGGGCGATTGATGGTCCGTGAATCAGTATCCTTTGCGGTAACTTCTGCTCTCACTTTGTTAAGCCATGTTCGACTTCGCAGCACCCAAGCCACAATTCTTCTGAGTTTACTAAAGGAAGAAAAGTTAGCGATATTTATTAATTGGCTACTTGCCTGGCCAATGTGAAGCATCCTAGGCGGAAGAACTTGCAGTGTTTCGGGAACTTGATCGTCATGATAATTCGGCCAATGCTGTTCGGAAAGTCGAAGAAATTCTGGTCCCGTTATCCATCGGCTATTCGTGATAAATCTTGGTGGGTACGTGGCTCTTGTGGCGTCGTCTGCCACGTTTAACTCTGACGGAAGCCAGCACCAGTCTGCGGGTTTCGATGTGTCCAGTATCTCTGCTACTCGGTGTGCGACGAAAGGTTTATATCTTCGCTTGGAGGACCCAATCCACCAAATTGTTGTTTTTGAGTCGCTCCAAAATACGACTCGTGAAATTGGCACATTGTGATTTGCGCATATGCTCGTCTGAAGTCGGCTTCCCAGAACTGCGGCTTATAGTTCCAGGCGGGGGACTGAAAGCAGCTTTTTTGGAGCACATCTGGTTTTACCGGAAACAAAGGCAACGTCTACTTCTCCTTGACATTGTATGCGAAAGTAGCCTACGGCAGCAAAGGCGCTTTTACTGGCGTCGGCAAATATGTGGGGCTCGAGACTTTCAGCTGATGACAGTTTCGGCGAGTAACAGCGGCTTACTTTGAATTGTTTGATCCTGTCCAACTCGGACCACCAGAGGGTCCATCGGCGGTGTAGTTCACATGGTAGAGGATCGTCCCAGCCAATACCAGTATTCCAGGTGTTTTGTAGTAGAATCTTCGAGTATATGAGAAAATCGGCAAGGAGTCCGTATGGGTCGAAGACGGTCATTACAATACCCAACATTTCTCTCTTCGTCGGTGGTCTCGTTGCTTGTAAAACCTCGTTGGCGATTTTGTGGAACTTCAGACTTCAGAAGCGGAAAGTATCGTCTTCGGTGTTCCAATACATTCCCAGTACTTTCTCCACTTCCTTGTCCGATTCTAGGCTGACTGATGACTGAGCAGGGCACCATAAGTCGTTTAGTTTATCTTGAATTCTCTTCTTGTTGCTCACGAAGCTACGAAGCGTGAAGCCACCCTCCGCATGAATCCTTTTTACATCCTGACTAACTTGCTCGGCTTCCGATTCACTGGCAAAACTGCAGACAAAATCGTCCACGTAATGGTTGTCCACTATTCTGGCGACGGCCTCCGGGTACTTTTTTTCAAATTCCATGGCGTTTTTGTTCTTGATGTATTCTGCTGAACAGGGTGAACACGCGGCGCCGAAGATCATCGATGTCATCACATAAGTACCAATCGGACTGTCTGCTTTCCCATCTCTCCACAAAAATCTTTGGGCTACCTGATCAGCTGGGCGAATTTTGATCTGAGAGAACATCTCCTGTATGTCGGCGACCACTCCAACAACACCCTGGCGAAAACTGAACAGGACTGACAATAACGGCTTGGCTTGCTCGGGACCTTTGAGTAACATCGAGTTGAGGGAAATACCATTAACCTCGGCGGCTGCGTCGAAAACTACTCGAAGTTTCCCAGGCTTATGATGGCTAGTTACTCCAAAGTGTGGCAAGTACCATGTTCGGCTATTTGTAGTTGCTGCTTCCTCTGGTTGAAGTTGTCTGGCATAACCCTTTTTCACGTAGCTGGATATTTGCGATTGATACAATTGGGCGAAATCCGGATCTCTCCGCATCTTGGCTTCAATGTTGTAGAGACGCCTCGTTGCCATCTTCAGGCTATCCGGTAGGACTATATCATCTTGGCGCCATAGTAGACCAGTCTCGAAACGTTTCCCAACTTGTTTTGTTGTTGATTCCAAAATTTGCCTGGCTCGGCTATCATCAGTAGACTCCAACACAGTTTCCACCTTGCGCACACCAAAACTTTCCACCGTAAAGTACGCCTCGACCAACTTGTTCAGCTCCCTGAATCCCTCTGCTTCCTTGATGTGCATAACCACCGGCAAACTGCTGTTATCGGCGTGCTGGGGTCCATAGGCAACCCATCCCAGTTTAGTATTTGTGGCGATTATTTTCTCCTCTTTGTCCTCGACTACTGCTCTGGCAACACCCAGGTGGCAATTATCCAATCCTATTAGCAATACTGGTCTGGCTTTGTTGTAGTTACGAACGGGGACATCTTTCAGGTACTGGAAACTCTCCTTGTTGAATGACTGGCTAGGTAGACTCAAATCTTTCACCGTTCTCACGTTCCTCAGAGAAAAGCGTTGATCTCCCTTTTCTACGCCTTGAACTTCTACTGCTACCTTTCTTGACCGTTCCGTTACCACTTTGTCTCCATACCACTGTAGCGTTAGTGGCTGTGCTTGACCCTTGAGACCCAACTTGTCCGCCACTTCTTCCTCTAAGATGGTAATTGATGACCCTTCGTCGAACATCGCGTAGGCTGGTATTTCTCCTTTTGGCCCAGTCAGTGTTACTGGCAGAATCCGGAATAGTTGTCCTATATTGTTTCCCGTTTGGCATGTAAGTATTGGTGACGATGTCTGTGAAGTCGTAGGGTTGACGTCTACTGGTTCTCGAGGTGGCACTGAAGTGACTTTAACTACCGATGTATTGGTTGGCAACAAGTTAGTTTCCTCGTGTAAAAGCTTGTGGTGGAATTTAGCACATCCGTTTTCATTGCATCTTCTTCTACTGCGGCACAATGCAGTTCCATGACCCGGTTTGATGCATGAAAAACACAGATGTTTATCTTTCACGAGCTTCCAGCGATCTTTGATGACTAAATTCTTAAATTCACCACACTCGCTTACCTGGTGATTGCCCCCGCAGCCTATGCACTGTCCTTTTGTTGTGTTCCTAGATCCCGTTACAATCCGCTCGTTGGTGTGAAACATTCTTCTGGCATGTTGAACCTGGTTTCTGGCCACCCCTGGAGTGACTGATTGCGGCAGAAGTTGTATTATCTTCGCCTGCTCGTTCAACCACACAGCAAAATCCTTGATTGTCGCATATGGTGTTATGCTCAACGCCTTCTTAGCCCATTCATACCTCCTGGAAATCGGCAGCTTCAAAACAAGTTCTCCCAGCAGCATTGGATTAGTGAGATGCTGCTCACATTTAGCAGCTACCAAAAAGGCGACAACATTTTGTACCATAGTAGTAAATGGGATCATCTGTTCCACCTTGGCTTCAACAATATTTGGAAATTGCTGTATTTTTTGGAGCTGGGCCTTTACTAGTACTTCTGGACGTCCAAACCGAAACGTTAACGTCTGAATCGCTTGCTCCAAGTTACTAGGATGGATAAGAAGCGACACTACTGACTCCATGGCTTCACCCTGCAGGCATCTCTGCAAACGAATTGTGTTCTCCATCGCTGAATATCGAAAATTTCTCGTAGTTTCCTCGTAGTTTGCCAGGAATAACGGCCAATCTTCTGGTTTCCCGGAAAAATTTGGCAAATCGTATAACTTCTTATACTGTGCAATAATTCCCGTTTCAGGTGATCCTGTTGACGATCGACTGTTAGATGGTGTGATGGTTGGCCGCATTTCTTCCGCTATAGGGCGATGCTCCAGGGCGTTGGTTTCGTTCCTTTGGCGATCGATCGCCTCACGTAGACGTTGTGTCTCTGCTTGGTTGACTCCTGTGTCCTTTCGTAGATCCTCGACTGACTGCTTGAGCGCTGTGAGTTGTGTCAACAGGTTAGTCATGAGCTCTTTGTCCATCGCTTGTTGTTGCCCCTCCATTATGGTTGCGTCGAAGAAATCCGCGTCAGAATCTTCGGCACTTCCTGAACTTTCCACGTCTGAAAGCACTTTGGCGTTGTTTATATATCTGGCTGGTGCCTTTCCCTTGTTGACGCGACTGCTTCTGCGTAATGGCGAGGACATTCAGTCATACACATACAAAATTAACTGGCACTTTCTTCTGCGTAGCGGCAAATATATTTAGTCACACAAAATTAACAGGAACCTTCTTCTGCGTAGCGGTAGATATATGTATATATATTCACACGAAATTAACTGGAACTTTCTTCTGCAAATTAACAGGAACTTTCTTCTGCAAATTAACAGCAACTTTCTTCAGCAAATTAACAGCAACTTTCTTCTGCGTAGCGGCGAGGACGGCTGTAAAGGTATAGTCGGACAGCAGATGTTTTTTTTTTTTTGGTAAAGTATTTTTGGTACTTACCGCACTGCTGCAGCTCAATTGAGCGGCAGCAGAAAATGACGATGATGACTTTTATAATACTCTTATCTATCGGCGGCTCCAACGTAGTCTGATAGTTGAGTGGCAGCAAAGAATTATTTGGCGGCGGCTCCAATTGGCTGTGGCTATGGCAATTTAAGCCTTTATTGGATTATGGCTTATGGCTATGGCGGTTGTTGCAGGAAATAAAATTATTTCGGTGGCGGCTCCAACTGGCTGTGGCGGTTGAGTGAAAGGAAATAAAATTATTTCGGCGGCGGCTCCAATTGGCTGAGGCTATGGCGATTTAAGCCTTTATTGGGTATTTCAACGACTGTGACTGGGCAGCGGAGCACTCATTAAAACAACTCGCGAAAGTGATGTTTTAAGAACGAATTTTAAAAATTGTAAAATAAAAAATATAAATTACGTTTAACAAACAATAACTTTATTTACTTAATATTTTTGGTTTATGTTTCGCTTCGTTTTAAAATTGTTTTTTTCTTCTTCTCGTTGTATGGTTTTGCCTCCGCTGCCCGTCGTTGAAATCTTCGTACTGGTGGGCAAACTGATGAAACTTCAGATCGTTGCTGATAGAAGAAGGTTTCTTATTGGTCCGCCAATCCTGTCGTCGTTTCTATTTTTCTGTCCCTCTGGTGTTCGATCCTCGATGTATGTATCTTTATAAATGTCACTTTCTCGGACGTGTGACGTCACTCGTTGGCGATGACACGAGGCAACCATATTTTTACTATTCGCTTTTTTCAAAGTACAGTACAGAGTACATAAATCTACAACATGCTTAATATAACCCAGTTTTAAACTAAATTTTTATTCAGTAATAACAACTCAAGTTAAAATATAAATGTTTAGGCAGATGTATAGACAAACGAATGTAAAAAAAATAAATACATGTATTTAAATGCTACATAAACAAATCCATTACAAGAACAAAAAAGAATAGAAACTGTTTTGAAAATGAAACATTCGTTAGATCTACAAATCGTCGATCCAATCCATTGCTAATGGAAACTCGGAACGTTCATTGTCCGCTGCCAATAAGTTCTCTAACAATTTCTTATCGTCAAACTCATATGGATCCTGGAGCTCGAATGTGAGTTCGAAGTCATCTGCAAAATCGATTGGTTGCAAGTTACGATCATTTATATCATAGTCATTTTTTTCATCATGATCTCCATTCAAGATACGTTCCAAGATTTCCGGTTCCAGAACATTCATTTCTGACCATATTTGTTCCAAGCCTGTACGAAGGAATATATGATTACCTTTTTAAATAGAACTTTGTACATCTACTTCTTACTTTTGGAGCATTTCTCATTACATGTCCTTGGAACTGGCAAATTCTTTCGCATCAACTCTTCAGGTTTATTTGACGCAATCGGTTGGATTTTTTGTGCTGCCTCACACTTTTGATGACTGACCACATGAGATTTAGCTTGTTCGACTTGTTTTTTAAGCAAATCAGTGCAAATCGACTTTGATGGACCAGCGGTTAGTCCCTTGAACGGTGTATTAGTCGAAGATTGATTGTGAATTACATTTTTTTATTTCACCGAATGCATGTTTGCGGATGTTGTGCTTCCGTTCAGAGTTAAATTGTTTATGCTGTAAATGTCTTTGTCCATAATTTTCACCATCGATGAACAATTTTTCGTTTTGTGCTGCCGACGTGTTTACTATTTTTAGCGCGTGATTTAATTACTCAAGCAAACACTACTTTGTTATAAACTGATAGCGTTTGAGTAAAATAACTAATTGTATTGATATATTCAATTAAAACAAATAAGTTGTACAGTAAGGTTGCCGCGAAAATGACTAAAAACTCGCTGCTAAATATTTTTTTAATTTAAATTCGAAACGATGACATTTAGTAGTGTTAAGGTGATAGAGTCAGCTGCCAAATCGACTTGAAACCTGAATTTAGTAGAAACTTTTAAGAAAGTAAAATGTACTAGATTAAAGTGGGGAGAAAATTTAAAAATGTTGCTGAATAAATACATATACCACCGTTCTGCATTTCTGCATTGCTTGGATGGTACAAGCATTCACCTTCACTCATTAAAAGAGATAATGTTTTATTTTGTAGTAAATTTCTGTAATAAAATAAGTTAAGTATGGCAGCACCCTGGTCCACGAGGTGGAAGTTGTGCTGTGTGGTGAGTTTACCCCCATTTTGTTAAATTGAATTGTAAAACTGCGACATATCTAGACATGCACACGAATAATGTAACTGAAGTCAAAAGGGTCGATGTGTTCTTACTTCTGTAAAAGATTTGATATTTAATAAAAGTTTAGTTTTGTTCTCTATTATAATATAATAGATCGTGTTAGTTTTATTACTTTTTGTGAGATTACAATTTTATTAATAGAAATTGTTAATTACAATTTCTTATCATATTCCATCCAGTCGTTGGAAGACCTTCACTCTTCAACCGTTGTACTAACTTCCTCCAGAAATCCTAAGTACCCTTTAGCAAAACCCTTTACAAAATTTTGATTTTCTTCCATGTAATACACAAGATCTGATTTTCGTGTTTCCCCTATTTAACAAATCAATTATTTGAATACGCTAATGGAAGTCTTATTTGTATAATTCGCCCCTGTGATGAATTCCGACCGGTTTGAAAACGGACGAAATTACAACGGATGAATTCGGAAAAATCCGTTAATTTTGAATTCTTCCCTTGTAATTCCGTCCGTTTTCAAACCGGTAGGAATTCATCACAGGGGTGAATGTTTCAAAATGATTCTGATCATCATTAATTAATTCAATTTACAAGGGTATGTGAATATAGTTGAGTGATAAGTTCAATGAAAAAGACGTCGGTTGTAACGCGGCAAAGTAATTCAAGATTTTGATACACTTAATTTACATTTAATACATTACGCCACACCATACATCTGCACTAAATAACCGCGAACGTAGCTCTTCTTATTTTTACCTTTGAACAATATTAAAATAAAAATAAACTAATATTCAACAAAAGTACAAAAAGAACATATGTACCTAATAAAATAACACTCAACTGTAAACGCTAACCGTGTTTTATTATCCCCGTGATCTGATCCGGATCAGATCAACAAATAAGTTTGTTTGCATTATGCCTCTACACACACCTAGTATAGACACCATGGTATGCAAATGTACTACATGTCTGTCACGGTATACGACGCTTATACCAGCCGAGCAACATGGTATACAGCGTGGTATCTATAGCCGTGTTTTATTATCCCCGTGATCTGATCCGGATCAGATCAACAAATAAGTTTGTGTGCATTACAACAACAATCCGAGATCTTGCTTCTTGTCAAGATCAAGTTTCGTGATCCAAAAATTAGTTCGACTATTTCTCACTATGGTACACTTTCGTTTGTGAATGTTGCTGTATTATCGACAATTGCCAAGGGTAAATATTGCCAGATTAGAATATAAAAATATTATTGGCAATCCAAATATCATTAATGTTATTTTGTTCGAATAAATTAATTTTTCTGCTCATAATGATATTTAAGCGAAGTGAAACTGAAATTATAGCTGCAAAATATTATTCTGATTCGGTATCTGTTAATCAAAATTAACAATTTCCTCCTAAAAAATAAAACAATCATCCGTCACGCGTCATCCATCATCAGTCACGCGTCATCCGTCATCAGTCACGCGTCATCCGTCAGCCGTCACGCGTCATCTGTCATCCGTCACGCGTCATACGTCATCTGTCACGCGTTGTCTCCATTATGTAAAAGAGAATCAATACGAAGTTTCTGTTTGTTAGCAGCAGGCGGACAGTATTTTGTTTTTGCTGCGTAAGTTTTAATTCTACGTAAGCCGGTCCGGAGTGCGCTCCATAGGAACAAAATTAGGTGTTGGTTGGAAAATTGTGTGTGGCCAGCATATTGAAAAACAAAAAATCGTTACTTGCTGAATGGAGCACTACTGTCACGAATGAGCAAAAAAAAAACTGAGGTTTCATAGCAGCGATGTAAAGAAGGTCGATACATTGACATATGAATGATTTCTCAAAGTTCGCTAAAAGCGCATCCCTACTTCTGGACCTTTCATTCAAAAGAAAGCCAATTGCAATGAAGATTTATTTCACAAATTTTAAGGCATCATCCGCTTTTATTTTTACCCGACTATTGCAGAATTAAGGGTTCTGGTTTTTACAGGCTGGGTTTGTTTTATATTTAGCGATGTCACCTCGTACAGCCTCAACTATGGAACCGCTTCCTCCTTAATATGGGTATCAAATGAAAGGGTTTGACAAGTAGAACATGACACTGCACATTACACTCTACATATTTTCTAAAACTAAATAAATAATTAAGTTAAAAAAACTAGAACCCGACTACGGAAAAAGTAACTAAAAAGTACGAAAAAAGATGAAACGAAACGATCATGTTCAGAGTATAGCCGTGGTCGCATGCCACTTTGCCCTATGTATGCGTACTTATGTATATAAAAACGTTATTTTAACGACTATAACGTTTCCCATTAATTTAAAACAAATACTTTTATTTAAAACAAATATTCCATTTTATTATTTCAGTTTCTGTTTACACGTCTGCATCTGTCGGATGCCTATCTATATCTGTTTGCCCTACTTCTCTAGTCATCGTTCTCACTCGTTACAGAATCGGCCATCCTGACCCCTTCGTCGTCCTCGTCGAAGCCGATGTCGATCTGTATCCATTTCTTCATGCGGTCTGATGCCCATATTGCCGAATATGGTTTTTGGTTTCGAGGTGCATACGGCATATCTGCTACTTGGTATCTGTCGTGAGGAAGAACAGCTGTGACAATATACGGGCCGCGATATCGCACCTCTAGCTTGCACGATGTTCCTGTCGCTGCTGCACCATCGTTCGGAGTCATAACCAAGTCGCCGACATTGTACTGCTTTGCCTTAGAGTACTTCGAATCGTGTCGCTGTTTTTGTGCATCTTGCTTCTTTGTCATGGAATCAATAGCTTCTTTGCGCAACTGCTCAATTTCTCGTTCAGCTTGATTTAAATTGACTGACTGTGTGAGAGCATCACGTAGCGGGTCCCTGGGAATATATCCCATTAGAAGTCGATGGGCGGTTTTGCCTGTGGCCTCGTTATGAGTGTTGTTAATTCCCCACTGTACCGTCTTTACTTGTTGGTCCCACTTATTTTCTTCTTCGACGGTGGCTAGTAGAGCATGCAATATAGTCCTATTATACCGCTCAACTTGACCGTTAGCCCGAGGTGTTCTGGTGGCAGTAAGTACGTGTTGGATTGCATAGTTTTTCATAAACTCCTCGAACGCTGTTGATGTAAACGCGGTTCCGCGATCAGACACTAGTCGTCTAGGAGTGCCAAACGTGAAGAACACATCCTGGAGGAAATTTACAGCTGATTTCGTCTGTGTACTCTGGTTTGAGAATCGCATATTTGGTGAACGCATCGATTAACACTATGAGATACGTATTTCCTTTAGTCGACTTTATGAACGGCCCCAAGTGATCGACATGCACTGTGTCAAACGGAACACTTCCTTTGTCGATCATAAATATCTCACCTCTTGGTTGTGCTTCTCGTTTATTATAGGCACACTCCACACAAGCCTTAAGGTACTTCTTTACGAATTGTGTGATACGTGGGAACCAGTACCTCGCCTTGATATGCTTCGTAGTTTTATTTTCCGAAAAGTGTCCCATAAGGTCGTGACTGGTATGTAAAACTCGATTCCGAACTCCTTTTGGCACATACAGCCTAAGTTCATCATCAACCAGGCGATAAACTCTTCCGTCTCGAAGAACATAATCGTTATGAATCTGCTGTTCATTATTGTCAGTCGGTCGCTGCTGTAGCACCTGGGCGATAGCGGCTATTTCTTTATCCTGCAGCTGTAGGGAGTACAACCAGTCAGCTTCGTCGATAGTTACCTTTAGAACCGACATATCCACTACTTCGGATTCCTGCGCCTTTCCGTATGGTTTCCTTGAGAGTGAGTCCACATGTGCCATACATTTCCCCGGCCGATGCATAACTTCGTAATCATACTCCTGCATACGTAACCACCATCGAGCAATTCTTGGCATTCTAGCCGTTTTTAACGCCTGGCAGTCGGTGACAACTATAAAATGTTTTCCCAGCAGATATTGTCGAAAACGGTGTGTAGACTCAACGAAAGCTAGGGCTTCTAGTTCGAAGCTGTGGTACATACGCTCTTCGTCACTGGTTTTCTTACTATAATAGGCCACTGGTCGTTGACGATCATTCTCCTTTTGTATGAGTACTCCCGCTATCCCTTGGGAACTGGCATCAGTATGTAACTCATGGTCTGCGTTGATGTTATACAGTACCAGCACGGGATGATCTGTCAAGCATTGTTTCAATTTGGTAAAAGCACTCTCCTCTTTCTCACCCCACTGGAACACATTGCTTTTTCTAGTTATATTCGTTAGAGGCAATGCTATGGTAGAGTAATTTTGAATGAATTTTCGAAAGAAACTGGTTAACCCAATAAATTGCCGGACCTCATGCTCGTTGGTTGGTCGTTCAAACTTTCCCACAGCAATCGTTTTAGCTCTACCCGGCTGTACGGTTCCATCCTCTACGATATGGCCAAGGAACTCGATTTCGGTTGTGAAGAACTCGCATTTTTTAAGATTTAGTGTTAGTCCAGCTTGTTGCAGAATCTGTAGAAATTTCTTTAGTTTGATCATACCATCTTCTACCGACTTCACGGGAATTACGAAGTCATCCATATAACTAACAATCGGTTCGGGTTTCATTCTCTGTTTGACTATGCTCATTAATTTTTGGAAGAACGCCGGTCCATTGACTACACCGAAGGGCATTACGACAAACTCATACAATCCGTCCGGAGTAATAAAAGCAGTGTAACGGATGTGCTCCTCCGTAATTGGAATTTGATATTACCCCGACGCCAAGTCAAGTACAATATAATATCGATATCCAACCAGATTGTTAATTTGTTCTTCGATGAGCGGAGCTGGGAACTTCACTTTTTTAGTAACCGCATTGAGCTTACGATAGTCCACACACATTCTTTCATCTCCGGTCTTCTTCTTGACCAATATGACCGGAGAGGCGAAGTCAGATTGCGATTCCCTGATAATACCGCTTTCCAAAAGCTCGGAAACCATCGAAGCAAGCACGTCCCTCTTTGCGTAGGGAACTTTGTACGGGTGATGAACAATCGGCTCTGGTTTTACCAACTCAATATCCATCTCAACAAGAGCAGTACGTCCCAATTCCTTCTGGCTCATTGCGATACATTCACGGTAGGTATTAAGTAGTTCAACCAATCCTTCTGGACAATAGTCTGGATTCATTTTGACGTCCATGGCAGTTATTCGCTTCCGCTGATCAGCTACTGTAGTTGTTAAAACATCTTGAGTGTTGCGGTTGGTATGGTCAGTCTGTTGCACTGTAAGTGTTTTTCCAATTTTCTTCATACTGCATGCGGGATTATTCAATACGTCCTTCCCAATCAAGACAGATTCCGAGAGCCACTTATCAGCAACCACAACAGCATGAAACGGGAAGTGAGCGTCATCTATTTGGATCGTGCAAGAAATTTTTCCTACGGCTTGACACTTACCGCCTCCGAATCCGCTTAGCATCGTATCACATTCCTCTATCTGGGCTCCAATATTTATTGCTGTTGATTTAGTGACGACAGATCGGTCGCTCCCAGAATCCAAAAGTGCTAGATGTTGCTTTCCATTCAAAATTACCATCTTGCGATAGCAGTCTACTTGATTTTCACCGCAGATGATTCTAACACGAGACCCTTTGTCAGCCTTTTTCACATCTCTCGCTGATGGTCGTGCGCTATCGTCCCGAGTAGTTGTCCATGATCTTTTCCTGGTCTGGTTACACTGCCTTGCATAATGACCTACTTGATTGCAATTGTAGCAACTGATGGGTGTAACGTTTCTTTGGACTATGCTAACATTACGTGGTTGCCAGTTGGTTGAGCCACCAGAGAACTGTCGTCGAACGGGTGCCGGTTTCAGCCATGCCTTCGATGCTTCCTGACGAGCGTGCTTACGAATGCTGTCATACCATTTAGTCTTCTCGATTAATTCAGATATATCCCTAAAGTTTCCGGCTGCTAGACTGGACGTCATTTGGGGATCATTAAGTCCAGTGAGAATATATTGTATAATTGTTTTGTCTCCCAGTTTTATTCTCTTCCCTAGCATATTCATCTCGAAACAATAACTTTCAATGGTTTCGTTGGATCGGCGTATTCTCCCGACAAGCTGCTGGTGAATCTCGACCTCGCTGTGCTGGTGAAGGAAACTCTTTTTTAACTCGACCACCAACTGGTCCCAAGTGACTGAAGATTCAAGCGACGTATCCCACCAAAACCTAGCAGGACCATGCATCTTTGATGCTGCTGCCATTAATAGCGCCCGTTCGTCCCAATTGTATACCTTCATTAGACTATCGACACGGTTCACCCAGGCGTCTGCAGACATTGACGAAATTTCGCCCGGCGAGAATGCTGGCAATGCGTCTGCTATTTCCCTGACGCTACAATGCACCTTCGACCTGGACAACGAATCACCATCAGGATTCCGTCTTGATTCTAGCAGCTTTAGTCGCTCCCTTAGTTCCCATTCCTGTCGCATCATCGTTCGCTCCTTTTCGATGAGTTCCCTCTCTCGCTTAATTAGGTCCCATTCCCTTGCTCGTAAATCTTCGTCGTCAGTCACCGTAGCACTACTTATTGCCACGCTAGGTGTTTCTACCACCCCTTGTTCCTCTGCTTCACCGCTTTGATTCTCAATAGTTACTCCACTTGGAGGTGTGATAGCCTGACCCTGAATAGGTTCCCCTCTTTGCTCGTCAAATTGTAGAACTCGGCTTAGAAGAACACGCTTAGACCCCTTTGTGGAAAGGTTTCTGTTCTTGAGCTCTCCTTGGAGTTGTTTCACTGTCATATGCTCCATACCGTACAAGTCTGAAAGATTTTAAACGACAATGTACAGAAACAGTAATGACATACATACATTAATTTCACATTCGTGCACACAGTTTTATTCTTTCGCAGTTTCTCTTTGCATTAATATCTCTTTCTGACTTTCAGATCGCCATTTTATTATATTTATTTAAACATTTTCTCTTTTCATTAATAAGAACTACATACAAACATATTTCGTCAGCAAAGAAAAACTGCACTAGCACTATTTTGTGACTGCTCCCAGTCGAATTTCTAGCATTCGCAATCATCTCTTACGAATCTTTGTTTCTTTATAACCCACAAAATCACGTCGTCATAGACATCCAGACGACCCCAATTACGCACAGAGCATTCCGTTCCTAAGTACTAACCACTCTTGCCTTTTCGTGAACCGAAAATGCTACGTCGTATATCTCGGGTGCAACTCAACAATCACTGCTATGTACGATATGTATTCGCAATAACATCACTTCCGAATATGATCTCATAAATCGGACTCATTCCTATAATTTTGATACACATACATTATCTTGTAATCCTTTTTCGAAAATACCACATTTAATTTAATGCTCCAAACTACATTTGCGTATTAACGAATCATATCTAGTATATTTCCACATTTAATTTAATGCTCCAAACTATATTTTCGTATTAACGAATCATATCTGGTATAATTCCACATTTTGATCAACTTACCAAAACGTATCTCAAAAATTTTATAATATTTAAATCAACTACTCGTCTTTTGAGTATTTTCCTTGCACAAAATTATTTGTTCACAAACAAACTTTAACTTTTAATTCCACAGTTTTCAGACAACAATCTGCTTTCAAATAACGTTCGGTTGAGTTTGAATCTCATTTCACTTTGAAATTCACCATCTCCGTTCTATACATCCATCTCTTTTATCTCATCATATAGTCAACCCAATTCCAATTTCACAGGAATATACATTCATTTCATCTTTTACAAATCTTTCGCAACGACTATCTCGCTTCAACGAGCTATAGTCATAATTCCAACACTTTTCCTTCTACTCCTCGCACACCATTTACTTTAGACGACAGAAGAGTACACTTAATACTTTTCCGTCTACCGAAAACGCGAAATGCAACATTTCGTCGATCCAAAATAACGGTGATTGAGTTCGTCATCCTGCGACTACCAAAATTCCAGGCACCCTTTTCATCTCAACAGAACATGTCTGAATATGTTTCACTAAAATACAACCCCGCGCCGACTCGACGGCGCCAGCACTCACTTATTTTATTTTATTATTTTATACTTTTATTTAAAACAAATATTCCATTTTATTATTTCAGTTTCTGTTTACACGTCTGTATCTGTCGGATGCCTATCTATTTATATCTGTTTGCCCTACTTCTCTAGTCATCATTCTCACTCGTTACACGACGTAGTCGGGTTTTAGTTTTGTTAACCTAATTTTTTTTATTATTTTTCCTCTCAAGGGGACACTCTGATGTGGACAAAAAAAAACCCGTCCCGTGGCTGTCCACTTAAGAGAAATTTCACTGTAGTACTTATTCCGGTTTATATAGCCGAAAGCCGGTCGGTGGGACTTTAATCCACCCTTACTAGAGCATCGTTTTTTTATTTATTCACAGATCCTACCACCAGACGTCCTAACCAGAGTCAGCGAATATGTTCCACAAATTATTAAATTCACCCAAAAGATCATCGCCAATGGAATGGCATACTCCGCAAATGGTTCCGTTTACTTCGATGTCAATGGTTTTGATGAGAAACCCAACCATCACTATGCGAAATTAGTCCCGGAAGCTTATGGCGACACAAAATCACTGCATGATGGTGAAGGTTCCACGACAAACATCGATGTTAAAAAAACATCGGTATTAACAACGATACATCGATGTTTTTCCGATGTTTTATTTATCTTCCCCATCACACAAATTGTTGGCTATATTTACGACGTACTGTACCTAAGAACAAAATATACAAGTCTTACCAGTTTCAACCCAAAAACGTTAACTAATTTCCAGTCAACTAGACCATAAAACAATAAAATTCATCTGCGAAATAAAACATATTTTCTCAATGGATTTATTTATTTAAACGGGATTGGTGATGAAATACCTCTTTTCAAAATACCTTTTCCAAAATACCTTTTCCCAAAATACCTTTTCCTAAAATACCTTTTGGGCAAAATGCCTTTTGGAGAAAATACCTTTTTGGAAGGTCCACATTTACGAGAATATATTCAAGTCTGGATTTGGGCAAAAGTTGCTGACTTTCTGTTTATTAATAGTTTGGGTTTCACTTCTATTTCTGGGCATAGTATTAGTTTTATCCTTTAACCAACAAAGAAGTTGTATTTTCTTATTTTTCCCGTTTTAACTGCAATAAAAAAAAAAAAATAAAAAACAGATGGAAAAAAACAGATGGAACCGTCAGCCCACCACGTCCTCGTCGTGATTCTGGAATAACAGATAGTGGGTTGGGTCTAGTATTGGCAAAATCTAAAAATACCTTTCAAAATCCATTTTTCTTGAAAGAAGGTATTTTGTCCAATAGGTATTTTCACTAAAAAAAATTATGTCCAAAGGTCAGTATACCAAAAAAAGGTATTTTGAAATTAGGTATTTGGTAGGGTTCCCATTTAAACGTGATTTTGAAATGAAATTCAGAAAGAGACATAATAAACATTTATTTGTTCGAATGTAACAACTGTGAAATGGAGTTGAGAAAAAGAAGCTGGGATAATCTAGTCCCCAGAAGTCTATTTCTGTCCTGAGTGATGGTTGCACCCACAGTACACGTATCTAAGGTAGTATATTGCGCATCTGTCAAACATTTTCAAAGCAAAAAATTGGCCGACAACTGTGTGGCATTTCTATGGGATTTAATTCAAATTCATTGTTTTCCTAGTTTTTCTTATCATTTCTTAATAAAATAACATACGTTTTTCTTTATGAAATCGATTTATTCGTTTATCTTTTCATTTTCCTTGAGTTTTCTATAGCTATTATTCGGATATTTCAGTCGGTCATATTTTCTCATCACAGTTCTTTTTATTATTGTTCACACAACATTCGTATACGGCACAACACATTTTTCAAAGTTTTGACAAAAAAAATAATTAAATAGTATACAAAACATTAAAAAAACGAAAATTAAATGCAAACATCCTCACAGTTGGCGGCCATTTTCTTGAATTTTTGACAGATGCGCGAACTTGGACGAAAATGAACACTCTAAGTATACTACCTTAGATACGTGTACTGTGGGTTGCACCAGCCTCCGAGAACGAACGCTCGCTTGGAACAGACGTGGCAACGATGGGGAAATATAACATTGCAATCTTTGAAAGCTTTGGAAAAAGAGATTTCATATCCTTCCAAATCTCAATAGCGTCTCTTTTTATTGGTGTAACAGGAGACGACAATCGGCAAAGCATGAACGAAATGAATGATGCTTTTTACATACGCCATTATATTTGTGAAAAACTTAACTGTCCGGAACACTGAAAATAGTTATCGGATATGAGGGAGACAGCCCTATTATGAAATAGTTTTACGTATAATGCTATTACACAAATACAAGCACATTTTATATTTAACCCATCTTGACAATGTTTAACGAAATGAATGAACGATGTCGATGTTTGACAGTTTTGCCGTCGATGTATCGGCAATGTATCGGTTATCAAAACATCGATGTTAACATCGATGTTTATGAACGAAACATCGATGTTTTGCAAACATCGATGTATCGTTTGCATCCCTAGGTGAAGGTGATTTGTCACTAGCGGAAGATCGTCTGTCGGAAAAGCGGTCACCCAACGATTTTGCTCTCTGGAAAGCAAGTAAAGCGGGCGAACCGTTCTGGGATAGTCCCTGGGGTCGTGGACGTCCCGGTTGGCATGTTGAATGCTCCGCGATGGCGTCGCATATTTTTGGTCAAACTATGGATATCCACACTGGAGGTATAGACTTAAAATTTCCTCATCATGATAATGAGCTGGCGCAATCAGAAGCTGCATTTGATCACCCCGAGTGGGTAAAGTATTTCCTTCATACAGGGCATCTGACCATAGCCGGTTGCAAGATGTCGAAATCATTGAAAAATTTCGTAACTATTCAACAAGCACTGAAAAAGCATAGCGCCAGCCAGCTGCGATTGGCTTTCTTAATGCATGCGTGGAAGGATACGTTAGACTACTCAGAGAACACAATGGAAATGGCTGTTCAGTTTGAGAGGTTCTTAAAAGTAAGTGTAAAAAATCTAATAAATTGTTTCCTATGTTATAATTTCCTTTTTGGACAGGAATTCTTCCTCAATGTAAAAGACTTAACGCGACATTTGCTCACCGAAAAACCTCGAAAGCACTTCGACGCATGGAATCCAGTAGAGACTGCCTTGCAATTAAAATTCAACTCTTCACAAAAACAGATACACGAGGCATTGTGTGGTAAGTTTGCATCGAATATTTCTGTAGTGCTGCTGATTATAGACTCTTTTTTTTATATAGATAATGTTGACACCCGAACTGCACTGGATGCCATTCGCGATCTAGTATCAGCATCCAACATATACATTCGTGAAACCAAGTGCATGAAACCGAATTCCCTACTCTTGCGCAAGATTGCCGCGTACATCACTGATCTGCTACATATTTTCGGAGTCATAGCTGGTCATCGTGGTGGAATCGGTTTCCCAGTAGGTGGTTCTGCTGCTGGCGAAGCGAATGGTTCTGATTTGGAGATGATTTTAATGCCATACGTAACAACGTTGGCAGATTTCCGAAATCAGATTCGCGAACAAGCCAAAACGATGAAAGCTGTCGATATTTTGAAATTGTGTGATGAATTACGTGACGATATTCTCCCAAACTTGGGTGTGCGCTTGGAAGATCGTGGATGCGGAGCGTTTGCAGTGAAACTAGTCGATAAGGAATCCCTGCAAAAGGAACGTGACGCAAAAAAAGCTTTCGAAGAAGAAAAAGCCGCAGAAAAGGAGAGGAAAAAACAAGCGGCAGCTGCCGCCAATGCTATGAAAGAGGCACAAAAAAAAATCGATCCTAAGAAAATGTTTTTAATTGATACCGACAAGTATTCAGCATTTGATGTTAATGTAGGGTCAACGATAATTTTTAATATTGATTTTGTCTAATTTTTTTTTTTCAATAACAGGGCCTACCAACGCATGACAAAGAAGGAAAGGAAATAAGTAAAGGTCAGACAAAAAAACTACAAAAACTCCAACAACAGCAGGAAGCACGATATAAGGAATATCTAGAAACTGTCAATGGTGCTTGAGCTTGGTTATTTAATTGATTAGTTTTGATTGATTTTTGTGTTCCTTTTAAAAGTTAACCTGTTCGCTTGTATTCGTCATCAGTAATTTTTTCATATTTAGAAGTTCACTTTTTTTATGATTTTGTAAAAGCTTATTTATAAATTATACCACGCATCTGAATCATCACTACTTTTGTGTTTTATTAATTACAGACCGTATTCCACAACTTTTTAGTAAATATCACTTGTGGAGAGCTTACTCGCCTTGCTTGACACCCCTTACTACAACTGCAATTTGATTGCCACTTATTCAGGCATATCGCTAATAAATTTGGCTTATCGAAAATGCCAATTAAGCATTTCTGACGATTTACAAAGGGACAGTTTCCATCGGAATTTATTAATGATAGCCCTGATTATGTTGGCAGCTAGCCTCCCTTTTTGCGAACGTCTGCGTTAAGATTTAACTTTGACTCTCCGTTTATTTCAGAAAGGCAAGAGTGCCAGAAGTGGTCTACAAAGTGAGCCTAGTGGGTCCAGCATTACCGGAAACAAAGGTGTAGGGGCAGATAGAAAAACGAGCTTTCGTGAGGCGAGGCAACCATATTTTTACTATTCGCTTTTTTCAAAGTACAGTACAGAGTACATAAAACTACAACACGCTTAATATAACCCAGTTTTAAACTAAATTTTTATTCAGTAATACCAACTTAAGTTAAAATATAAATGTTTAGGCAGATGTATAGACAAACGAATATAAAAAAAATAAATACATGTATTTAAATGCTACATAAACAAATCCATTAGAAGAACAAAAAAGAATAGAAACTGTTTTGAAAATGAAACATTCGTTAGATCTACAAATCGTCGATCCAATCCATTGCTAATGGAAACTCGGAACGTTCATTGTCCGCTGCCAATAAGATCTCTAACAATTTCTTATCGTCAAACTCATATGGATCCTGGAGCTCGAATGTGAGTTCGAAGTCATCTGCAAAATCGATTGGTTGCAAGTTACGATCATTTATATCATAGTCATTTTTTTTCATCATGATCTCCATTCAAGATACGTTCCAAGATTTCCGGTTCCAGAACATTCATTTCTGACCATATTTGTTCCAAGCCTGTACGAAGGAATATATGATTACCTTTTTAAATAGAACTTTGTACATCTACTTCTTACTTTTGTAGCATTTCTCATTACATGTCCTTGGAACTGGCAAATTCTTTCGCATCAACTCTTCAGGTTTATTTGATGCAATCGGTTGGATTTTTTGTGCTGCCTCACACTTTTGATGACTGACCACATGAGATTTAGCTTGTTCGACTTGTTTTTTAAGCAAATCAGTGCAAATCGACTTTGATGGACCAGCGGTTAGTCCCTTGAACGGTGTATTAGTTGAAGATTGATTGTGAATTACATTTTTTTATTTCACCGAATGCATGTTTGCGGATGTTGTGCTTCCGTTCAGAGTTAAATTGTTTATGCTGTAAATGTCTTTGTCCGTAATATTCACCATCGATGAACAATTTTTCGTTTTGTGCTGCCGACATGTTTACTATTTTTAGCGTGTGATTTAATTACTCAAGCAAACACTACTTTGTTATAAACTGATAGCGTTTGAGTAAAATAACTGTAATTGTATTGATATATTCAATTAAAACAAATAAGTTGTACAGTAAGGTTGCCGCGAAAATGACTAAAAACTCGCTGCTAAATATTTTTTTAATTTAAATTCGAAACGATGACATTTAGTAGTGGTAAGGTAATAGAGTCAGCTGCCAAATCGACTTGAAACCTGGGGCCAAATCGTCTCATCCGTTCACGTACGGACGATCGAACGTATGAAAATTACGTTATACGTCTGTCGAGTAAACGGAATCGTATTATGCCATACGATTGCTCACGGAACGTAATTTTTTTAAATTGTACTAGATGTCAAGAGAGAAAATAGAGATGAAACTTCAAATTAATGTCATTTTGAAGCAAAATTATTGAACTTTCAATAATGAAAATATAATTTTAATGAAAACACAGAGTAAATATGCACATACATATGTATTAATTCTAATTATAAATTAAATAAACTATTAAACATTAGCACATATTATCACTTCAAAGAATAAAAATCACATTTCATTTCATATCACTAGTCTTTGGCCATGAATTTTTTGATTTTCACGTATATGAATTTATTTTTTTATTTTCTTTGTTTCTTCTTCTTCAGAATCTTCCGTGGTTCTTTGGTTTGGGTTATAGATGCCTTATCGAATGACAATTTTTTTTTTGCTTGAAATTTTTGGTTAGCAAAATCCTATTAAAAAGTAAACAAGGCTTTGTTTTATTGAAAATTCGTTCATATTAGTTCATATTAGTGTTTTGTTTAAAGTTTTACTGAAATTTTGTTTCTCTTAAATTCCAAAAAACACAAATTACGTTCACTGCGAACCAATCGAATGACATTACGAACGCGCGCTCAAAAAATATACTCGATAACGTATGGCATAATCTCGAATTACGTTACTACTTACACGTTCACGTATGTCATAATTTCAAATAGGCATTTTTCGATCACGAGTTACTCGTTCACGGATGAGACGATTTGGCCCCTGAATTTAGTAGAAACTTTTAAGAAAGTAAAATGTACTAGATTAAAGTGGGGAGAAAATTTAAAAATGTTGCTGAATAAATACATATACCACCGTTCTGCATTTCTGCATTGCTTGGATGGTACAAGCATTCACCTTCACTCATTAAAAGAGATAATGTTTTATTTTGTAGTAAATTTCTGTAATAAAATAAGTTAAGTATGGCAGCACCCTGGTCCACGAGGTGGAAGTTGTGCTGTGTGGTGAGTTTACCCCCATTTTGTTAAATTGAATTGTAAAACTGCGACATATCTAGACATGCACACGAATAATGTAACTGAAGTCAAAAGGGTCGATGTGTTCTTACTTCTGTAAAAGATTTGATATTTAATAAAAGTTTAGTTTTGTTCTCTATTATAATATAATAGATCGTGTTAGTTTTATTACTTTTTGTGAGATTACAATTTTATTAATAGAAATTGTTAATTACAATTTCTTATCATATTCCATCCAGTCGTTGGAAGACCTTCACTCTTCAACCGTTGTACTAACTTCCTCCAGAAATCCTTAGTACCCTTTAGCAAAACCCTTTACAAAATTTTGATTTTCTTCCATGTAATACACAAGATCTGATTTTCGTGTTTCCCCTATTTAACAAATCAATTATTTGAATACGCTAATGGAAGTCTTATTTGTATAATTCGCCCCTGTGATGAATTCCGACCGGTTTGAAAACGGACGAAATTACAACGGATGAATTCGGAAAAATCCGTTAATTTTGAATTCTTCCCTTGTAATTCCGTCCGTTTTCAAACCGGTAGGAATTCATCACAGGGGTGAATGTTTCAAAATGATTCTGATCATCATTAATTAATTCAATTTACAACGGTATGTGAATATAGTTGAGTGATAAGTTCAATGAAAAAGACGTCTGTTGTAACGCGGCAAAGTAATTCAAGATTTTGATACACTTAATTTACATTTAATACATTACGCCACACCATACATCTGCACTAAATAACCGCGAACGTAGCTCTTCTTATTTTTACCTTTGAACCTTTGAACAGTATTAAAATAAAAAAAAACTAATATTGTAAGAGCAATTTTTCTCCTTGGGGATTTTTCTTGGGGGGGGGATGTCTGCGTATTTTGGAGATTCGCAGCGACAATTCTCCGTTCCACCGCTCATTCCTTTTAGACAACTGTTTTTTTTGTTCAATTCTCTGCCGCGCTTATACTGTCCGAGAACCGTAGTAAACGTTGAACAGGCAACCGAATAAATTTTATACACTTGCGAAAGAAAATAAGATTAAAAAAAACAATGTTCTGACTTAGAAGTCTATTTTATTAATTAGAAAATTCTATGTCTAATTATATGACAATTAGTAATTATTATTCTTGTGTGACAATTCTCAAAAGACGGTAGCTAGACCTTCGTTTATCGAAATATCAAACGTGAATGAATTTATATTTTCTAGGACAACCTTTTATATGCTTCCTGAGCTTTTTTCTAAGGATCAGCTTTTATATTAGTGCCGTGTGCACAAAGCTTTTCCCCTCGCATGTGTACATAGGTGGTTGTCTTAACTTAAATTGTACAGTAATAAACAAAATTATTATTAATTGAAAGGAAATTGAAATCGAATTGAAAAAAGTGATGATAAATAATAATAATAACTAAACTTTTTGTTACATTCTCCCCCTCTGGCGCAGAGATCGTCTTGATGATGCGACAGGATGTGTAGTTGACTGCGCTGGTCGCCCTCGTCGGCGAAGTGGCATTACTGGTTCTTCATCTGGCCTCTTTGCTGAATGTTTATATTTAGTGATTGCTGAAGAGTGATATGTCCCCAATGGAATTGTAAGGTCATCTTTGGAGGCAATTTGATATACTGTTGATCCAACTTGTTTAATGATGACGTAGGGACCGTCTCTTCTTGGCATGAATTTTGAGGTTTGGTTTTTTAAACCTTTGCTAAGAAAGTGGGAAGTTATTAATACTTGGTCACCCACTTTAAGGGTTGGTTCTGGTCGTCTCTTTTTGTCAACGTAGGTTTTATTATTATCCTGCATCTTCTCTGTTGCCTCTTTTGCGTTCTTCAAAACGTCGGATAATTTAAGTAGTGTAGGCGTAATTTGCGGAATGAAGTTTTCAGATTGTGCAATGGTTCGTAAATCGTGATTAATTAATTAATTAGATTAATAATTAATCATAGTCATTTTTTTTCATCATGATCTCCATTCAAGATACGTTCCAAGATTTCCGGTTCCAGAACATTCATTTCTGACCATATTTGTTCCAAGCCTGTACGAAGGAATATATGATTACCTTTTTAAATAGAACTTTGTACATCTACTTCTTACTTTTGTAGCATTTCTCATTACATGTCCTTGGAACTGGCAAATTCTTTCGCATCAACTCTTCAGGTTTATTTGATGCAATCGGTTGGATTTTTTGTGCTGCCTCACACTTTTGATGACTGACCACATGAGATTTAGCTTGTTCGACTTGTTTTTTAAGCAAATCAGTGCAAATCGACTTTGATGGACCAGCGGTTAGTCCCTTGAACGGTGTATTAGTCGAAGATTGATTGTGAATTACATTTTTTTATTTCACCGAATGCATGTTTGCGGATGTTGTGCTTCCGTTCAGAGTTAAATTGTTTATGCTGTAAATGTCTTTGTCCATAATTTTCACCATCGATGAACAATTTTTCGTTTTGTGCTGCCGACATGTTTACTATTTTTAGCGTGTGATTTAATTACTCAAGCAAACACTACTTTGTTATAAACTGATAGTGTTTGAGTAAAATAACTGTAATTGTATTGATATATTCAATTAAAACAAATAAGTTGTACAGTAAGGTTGCCGCGAAAATGACTAAAAACTCGCTGCTAAATATTTTTTTAATTTAAATTCGAAACGATGACATTTAGTAGTGGTAAGGTAATAGAGTCAGCTGCCAAATCGACTTGAAACCTGAATTTAGTAGAAACTTTTAAGAAAGTAAAATGTACTAGATTAAAGTGGGGAGAAAATTTAAAAATGTTGCTGAATAAATACATATACCACCGTTCTGCATTTCTGCATTGTTTGGATGGTACAAGCATTCACCTTCACTCATTAAAAGAGATAATGTTTTATTTTGTAGTAAATTTCTGTAATAAAATAAGTTAAGTATGGCAGCACCCTGGTCCACGAGGTGGAAGTTGTGCTGTGTGGTGAGTTTACCCCCATTTTGTTAAATTGAATTGTAAAACTGCGACATATCTAGACATGCACACGAATAATGTAACTGAAGTCAAAAGGGTCGATGTGTTCTTACTTCTGTAAAAGATTTGATATTTAATAAAAGTTTAGTTTTGTTCTCTATTATAATATAATAGATCGTGTTAGTTTTATTACTTTTTGTGAGATTACAATTTTATTAATAGAAATTGTTAATTACAATTTCTTATCATATTCCATCCAGTCGTTGGAAGACCTTCACTCTTCAACCGTTGTACTAACTTCCTCCAGAAATCCTTAGTACCCTTTAGCAAAACCCTTTACAAAATTTTGATTTTCTTCCATGTAATACACAAGATCTGATTTTCGTGTTTCCCCTATTTAACAAATCAATTATTTGAATACGCTAATGGAAGTCTTATTTGTATAATTCGCCCCTGTGATGAATTCCGACCGGTTTGAAAACGGACGAAATTACAACGGATGAATTCGGAAAAATCCGTTAATTTTGAATTCTTCCCTTGTAATTCCGTCCGTTTTCAAACCGGTAGGAATTCATCACAGGGGTGAATGTTTCAAAATGATTCTGATCATCATTAATTAATTCAATTTACAACGGTATGTGAATATAGTTGAGTGATAAGTTCAATGA
This sequence comes from Brachyopa scutellaris, assembly GCA_949775065.1. Lineage (NCBI taxonomy): Eukaryota > Metazoa > Arthropoda > Insecta > Diptera > Syrphidae > Brachyopa > Brachyopa scutellaris. Next base: position 110,274,567 of record OX459112.1, read on the forward strand.
AAAAGACGTCTGTTGTAACGCGGCAAAGTAATTCAAGATTTTGATACACTTAATTTACATTTAATACATTACGCCACACCATACATCTGCACTAAATAACCGCGAACGTAGCTCTTCTTATTTTTACCTTTGAACCTTTGAACAGTATTAAAATAAAAAAAAACTAATATTGTAAGAGCAATTTTTCTCCTTGGGGATTTTTCTTGGGGGGGGGATGTCTGCGTATTTTGGAGATTCGCAGCGACAATTCTCCGTTCCACCGCTCATTCCTTTTAGACAACTGTTTTTTTTGTTCAATTCTCTGCCGCGCTTATACTGTCCGAGAACCGTAGTAAACGTTGAACAGGCAACCGAATAAATTTTATACACTTGCGAAAGAAAATAAGATTAAAAAAAACAATGTTCTGACTTAGAAGTCTATTTTATTAATTAGAAAATTCTATGTCTAATTATATGACAATTAGTAATTATTATTCTTGTGTGACAATTCTCAAAAGACGGTAGCTAGACCTTCGTTTATCGAAATATCAAACGTGAATGAATTTATATTTTCTAGGACAACCTTTTATATGCTTCCTGAGCTTTTTTCTAAGGATCAGCTTTTATATTAGTGCCGTGTGCACAAAGCTTTTCCCCTCGCATATGTACATAGGTGGTTGTCTTAACTTAAATTGTACAGTAATAAACAAAATTATTATTAATTGAAAGGAAATTGAAATCGAATTGAAAAAAGTGATGATAAATAATAATAATAACTAAACTTTTTGTTACATTCTCCCCCTCTGGCGCAGAGATCGTCTTGATGATGCGACAGGATGTGTAGTTGACTGCGCTGGTCGCCCTCGTCGGCGAAGTGGCATTACTGGTTCTTCATCTGGCCTCTTTGCTGAATGTTTATATTTAGTGATTGCTGAAGAGTGATATGTCCCCAATGGAATTGTAAGGTCATCTTTGGAGGCAACTTGATATACTGCTGATCCAACTTGTTTAATGATGACGTAGGGACCGTCTCTTCTTGGCATGAATTTTGAGGTTTGGTTTTTTAAACCTTTGCTAAGAAAGTGGGAAGTTATTAATACTTGGTCACCCACTTTAAGGGTTGGTTCTGGTCGTCTCTTTTTGTCAACGTAGGTTTTATTATTATCCTGCATCTTCTCTGTTGCTTCTTTTACGTTCTTCAAAACGTCGGATAATTTAAGTAGTGTAGGCGTAATTTGCGGAATGAAGTTTTCAGATTGTGCAATGGTTCGTAAATCGTGATTAATGTCATCAATGGTGCGAAGTTCGCGACCAAAATTAAGGTATGATGCGGTGAAACCAGTGCTTTGACATTTAGCTGTGTTGATTGCAAACCTAATTGATGGAAGATCATCTGCCCATAAGGTATGGTTAAGGCCTACCAGTATGGCGAGTTGTGTCTTCATATCTCTGTTTTTTCTTTCGACTGGGTTTGATTCTGGATGGTACACCGGCGTAAGTGTTTGATTGATGCCGAGACAGTGCGTCAGCTGTTGCATTATTGCAGAGATAAACTGAGATCCGTTGTCGGTATGTAATCGACGTGGGGGTCCATAGCGAAGGAATACTTCATTAAGTAGTATTAGTGCACATTTTTCAGCTGTTGCTTCTTTTAATGGAAAAATTTCAATCCAGCGGCTGGCAAGATCTTCAGCAATGAGAATCCACTGATAACCGTCCTGCGTTATAGGTAGTGGACCAAATAAATCGACCGCCAGTACTTCGAACCTCTGATTACTAGAGACTGTCTGAAGAAGTCCAGTTGGTTTCATATTACTAGGCTTGTACCTGCGACAGGCGAGACAATTTGCAATGTGTTTTGTTATATCGCTTCTCATTCCAGGCCAATAGTATCTTAAGGCGATTCTAGCAATGGTACGCTCGACACCGTAATGGCCTGCGGTAGCAGCATCATGATAATTGTAAAGAATAGATTCCCTCTCTTTGGTTGGTATAACGAATTGAGCATTATCGGAGTCTGATTCAGGAGAGTACCTGTAGAGTATTCCATCATTAAGGAGATATCCACGGCCTGTCCAACGAGTGATATTTTCATCATTGGTTTCAAATGATTCAATGATTGACTTTAACTGATCGTCTTGCAGCTGCGATTCTCGGATCTCTTTTGGTCTTCGTGTGGGTATATCGATGTGAAAATTACAGAGTTTACATGTGTTATCCGAGTGCTCTTTGTTCTCGCATGGAGGTCTTGATAACATATCTGCCACAACGTTTATCCTTCCTGGTGTGTACTCGATTTTAAAATTATATGGCTGAAGCTGTAGTGCCCATCGAGCAAGTCTACCAGTTGGAGATTTAAGGCTCATAAGCCATTTCAATGGTTGATAATCGGTCATCAGTGTAATTTCACCTCCTTCTATATATTCTCTAAATTTGTTCACGGGCTTCTCTTTCCGTAGTAGAGTACTTGCGTTTAGCCGATGTAAGAAGTCTTGAAGCATACTCGATAGGATGTTCATCAGACTTCTCCCCCTGGACCAAAACTGCACCGATAGCGTAGTTGCTAGCATCCGCCTTTAAAGTAAAAGGTTTACCATCGCAAGCTTGTTTGAGAATGGGCGCACTTGTAAGCAGGTTTTAAGAATATCGAATGAAGATTGTTCTTCATTGCCCCACTTCCACAAGGCATTCTTCTTTGTAAGGTCACTAAGCGGCTTTGATTCTTTTGCGAAATTTTGGATAAATCTGCGGTACCAAGAACAGGTCTGCAAAAATGAAAGGATTTGCTTCACGTTTCTTGGCTCTGGACGGTTTTGAATAGCAGAGACTTTTTCTGGGTCAACTTCAATACCATGATTGGTGAGAATATGCCCAAGATATTTAACTACTGGACTACAAAATTTCGACTTCTTCCTATTGACTTTTAGTTTAAAGAGCCGAAGGCACTCAAAAACAAGGTTTAGGTCTTGTAAGTGTTTATCGAAGTTGCTGGAACACACGATAATGTCATCTATATAAACTAGTATCAATACATCGGTAAGAGCAATACGGAATCTGTCCATCAATCTTTGAAACGTGGCTGGAGCATTTCGTAAACCAAATGGCATACGTTTAAACTGGAACATTCCAAAGGGTGAAATGAATGCCGTCTTATCACAGTCTTCTTCTGCTATTGCGATTTGATAGTATCCGGATTGTAGATCCAGCGTACTTTTAAATGATGTGTTTGATGTTGAGTGAAGTAGGTCATCTATCCTAGGTAACGGATACCTGTCCGGAACTGTGATACTATTCAATTGTCTGTAATCGATGCAAACACGAATACCACCGTCTTTTTTGGGAACCAAGACAACAGGTGCTGCCCAAGCGGATTCGCATTCTTCGATTATTCCATGTTGAAGCATCTTATCCAATTCGCTTTTAAGTTGATCTCTTCTGGTTGGTGATAGTCTGTAAGGTGTTACAGCTATAGGATTATTGTTTCCTGTATTATTCTTATGCAAGGCAAACGGGGTTGGAGCTTGTAGAATATCAAATACACTTTGATGCTGAGCCAAGATTCTGTTAAGCTTTTGTTTACAATGTGTATTTAATTCAATCGCTTCATCACATCGGAGCTCGAAATCGATGGCATTAATTTCCATAAAATAGAAATCAGGGTCGATTTCTTCCTGGGTACGCACCAAACTTGGAAACAGGTTTTCTTTTTTTCGTTTCCGCTCTGGAGTAATATCGGTGTTTCTCAGAGAGTCACCAAATATATTTTGTATTGAGTGTGGCGAATACTCGTTACAACCTATAGATGACATGTTTCTGTTCTTCAGTGGTGAATTTTGTTCAAAATGGATAACCTGAATTGGAGTTGGCGGAATTGGTAAAATGGGTTTAATTGGCTCAAACCAGGATAGGAACGCAGAAGTACGTTTTATCAATTTTGTTGGTGATTGATGGCTTTCATCGGTGAGTGGACTACCATGTTTTACTGTCCTACTTGATGAAAGGAACTCTGGTGTTTTGGCGAGCGGTGAAATTGATTTAAAGTTGTCGAGCATCATCATTTTTTTTTGTATACGTTCTGGTGTGGACTTGCTTACAACTGTAGTGTGATTTGTATCGAAAAACTCGAACACTTTTTCTGGTTGGTCCGCAAAATACCACATTCGTTGGCCTAAATCTAGTATGACTCCATTTTGTTCCAGGAAGTCTATTCCTATCAAAGTCCTATTGTCGACTGCTTTGGGTAAAGCAATGAATTTTATTGGACGTAACCGATTCCCAAATATAATGGTGGTGTCTGCTATATAAATTTCTTGTGCGGAGGACTCTCCGTCAGCAAGAGTAACAGTAGCATCGGCGCTGTGGAACTTTGTACCATTCCGGAGGAGATGCAGGAATAGTTCTCTTCCAGCGACGCTTGTTCTGGCTGCAGTGTCGATATATACTAGTCCGGTGTCACCATGAGAAGCAATTGGTATTGTTGGGAGATCTGTGCCCAATGTTGTTCTCATGCAATTAAAGGATACCGTAGATGGTCCTTTCGGTAGATCTTTACAGGTGGGACAGTTAGATCTTACGAATCCCGGTGCTTTACACTTGTAGCAGTGAAGTTTGGACTCGGTTGTTACTGGAACAGTTGATTTCCTTGTCAAATCCAATTTTTGTTTTTTTCGACATTCGTTGATGGTGTGCCCTGTGTATTTACAGAAATTGCACCTCCTGTTTGTGAGATCTAGTGTTGGTTCATTTTCAACTTGTTTTTCCAAAAGAGAAAGTTCAACTGACCGTGCTTTGGATAACAAGTCTTGAAATGTTTTGATGCTTTCTCGCGGTACTCCGCTACGGATTGAAAGACTGAGTAGACCATATACAAGATCGATCATCATGGGTTCTTTTGGCGCTGGCTCGGGTATTTTTGCCAATAAAGCCCGTTTTTTACAAATAAAGTCATCGGTTGACTCCTTAAGTTTTTGCTTTTGCGCAAAAATGTCCATATATACGCGATACGCTGGTATAGCTGGTGCGTACGCGTTTCGTAGTAAGGCAGTGACTTGGTTCCAGGTCGTTGCTTCTTTCTGAACGCCTTGCCACCAATTAATAGCGCTATCTGTTAATAGCAGTGGAAAACCTTTGATTGCATCTTCATCATTGATACGCTCGATATCTTTATAGACATTAATTGTGGCAATAAAACCTTCAACGATCTCCGCATTTCTGTCACCGTTGAATCTTGCCGTGCAGTTACTGAAACTACCTTTCTTCGGCTGGCTTTGTATCGTTGCCATGAATTGCCTGAACTGCTCGTCAGAAAGATGAGCCATCGTTTCTTTGGATGATTGCGGAGTTTTCTTTGATGCGATGCGTGAGCTTCTACGCAATACGCTGTCCTCTGTAGCGGGAAGAGATGATGGTTGCGGGGAGTGCCCCACGTTGGGCGCCAATTGTATGAGCAATTTTTCTCCTTTGGGATTTTTCTTGGGGGGGGTGTCTGCGTATTTTGGAGATTCGCAGCGACAATTCTCCGTTCCACCGCTCATTCCTTTTAGACAGCTGTCTTTTTTGTTCAATTCTCTGCCGCGCTTATACTGTCCGAGAACCGTAGTAAACGTTGAACAGGCAACCGAATAAATTTTATACACTTGCGAAAGAAAATAAGATTAAAAAAAACAATGTTCTGACTTAGAAGTCTATTTTATTAATTAGAAAATTCTATGTCTAATTATATGACAATTAGTAATTATTATTCTTGTGTGACAATTCTCAAAAGACGGTAGCTAGACCTTCGTTTATCGAAATATCAAACGTGAATGAATTTATATTTTCTAGGACAACCTTTTATATGCTTCCTGAGCTTTTTTCTAAGGATCAGCTTTTACATTAGTGCCGTGTGCACAAAGCTTTTTCCCTCGCATATGTACATAGGTGGTTGTCTTAACTTAAATTGTACAGTAATAAACAAAATTATTATTAATTGAAAGGAAATTGAAATCGAATTGAAAAAAGTGATGATAAATAATAATAATTACTAAACTTTTTGTTACAATATTCAACAAAAGTACAAAAAGAACATATGTACCTAATAAAAAAACACTCAACTGTAAATGCTAACCGTGTTTTATTATCCCCGTGATCTGATCCGGATCAGATCAACAAATAAGTTTGTTTGCATTATGCCTCTACACACACCTAGTATAGACACCATGGTATGCAAATGTACTACATGTCTGTCACGGTATACGACGCTTATACCAGCCGAGCAACATGGTATACAGCGTGGTATCTATAGCCGTGTTTTATTATCCCCGTGATCTGATCCGGATCAGATCAACAAATAAGTTTGTGTTCATTACAACAACAATCCGAGATCTTGCTTCTTGTCAAGATCAAGTTTCGTGATCCAAAAATTAGTTCGACTATTTCTCACTATGGTACACTTTCGTTTGTGAATGTTGCTGTATTATCGACAATTGCCAAGGGTAAATATTGCCAGATTAGAATATAAAAATATTATTGGCAATCCAAATATCATTAATGTTATTTTGTTCGAATAAATTCATTTTTCTGCTCATAATGATATTTAAGCGAAGTGAAACTGAAATTATAGCTGCAAAATATTATTCCCATTCGGTATCTGTTAATCAAAATTAACAATTTCCTCCTAAAAAATAAAACAATCATCCGTCACGCGTCATCCATCATCAGTCACGTGTCATCCGTCATCAGTCACGCGTCATCCGTCAGCCGTCACGCGTCATCTGTCATCCGTCACGCGTCATACGTCATCTGTCACGCGTTGTCTCCATTATGTAAAAGAGAATCAATACGAAGTTTCTGTTTGTTAGCAGCAGGCGGACAGTATTTTGTTTTTGCTGCGTAAGTTTTAATTCTACGTAAGCCGGTCCGGAGTGCGCTCCATAGGAACAAAATTAGGTGTTGGTTGGAAAATTGTGTGTGGCCAGCATATTGAAAAACAAAAAATCGTTACTTGCTGAATGGAGCACTACTGTCACGAATGAGCAAAAAAAAACTGAGGTTTCATAGCAGCGATGTAAAGAAGGTCGATACATTGACATATGAATGATTTCTCAAAGCTCGCTAAAAGCGCATCCCTACTTCTGGACCTTTCATTCAAAAGAAAGCCAATTGCAATGAAGATTTATTTCACAAATTTTAAGGCATCATCCGCTTTTATTTTTACCCGACTATTGCAGAATTAAGGGTTCTGGTTTTTACAGGCTGGGTTTGTTTTATATTTAGCGATGTCACCTCGTACAGCCTCAACTATGGAACCGCTTCCTCCTTAATATGGGTGTCAAATGAAAGGGTTTGACAAGTAGAACATGACACTGCACATTACACTCTACATATTTTCTAAAACTAAATAAATAATTAAGTTAAAAAAACTAGAACCCGACTACGGAAAAAGTAACTAAAAAGTACGAAAAAAGATGAAACGAAACGATCATGTTCAGAGTATAGCCGTGGTCGCATGCCACTTTGCCCTATGTATGCGTACTTATGTATATAAAAACGTTATTTTAACGACTATAACGTTTCCCATTAATTTAAAACAAATACTTTTATTTAAAACAAATATTCCATTTTATTATTTCAGTTTCTGTTTACACGTCTGCATCTGTCGGATGCCTATCTATATCTGTTTGCCCTACTTCTCTAGTCATCGTTCTCACTCGTTACAGAATCGGCCATCCTGACCCCTTCGTCGTCCTCGTCGAAGCCGATGTCGATCTGTATCCATTTCTTCATGCGGTCTGATGCCCATATTGCCGAATATGGTTTTTGGTTTCGAGGTGCATACGGCATATCTGCTACTTGGTATCTGTCGTGAGGAAGAACAGCTGTGACAATATACGGGCCGCGATATCGCACCTCTAGCTTGCACGATGTTCCTGTCGCTGCTGCACCATCGTTCGGAGTCATAACCAAGTCGCCGACATTGTACTGCTTTGCCTTAGAGTACTTCGAATCGTGTCGCTGTTTTTGTGCATCTTGCTTCTTTGTCATGGAATCAATAGCTTCTTTGCGCAACTGCTCAATTTCTCGTTCAGCTTGATTTAAATTGACTGACTGTGTGAGAGCATCACGTAGCGGGTCCCTGGGAATATATCCCATTAGAAGTCGATGGGCGGTTTTGCCTGTGGCCTCGTTATGAGTGTTGTTAATTCCCCACTGTACCGTCTTTACTTGTTGGTCCCACTTATTTTCTTCTTCGACGGTGGCTAGTAGAGCATGCAATATAGTCCTATTATACCGCTCAACTTGACCGTTAGCCCGAGGTGTTCTGGTGGCAGTAAGTACGTGTTGGATTGCATAGTTTTTCATAAACTCCTCGAACGCTGTTGATGTAAACGCGGTTCCGCGATCAGACACTAGTCGTCTAGGAGTGCCAAACGTGAAGAACACATCCTGGAGGAAATTTACAGCTAGTTTCGTCTGTGTACTCTGGTTTGAGAATCGCATATTTGGTGAACGCATCGATTAACACTATGAGATACGTATTTCCTTTAGTCGACTTTATGAACGGCCCCAAGTGATCGACATGCACTGTGTCAAACGGAACACTTCCTTTGTCGATCATAAATATCTCACCTCTTGGTTGTGCTTCTCGTTTATTATAGGCACACTCCACACAAGCCTTAAGGTACTTCTTTACGAATTGTGTGATACGTGGGAACCAGTACCTCGCCTTGATATGCTTCGTAGTTTTATTTTCCGAAAAGTGTCCCATAAGGTCGTGACTGGTATGTAAAACTCGATTCCGAACTCCTTTTGGCACATACAGCCTAAGTTCATCATCAACCAGGCGATAAACTCTTCCGTCTCGAAGAACATAATCGTTATGAATCTGCTGTTCATTATTGTCAGTCGGTCGCTGCTGTAGCACCTGGGCGATAGCGGCTATTTCTTTATCCTGCAGCTGTAGAGAGTACAACCAGTCAGCTTCGTCGATAGTTACCTTTAGAACCGACATATCCACTACTTCGGATTCCTGCGCCTTTCCGTATGGTTTCCTTGAGAGTGAGTCCACATGTGCCATACATTTCCCCGGCCGATGCATAACTTCGTAATCATACTCCTGCATACGTAACCACCATCGAGCAATTCTTGGCATTCTAGCCGTTTTTAACGCCTGGCAGTCGGTGACAACTACAAAATGTTTTCCCAGCAGATATTGTCGAAAACGGTGTGTAGACTCAACGAAAGCTAGGGCTTCTAGTTCGAAGCTGTGGTACATACGCTCTTCGTCACTGGTTTTCCTACTATAATAGGCCACTGGTCGTTGACGATCATTCTCCTTTTGTATAAGTACTCCCGCTATCCCTTGGGAACTGGCATCAGTATGTAACTCATGGTCTGCGTTGATGTTATACAGTACCAGCACGGGATGATCTGTCAAGCATTGTTTCAATTTGGTAAAAGCACTCTCCTCTTTCTCACCCCACTGGAACACATTGCTTTTTCTAGTTATATTCGTTAGAGGCAATGCTATGGTAGAGTAATTTTGAATGAATTTTCGAAAGAAACTGGTTAACCCAATAAATTGCCGGACCTCATGCTCGTTGGTTGGTCGTTCAAACTTTCCCACAGCAATCGTTTTAGCTCTACCCGGCTGTACGGTTCCATCCTCTACGATATGGCCAAGGAACTCGATTTCGGTTGTGAAGAACTCGCATTTTTTAAGATTTAGTGTTAGTCCAGCTTGTTGCAGAATCTGTAGAAATTTCTTTAGTTTGATCATACCATCTTCTACCGACTTCACGGGAATTACGAAGTCATCCATATAACTAACAATCGGTTCGGGTTTCATTCTCTGTTTGACTATGCTCATTAATTTTTGGAAGAACGCCGGTCCATTGACTACACCGAAGGGCAGTACGACAAACTCATACAATCCGTCCGGAGTAATAAAAGCAGTGTAACGGATGTGCTCCTCCGTAATTGGAATTTGATATTACCCCGACGCCAAGTCAAGTACAATATAATATCGATATCCAACCAGATTGTTAATTTGTTCTTCGATGAGCGGAGCTGGGAACTTCACTTTTTTAGTAACCGCATTGAGCTTACGATAGTCCACACACATTCTTTCATCTCCGGTCTTCTTCTTGACCAATATGACCGGAGAGGCGAAGTCAGATTGCGATTCCCTGATAATACCGCTTTCCAAAAGCTCGGAAACCATCGAAGCAAGCACGTCCCTCTTTGCGTAGGGAACTTTGTACGGGTGATGAACAATCGGCTCTGGTTTTACCAACTCAATATCCATCTCAACAAGAGCAGTACATCCCAATTCCTTCTGGCTCATTGCGATACATTCACGGTAGGTATTAAGTAGTTCAACCAATCCTTCTGGACAATAGTCTGGATTCATTTTGACGTCCATGGCAGTTATTCGCTTCCGCTGATCAGCTACTGTAGTTGTTAAAACATCTTGAGTGTTGCGGTTGGTATGGTCAGTCTGTTGCACTGTAAGTGTTTTTCCAATTTTCTTCATACTGCATGCGGGATTATTCAATACGTCCTTCCCAATCAAGACAGATTCCGAGAGCCACTTATCAGCAACCACAACAGCATGAAACGGGAAGTGAGCGTCATCTATTTGGATCGTGCAAGAAATTTTTCCTACGGCTTGACACTTACCGCCTCCGAATCCGCTTAGCATCGTATCACATTCCTCTATCTGGGCTCCAATATTTATTGCTGTTGATTTAGTGACGACAGATCGGTCGCTCCCAGAATCCAAAAGTGCTAGATGTTGCTTTCCATTCAAAATTACCATCTTGCGATAGCAGTCTACTTGATTTTCACCGCAGATGATTCTAACACGAGACCCTTTGTCAGCCTTTTTCACATCTCTCGCTGATGGTCGTGCGCTATCGTCCCGAGTAGTTGTCCATGATCTTTTCCTGGTCTGGTTACACTGCCTTGCATAATGACCTACTTGATTGCAATTGTAGCAACTGATGGGTGTAACGTTTCTTTAGACTATGCTAACATTACGTGGTTGCCAGTTGGTTGGGCCACCAGAGAACTGTCGTCGAACGGGTGCCGGTTTCAGCCATGCCTTCGATGCTTCCTGACGAGCGTGCTTACGAATGCTGTCATACCATTTATTCTTCTCGATTAATTCAGATATATCCCTAAAGTTTCCGGCTGCTAGACTGGACGTCATTTGGGGATCATTAAGTCCAGTGAGAATATATTGTATAATTGTTTTGTCTCCCAGTTTTATTCTCTTCCCTAGCATATTCATCTCGAAACAATAACTTTCAATGGTTTCGTTGGATCGGCGTATTCTCCCGACAAGCTGCTGGTGAATCTCGACCTCGCTGTGCTGGTGAAGGAAACTCTTTTTTAACTCGACCACCAACTGATCCCAAGTGACTGAAGATTCAAGCGACGTATCCCACCAAAACCTAGCAGGACCATGCATCTTTGATGCTGCTGCCATTAATAGCGCCCGTTCGTCCCAATTGTATACCTTCATTAGACTATCGACACGGTTCACCCAGGCGTCTGCAGACATTGACGAAATTTCGCCCGGCGAGAATGCTGGCAATGCGTCTGCTATTTCCCTGACGCTACAATGCACCTTCGACCTGGACAACGAATCACCATCAGGATTCCGTCTTGATTCTAGCAGCTTTAGTCGCTCCCTTAGTTCCCGTTCCTGTCGCATCATCGTTCGCTCCTTTTCGATGAGTTCCCTCTCTCGCTTAATTAGGTCCCATTCCCTTGCTCGTAAATCTTCGTCGTCAGTCACCGTAGCACTACTCATTGCCACGCTAGGTGTTTCTACCACCCCTTGTTCCTCTGCTTCACCGCTTTGATTCTCAATAGTTAATCCACTTGGAGGTGTGATAGCCTGACCCTGAATAGGTTCCCCTCTTTGCTCGACAAATTGTAGAACTCGGCTTAGAAGAACACGCTTCGACCCCTTTGTGGAAAGGTTTCTGTTCTTGAGCTCTCCTTGGAGTTGTTTCACTGTCATATGCTCCATACCGTACAAGTCTGAAAGATTTTAAACGACAATGTACAGAAACAGTAATGACATACATACATTAATTTCACATTCGTGCACACAGTTTTATTCTTTCGCAGTTTCTCTTTGCATTAATATCTCTTTCTGACTTTCAGATCGCCATTTTATTATATTTATTTAAACATTTTCTCTTTTCATTAATAAGAACTACATACAAACATATTTCGTCAGCAAAGAAAAACTGCACTAGCACTATTTTGTGACTGCTCCCAGTCGAATTTCTAGCATTCGCAATCATCTCTTACGAATCTTTGTTTCTTTATAACCCACAAAATCACGTCGTCATAGACATCCAGACGACCCCAATTACGCACAGAGCATTCCGTTCCTAAGTACTAACCACTCTTGCCTTTTCGTGAACCGAAAATGCTACGTCGTATATCTCGGGTGCAACTCAACAATCACTGCTATGTACGATATGTATTCGCAATAACATCACTTCCGAATATGATCTCATAAATCGGACTCATTCCTATAATTTTGATACACATACATTATCTTGTAATCCTTTTTCGAAAATACCACATTTAATTTAATGCTCCAAACTACATTTGCGTATTAACGAATCATATCTAGTATATTTCCACATTTAATTTAATGCTCCAAACTATATTTTCGTATTAACGAATCATATCTGGTATAATTCCACATTTTGATCAACTTACCAAAACGTATCTCAAAAATTTTATAATATTTGAATCAACTACTCGTCTTTTGAGTATTTTCCTTGCACAAAATTATTTGTTCACAAACAAACTTTAACTTTTAATTCCACAGTTTTCAGACAACAATCTGCTTTCAAATAACGTTCGGTTGAGTTTGAATCTCATTTCACTTTGAAATTCACCATCTCCGTTCTATACATCCATCTCTTTTATCTCATCATATAGTCAACCCAATTCCAATTTCACAGGAATATACATTCATTTCATCTTTTACAAATCTTTCGCAACGACTATCTCGCTTCAACGAGCTATAGTCATAATTCCAACACTTTTCCTTCTACTCCTCGCACACCATTTACTTTAGACGACAGAAGAGTACACTTAATACTTTTCCGTCTACCGAAAACGCGAAATGCAACATTTCGTCGATCCAAAATAACGGTGATTGAGTTCGTCATCCTGCGACTACCAAAATTCCAGGCACCCTTTTCATCTCAACAGAACATGTCTGAATATGTTTCACTAAAATACAACCCCGCGCCGACTCGACGGCGCCAGCACTCACTTATTTTATTTTATTATTTTATACTTTTATTTAAAACAAATATTCCATTTTATTATTTCAGTTTCTGTTTACACGTCTGTATCTGTCGGATGCCTATCTATTTATATCTGTTTGCCCTACTTCTCTAGTCATCATTCTCACTCGTTACACGACGTAGTCGGGTTTTAGTTTTGTTAACCTAATTTTTTTTATTATTTTTCCTCTCAAGGGGACACTCTGATGTGGACCAAAAAAAACCCGTCCCGTGGCTGTCCACTTAAGAGAGATTTCACTGTAGTATTTATTCCGGTTTATATAGCCGAAAGCCGGTCGGTGGGACTTTAATCCACCCTTACTAGAGCATCGTTTTTTTATTTATTCACAGATCCTACCACCAGACGTCCTAACCAGAGTCAGCGAATATGTTCCACAAATTATTAAATTCACCCAAAAGATCATCGCCAATGGAATGGCATACTCCGCAAATGGTTCCGTTTACTTCGATGTCAATGGTTTTGATAAGAAACCCAACCATCACTATGCGAAATTAGTCCCGGAAGCTTATGGCGACACAAAATCACTGCATGAAGGTGAAGGTGATTTGTCACTAGCGGAAGATCGTCTGTCGGAAAAGCGGTCACCCAACGATTTTGCTCTCTGGAAAGCAAGTAAAGCGGGCGAACCGTTCTGGGATAGTCCCTGGGGTCGTGGACGTCCCGGTTGGCATGTTGAATGCTCCGCGATGGCGTCGCATATTTTTGGTCAAACTATGGATATCCACACGGGAGGTATAGACTTAAAATTTCCTCAACATGATAATGAGCTGGCGCAATCAGAAGCTGCATTTGATCACCCCGAGTGGGTAAAGTATTTCCTTCATACAGGGCATCTGACCATAGCCGGTTGCAAGATGTCGAAATCATTGAAAAATTTCGTAACTATTCAACAAGCACTGAAAAAGCATAGCGCCAGCCAGCTGCGATTGGCTTTCTTAATGCATGCGTGGAAGGATACGTTAGACTACTCAGAGAACACAATGGAAATGGCTTTTCAGTTTGAGAGGTTCTTAAAAGTAAGTGTAAAAAATTTAATAAATTGTTTCCTATGTTATAATTTCCTTTTTGGACAGGAATTCTTCCTCAATGTAAAAGACTTAACGCGACATTTGCTCACCGAAAAACCTCGAAAGCACTTCGACGCATGGAATCCAGTAGAGACTGCCTTGCAATTAAAATTCAACTCTTCACAAAAACAGATACACGAGGCATTGTGTGGTAAGTTTGCATCGAATATTTCTGTAGTGCTGCTGATTATAGACTCTTTTTTTTTTATATAGATAATGTTGACACCCGAACTGCACTGGATGCCATTCGCGATCTAGTATCAGCATCCAACATATACATTCATGAAACCGAATTCCCTACTCTTGCGCAAGATTGCCGCGTACATCACTGATCTGCTACATATTTTCGGAGTCATAGCTGGTCATCGTGGTGGAATCGGTTTCCCAGTAGGTGGTTCTGCTGCTGGCGAAGCGAATGGTTCTGATTTGGAGATGATTTTAATGCCATACATAACAACGTTGGCAGATTTCCAAAATCAGATTCGCGAACAAGCCAAAACGATGAAAGCTGTCGATATTTTGAAATTGTGTGATGAATTACGTGACGATATTCTCCCAAACTTGGGTGTGCGCTTGGAAGATCGTGAATGCGGAGCGTTTGCAGTGAAACTAGTCGATAAGGAATCCCTGCAAAAGGAACGTGACGCAAAAAAAGCTTTCGAAGAAGAAAAAGCCGCAGAAAAGGAGAGGAAAAAACAAGCGGCAGCTGCCGCCAATGCTATGAAAGAGGCACAAAAAAAAATCGATCCTAAGAAAATGTTTTTAATTGATACCGACAAGTATTCAGCATTTGATGTTAATGTAGGGTCAACGATAATTTTTAATATTGATTTTGTCTAATTTTTTTTTTTCAATAACAGGGCCTACCAACGCATGACAAAGAAGGAAAGGAAATAAGTAAAGGTCAGACAAAAAAACTACAAAAACTCCAACAACAGCAGGAAGCACGATATAAGGAATATCTAGAAACTGTCAATGGTGCTTGAGCTTGGTTATTTAATTGATTAGTTTTGATTGATTTTTGTGTTCCTTTTAAAAGTTAACCTGTTCGCTTGTATTCGTCATCAGTAATTTTTTCATATTTAGAAGTTCACTTTTTTTATGATTTTGTAAAAGCTTATTTATAAATTATACCACGCATCTGAATCATCAATACTTTTGTGTTTTATTAATTACAGACCGTATTCCACAACTTTTTAGTAAATATCACTTGTGGAGAGCTTACTCGCCTTGCTTGACACCCCTTACTACAACTGCAATTTGATTGCCACTTATTCAGGCATATCGCTAATAAATTTGGCTTATCGAAAATGCCAATTAAGCATTTCTGACGATTTACAAAGGGACAGTTTCCATCGGAATTTATTAATGATAGCCCTGATTATGTTGGCAGCTAGCCTCCCTTTTTGCGAACGTCTGCGTTAAGATTTAACTTTGACTCTCCGTTTATTTCAGAAAGGCAAGAGTGCCAGAAGTGGTCTACAAAGTGAGCCTAGTGGGTCCAGCATTACCGGAAACAAAGGTGTAGGGGCAGATAGAAAAACGAGCTTTCGTGAGGCGAGGCAACCATATTTTTACTATTCGCTTTTTTCAAAGTACAGTACAGAGTACATAAAACTACAACACGCTTAATATAACCCAGTTTTAAACTAAATTTTTATTCAGTAATACCAACTTAAGTTAAAATATAAATGTTTAGGCAGATGTATAGACAAACGAATATAAAAAAAATAAATACATGTATTTAAATGCTACATAAACAAATCCATTACAAGAACAAAAAAGAATAGAAACTGTTTTGAAAATGAAACATTCGTTAGATCTACAAATCGTCGATCCAATCCATTGCTAATGGAAACTCGGAACGTTCATTGTCCGCTGCCAATAAGTTCTCTAACAATTTCTTATCGTCAAACTCATATGGATCCTGGAGCTCGAATGTGAGTTCGAAGTCATCTGCAAAATCGATTGGTTGCAAGTTACGATCATTTATATCATAGTCATTTTTATCATCATGATCTCCATTCAAGATACGTTCCAAGATTTCCGGTTCCAGAACATTCATTTCTGACCATATTTGTTCCAAGCCTGTACGAAGGAATATATGATTACCTTTTTAAATAGAACTTTGTACATCTACTTCTTACTTTTGTAGCATTTCTCATTACATGTCCTTGGAACTGGCAAATTCTTTCGCATCAACTCTTCAGGTTTATTTGATGCAATCGGTTGGATTTTTTGTGCTGCCTCACACTTTTGATGACTGACCACATGAGATTTAGCTTGTTCGACTTGTTTTTTAAGCAAATCAGTGCAAATCGACTTTGATGGACCAGCGGTTAGTCCCTTGAACGGTGTATTAGTTGAAGATTGATTGTGAATTACATTTTTTTATTTCACCGAATGCATGTTTGCGGATGTTGTGCTTCCGTTCAGAGTTAAATTGTTTATGCTGTAAATGTCTTTGTCCGTAATATTCACCATCGATGAACAATTTTTCGTTTTGTGCTGCCGACATGTTTACTATTTTTAGCGTGTGATTTAATTACTCAAGCAAACACTACTTTGTTATAAACTGATAGCGTTTGAGTAAAATAACTGTAATTGTATTGATATATTCAATTAAAACAAATAAGTTGTACAGTAAGGTTGCCGCGAAAATGACTAAAAACTCGCTGCTAAATATTTTTTTAATTTAAATTCGAAACGATGACATTTAGTAGTGGTAAGGTAATAGAGTCAGCTGCCAAATCGACTTGAAACCTAAATTTAGTAGAAACTTTTAAGAAAGTAAAATGTACTAGATTAAAGTGGGGAGAAAATTTAAAAATGTTGCTGAATAAATACATATACCACCGTTCTGCATTTCTGCATTGCTTGGATGGTACAAGCATTCACCTTCACTCATTAAAAGAGATAATGTTTTATTTTGTAGTAAATTTCTGTAATAAAATAAGTTAAGTATGGCAGCACCCTGGTCCACGAGGTGGAAGTTGTGCTGTGTGGTGAGTTTACCCCCATTTTGTTAAATTGAATTGTAAAACTGCGACATATCTAGACATGCACACGAATAATGTAACTGAAGTCAAAAGGGTCGATGTGTTCTTACTTCTGTAAAAGATTTGATATTTAATAAAAGTTTAGTTTTGTTCTCTATTATAATATAATAGATCGTGTTAGTTTTATTACTTTTTGTGAGATTACAATTTTATTAATAGAAATTGTTAATTAAAATTTCTTATCATATTCCATCCAGTCGTTGGAAGACCTTCACTCTTCAACCGTTGTACTAACTTCCTCCAGAAATCCTTAGTACCCTTTAGCAAAACCCTTTACAAAATTTTGATTTTCTTCCATGTAATACACAAGATCTGATTTTCGTGTTTCCCCTATTTAACAAATCAATTATTTGAATACGCTAATGGAAGTCTTATTTGTATAATTCGCCCCTGTGATGAATTCCGACCGGTTTGAAAACGGACGAAATTACAACGGATGAATTCGGAAAAATCCGTTAATTTTGAATTCTTCCCTTGTAATTCCGTCCGTTTTCAAACCGGTAGGAATTCATCACAGGGGTGAATGTTTCAAAATGATTCTGATCATCATTAATTAATTCAATTTACAACGGTATGTGAATATAGTTGAGTGATAAGTTCAATGAAAAAGACGTCTGTTGTAACGCGGCAAAGTAATTCAAGATTTTGATACACTTAATTTACATTTAATACATTACGCCACACCATACATCTGCACTAAATAACCGCGAACGTAGCTCTTCTTATTTTTACCTTTGAACCTTTGAACAATATTAAAATAAAAATAAACTAATATTCAACAAAAGTACAAAAAGAACATATGTACCTAATAAAAAAACACTCAACTGTAAACGCTAACCGTGTTTTATTATCCCCGTGATCTAATCCGGATCAGATCAACAAATAAGTTTGTTTGCATTATGCCTCTACACACACCTAGTATAGACTCCAAGGTATGCAAATGTACTACATGTCTGTCACGGTATACGACGCTTATACCAGCCGAGCAACATGGTATACAGCGTGGTATCTATAGCCGTGTTTTATTATCCCCGTGATCTGATCCGGATCAGATCAACAAATAAGTTTGTGTGCATTACAACAACAATCCGAGATCTTGCTTCTTGTCAAGATCAAGTTTCGTGATCCAAAAATTAGTTCGACTATTTCTCACTATGGTACACTTTCGTTTGTGAATGTTGCTGTATTATCGACAATTGCCAAGGGTAAATATTGCCAGATTAGAATATAAAAATATTATTGGCAATCCAAATATCATTAATGTTATTTTGTTCGAATAAATTCATTTTTCTGCTCATAATGATATTTAAGCGAAGTGAAACTGAAATTATAGCTGCAAAATATTATTCTCATTCGGTATCTGTTAATCAAAATTAACAATTTCCTCCTAAAAAATAAAACAAGCGCATTGCCAGATTAGAATATAAAAATATTAGCCTAGATCAAATATTAGACTAGATCAAAATTCTGTGTTGTGGTGATTGTACAAACTAAATTAATTTTAACATTTAGTGCGAAGTTGCCATGCGAATGAATATTTTATTTTAAATGAAAATTTAATGCGCTTGTTTTATTTTTTCAGGGGGAAATTGTAAATATTGATTAACAGATACCGAATCAGAATAATATTTTGCAGCTATAATTTCAGTTTCACTTCGCTTAAATATCATTATGAGCAGAAAAATGAGTTTATTCGAACAAAATAGCATTAATGATATTTGGATTGCCAATAATATTTTTATATTCTAATCTGGCAATACTTACCCTTGGCAATTGTCGATAATACAGCAACATTCACAAACGAAAGTGTACCATAGTGAGAAATAGTCGAACTAATTTTTGGATCACGAAACTTGATCTTGACAAGAAGCAAGATCTCGGATTGTTGTTGTAATGCGCACAAACTTATTTGTTGATCTGATCCGGATCAGATCACGGGGATAATAAAACACGGCTATAGATACCACGCTGTATACCATGTTGCTCGGCTGGTATAAGCGTCGTATACCGTGACAGACATGTAGTACATT
This sequence comes from Brachyopa scutellaris, assembly GCA_949775065.1. Taxonomy (NCBI): domain Eukaryota; kingdom Metazoa; phylum Arthropoda; class Insecta; order Diptera; family Syrphidae; genus Brachyopa; species Brachyopa scutellaris. The sequence continues at coordinate 110,294,028 of OX459112.1, forward strand.
TGCATACCATGGTGCCTATACTAGGTGTGTGTAGAGGCATAATGCAAACAAACTTATTTGTTGATCTGATCCGGATCAGATCACGGGGATAATAAAACACGGTTAGCGTTTACAGTTGAGTGTTTTTTTATTAGGTACATATGTTCTTTTTGTACTTTTGTTGAATTTTAGTTTATTTTTATTTTAATATTGTTCAAAGGTTCAAAGGTAAAAATAAGAAGAGCTACGTTCGCGGTTATTTAGTGCAGATGTGTGGTGTGGCGTAATGTATTAAATGTAAATTAAGTGTATCAAAATCTTGAATTACTTTGCCGCGTTACAACAGACGTCTTTTTCATTGAACTTATCACTCAACTATATTCACATACCGTTGTAAATTGAATTAATTAATGTTGATCAGAATCATTTTGAAACATTCACCCCTGTGATGAATTCGTACCAGTTTGAAAACGGACGGAATTACAAGGGAAGAATTCAAAATTAACGGATTTTTCCGAATTCATCCGTTGTAATTTCGTCCGTTTTCAAACCGGTCGGAATTCATCACAGGGGCGAGTTATACAAATAAGACTTCCATTAGCGTATTCAAATAATTGATTTGTTAAATAGGGGAAACACGAAAATCAGATCTTGTGTATTACATGGAAGAAAATCAAAATTTTGTAAAGGGTTTTGCTAAAGGGTACTAAGGATTTCTGGAGGAAGTTAGTACAACGGTTGAAGAGTGAAGGTCTTCCAACGACTGGATGGAATATGATAAGAAATTGTAATTAACAATTTCTATTAATAAAATTGTAATCTCACAAAAAGTAATAAAACTAACACGATCTATTATATTATAATAGAGAACAAAACTAAACTTTTATTTAATATCAAATCGTTTACAGAAGTAAGAACACATCGACCCTTTTGACTTCAGTTACATTATTCGTGTGCATGTCTAGATATGTCGCAGTTTTACAATTCAATTTAACAAAATGGGGGTAAACTCACCACACAGCACAACTTCCACCTCGTGGACCAGGGTGCTGCCATACTTAACTTATTTTATTACAGAAATTTACTACAAAATAAAACATTATCTCTTTTAATGAGTGAAGGTGAATGCTTGTACCATCCAAGCAATGCAGAAATGCAGAACGGTGGTATATGTATTTATTCAGCAACATTTTTAAATTTTCTCCCCACTTTAATCTAGTACATTTTACTTTCTTAAAAGTTTCTACTAACTTCAGGTTTCAAGTCGATTTGGCAGCTGACTCTATTACCTTACCACTACTAAATGTCATCGTTTCGAATTTAAATTAAAAAAATATTTAGCAGCGAGTTTTTAGTCATTTTCGCGGCAACCTTACTGTACAACTTATTTGTTTTAATTGAATATATCAATACAATTACAGTTATTTTACTCAAACGCTATCAGTTTATAACAAAGTAGTGTTTGCTTGAGTAATTAAATCACACGCTAAAAATAGTAAACATGTCGGCAGCACAAAACGAAAAATTGTTCATCGATGGTGAAAATTATGGACAAAGACATTTACAGCATAAACAATTTAAGTCTGAACGGAAGCACAACATCCGCAAACATGCATTCGGTGAAATAAAAAAATGAAATTCACAATCAATCTTCGACTAATACACCGTTCAAGGGACTAACCGCTGGTCCATCAAAGTCGATTTGCACTGATTTGCTTAAAAAACAAGTCGAACAAGCTAAATCTCATGTGGTCAGTCATCAAAAGTGTGAGGCAGCACAAAAAATCCAACCGATTGCAACAGTTCCAAGGACATGTAATGAGAAATGCTACAAAAGTAAGAAGTAGATGTACAAAGTTCTATTTAAAAAGGTAATCATATATTCCTTCGTACAGGCTTGGAACAAATATGGTCAGAAATGAATGTTCTGGAACCGGAAATCTTGGAACGTATCTTGAATGGAGATCATGATGAAAAAAAATGACTATGATATAAATGATCGTAACTTGCAACCAATCGATTTTGCAGATGACTTCGAACTCACATTCGAGCTCCAGGATCCATATGAGTTTGACGATAAGAAATTGTTAGAGAACTTATTGGCAGCGGACAATGAACGTTCCGAGTTTCCATTAGCAATGGATTGGATCGACGATTTGTAGATCTAACGAATGTTTCATTTTCAAAACAGTTTCTATTCTTTTTTGTTCTTCTAATGGATTTGTTTATGTAGCATTTAAATACATGTATTTATTTTTTTTATATTCGTTTGTCTATACATCTGCCTAAACATTTATATTTTAACTTAAGTTGGTATTACTGAATAAAAATTTAGTTTAAAACTGGGTTATATTAAGCGTGTTGTAGTTTTATGTACTCTGTACTGTACTTTGAAAAAAGCGAATAGTAAAAATATGGTTGCCTCGCCTCACGAAAGCTCGTTTTTCTATCTGCCCACCTTTGTTTCCGGTAATGCTGGACCCACTAGGCTCACTTTGTAGACCACTTCTGGCACTCTTGCCTTTCTGAAATAAACGGAGAGTCAAAGTTAAATCTTAACGCAGACGTTCGCAAAAAGGGAGGCTAGCTGCCAACATAATCAGGGCTATCATTAATAGATTCCGATGGAAACTGTCCCTTTGTAAATCGTCAGAAATGCTTAATTGGCATTTTCGATAAGCCAAATTTATTAGCGATATGCCTGAATAAGTGGCAATCAAATTGCAGTTGTAGTAAGGGGTGTCAAGCAAGGCGAGTAAGCTCTCCACAAGTGATATTTACTAAAAAGTTGTGGAATACGGTCTGTAATTAATAAAACACAAAAGTAGTGATGATTCAGATGCGTGGTATAATTTATAAATAAGCTTTTACAAAATCATAAAAAAAGTGAACTTCTAAATATGAAAAAATTACTGATGACGAATACAAGCGAACAGGTTAACTTTTAAAAGGAACACAAAAATCAATCAAAACTAATCAATTAAATAACCAAGCTCAAGCACCATTGACAGTTTCTAGATATTCCTTATATCGTGCTTCCTGCTGTTGTTGGAGTTTTTGTAGTTTTTTTGTCTGACCTTTACTTATTTCCTTTCCTCCTTTGTCATGCGTTGGTAGGCGTTATTGAAAAAAAAAATTAGACAAAATCAATATTAAAAATTATCGTTGACCCTACATTAACATCAAATGCTGAATACTTGTCGGTATCAATTAAAAACATTTTCTTAGGATCGATTTTTTTTTGTGCCTCTTTCATAGCATTGGCGGCAGCTGCCGCTTGTTTTTTCCTCTCCTTTTCTGCGGCTTTTTCTTCTTCGAAAGCTTTTTTTGCGTCACGTTCCTTTTGCAGGGATTCCTTATCGACTAGTTTCACTGCAAACGCTCCGCATTCACGATCTTCCAAGCGCACACCCAAGTTTGGGAGAATATCGTCACGTAATTCATCACACAATTTCAAAATATCGACAGCTTTCATCGTTTTGGCATGTTCGCGAATCTGATTTCGGAAATCTGCCAACGTTGTTACGTATGGCATTAAAATCATCTCCAAATCAGAACCATTCGCTTCGCCAGCAGCAGAACCACCTACTGGGAAACCGATTCCACCACGATGACCAGCTATGACTCCGAAAATATGTAGCAGATCAGTGATGTACGCGGCTATCTTGCGCAAGAGTAGGGAATTCGGTTTCATGCACTTGGTTTCACGAATGTATATGTTGGATCCTGATACTAGATCGCGAATGGCATCCAGTGCAGTTCGGGTGTCAACATTATCTATATAAAAAAGAGTCTATAATCAGCAGCACTACAGAAATATTCGATGCAAACTTACCACACAATGCCTCGTGTATCTGTTTTTGTGAAGAGTTGAATTTCAATTGCAAGGCAGTCTCTACTGGATTCCATGCGTCGAAGTGCTTTCGAGGTTTTTCGGTGAGCAAATGTCGCGTTAAGTCTTTTACATTGAGGAAGAATTCCTGTCCGAAAAGGAAATTATAACATAGGAAACAATTTATTAGATTTTTTACACTTACTTTTAAGAACCTCTCAAACTGAACAGCCATTTCCATTATGTTCTCTGAGTAGTCTAACGTATCCTTCCACGCATGCATTAAGAAAGCCAATCGCAGATGGCTGGCGCTATGCTTTTTCAGTGCTTGTTGAATAGGTAGTTACGAAATTTTTCAATGATTTCGACATCTTGCAACCGGCTATGGTCAGATGCCCTGTATGAAGGAAATACTTTACCCACTCGGGGTGATCAAATGCAGCTTCTGATTGCGCCAGCTCATTATCATGATGAGGAAATTTTAAGTCTATACCTCCCGTGTGGATATCCATAGTTTGACCAAAAATATGCAACGCCATCGCGGAGCATTCAACATGCCAACCGGGACGTCCACGACCCCAGGGACTATCCCAGAACGATTCGCCCGCTTTACTTGCTTTCCAGAGAGCAAAATCGTTGGGTGACCGCTTTTCCGACAGACAATCTTCCGCTAGTGACAAATCACCTTCACCTTCATGCAGTGATTTTGTGTCCTCATAAGCTTCCGGGGCTAATTTCGCATAGTGATGGTTGGGTTCCTTATCAAAACCATTGACATCGAAGTAAACGGAACCATTTGCGGAGTATGCCATTCCATTGGCGATGATCTTTTGGGTGAATTTAATAATTTGTGGAACATATTCGCAGACTCTGGTTAGGACGTCTGGTGGTAGGATCTGTGAATAAATAAAAAAACGATGCTCTAGTAAGGGTGGATTAAAGTCCCACCGACCGGCTTTCGGCTATATAAACCGGAATAAATACTACAGTGAAATCTCTCTTAAGTGGACAGCCACGGGACGGGTTTTTTTTTGTCCACATAAGAGTGTCCCCTTGAGAGGAAAAATAATAAAAAAAATTAGGTTAACAAAACTAAAACCCGACTACGTCGTTAAAATAACGTTTTTATATACATAAGTACGCATACATAGGGCAAAGTGGCATGCGACCACGGCTATACTCTGAACATGATCGTTTCGTTTCATCTTTTTTCGTACTTTTTAGTTACTTTTTCCGTAGTCGGGTTCTAGTTTTTTTAACTTAATTATTTATTTAGTTTTAGAAAATATGTAGAGTGTATGCAATGTCATGTTCTACTTGTCAAACCCTTTCATTTGATACCCATATTAAGGAGGAAGCGGTTCCATAGTTGAGGCTGTACGAGGTGACATCGCTAAATATAAAACAAACCCAGCCTGTAAAAACCAGAACCCTTAATTCTGCAATAGTCGGGTAAAAATAAAAGCGGATGATGCCTTAAAATTTGTGAAATAAATCTTCATTGCAATTGGCTTTCTTTTGAATGAAAGGTCCAGAAGTAGGGATGCGCTTTTAGCGAGCTTTGAGAAATCATTCATATGTCAATGTATCGACCTTCTTTACATCGCTGCTATGAAACCTCAGTTTTTTTTTGCTCATTCGTGACAGTAGTGCTCCATTCAGCAAGTAACGATTTTTTGTTTTTCAATATGCTGGCCACACACAATTTTCCAACCAACACCTAATTTTGTTCCTATGTCTGCTTTTACACTTAAGACTTGTGAGTCTAGACTTTTTTCGAATTTCTCTTTGTTATTTACTTCCGTGAGTCTTGTGCTTTTACACTTCAGACTTTTTTCCTTGACTCACATTTGACATTCCTCTTTTACTTTGCAGTTCGTGTATTGTGCAGTTGACTAGGTGGGTATTTGTTTTATTTTCCGTTGATCCAAGTAATGAAATTTTGTATTTAGGTCTGTTTGGTAACCTGTAATTTTACGTAAAATTGCGTCCAACTGGCAAAAATCAAGCGAAGAGAGAGCCAGATGAGAAGGTCAAAAAATTTCCCCTCTTGCGAAATCGTGCTACATCTTTTTCTTGGAGTGACCGAGGGACATCTATCAAACGGCAATCTGAAAATTTGTGAAATGTCAATTACTTTTTGTTAACAAAATAAAAGATACCTAATTAGTTTTCCGTGAAAATATCAAATAGGTAAAAAAGAAGAAGAGAGGCTTTTCTTCCACTTTTACTATTTCACAGATGTGCCATTGGGTCACAGAAAGTTACCAAACCACCTTTTATTTTTCAGTTTTTGAAATGAGCTACAATTTGTTGTCATCTATATTAGATTGTACAGAAATGGCAATCGAATGCATGGATAGCGATAGCAGTGGAGGTGAAGAAATTGCACTGGAACTTGTTAACATCGCCAAAAAATGTGGATTAAGCCATGGAGGGTAGATAGAGCTTCCCAAGGCTCATTTTCTTTTTTAACGAAGGAGCTCCAAGTGCTCGACAAAGCATGTTTTCTAAATTACCTGCGAATGAACGAAAGCAATTTTCAGTTGTTGTTATCTCTAATAGAAAGTGATATTGTTAAAAAGGACACTTTCATGAGGAATGCAATATCACCAGCGGAAAAACTAGCAGCAACATTGAGATATCTTGCTACAGGTGAATCTTACAAAAGTACAGATTACCAAACTAGGCTGTCATATTCATTTCTATCCAACACTGTACCTGTAGTTTGTGAAGCTATATGGAAAAATTTAAAAAATACCTATTTAAAGGCAGGTTTCTTGTTTTTTTCTTTTAATATAAATAGAGTTTTTAAATAAATTGCACCAAAAAATTAAATATTCATAAAGTCATCTTCGTCAAAAACACCCTCTATTGACTCTTCAATAAGATCTGGAGTGAAAGAACTTCTTGCACCATCAGAGCTCACGGATGGAGATCGAGCTCTTTTCGTGTTTGCGATGTTGACCAGTGGATGACCTTTGCTTCTTACTACAATTGACGTTGAAGGACTACTTCTTAAATCCGACGATGAACTGAAATAAGTTTTTTGCTGGTGGTAGTGGGATGATGTAGAGGGGAGGTTTTTTGATTCTTGAGACGATTGTTGTCTTCTTTTTTCAACATCTTCCTCAACACAATCTCTCAAAATTGATTGGATCCGCCATGATGCTTTCCTTTGTATATCCTCATTCTTTATTTGGCCCATCTCATGCACAACCTGTTGGCCTAGCCAGGCGAAAGGTGACTTCGATGAAGTCTTTTGCTCCAAAAGCCGAGCAATGTTTTGAAGTCTTTTGGTGCAATTTGCTGCTATTGACGTTGACTATAACAAAAAAAAAAAAAACATAATTTGTTACTTTTCGGATTATTACATTTTAGATTATTGTTGTTTTTTTTCAGTTTCCAACTTCAAAATCGGAATGGGTAAAAATTGCTGATGAATTTGCGATTCGTTGGCAATTCCCGCACTGCCTAGGTGCTCTTGACGGAAAACATATTGTTTTTAAAAGTCTTCGGAAGGATGGCGCATATTACCACAATTACAAAGGGTCCAACAGCATCATATTACTTGCATTAACTGATGCAAATTGCAAGTTTATATATGTTGACATCGGGTGCAACGGACGGACCAATGACGCTGGCGTGTTACTCCAATCTTCTTTAAGAGAAATTCTTGATAATGCTCACAATCACTTGCCAACGGATAGAGTTATTGGCAACAACCGAACACTTCCATATGTTATTGTAGGGGATGATGCTTTTCCCTTACAAAAACATATTATGAAGCCCTATTCTCATACAACACAATGCCACATAAAACGCATATTTAACAGTCGCCTTTCAAGGGCGAGGCATGTTGTTGAGCATTCATTTGGAATTCTGTCACAAAGGTTCAGAATTTTCAAAACGACCATGGATCTTCGTGTAGAAAATGTTGAAAATGTGACAAAAGCTTGTTGTGTCTTACACAACTTCTTGATTGAGCACAATGGAATAGATCCCACTTTAAGCATGGAACCAAACGATTCTTCACCCACAAGAACAGAACAAAGAGCTAACAATCCTCATAGAGTAGCCGCAGAACGAATACGTCAAAGCTTTGCCGATTACTTTATAAATGAAGGGAAAGTGAACTGGCAATAAAAACTGTAAACAACTGACTTACTTTTCTCCTGGAACTGGGAGTGAATGTTTCAGCAGAATCATCGCGGTCACGTTCCTGAGTGGAACTTGTTTCAGGCGTATCTCTTGTCTACATTTATAAAATAAACAAAAATTAAATATAAGAATATCAAAACAAAAAAAAAAATACTTGCATTTTCCTTTTCATAACTGGAGGTCGACTGTCTCGTTTGGCAATGGATTTTTAAAAAAAGCAATTCATTGTAACACCAAAGCTTGGGATCATAAATATCATCCATGCCAGCTCCACTCTTTTTACTTTTTTCCACTTCACGAAGTTCCCTCATAAATTGGTTTCTTAAAGTGTGTATTTTGCGTTTGATTGCCTCAACGGTTATTTTGGAGCAAATCAGTTTGAGCTCCTGCATTATGCTGTGAAATGAATCAGCCTTTTTGACTCTATGTGTATAATCTGGATGCGTTGGATTATATAAGTTTTGATGCGTTTCAAAAATATTTATGAGCTCTAAAGTAAAGTCCTTACTCCAAATCACATCATGAGCCATTTCAAATAAAAAAAAAATACACAAGCAGCCGAAACAAAACAACTTAAAAACCGACTCCATGCTTCTACAGCAACGAAAGCATATGATATACGATATACGAAGAAGAGAAAAGAAAAACGTCAAAAAGAGTCGCCAAAATCTTTACCCTCGACTCACAGGGCAAAATATTTTCCTTCTTATCTTTTCGAACTTTCTTACTCTTTTGCACCCATGTGAGTCTAGACTCACCAGTCTAAGTGTAAAAGCAGACTATGGAGCGCACTCCGGACCGGCTTACGTAGAATTAAAACTTACGCAGCAAAAACAAAATACTGTCCGCCTGCTGCTAACAAACAGAAACTTCGTATTGATTTTACATAATGGAGACAACGCGTGGCAGATGACAGATGACGTGTGACGGATGACAGATGACGCGTGACGGCTGACGGATGACGCGTGACAGATGACGCGTGACTGATGACGGATGACGCGTGACGCGTGACAGAAGACGCGTGACGGATGACAGATGACGCGTGACGGCTGACGGATGATGCGTGACTGATGACGTGTGACAGATGACGGATGACGCGTGACGCGTGACAGAAGACGCGTGACGGATGACAGATGACGCGTGACGGCTGACGGATGACGCGTGACAGATGACGCGTGACTGATGACGCGTGACTGATGACGCGTGACAGATGACGGATGACGCGTGACGCGTGACAAATGACGCGTGACGGATGACAGATGACGCGTGATGGCTGACGGATGACGCGTGACACGTGACGCGTGACTGATGACGCGTGACGCGTGCCAGATGACGCGTGACGGATGACAGATGACGCGTGACGGCTGACGGATGACGCGTGACGGATGACAGATGACGCGTGACGGCTGACGGATGACGCGTGACGGATGACGCGTGACATATGACGCGTGACAGATGACGGATGACGCGTGACGCGTGACAAATGACGCGTGACGGATGACAGATGACGCGTGATGGCTGACGGATGACGCGTGACACGTGACGCGTGACTGATGACGCGTGACGCGTGCCAGATGACGCGTGACGGATGACAGATGACACGTGACGGCTGACGGATGACGCGTGACAGATGACGCGTGACGCGTGACGGATGACGCGTGACGGATGACGCGTGACATATGACGCGTGACAGATGACGGATGACGCGTGACGGATGACAGATGACACGTGACGGCTGACGGATGACGCGTGACAGATGACGCGTGACAGATGACGGATGACGCGTGACGGATGATAGATGACGCGTGACTGATGACGCGTGACGCGTGCCAGATGACGCGTGACGGATGACAGATGACGCGTGACGGCTGACGGATGACGCGTGACAGATGACGGATGACGCCTGACAGATGACGCGTGACGCGTGACGCGTGACAGATGACGTATGACGCGTGACGTGTGACAGATTACGTGTGACGCGTGACGCGTGACGCGTGACAGATCACGGATGACGCGTGACGGCTGACTGATAACGCGTGCCAGATGACGCGTGACGGATGACAGATGACGCGTGACGGCTGACGGATGACGCGTGACAGATGACGCGTGACGCGTGACACGTGACAGATGCCGTATGACGCGTGACGCGTGACAGATGACGTATGACGCGTGACGCGTGACGGATGACAGATGACGCGTGACGGCTGACGGATGACGCGTGACAGATGACGCGTGACGCATGACGGATGACAGATGACGCGTGACGGATGACGCGTGACAGATGACGCGTGACAGATGACGCGTGACGGATGACAGATGACGCGTGACGGCTGACGGATGACGCGTGACGAATGACGCGTGACGCGTGACGCGTGACAGATGACGTATGACGCGTGACGCGTGACAGATGACGTGTGACGCGTGACGCGTGACAGATGACGGATGACGCGTGACGGCTGACTGATAACGCGTGACTGATGACGCGTGACGCGTGCCAGATGACGCGTGACGGATGACAGATGACGCGTGACGGATGACAGATGACGCGTGACGGCTGACGGATGACGCGTGACAGATGACGCGTGACTGATGACGGATGACGCGTGACGCGTGACAGAAGACGCGTGACGGATGACAGATGACGCGTGACGGCTGACGGATGATGCGTGACTGATGACGTGTGACAGATGACGGATGACGCGTGACGCGTGACAGAAGACGCGTGACGGATGACAGATGACGCGTGACGGCTGATGGATGACGCGTGACTGATGACGCGTGACGCGTGCCAGATGACGCGTGACGGATGACAGATGACGCGTGACGCGTGACAGATGACGTATGACGCGTGACGCGTGACAGATGACGCGTGACGGATGACAGATGACGCGTGACGGCTGACGGATGACGCGTGACGCATGACGCGTGACAGATGACGTGTGACAGATGTCGCGTGACGCGTGACGGATGACAGATGACGCGTGACGGCTGACGGATGACGCGTGACGGATGACGCGTGACATATGACGCGTGACAGATGACGGATGACGCGTGACGCGTGACAAATGACGCGTGACGGATGATAGATGACGCGTGACTGATGACGCGTGACGCGTGCCAGATGACGCGTGACGGATGACAGATGACGCGTGACGGCTGACGGATGACGCGTGACAGATGACGGATGACGCCTGACAGATGACGCGTGACGCGTGACGCGTGACAGATGACGTATGACGCGTGACGTGTGACAGATGACGTGTGACGCGTGACGCGTGACAGATCACGGATGACGCGTGACGGCTGACTGATAACGCGTGCCAGATGACGCGTGACGGATGACAGATGACGCGTGACGGCTGACGGATGACGCGTGACAGATGACGCGTGACGCGTGACACGTGACGCGTGACACGTGACAGACGACGCGTGACGCATGACGGATGACAGATGACGCGTGACGGATGACGCGTGATAGATGACGCGTGACGGATGACAGATGACGCGTGACGGCTGACGGATGACGCGTGACGAATGACGCGTGACAGATGACGCGTGACGCGTGACGCGTGACGCGTGACAGATGACGTATGACGCGTGACGCGTGACAGATGACGTGTGACGCGTGACGCGTGACAGATGACGGATGACGCGTGACGGCTGACTGATAACGCGTGACTGATGACCCGTGACGCGTGCCAGATGACGCGTGACGGATGACAGATGACGCGTGACGGCTGACGGATGACGCGTGACAGATGACGCGTGACGCGTGACGCGTGACAGATGCCGTATGACGCGTGACGCGTGACAGATGACGTATGACGCGTGACGCGTGATGGATGACAGAAGACGCGTGACGGATGACAGATGACGCGTGACGGCTGACGGATGACGCGTGACTGATGACGTGTGACAGATGACGGATGACGCGTGACGGATTACAGATGACGCGTGACGGATGACAGATGACGCGTGACGGCTGACGGATGACGCGAGACGGATGACGCGTGACAGATGACGCGTGACAGATGACGGATGACGCGTGACGCGTGACAGATGACGCGTGACGGATGACAGATGACGCGACAGATGACACGTGACGGCTGACGGATGACGCGTGACAGATGACGCGTGACAGATGACGGATGACGCGTGACGGATGATAGATGACGCGTGACTGATGACGCGTGACGCGTGCCAGATGACGCGTGACGGATGACAGATGACGCGTGACGGCTGACGGATGACGCGTGACAGATGACGGATGACGCCTGACAGATGACGCGTGACGCGTGACGCGTGACAGATGACGTATGACGCGTGACGTGTGACAGATGACGTGTGACGCGTGACGCGTGACAGATCACGGATGACGCGTGACGGCTGACTGATAACGCGTGCCAGATGACGCGTGACGGATGACAGATGACGCGTGACGGCTGACGGATGACGCGTGACAGATGACGCGTGACGCGTGACACGTGACAGATGCCGTATGACGCGTGACGCGTGACAGATGACGTATGACGCGTGACGCGTGACGGATGACAGATGACGCGTGACGGCTGACGGATGACGCGTGACGGATGACGCGTGACAGATGACGGATGACGCGTGACGCGTGACAGACGACGCGTGACGCATGACGGATGACAGATGACGCGTGACGGATGACGCGTGATAGATGACGCGTGACGGATGACAGATGACGCGTGACGGCTGACGGATGACGCGTGACGAATGACGCGTGACAGATTACGCGTGACGCGTGACAGTTGACGCGTGACGGCTGACGGATGACGCGTGACGGATGACGCGTGACAGATGCCGTATGACAGATGACGCTTGACGGCTGACGGATGACGCGCGACGGATGATGGATGACGCGTGACGGATGACGCGTGACAGATGACGCGTGACTTATGACGGATGACGCGTGACAGATGATGCGTGACGGATGACAGATGACGTCATCAGTCATCTGTCACGCGTCACGCGTCACGCGTCATCCGTCATCTGTCACGCGTCACGCGTTATCCGTCATAAGTCACGCGTCATCTGTCACGCGTCATCCGTCACGCGTCATCCGTCAGCCGTCGCGCGTCATCCGTCAGCCGTCAAGCGTCATCTGTCATCAGTCATCTGTCACGCGTCATCCGTCATTCGTCACGCGTCATCCGTCATCAGTCATCTGTCACGCGTCATCCGTCACGCGTCAGCTGTCACGCGTCACGCGTCATCTGTCATCCGTCACGCGTCATCTGTCACGCATCACGCGTCATCCGTCACGCGTCATCTGTCATCCGTCACGCGTCATCTGTCACGCGTCACGCGTCATCAGTCACGCGTCATCTGTCATCCGTCACGCGTCTTCTGTCACGCGTCACGCGTCATCCGTCATCTGTCACGCGTCATCCGTCAGCCGTCACGCGTCATCAGTCACGCGTCTTCTGTCACGCGTCATGCGTCATCCGTCATCTGTCACGCGTCACGCGTCATCCGTCATCAGTCACGCGTCATCCATCATCAGTCACGCGTCATCCGTCACGTGTCATCCGTCAGCCGTCACGCGTCACGCGTCATCCGTCACGCGTCAGCCGTCAAGCGTCATCTGTCATCCGTCACGCGTCTTCTGTCACGCGTCACGCGTCATCCGTCACGCGTCATCTGTCACGCGTCATTTGTCACGCGTCACGCGTCTTCTGTCACGCGTCACGCGTCATCCGTCACGCGTCATCTGTCACGCGTCACGCGTCATCCGTCGCGCGTCATCCGTCAGCCGTCACGCGTCATCCATCATCTGTCACGCGTCATCCATCAGCCGTCACGCGTCATCTGTCATCTGTCACGCGTCATTTGTCACGCGTCACGCGTCATCCGTCAGCCGTCACGCGTCATCTGTCATCCGTCACGCGTCATCTGTCAGCCGTCACGCGTCATCTGTCATCCGTTACGCGTCATCTGTCACGCGTCACGCGTCATCTGTCACGCGTCATCCATCATCAGTCAAGCGTCATCCGTCATCAGTCACGCGTCATCCGTCAGCCGTCACGCGTCATCTGTCATCCGTCACGCGTCATCTGTCACGCGTCACGCGTCATACGTCACCTGTCACGCGTCACGCGTCATTCGTCATCTGTCACGCGTCACGCGTCATCCGACATCCGTCACGCGTCATCCATCATCAGTCACGCGTCATCCGTCATCAGTCACGCGTCATCCGTCAGCCGTCACGCGTCATCTGTCATCCGTCACGCGTCGTCTGTCACGCGTCACGCGTCATACGTCATCTGTCACGCGTTGTCTCCATTATGTAAAAGAGAATCAATACGAAGTTTCTGTTTGTTAGCAGCAGGCGGACAGTATTTTGTTTTTGCTGCGTAAGTTTTAATTCTACGTAAGCCGGTCCGGAGTGCGCTCCATAGGAACAAAATTAGGTGTTGGTTGGAAAATTGTGTGTGGCCAGCATATTGAAAAACAAAAAATCGTTACTTGCTGAATGGAGCACTACTGTCACGAATGAGCAAAAAAAAACTGAGGTTTCATAGCAGCGATGTAAAGAAGGTCGATACATTGACATATGAATGATTTCTCAAAGTTCGCTAAAAGCGCATCCCTACTTCTGGACCTTTCATTCAAAAGAAAGCCAATTGCAATGAAGATTTATTTCACAAATTTTAAGGCATCATCCGCTTTTATTTTTACCCGACTATTGCAGAATTAAGGGTTCTGGTTTTTACAGGCTGGGTTTGTTTTATATTTAGCGATGTCACCTCGTACAGCCTCAACTATGGAACCGCTTCCTCCTTAATATGGGTATCAAATGAAAGGGTTTGACAAGTAGAACATGACATTGCACATTACACTCTACATATTTTCTAAAACTAAATAAATAATAAAGTTAAAAAAACTAGAACCCGACTACGGAAAAAGTAACTAAAAAGTACGAAAAAAGATGAAACGAAACGATCATGTTCAGACTATAGCCGTGGTCGCATGCCACTTTGCCCTATGTATGCGTACTTATGTATGTATATAAAAACGTTATTTTAACGACGTAGTCGGGTTTTAGTTTTGTTAACCTAATTTTTTTTAATATTTTTCCTCTCAAGGGGACACTCTTATGTGGACAAAAAAAAACCCGTCCCGTGGCTGTCCACTTAAGAGAGATTTCACTATAGTATTTGTTCCGGTTTATATAGCCGAAAGCCGGTCGGTGGGACTTTAATCCACTCTTACTAGAGCATCGTTTTTTTATTTATTCACACCACCAGACGTCCTAACCAGAGTCTGCGAATATGTTCCACAAATTAATAAATTCACCCAAAAGATCATCGCCAATGGAATGGCATACTCCGCAAATGGTTCCGTTTACTTCGATGTCAATGGTTTTGATAAGAAACCCAACCATCACTATGCGAAATTAGTCCCGGAAGCTTATGGCGACACAAAATCACTGCATGAAGGTGAAGGTGATCTGTCACTAGCGGAAGATCGTCTGTCGGAAAAGCGGTCACCCAACGATTTTGCTCTCTGGAAAGCAAGTAAAGCGGGCGAACCGTTCTGGGATAGTCCCTGGGGTCGTGGACGTCCCGGTTGGCATGTTGAATGCTCCGCGATGGCGTCGCATATTTTTGGTCAAACTATGGATATCCACACGGGAGGTATAGACTTAAAATTTCCTCATCATGATAATGAGCTGGCGCAATCAGAAGCTGCATTTGATCACCCCGAGTGGGTAAAGTATTTCCTTCATACAGGGCATCTGACCATAGCCGGTTGCAAGATGTCGATATCATTGTAAAATTTCGTAACTATTCAACAAGCACTGTAAAAGCTGTTACGTCCACCTGAAAATAAATAAAATTAATATTTGTGGAAACAAGAAAAGTAAAAATGCAAAAATAAACAGAAAATAAATTACGAAACGAAATGACGTTTGTAGGGTTTTCTTCTACTTGACATGACAGTCCAGAGTCTGTTCCCTGTATTGGATGACAATCCACTCAGTGGTTCGTACCTATGATTGGGACATTTTTTTATCCCAATCTGGGGTCCAAACCAAATGTGATACAGGGATGGCTAGGATAGAAAGGAATGGCCAATTTAGAGAAACCTTCCAGGATTGTGCATGATCTGGACGAAGGTGAGAGCGCAGACGGTCCGTTTAGTGGGTGATGAAAGAAAATCAAAAGACAATGACTTTCAATCGTCCTACAGTGGGTGGAAAGACAAAGTCTAATTGTCTATCAGAAGTGCAGTGTAGTGCAGTTTTTTTTTTGAAAGCCTTCATATATACATATACATAATAGGCAGAGTTGTATTTTAAAATTAATTTAAATTTAGAATCAGTTACATCAATAAGGGTGAGTGATTTTTTTTTTGTTATTTTATAATAGTTATAGGACATTTCCTCTGTGTTTTTTTTGTATAGTGCTACTAGGCGGTCACAATAAAACTCCACAGTGGGAGCGTGGCCGCCACATCTAAAATCCCACTTGAAAGCAACTTTCATACGAGTAAATTAATTCAGACAAAAGAAACATACAAACACATATATCCAACGTAATTTGGCGTTGCGACCGGAGTTCACCTAAAACGCACTCAGTGGATATAACATCAACCCTAGTGAAGGGGAGTGTAAGGTCAAACTCAATTGATGACTCACTGGTGCAATTGAACATGGTAGATGCACGTCAAGCAGAGACTTCCGAATCGCCAGCAGTGGATTAGATTGTGTGTAATAGAAATATGTTATTATTATTATATAGATTAGATTAGATTAGATTAGATTAGATTTATTAATTCATGTAATTTTTTCTTATAAATTTATAAAATCAAATGTTAGCATGGCTTTGCCGTCTGCCTGGTTGATTTATTCATACATACAAGTAAAAAAGTTAAATTAATTTCCATACAATGCCTACTACACAAAATAAAAAGGCCTGTCTAGGTTTATTTTTTGTTTTTAAAAGTTTTCATTTAAGATTTGCTGTCTATAGGATAGAGCAATTTTGCAATATCGGTATAATTTACATACATCCGCTTCATTAAGGAGGGATATCACTTGCACCTCCGTCAAGACGTCGAATCCGAATACATGTCTCCTTGTTTCTCGCAGGATCGGGCATCTTCCCATAAAATGGAACACATCTTCTCTCTCAGCTAAATTGCACATGCTGCAAAAGATAGGTAAGTCCTCTCTGTGGGGTACATAGTTCAGCTTCAGGAGTTCTCCACGCAGTCTCAGTGTCATCGCTATTTCTTCTATTTTATAATTATCGTGGAAATAATTCCTTTGTTGAAGGTTGTGATTGAGTCTACTGTAGATATCTCTGTGTAATGATCCCACTGCTTCTTCAGCATATCTCATTCTACCCTGCTCATCTAGCTTGCTAATAAGCTTATACAATTTAGGCTTCCAGTTGCCGATGTCGTCTCCGTTCAACTCGATTCCACATCCGGCAGCTAGATCCAGCCATTCCCTGTACCAGCCAGTTCCTGTTTGTACAGCATTCAGAACTGCTTTTCTTGGGAGGCGATGGGTTGGCATGTTTAAAGTTTTTAAAATATAATCAACCTGTAGCTTAAATGTCTTGATAAATAAAGGCGATAATCCTGTTTCAAGCATTAGCATGTAGTTCGGAGTATTCGACGGGAGGCGGAACATTCTCTTTACATAAAATCTAAGCAGCTTTTCTACGGTTTCATATTGTTTACCGCCCCATACTTGCGCCGCATATAGTAGAACTGATTCCGCCACAGCTTCAAAAACCCTGTATTTAGCGCTATGACTAATATATTTATTTTTGAAAATATTTTTCCAAGCTACGTTGATGGCCGTTTTAGATTTTACGAGTTTTTCTTTAAAGTGTCGTTCCATGTTCATATTTTTAGTTATGAATACCCCGAGATACTTGTATATCTTTACAACTTCGATTGCGTCCTCATTAAAGCGCCATTTTTCGTTGGAACAGTTTCGGCCTCCACCTTCCTTGAAAATCATAATTTTTGACTTGTTAAGGTTTACCACTAGCTTCCATAATCTGGTGTACTCATACAAACGATTGATCATGAGTTGCAGAGATTCCGGGGAGCATGCCAGAAGAACAACATCGTCTGCAAACAAAAGCGCTTTTATTAACATACCCGCATATTCCACACCTCCTGGCAGACAATCAGCTAGATCGTCAATGAACAGAGCAAAAAGATTGGGGCTCAGCGCACATCCCTGTCTTACTCCCGAGTACGTTTGGAACCATGCCGATAGTCCATCTCCGTCCCATACAGCAGCTTTAGTGTCAGCATATAAATTTCTTATTAATCGCCCAAATTTTAGCGACATTCCCAACCCGTATAGCTTATATAATAGGGCTGTCCGATCCACCGAGTCGAAGGCCGCCTTAAAATCAACAAAGAAGGCATAGAGCTTCTTACCTTGCGAAAGAAAGGACTTTGCAATGCTACTTAGAACAAATATATGGTCAATTGTAGAGTATCCTGGCCTAAAACCAGCTTGAAATTCACTCAGCAGGTTATTGGCTCTTATCCATGCATTTAATCTTATTTGAAGTATCGCAGTAAAAATTTTATAGGATGCATTCAAAAAGGAAATACCACGATAATTCTCTGGATCCAGTGTAGAGCCCTTTTTGTGGATTGGAAAAATTAGGGCCTCCTTAAATCGCTGTGGGACACATCCATACTCCAAAATATTATTAAACAAGCCGGTCAGTCTGTCGCGAAGCAGGTTCGTACCATGCTTGTAAAACTCGGTAGGAATCCCATCCGATCCTGCTGCTTTGCCATCTTTCAAACCACGCAATGCTTCGCTAACCTCTAGATGTGTTATTGGGCTGTCAAGAATATCATTCCCAAAACCAGGTGCTGCGTATTGAAAACTTACACCGTGCGTGACTGGGTTCAGTAAGCTTTTGAAGTGCTCTCGAAGAATGCTAGGCTCCAACTCCCTATCAATAACGTACCTTCCGCCATTGACATTTCTTATCTGTCTCCAGAAGTCAGCTGCATTCCTACAATCCACCAGCTTTTGAGCCTCTATCTCGAAGTGTTTCTTCCTCTTTTGCACGCACAAGGCCTTAAACTTACGGTTGGCATCGATATACGAGTCATGCACCACCCTTCCCTTACAGATTCTAAATAATTTAAGCCAGCAGAATGAGAGATTTCTGGCTCTTTCGCACTCATAATCAAACCATGTTTGTTTACCTTGCCTCTTTTGTCCGTTGCTTCTATTGGTAGGTGGGTAAGAGTTCTTGATACCATTTTCAATCCCTTCAAGATTCGTTTCCTGCTGAGCTATTAGATTTTCGTCCAGAAGCCTCAGATACCTGGGTGCCTTCTCCAAACTCCACACCAGCTTCGGGGCTAGCTTCATAACTCGTGATCTATCCACCTGGGTACTAGTAAGCTCAAAGGTAGCCACAATGGGTAAGTGATCCGAATATGGAACTAGTTTCACCTCTAGGTCCGTAACTCGTGAATTCCATTCACCTCCTAGTAGGCAGTAGTCAATAACTGTCGTCCCTTGCTTTCCCACAAATGTATAGTTACCGTTTTTGTCGCTCACACTGGTACCATTAAGAAGACGCATCCCAAAGGAATCACAGAGTTCAAGAAGTTTTGTTCCGCATGCATTGCATGTTGAATCCATAGATTGACGGTTAATACCAGCCATATTGTTTGCTGCTCCACTTTCGTTGCCTACCCGTGCATTAAGGTCACCTATTACCATTATATTTAAATTGTTGGCATTCACCAGTACCTCATGAAGTTTTTCAAAGTCTCTTTGCCAGTTGTTGCAATTTAAGTAAGATGGAAGTATGCAGTATTTTGTTTTTTCCAACTCCAAGCTTATATACAACAGCTCCTCCAGATCTTTAAACTCGCAGTGAACGTCACCAAGATTCTTCTTAAAGCCAAAATAGCACCCTCCACTCGCCCTTCCTCTTCTGTGCATTCTCGTAGCAGCAATCCACTTAAATTCATAGTTTTTAAATCTCCTTTCATAATTAATAAAATTTATTTCTTCTACATGCGTTTCGAATAGGAAAATGAACTCAAACTGGTTGACAAAATTATAAAACTCTATAAACAAATCTTTATTTTTTAAACCTGCTATATTATATGACAATATTTTATATTTTCTTTTAGTATCATTTTTTATATAATTATCTTTGCTATTTCTATTTTCATTGTTTTTTTTACAGAGAGCTAGACAGACGGCATTACAATTAAATACTAGATTGTGGCATAAAATTTGAAGAACTGTTGCTTGTGTTTCCACCCATTATGTTTCTCTCAGCACTCGCTCCTCCTTCAGCTGTCATTACAGAACTGTCATCAGTGATTTGGCGGAGAATTGACAACCCGCACTGGCTTTCATATCCTTCACATCGTAGACTGTTGTTGTTGTCGAAGTAAAATGTTTTATCATCGACCTTAAGTTTTTGTCCGCGCATTTCTAGATTAATGTTCTTATTTCTCTTAGAAATATCCGTTTTAATAGCAAACAAACGTTTTCTTCTATCGCGTGATGCTTCAGTGTAGTCCCTGTGCATAGATACCCTAGTGCCGTGAAGTTTAGTTGTGTTGCTTAGTACATTATTATATATATATTATATTATTATTAAACATATATTAGAAGAAGAGAAATTGTCATATACTGCGTATACCAGATATTCAACATACAGCTATCTCGATCTTGGGTAGATATATATATATATATATAGATACATGTGTCTGGGATGTACGTGAATATATATATATATAATTTAAACAAATTTAGCTTAGTCCAATTAAAATTACCTATTTATTATCTTTATCTCCTAAAAGGAAATTAGTGTCTAAGTAAATAAAAAAATAATTTCGCGTAAATAATTTTTTTTTGTTATCGTTGCTTACCCTAATGCGTGGGGTACATCACCTTATTCTTTTATTGGCGTCACCGAAAGATTAAAACCTTTTTGTTTTTTTTTTGTACAAAATTTCGTTCCTCCATCGCGGGCATAAATCGGGATAAGTGTCAAGATCGTTAAGATTTTTGTTCAACCACCTACATAGAGCTCTGTTTAGGTAGGGTTTTCGCTTATTTGTGTTATTCGTGTACAGAAAGGTACGAAATTAGGAGGGAAGTTTTTTTATTTAGTTTTTCTTTGTTGTTTATTTTTGTCATAATAATTTACTTTTGTTGGAATAATAATTGGCCTGTTTTTTTTTTGATAAAGTTAAAGCTCGATAATAAAGTAAGGAAATATGTACGCCTATGGAAAGAAATTGAGCTTTTTTTTTTTTTGTTTGTCCTGGTGTGTAAAAGCGACATGAGTCGCTAGTAATTCATTTTCAGAGGGGGTGTGAAAGTGAGCTGTACTTCCGCATGATGGCTTGAGCTGAGGCATCCGATGACGATTGGGGAGATCCAAAGTGGCCGCCGGATCTCCAGGTTGGGAGGGTTAACGAACAATGGCCGCGCTTAACACCACCCAAAGCGCCCTTCAATGTGGTATTCAACGTCCGTCCGAGACAAGTAAGTAAAGTAGAAGTTTTGTCCTTGGCACGATTCATGTTTTGTTTATATAGGTTAGTTGTTTACGGGGGGCAAGAACCACCCCATTTCCGGCGAGCGGAGCCGCGCATCGCAAGCGTGCCGCGCTCCCTGTGAACAACCCTCTTTCCTTTTCCCGTCACATCCTATCCTTAAGTCCCATCCACATCCTGATTTCCTGTCCAATTTTCAAATTCCTAACTCCTCCTACTCCATTCCTGCATATAACAATGGCGCCCAACGTCCTGTTTCCGTTTCCTGTCCTCCATGTAGTCATATGTCCTCAATTGTCCTTGTTGTCAACATCAGAAAACCCATAAGTCTTCGCTAGAGACATTACAAAGTCTCAGTGTCAATTGCGATGGGTGAATATGATGTTGACAACGACGACGATTAAAAATCTGTTTTGCCCTGTCTTCTCTCCTCTTCTTTTCTTTTATCTGTATCTTTATCTTTTTCTATCTATAAATTTCAATTTTCATTTTTCATAGTCTCGTTTCTTAGTTTTAGTTATATGGGTACAGTGGCCGTGTTTGATGTGTTGTTCGTCAAAATACGTTGCATTGTCCCATCCTCGTAGTATAGTTTTCTTTATATGTTTTGCGTGTTGTAACCGTCTCCGTTTCAAGTCTGCCACCAATAGTCCATTTAGGGACAGAGTGGTATTGCGGGAACGGAGACACATACAACGGAGTGAGTCCCTGTCTGATTTTAGTTTTATGTTTAAATTAGAAAAAATTACCTACCACATTGAGGGATTCAACAAGTCCGTCTGCAGTCCACAATATACACCGCTTATAGGATGCCGAAAGCAGCTCAAGTCGTCCACACCGCCAACACATAGCCGAAGACAGCATCCTGAAGCACCCCCGTAACCATCACAAAACAAACAAACAAAAAAATATATATATATACATATATGCATACAAAAAAATAATAATTGGATCAAACAAATGATATACCAATAAAAACACACTTATTCGTCAAACATATTTATATCTTTTTCTGTTTATTAGTATTCACATAGATATATATACATACCTACATATCTATTTCATATTTTTCCTTTATAATTTTTGTTACATTTTCCTGGCGTTTTGTTCCTAGGCTAGTTACAAGTTTAGATTTTCATTTTGGTTTCAGTACATACTTCGTACCTCGGTACGTTTCATAGATTTAGTTTATTATAGTTATTAATTAGTCAGCCATCAACATTTGCATTTCCCTTTTTGGTTCATAGCTTGTGTTGCATTTATATATTTTCATTACTCACTTAAGCTTAATACACATATATTTATTTAGTTATTTACATTTTGAGTTTTTGTCCCAATTACTTGTAGCTTATTATTCTCATATTCAGTTAGTTTATACATATTGCCTCTTAAGGTTAGATTACGTTTCGTTCCAAATTCATGAAGTTTAATTTTGTTTGCATCTAGCTATCTATTTACCTTTACTTTTCTTTAACATCGTTTTACATTTACTTAGGCTTACTCTTGTGCAAACACATAAATTTTCTTACATTAGCTACTAGTTATTGTTTTACAGTCATAAGTCTAGTTTTTTTGTTTGTGTACTTATTTATTTATTTACATATTTATTTATTTATTTACATGTTCGAGTTCCTTTGTTCTTTACATTGAAAATTTTTTTCGGTAGGGTAAATAGCTACTTTTGCCACATTTTTTTTAAATATTTATTTATTTATTCTTTTTTTGTTTCTAATACACTTGTCAGTTTTTTTTTGTTTCATAGAGTTAGGGTATTATTAGTTAATTCTAAGGTTGAGATATACGTATACAAATTTGTGTGTTTACATAGTTTTTTTTGCAACTTATATTCTTTTTGTTTACATAGAGATATATTAAATTAGTTACTTTTTTTGATTCATAAGTTTACGTATGTTCTGTCGTTAACATATTTAATTATTTATTTAATCACTCTCAAATTTTTTGATATTCAGTTTTTGTTGCAATAGGGTTAGTATACTTTTCGTTTACAGTCTTACGTTCATATAGTTATTTATTTACAATTTTTGTGATCAGGTAATTCCTGTTATAGTGCATAGGTTTTCGTTTTTTTTTTGTTAAGTTTCTAGTTTAAGATTCACTTACATCAATAAGGTTACATAATTGATCAATTTGGTTACATATTTTTTATTTACAAATTTATTTTTTTTTTATTTTCAATCAATCACATATTCGTTTATTTATTTAATTTCGTTTTACCGTACGTAAGCGTACTTTCGGAAGTACAAATTTAGAATTTCCATATTTATTTACAATTTTTGTGGTGTAGGTTTAGTTTTCAGTTTTGTTTCTTTAGGATTAGTTTTACATTCAATTTCTATACATATTCGTTTACATTTCGCTTTCTTTTGTTACTATTGCCTGCGTTAATTTAATTACATTTAGTTCTTATTCTTAGTAAGTTAGTTTTTTAGCAAGATTTAATTATTTAGGCTTAATTAAATACATAGGTTAATCTAGTTCTAATATAATACATAGTTAAAATTTTTCTTCGATTCTGTTCATTTTCCTCTCGGGTGAAGAATGAACTCATCTGAAAAGGATAGAAAGAATAGAAAAATTAGAAGAGAAACCTTACTGGATAAGAATAGGACTTTCACTCACCTGTCAGGTAGCGTAGGCAGCACCACCACAATGCCTTCTGGTAGACGTACTCTACCGCCCACTAGGGGTAATAAGACCCAACCAATACCATCTAACACCTACGATTTTCCCCCGAGTCCGGAGATACCGCTACCTGGAAGTAGCTCGAACAGCTCGGTCGATTCCATCCCAGCGCCATCCTTCAGTAGTCTTAGTTTGGCGGGCGCAGCCTCATTGGAAGCCCAGAGTGCAGCAGCTAGAGCCCCACTGGAAACAGAAAACATAGAAATACAGACTAATGCCACACATATGACACAAACAAGTAACAACAATATAGCAAATGACCTCAAATCCTACATTAACCTAGCAGTAGTTAATGCATTTTCGTCCTACACGAACTCTCTTAGGGGGGACATCTCTGAAAGTCTTAAAAGAGACATGAAGGACAGTCTGTTAAATTTCATGAAAGAGATAAATTTAGCTACTCACCAAGTGAGGCCAGAAGAGGCAATTCCGAATCCTAACACAGGTGCCGTGAGGAAGCAGCCGCAAATTCCTCGGCACAACCCCCGCGCTGAATCTCAGCCAAGTAGAACCTCACGCATGTTTGTTCCTACGGAAAACACAAATAATAAGAATGATAGATCAAACACTGAGGCACAAAAATCAAACACTCACCAAAACCATCGAGTACCTCACCACCAAGTGAGAGATCCTCCGGGGACATTTCAACATAGTCCACCATATAGCGCTCCACCGCTGCCACAGCAGTGTATCCGTGGCGCTATTAAAATAGATAAATGGGGTATAAACTTCGATGGTAATCCGGAGAAACTCACCGTCGAAGATTTTATCTTTCGGCTAGAGACTCTCCAAAGTCAATACGACTGCCCCTGGCCAGAAATCTTGCGTGATTTTCATCTGCTCCTCTCAGGTACCGCGTATGAGTGGTACTGGCAGTTCCAGAGGAACTATTACCGCCCAGATTGGCCAATACTGCGCGAAGCCCTGATGCGACAGTTCCGAAACACCAAATCGGACTTCGAGATTATGCGTGACATTATGGATCGCAGACAAGGTGCCTGGGAGTCGAGCGATGAGTTCT
Organism: Brachyopa scutellaris; assembly: GCA_949775065.1. Lineage (NCBI taxonomy): Eukaryota > Metazoa > Arthropoda > Insecta > Diptera > Syrphidae > Brachyopa > Brachyopa scutellaris. Next base: position 110,319,284 of record OX459112.1, read on the forward strand.
TCACGGCCATTTCAAAACTGCGATCGCAGCTACGGATTCCAATCCCTGAGATGGAGTTGGTGAGAATTCTGAAAAAGAATCTAAACGAAAACATAGGTAGGCTGTTATACCCAATGGCCATATTTACATTAGACCAGTTGAGATACGCCTGTAAGGACAGTGAAAACATGTTTCCGCGCAGAGAGGAGCCGAAACACCATAGGCCACCTGCAAAGTACCAAGTTAATGAAGTAGGGTACGGGTATGAAGATTTTTACTCACCTGAGGAGCATGTTGAGGCAATGCAGTATCCAGGTTTTCGCCCGAGGCCAACGCAAAAACCGTCCGACCAGAAGAACTTAATCTGCTGGAATTGCCGAAGAGAAGGCCATTCTTTTATGGACTGCCCATCGCAAAACCGCAATATCTTTTGCTATAGATGCGGCCAGGAAGGGGTAATAACCCCTAAATGTAGGCGCTGTTGTCCAGAAAACCGGACAATGAACGCGAAATCGCCGGGGGAGTCGCGTTCGACACAAACCCCCGACCAGTATTAGCAAGTGAGCAAGGGTCACAAACGGTTGATGAACACGGTCATCAACCCACAACGGACCAACAATATAAAATATTGAAAAGACCGATTCATGAGTTAGTAGAAAATAAGGAATTAGAGTATAGAAATAGATTAGTAATAAAGCCGTTGCATGTTAGGATTAGGGATTATAATAGGATAAGAAATAGGATTTTTAATAATAATGGAAATTATGTGTCAAAAGCGATCCTTAAAGCTAGACTTAGATACAAGAAACGTAGAGAGCTAAGGAAAAATGTCGCGTCGACGGTAATCAACATTTCAACAGATCCACGACCTTACGCGAAAATTAAGATAGGGCATAAGGAACTTTTTGGACTGTTAGATAGCGGGGCCAGTGTGAGCATCCTAGGAAAAAATTGCAAGAACCTAGTCGCATCCTTACAGCTCCCTATCCTTCCCTATAGCTTTGACGTTAGAACAGCTGATGGAGCATGTCAAGCCATAGTAGGACGAGTCCAGGTCCCTGTACATTACAATGGGCAACGTCACCTGATTTCCTTCTTCCTTGTGTCCAACTTGGACCAGGAAGTGTATTTAGGGGTGGATTTCTGGAAGGCTTTCCGAATCGCTCCAAACATTATCAGCGCTATTTCAGCGACTGGTGCTAATATTGGAGATCCAGGAACCCACCTGTTGTCCTGTGAGCAGCAATCCGTGCTGGAGGCGGTCAAGCAGAAGTTCCTTTGCTTACCAAGCATGGGCTCGGAAAAACATCCTTGGAGGAGCACATCATCGATACCGAGGATGCGGCCCCTGTCAAGCAGCGTCACTACCCCGTGTCTCCAGCGATACAAGCCCTTTTATACGACGAGTTGGACCGGATGATTAGCCTTGGCGTTATTGAGGAGAGTGAGAGCCCCTGGTGTTCACCAGTTGTCCTTATACGGAAGCCAGGTAAGAATCGTCTCTGCTTGGATTCTCGGAAAGTGAACACCCTGACAAAAAAGGATGCCTATCCTCTCCCCCATATCGACGGGCTTCTCAGCCGGCTCCAGGACACCTACTTTATTAGTAGCGTCGACTTAAAGGACGCATTTTGGCAGATACCGCTGGAGGGACGGAGTAGGGAAAAAACTGCGTTTACAGTGCCGGGACGACCCCTTTATCAGTTCACGGTCATGCCCTTCGGGTTGTGTAACGCAGCCCAAAGGATGTGCCGTTTGATGGACAAGGTCATCCCGTCACGCCTAGGGACCGTGTCTTCGTCTATCTAGATGATCTTCTCATTGTTGTTCCCGACTTCGAGACCCATGTAGCCCTGTTAGATGAAGTAGCTCAGAGCCTGCGGAAAGCGAATCTCACCATCAACTTAAGCAAATCCAGGTTTTGCTTTAAAGAGTTAAAGTACCTGGGTTTCATAGTTGGTGGTGGGATGATGAAAACGGATCCGGCCAAAGTCGAGGCTATCGTGGATTTTCCGGTTCCGAAAACCCCAAGACAGGTTCGGCGGCTGCTTGGTCTGGCAGGGTGGTATAGGCGTTTCATCAAGGACTTCTCTAGCTTGACCGCACCCATCACTGACACATTGAGAAAGAAGCCTGAAAAATTTCAGATGACAGATGAAGCACTCGAAGCCTTCGAAAAACTTAAGCGCGCACTGACCACAGCACCAGTGCTTACACATCCGGATTTCTCGAGGCGCTTCTACATCCAATGCGATGCCTCGGAATCCGGAATTGGTGCTGTGTTGTTTCAGAGGAATAACAGCCATGAGGAATCGCCAATCTCCTACTTCTCGCAGAAGCTGAACGCTTGCCAGAAGAACTACAGCGTCACCGAGAAGGAATGCCTGTCTGCGATCATGGCGGTGCAAAAATTCCGGCCATATGTAGAGGGAATGGACTTCACCATCATTACAGACCATTCCAGTCTACAGTGGCTGATGAGCCTGAAAGATTTAAGCGGGAGATTGGCGAGGTGGAGCCTTAAATTACAGTCTTTTACATTCAACATCGAACATCGGAAAGGATCATTAAATGTGGTTCCTGACACGCTGTCTCGGGCCCATATAGAAGCTATCGATATCCCGGATATTGCTCCTTGGGTCGATCTTGATTCCGAAGAGTTTGACTCCAAGGAATATAAAGATCTGATCACTACGATCCGGGATCATCAAGAGGAATTGCCGGATCTGAAAGTAGAGGAAAATTTCGTCTACAAACGTTCGCTGCCACCTACCGGAGACTTGTCAACTGTGGAGCATTCCTGGAGGCTGTGGATTCCATCCAGCCTCACCGAGGAGATAATCGCCAAATCCCACAACCCTCCACAGACAGCTCACGGTGGTATTGCGAAAACTCTACACAGGAACCGGCAATACTTCTATTGGCCCAACATGACCGTGCAAATCCGGCAATATGTGTCCGAATGTTCAGTGTGCAAACAATGTAAAGCGTCCAACCAAGTTTTACGTCCACCAATGTCCGCAAGTTTTTGTACCGATCGTCCTTTCCAAAAAATTTATATAGATTTTTTAGGTTCATATCCCAGATCGAAGTCTGGTAATTGTTATGTTTTTGTTGTGCTCGACCATTTCTCCAAGTTTGTCCTTTTGAAAGCGTTGAGAAGTGCCAGTACCATAAATGTCGTAAAATGTCTACTTAATGATGTATTTAATGTGTTTGGTGTGCCACAAATAATACACTCCGACAATGACAAACAATTCCAGTCGAAAGACTTTCAAGACCTGTTACAAAAGTATGGCATAAGACATTTTAAAACTGCAAGTTATGCACCTCAGTCGAACGCTTCGGAGAGGGTTAATCGAACGCTGTTAGCCGCCGTACGTTCATATCTTAAGGAAGACCAACGCCACTGGGACCTCCATCTCAGAGACATAGCCTGTGCGTTGAGGAGCTCAGTTCATATTTCTACCGGTGTGTCGCCATATTTCGCCCTGTTTGGAATGAATATGATGACGCACGGCAGCTGCTATGAACTGGCTCGAAAATTGAATGCGGTGGATGACAGCGAGCTATTGACTCTCTCCCGACAAACTCGTCTGCAATGTCTGCACGACCGAATAAAGCAGAATTTGATAAAAGCAAATGAAAGGAGCACCAAAACATATAACGTGCGAAACCGGCTCATACGTTTCCTACCAGGACAAGAGGTATTTCGAAGGAACTTCATCCTTAGCGATTCGTCGAAATACCTCAACGCGAAACTTTGTCCAAAGTACATCAAATGTAGGGTAGTGAAACCAATCGGCAAAAACATGTATGAACTGGAAAATTTGGCCGGAAAAAAGATCGGCGTGTTTCATGCAAAAGACATGAAGCAATAACAAAAACTGTCTCTATGTGTCTATATATGTATATGGTGATGTCTAAATGAGCTTTTATGTATCACTGTTATTTTACCTTATTTTTTTTATGATTTTATGTATTGACATATATATAGTTTATTTATTTAGTTTTAGGTATTTAGTTGTTAGGTATTGATTTATTTTTTATATAGTCGCCTTTTAAATATAGTTATTTATTTATTTATTTGTGATGTACCCTTCGATGTTATTTATTCATATATTATGTATTCTTTTTAATTTATTTATTATGTATTATCTACGTATTCATTGCTTAGCTTAAGTTTATTAATTTATTTATTTTCTTTATTGAGTGTAGGTATTATAGTCTAGAATTACATCTGTGATATACATGTATATGTGTGTATATCCCTAGTTTATTAATTTATTACATTCTATGTTATTTATTATTTCTATTAACGTGTCTAGTAGTTATTATTTATTTGTTATATACTATTTATTTATCTAGTAATTGTCATGTACTCTTAGATGTAATTTATTATTATGTAATCGTTATCAATTCTGTATTTATTTTAGTCAAGTTGTTAGGTATTTTAGTTTTAGAATTTCATCAGTGATATACATGTTCTTATATGTGTGTATATCCCAGTAAAGCAATTTATTTATTATATGCATGAAGCATTTGGCATTACTGTAGTTTCGTAGTTTGTGCCACAGATTATTTATTTGATATTTACGTATTGAGTTCATAGAGATTTATTTATTATATATTTATTTAGTTATCAACATACCACTTATTTATGATTTTCCTGTTATTTATTATCGTATTAATTTATCTATTAACTTGCCATTTACACTTTAAGTTATCTATTTATTATTATGTATTTGTTATTTATTTATTATGTTCATAGTTACTATTTAGTTAGTATCTATATGTTAATTTATTCTCTATGGTATTTATTTATTCTATTTATTTATTTATTTTGGTTAAGTAGTTTAAGTATTTTAGAGTTAGAATTCCAACTGTGATATGCATGTACAAGTGTATATCTCAGTGACATAGTTATTAATTTATTATATTCGTTAGTTCTATTTATTCATTATCCATATGTATTCAATACAAGTTCTAGTAATCAGTAAAAGTTATTTATTGATTTGATTCATGTAGTGTAAGTAGATTTAGAAGCCCAGCTGTGATATATAGATATATATATTTATGTATATATCTCAGTGACGTTTAGCTTTATGTTAATGTTATTCATCCATTTATTTATTCTGTACCTAGATATGATACCTATCGATTTATTGTTAATGTAATTTGTTATATTAAGCATTCAATTTATTAAATTATCTAGGATTAATTATTATGAGATAAATGTTCATGCTTTGTATAGCTAGTATAGGTCCCATGTATTATATTTTATATATCAAGCTACGTATTTATATTACAAAGAAACCTAAGACTTACATGTAACATAATGATAAAGATGGTAGGTGTGCCTACAAATATCTCCGGCAGCCACTGCACAGTTGAGCAATCGTCACCTGTGAAAACAAGAAAAGATGAGACACCAGGCCACTGATAATCACGTTTACTTACCGTCCATGGGGTGTACAAATGTGTTGCCCGGCTAGTTCAGTCGGTAGAGCATGAACCATTAAGTGGGTTCTTCCCCACGTTCGTGTCTCGCCATAGAACCGAAAATTAAAAATTTAGATAGCGTAAAATTTAGTATGAGATCAGACATATTTACCATTTTGTCCAAGTGTCCGCTTTCTCCGTCCTTTCTGTCCGAAGTCCTCCAAAATGTCCGGAGGTTTGTTACGTCCACCTGAAAATAAATAAAATTAATATTTGTGGAAAGAAGAAAAATAAAACTGCAAAAATAAACAGAAAATAAATTACGAAACGAAATGACGTTTACCAATCAGCTGTAGGGTTTTCTTCTACTTGACATGACAGTCCAGAGTCTGTTCCCTGTATTGGATGACAATCCACTCAGTGGTTCGTACCTATGATTGGGACATTTTTTTATCCCAATCTGGGGTCCAAACCAAAGGTGATACAGGGATGGCTAGGATAGAAAGGAATGGCCAATTTAGAGAAACCTTCCAGGATTGTGCATGATCTGGACGAAGGTGAGAGCGCAGACGGTCCGTTTAGTGGGTGATGAAAGAAAATAAAAAAACAATGACTTTCAATCGTCCTACAGTGGGTGGAAAGACAAAGTCTAATTTGTTACGTCCACCTGCAAACAAAATAAAAATAATTAATAAATGTTTTGCAAATAAACAAACCCAAACGATTTCGAAACAGCTGGCTGAGCTGTCATTTCTGCCATTTTCCATGTCAACTGCGAAATCCACCTAGTGGTTGGTAGCTGCAATACGGGATATTTCTGTTCCCAATCCAAGGACAGGCTAAGGAATGAAATTACCAATTTTAGGAGAAAATCTGTGCAGAATCGGATGATCTGGACGAAAAGAGAGTGTGGGTGGTCCGATTTTGGAGATCTGCGAACAAAATCAATTGCAATGCAATTTAATTAAATTACAGTGGATGATGAGACCGAATGTCTCCTTTTGTGTGGTACGTTTTCCTATAAAGTCCTATTGTACATATAGGCAGTTTTTGAATTTTTTTTTATAAGTTAGCAAATAAGAAATAAGGGTGAGTGAATTTTTTTGTTTTATTAATTATTTAGGTGATTATAGGAAGTGTTTGTGTTTTTTTTTTAGTGTATTTAGGCGGCCACAAATTGAATCTTGATTGGGATCGTGGCCGCCACATCTTTTAATTTACGGTAGTTAAATGTGAATACATAAGTGCAACCATACGCACCAACATACATATATACATATACAAAATTTGGAATTAAGTTTAAATCGCCACTAAAGTGCCGTCATAGCTGTAAGGGTGACCCCAAGGTCAACCAGCGAGGAACGTGCCCGCAACTATAAGTCACGGCTATGCATATACATTATATGTATACGCATGTGAAGCGCATAGACCTGAACATCCAAATCGGCGTAAACCACCAACATATCTATAATTTGAAGCACATATACCTATGTTTACATATATATAGATGCATATATGTATGTACATATATATCTACAAAAACAAAAAAAAAGTAAAAGTTGTGCCTAAAGTAGAATTTAAATTGTAAGATTATTCCCATGCATGCACAGAGAGCATATCATAAAAATAATTTTTAAATCTCAGTTTATAAGACTAGTGAATGTACAAAACAACATCATTTGATGTTAGTGCAAAATTAAGAGAGAAGAGTGAATTTTAATAACATACCCTAAGGCGTGGGGTACTTAAATTCGTTTGTTTACCTTTTTGTATATGTTAAGTTTTTTTTTTTGTAAAAGTTAATTCCCTCCGTCGCGGTCGTCAATCGGGATAGTTCTTAATATTTTGTTTTACACCACCTACACCGAGCTCGTTTTAGATAGGGGTTTCGTCTTTAGTTTGTTGCGTGTACGTAAAGGTACAGTAGTGCTAGGGACATTTCTTCCTTCCATAAAAAAAAAAAAAAAAAAAAATTGTGAGCTTTAAAAATTTTGTTTTGGTTAAAAAGGAAATAAATGTTAAAAAATGCAAATGCAATAAAAACACAAATGTACACGCCTTATATGAGGAAAAAATGTTCGCCTTTTTTTTGTTATTGTGATTTGTGTTTTCGATAGTGACATGAGTCGCTAGGCGTTACAATTTTCAGGGGGTGTGGAAAGACGCAGTCCATCCGGCTGATGGCTTGAGCTGAGGTATCCGAGCATTGGGGAAGTCCAATATGGCCGCCAGACTTCCAGGTTGGGAGGGTCTAGAAAATGGCCGCGCTAAATACCATCACTAGCGCCCCTCAATGTGGTATAGCCGTCCGTCCGCCAAAAAGTAAGTAGAAAAAGTAGTAGTTTTCGGCACGATTTATGTTTTGTTTGTGTAGGTTAGTTGTTTACGGGGGCAAGAACCACCCCATTTCCGGCGAGCGGAGCCGCGCATCGCAAGCGTGCCGCGCTCCCCGTGGACAACCCTCTTTCCTTTTCCCGTCACATCCTACCCTTAGGTCCCATCCACATCCTCATTTCCTGTCAACTTTCAAATCCCTAACTCCTCCTACTCCACTCCTGCATATAACAATGGCGCCCAACGTGCAGTGTCCGTTTCCTGTCCTCTATGTCGTCGTAAGTCCACAATTGTTCTTGTTGTCACCACCAAAAAACTCGTAAGTCTTCGTCAGGAAAGTCCATTGAATTGCCAGATTTGAATTGCGACGAGACCATTGGTGGTGACTACGACAACAATTGGAACCTGTTTTGTCTTCGTCTTCTCTATTTTCTCATTCTTCTTTATGTTCTTTATTCTTTCCTATCTTCAATTTTAATTTTTCATCGTCTTGTGTATTAGTTTGTATGGGTTCTGTGGGTGTTTAGTTTAGTTTAGTTGTAGTATGGGTTCTGTGGGTGTTTAGATTTGTAAGTTTAGTTTAGTTTCTTCTGGGGTTTGTTTTATGTGTTGTAACCGTCCCCGAGCCAAGTCTGCCACCATAAGTCCATTGTGGGACAGAGTGGTATTGCGGGCCGGAGACAAATACAACGGTGTGTGTCCTTGTTAAATTTTAGTTTATGTGTAGTATCGTTCACCACCTACCACATTGAGGAAAAAAATAAAAAAAAACAATTAAGTCCGTCCGCAGTCCACACTTTTGTCGCGAGTTACATGATGCCAAAGCAGCTCAAGCCATCAACATCGCCAAAACTTAGCCGAAGACAGCACCTGAAACACCCCCGCACGCATCAAAAGAACAAGAAACATCACAACGAAACAAAGAAAAATAATAAAACAATTGTTTGTATATACATATCAATATGTAATAAAAATATAAATACATTTAATTCCTGCTAAACAATTCACATTCATTTATACATACACTAAACATTTTTTTTTATTTAAATATTTCCTTTTGTTTATTCACATACATATTCACATCTACAATTCTTGAATTCCTCCTTTTCCTTTTGCATATTTTTTTGTTTTATACATAGGTCGTTGTTCTACAAAACAATATATTAATTCACTTACTCGTGTACTGTTTACATATTTATTCATTTATTTATTAACAGTACAATCTTTTGTTTTTTTAGGTGATTTAGGTTTACCTTACATTTTCGTGTCATAAGTTTATGTACGAATTTTCTCATTTAAATTTCCGTTTTTGTTTGTTTTGAACACATTTTACTTTACGTTACATAGGTTTATCTATTTATTTATTTATTTTTCTGTTTACATATTGTTATTTATTTATTTATTAATTTTCCTGTTTTGATAACTCTTTACCTTTGTTACAAAGTAACATAATTAGGTACATTTAGAGTTTCGTTTTGTTTTGATTACCTGTAGTTTTACATTCTTTCATTTCATTCATATACTTTTTTTGTGCTTTCATTAATTTATTCACGTAGTCTTAGTACTTATTATTTATTGAATTTGCTTCATTAGTTTATTGTATTACATATTCCTTGCTATACAATGCAATATTTAGTTTTATAGACTTAGTTAATGTAAGGTTAATTTAGATCGTATAATACTTAATATAAAGTTAAAATTTTTTTTACCTTCGTTTTTTTTGGTTAAGCTTAATTTTTCCTTCGGTTAAAATCATAAATATAGCTGAAAAGGAAATAAGAAACCACAAAATAAGAAGGAAACTAGCATTAAATAGTTATAGGAAATTCACTCACCTCATAAATAGCGTAGGAAACAACACCACAATGTCCTCCGTTAAACATAATCCTCCATCCACTTGCTGCAAAAACTCACAAACAGCACCATACACCACCAACGAACGCTCTCTTTGTCCAGTACATCCGTTACCTGGAAGTCAGACAAATAGCTCCGCCAAAAGTGGAATCCCACTGGAAAGAGAGGAACATATAAAAACAAGCGATGACATCGGTACTTATAACTTCCCAAACGACCTCAAGGCGTACATCAACCTGGCCGTGGTTAATGCTTTTTCGTCCTACACTGACTCCCTCAGGGAAAATATTTCTGAGAGCCTGAAAAGGGAAATGAGAAATAGTCTCTTAGAGTTTATGAGAGAAATAAATATCATAACTCACGAAGTCACTAGGCCGGAAAAAGCAAGTCCAAATGCCGTTGCGAAACCGACACAAATGCCTCGGCTGAATTCAGCCAGCAATTTTCAACCTCAGCCCGATCGAGCACCGAAGCTGTGTGTACCTGCTAAGAGAGGTAATAATTTAGATTTTAGGCAAAATATTGAGATAATAGTGGTAAATACTTACCTAGATTATCGGAAACCATACCAACAGGCAAAATCAGCATTGAGGGCATTCCAGCTAACAACTGCAAACAGTACTCTCGCAGCGCCTTTTCATCTTGGGATTTGTGGGCGAAAGAAAATTAACAAGTGGGGAATCAGCTACAGCTAAACAAAAAGAAAAAAAAAAAATTATATAGGTGTTTCTCTTTTGAACGCACATTATGTACATACTCAAATGCACGCATATGAATAATAAACGTACAAAACGAATCCGAGGTCCGAGTGCATATGTACATCATTAGTTTAGTCTCTTAGTTTATGTGATATGTTATTTATATAATTCTATGTATGTATTTAATTCCTAAGTATTATTTATTTATTATTATTCATGGTTATTTATCACACATAGATTATTTATTAATCATATAGAATATCTATTTATTTAATTATTGGTCCTGTACCCTTAGCTGTTATTTATTACTACGTATATGTTGTTATTTATTTATTTATTTATTTATTTATTAAGTCAAGTAGTTTAGGTATTTTAGTTTTCCAATTTTCATCTGTGATATACATGTGCATACATATATGTGTATATCTCAGTGATATAATTTATTTATTATATGCATGAGGCATTTATCATAAGTGTAGGTATTATTAGTTTGCATGATAGTTTATTTATTTACTCTTATGTATTGAATTCATCTGTATTATTTATTAATTATTCACATAGTTTGTTATAGAGTATAGTTATTTATTTATCATATAGTTTATTTATGTATTCATTTTTTTTGTCAAGTTAACTTTAAGGTGTTATTTATTATTGTTATTTATTAAATATTACGTATCTGTTACTTATTTACTTATGTACTCTATTTATTTATAATCGATGTATTCATTGTTAGCTTTAGTCTATTTATTTATTTATTTACTCATTTTATTTAGCCAAATAGTATGTAATTTAGATTTAGAATTTTCAACTGTGACTGTACATATATGTGTGTATATCTCAGTGGCGTACATATGTATACAAATGTGTGCATTATATATCGCAGTTTAATAACTAATGATTATGATCGATATTTCTGTATTTACTACTTATCAAGGTATTAAGTATTATTTATTAAATTGTATTTACCTATTTATTCTGTATGTTACCTGTTATATTTATTTAGCAAATTAAGTATTTTGTCTTAATTAGTATGATTGCACTTACCGTCCAGTGACGAGTTAAGATGTTGCCCGGCTAGCTCAGCCGGTATAGCATGAGACTCTTGATCTCAGTGAAGTGGGTTCTTTCCCACGATGTTCGCTTGCCATTGAGCCTAGAAATTAAGAATAAGTATTTAGTGATAAGGTATTTATTTATTTATTTATTTATTTAGTTGTTTTGTACCTTTAGATGTTATTTATAACAAAGCATTTTTTTATCTAAGTATTTAGTTATTGAATATTTATTTATTTCTTGTACAGTCACTTATATTCATTTGTAGCTTTATGCTAATAATTCATTTATTTATTCATTTAAGTTATGTAAGATAGATTCATAAGTTCAGCTGTGATATATTTGTGTATATGTATACATATATTCCAGTGAAGTAATGCCTTGTTTATTATATTTAGTTATGTTATTTATCAATCTATTTATTAAGACTGATCTGTGAAGGTATCAGTTTGTCCTGTAGGCTATCGATTAGACTTAGTTATCAATTTAAGTATGCATTTATATATAAAGGGTGATTTTTTAGCTGGTTTGGTTTTGGCAACACTGGTTTTGACAGCTGACGTGTGTTTAGTACCTTGTGTCACTGTCAAACAGCTTCAGTTTGGTTTGCAATTTAACCATGGATCGTCTTACAAATGAACAACGCTTGCAAATTATTGAATTTTACTATCAAAATTCGTGCTCGGTTCGAAATGTTCATCGCGCGCTGCATTCTCGACCTTCTGAGCAGTCTATTCGGAAGATTGTGACCAAATTTCGCACCAAATTTACTTTGTTGGACATTAAACCACCAACACGTTTACGTACTGTGCGTAGTGAAGAAAATATTGCGGCCGTATCAGCTAGTGTGACAGAAGACCGCGAAATGTCGATTCGGCGCCGTGGTGAACGCTACCGAGCGATGATAACAAACTTTTTTTTGCCCGAAATGGAAGTTCTTGACTTGCATGATATGTGGTTTCAACAAGACGGTGCCACATGCCACACAGCACGCGAAACAATGGCGCAATTGCGAGGCGAGTTTGGTGAACAGTTAATTTCACGTTTCGGGCCGGTCAATTGGCCGCCTAGATCGTGCGATTTGACACCATTAGATTATTTTTTGTGGGGGTATGTCAAGGCTAATGTCTATAGGGACAAGCCCGCTTCGATTGACGCACTGGAAGCCAACATCCATGCATTCATTCGTGAGATACCGGCCGATATGTGTGAAAGAGTATGCCAAAATTGGACTCAGCGGATGGGCTACCTGAGACGCAGCCGCGGTCAACATTTGCATGAAATTATCTTTAAACATTAAATTGCAAGGTTCAAATAAATATTTCATTCATTTTTTCGAATTTTTTGTGTTTTTTTTTTAAAAAAAGTTCTCAACCTCTTAAAAAATCACCCTTTATATTACATGTATATTAGGTCGCTTACAGAGTTATGTAGTTATAAAAATAAAGATATGTTTATACAGATGTGGCTCAAATTTAAGTTAAGTATAAAATTCAGTACTCACATACATGTTTCATCCGGTAGACTGCAGATGCGCCGGAAAATGTTCCCGCCACCTGTGAACATATGAATAGATAAAACACTAGACCACCAAAAAATTACATTTACTTACCATCCATCTCCTTGAGCCGAACATTAATTTTGCCCGTCTAGCTCAGTCAAGAGCATAAGACGATCCCAAGGAAGTGGGTTCTTCCCCACGTTGAGTTGTGTCGCCAGAAGCCTAAACAAAATTTTGAACAGTATAAAGTTATAGACTAGAGGCTGTTGCACTATAAACATGCCTGTAAACAGACATAAATCAGACATACTTACCTTTTTGCCCAAGTTGTCCGTTCCCTCCGTCCTTATTGTCCGAAGTCCTCCAACAAATCCGGAGTTTTGTTACGTCCACCTGCAAACAAAATAAAAATGATTAATAAATGTTTTGCAAATAAACAAACCCAAACGATTTCGAAACAGCTGGCTGAGCTGTCATTTCTGCCATTTTCCATGTCAACTGCGAAATCCACCTAGTGGTTGGTAGCTGCAATACGGGATATTTCTGTTCCCAATCCAAGGACAGAACCCAGGCTAAGGAATGAAATTACCAATTTTAGGAGAAAATCTGTGCAGAATCGGATGATCTGGACGGAGGTGAGAGCGCAGACGGTCCGTTTAGTGGGTGATGAAAGAAAATAAAAAGACAATGACTTTCAATCGTCCTACAGTGGGCGGAAAGACAAAGTCTAATTTGTTACGTCCACCTGCAAACAAAATAAAAATAATTAATAAATGTTTTGCAAATAAACAAACCCAAACGATTTCGAAACAGCTGGCTGAGCTGTCATTTCTGCCATTTTCCATGTCAACTGCGAAATCCACCTAGTGGTTGGTAGCTGCAATACGGGATATTTCTGTTCCCAATCCAAGGACAGAACCCAGGCTAAGGAATGAAATTACCAATTTTAGGAGAAAATCTGTGCAGAATCGGATGATCTGGACGAAAAGAGAGTGTGGGTGGTTCGATTTTGGAGATCTGCGAACAAAATCAATTGCAATGCAATTTAATTAAATTACAGTGGGTGATGAGACCGAATGTCTCCTTTTGTGTGGTGCGTTTACCTATAAAGTCCTATTGTACATATAGGCAGTTTTTGAATTTTTTTTTTATAAGTTAGCAAATAAGAAATAAGGGTGAGTGAATTTTTTTGTTTTATTAATTATTTAGGTGATTATAGGAAGTGTTTGTGTTTTTTTTAGTGTATTTAGGCGGCCACAAATTGAATCTTGATTGGGATCGTGGCCGCCACATCTTTTAATTTACGATAGTTAAATGTGAATACATAAGTGCAACCATACGCACCAACATACATATATACATATACAAAATTTGGAATTAAGTTTAAATCGCCACTAAAGTGCCGTCATAGCTGTAAGGGTGACCCCAAGGTCAACCAGCGAGGAACGTGCCCGCAACTATAAGTCACGGCTATGCATATACATTATATGTATACGCATGTGAAGCGCATAGACCCGAACATCCAAATCGGCGTAAACCACCAACATATCTATAATTTGAAGCACATATACCTATGTTTACATATATATAGATGCATATATGTATGTACATAAATATATATCTACAAAAACAAAAAAAAAGTAAAAGTTGTACCTAAAGTAGAATTTAAATTGTAAGATTATTCCCATGCATGCACAGAGAGCATATCATAAAAATAATTTTTAAATCTCAGTTTATAAGACTAGTGAATGTACAAAACAACATCATTTGATGTTAGTGCAAAATTAAGAGAGAAGAGTGAATTTTAATAACATACCCTAAGGCGTGGGGTACTTAAATTCGTTTGTTTACCTTTTTGTATATGTATATGTATATTGTATATGTTAAGTCGCGGTCGTCAATCGGGATAGTTCTTAATATTTTGTTTTACACCACCTACACCGAGCTCGTTTTAGATAGGGGTTTCGTCTTTAGTTTGTTGCGTGTACGTAAAGGTACAGTAGTGCTAGGGAAATTTCTTCCTTCCATAAAAAAAAAAAAAAAAAAAAAAATTGTGAGCTTTAAAAATTTTGTTTTGGTTAAAAAGGAAATAAATGTTAAAAAATGCAAATGCAATAAAAACACAAATGTACACGCCTTATATGAGGAAAAAATGTTCGCCTTTTTTTTGTTATTGTGATTTGTGTTTTCGATAGTGACATGAGTCGCTAGGCGTTACAATTTTCAGGGGGTGTGGAAAGACGCAGTCCATCCGGCTGATGGCTTGAGCTGAGGTATCCGAGCATTGGGGAAGTCCAATATGGCCGCCAGACTTCCAGGTTGGGAGGGTCTAGAAAATGGCCGCGCTAAATACCATCACTAGCGCCCCTCAATGTGGTATAGCCGTCCGTCCGCCAAAAAGTAAGTAGAAAAAGTAGTAGTTTTCGGCACGATTTATGTTTTGTTTGTGTAGGTTAGTTGTTTACGGGGGCAAGAACCACCCCATTTCCGGCGAGCGGAGCCGCGCATCGCAAGCGTGCCGCGCTCCCCGTGGACAACCCTCTTTCCTTTTCCCGTCACATCCTACCCTTAGGTCCCATCCACATCCTCATTTCCTGTCAACTTTCAAATCCCTAACTCCTCCTACTCCACTCCTGCATATAACAATGGCGCCCAACGTGCAGTGTCCGTTTCCTGTCCTCTATGTCGTCGTAAGTCCACAATTGTTCTTGTTGTCACCACCAAAAAACTCGTAAGTCTTCGTCAGGAAAGTCCATTGAATTGCCAGATTTGAATTGCGACGAGACCATTGGTGGTGACTACGACAACAATTGGAACCTGTTTTGTCTTCGTCTTCTCTATTTTCTCATTCTTCTTTATGTTCTTTATTCTTTCCTATCTTCAATTTTAATTTTTCATCGTCTTGTGTATTAGTTTGTATGGGTTCTGTGGGTGTTTAGTTTAGTTTAGTTGTAGTATGGGTTCTGTGGGTGTTTAGATTTGTAAGTTTAGTTTAGTTTCTTCTGGGGTTTGTTTTATGTGTTGTAACCGTCCCCGAGCCAAGTCTGCCACCATAAGTCCATTGTGGGACAGAGTGGTATTGCGGGCCGGAGACAAATACAACGGTGTGTGTCCTTGTTAAATTTTAGTTTATGTGTAGTGTTTACAGTGCTTTTACTGTAAGTAGTAGTAGACGACGGTTCTGTACCGTGACTACCGATGGTATTTCCAGTACAAACTAGAACACCAATATTTGAGATGAATTCGGCAATCTTCCAAGCAGACTCACTTAGAAATGAAAGAAAAGTATGTGTCTTTGATAACTGTCGAATTATATCTGACCAGATCAATGTTTTATTAATCGATATTTATACATAAAATTAGCTTACAAAGGTATTTTAGAATTAGCTTACGATACAAAAATTACAAATAATAAAATAACAAAGGTTCTTAGAATGAGCTTACTATACAAAAATTACAAACAATAAATTAGCTCATATAATTGCAAGCCTATCATTTAATTTAGTAAGCAAAGAAAAACACATTCAGAATGAATGAAATCATGGTGTTGTTTTACACCTGCAGTGCGGTGAACTCGGTTTAATGCCAGGCACGAGTCTTCGGTGTTCGATTCAATGTCGTATGTCTAGCGGCTGGCAATTGGCTGACAGTGCATTGTAGATACTGACCGTACTCAACATCCTGCCCCCCATTGAACTGTGTTCAATCGTGTAGTTAGGGTTGTGGTAGGTTGGATACTCCTGGAACTGTTCTTGGAGCAGCAACCGGGTATTCTGTGAATCTGCTGTTATGACTGCATACTCGAAGTTTCCAAATTAGTACAATTATTATAGCGATGATGATGAGTATTCCTGATGAGCTTATGATGGTGTGGGGTATTGTATGTCGCTGAACAATATTTGGTAATTCAAGATGAGTGGAGTCTATCTGTGCTGCAAGTTTTTTCAATTTTGTCTCATGTTCGTCAAACCGAATCGGATATTGGTGTGCGGCATCCATATGGTTGTTCATACGCTTGAACAGAGTATCATTTGGAATCTCACTGAACATCGTGATGGATGAACGGATTGTATGGGAATGGTTGCCGTGAGCTTGTAGAGTTATGAAGTCACCTTTCGCGATACAATTGGGTTGCAATTTCAAAGTGCCAGATCCTTCAATCGTAACTAATGTCGTTGTGCCCTTGCATGCTACGTTCAATGATGTTCTTGAGGTTACGGCATATATCCATTGATTGGTGTGTACAAATTTGGTCCATATTGGGTTGTTACGAATTAGCTTTATTTGACACGATGATAGATCCTCCATTTTATTAAGAATATGCATTTCGCACTTACTTATTGTAGCTCCTTTATTATAAATCGGATACATTTGTGTGCAGAGATGCCTTGTCTTTTCTACAATGATGCAAGTTGATAGTTCAGGATCCGTTAGCGGGTAATACTGGTCATGATGACGGTTGACCGCTAAGTATGTAGATGATGGCTGTATGAGTACAATTGTCTCGTTTACTACCGCTGGGATCGGAATTAACCTGTATAACTCAAGATCTTCAGAATTTATCAGTGGTATTTTTATCTGAAATATCACATGGTTATTTGTTATTCGGCCAGCAGTCACCATAATTCTATAAAGTTCCAGTACGTTGTCAGTGCTTATTGGCAAGCGGTATGTAGATGATAAACTGTTCCTTATTACGATGGCTTGTTGTTTCATTTGATGTGGAGAAATTAATAAATGACTTATTTTTCCTGTATGAATGTCTGACAAGGCGGTTGTTACTGCTGTTTGTGTGCGTTGAATATTTGATATAAGAAGTGTGGTGTATAGGGACCACGAAGAAAAGAGTTGTTGAATCTTGAGTTGATATGATTCGTCCGTGTTGTTGTTAATTCGGTTAACTACTTCATTCAGCTGAGCTTGCAATATCGCGTGTCGTTGATCCAAGGATTCTTGATTTTGCTTAATTATGTTGATTGTGGACTCTACAATTGATGTGTGGTTTTTCGAAAGCGCTAACAGGTAGTCTTCATTTGATTGTACCATTTCAATTGTTTTTGACATTTCTTCTGCATACTGAGAGTCAAGAACTCCAAACAAAGAATTCGCTATGGTTCCGACTAAGTTGAATGCTCCTCTTTTGGTTCGACGTGTTTTTGTATTTGCAAAAGTAAAGCTCTCTTCATATAAATCTTCGAGTGTGTGGTGAATGAGATTGGTTACTTGGGTACACAACGTTTTTTGCTGTAACCTCACACAGAGATGCTGCAATACGCGGGAACTATTTTCAATTGCTTCTAGTTTACTCCAATATGGAGCTAGGTCATAGTATATAACTAAGTTCCATGTATGGGTTACTAAGTTTGATGTTCCAACATTGTCGAAATATATTCCAGGTCGAGAGTCAAATGTGCTGATTTCAATTTCCTTTGCATTTATCGTAGTCGACATTGTACAAGCGATGAATAAGGTTACCAATGCTGCACTAATGGAAAGACCTCCCTTCCGTTTACGTGGGGTGGGGGCGTCATCACGAGGTTTATTGTTTATCGTTGTTTCAGCTGGTTTATCCTCCTCATCACTGTGACGTTTTAAATGTCCAGATGAAGTCTCCTCACTGGGTGGTGATTGTTGCTGTATTGGGAGTGGTGCTAGCCTGTGTATGGCTCGCCGGAACACGCCAGTTGCTGTTTGTACATCTGCCACTCTTACTAGTCCATCTTGTCCCTTGACGGCATTAATAATTCTGCCTATCGGCCATTTGAGGCTTGGTTGGTTATCCTCCTTCAGTATGACCATCATACCTGGTTCCACATTTTGACATCTTTCTTTCCATTTATACCTATGCTGCAATTGATTCAGGTATTCATTTGACCAACGTCGCCAGAATTCGGTTTTGACGTGGGTGACACGCTTCCATCTCGTGAGAACTGACGAGTTTTCAGTGGTTGCAACACGATCAATATTACTGGTGAGCGGTTCTCCAATGAGGAAGTGTCCTGGGGTAAGAGCGGCAAAGTCATTTGGAGATGCTGACATGGGTGTAATTGGCCGAGAATTCAGTATAGCCTCTACTTCAATTATGGCAGTCTCCAGTTCTTCATAAATAAGCGATGCTGAAGCCAATGTGTGTTGTAGAAGATGTTTAGCGGACTTGACTGCAGCTTCCCACAATCCGCCGAAGTGTGGTGATCGTGGTGGAATAAAATTAAAGTCGCATCCCTTCCTAGTACATGAAGCTATAATTTGCTCTCTGCCTCTTGCTGAATCAATAATTTGGTTTAACTCTGATAATTGGTTTTTGGCTCCTACGAAGTTGGTAGCGTTGTCACAGTAAATATTGTTGCAGTGACCTCGCCTTCCCATGAATCTCCTTAATGCGCCAATAAATCCTTCTGATGTTAAATCGGTTACCAGTTCAAGATGACAAGCCTTTGTTGCGAAGCAGCAGAACACTGATATGTATGTTTTTTGAGGACGTTTTCCCCTTAGCTTGTAATGGGTATAGATAGGTCCACAAAAGTCGATACCAGTGTTCAAGAATGGTCGTGCTGGTTGGATTCTGTCAGCCGGTAGATTTCCCATCATTTGTGATAAGAGTTTTGGTCTTGATCTTGAGCAGAACACACAACTGTGAACGATAGATCGGGCAATCGTTTTGCCTTTGATCGGCCAGTATCCTTGTCGAGCGATTGCCAAGATAGTTTGAGGTCCGGCATGCTTGTTCTCCTGGTGAATTTCCATCAATAATAGTTTCGTAAACATGTGAGAGTAGGGCAACAGTATTGGATGCTTGGCGTCATATTGTAATACAGATGATTCCAATCGTCCACCAACTCGAATGATACCTTCCTTATCGAGAAATGGTGTAAGAGTTGCTAGTGGACTTTTTCTGGATACTTCATTATATTTTTGGAGATGGTTTATGTCATCTTGGAATTCGTCCTTCTGCATTAATCTAATCACGGTCTTCCGAGCTTGATCAACTTCATTACTGTTGAGAAAAGCATCATGTTTATTGCCCTTATCAGCATCGCATTTTCCTTTCCTAGATCTCTTGAATCGGAGCATGTATGAGACGATACGTATTGCCCTTTGAAATGAGTTGCCATGATTAAGAGCGGCCAAGATATTACAGTCTGATGACTGAAGACCTGTGGCTGGTAGTGCAATGTTGTCTTGACGGATATCTAGTTTCTTCATAAACTTGGGTGGCCAAATAGATTCTGGTCCATGTAAAAACCTCGGCCCATAAAACCAAAAGGTATGATTTTGCAGTAACTCTGGTGCTATTCCGCGTGACAATATGTCTGCAGGGTTCTCCTTAGAGCTTACGTGTCGCCACTGCTGTGGAATTGTGTATTCTTGTATTGTAGATACTCGGTTAGCAATGAAGGCTGGTAATGTGCCTGATGACGATGTATTAATCCAATTGAGCACTATCTCTGAATCGGTCCATAAGTAGATTTTATCTCGTTGAATCTCTAAATCGGTTTGCAATCGATGAATAAGTTCCGCAGCCAGCTTCGCTGCACATAGTTCTAGGCGTGGAATGGTGCTTTGATGTGAAAGTTTGGTTTTCTTGGAAGGAGCTATCCTGAATTTGGCGCAAAGTAAGCGTACTGCAATTGTCTTGCTCTTGTCCTGCGATCGAACGTAAGTTACTGCTCCATAGGCCTTCTCGGACGCATCCGCAAAAACGTGAAATTGCACATCTTTGGGAACCTTGTGAGCAAAAATGTGTCTGGGTATTTTG
This sequence comes from Brachyopa scutellaris, assembly GCA_949775065.1. Taxonomy (NCBI): domain Eukaryota; kingdom Metazoa; phylum Arthropoda; class Insecta; order Diptera; family Syrphidae; genus Brachyopa; species Brachyopa scutellaris. Next base: position 110,339,901 of record OX459112.1, read on the forward strand.
ATGTCGTTAAGAGTTTTTATACCTTCCCGAAACTTTAGCCATGTTGTTTGCGTTTCCTGTGGAAGTGCTGCATCCCAATCGTACTTAAGTTCCCATAGCTGTTGTAGAAATATTTTAGCTGTAATAACGATTGGGGCCATAAGCCCGAGAGGGTCAAACAGATGAGCAATATCTGAGTAAGCAGTTCGTTTTGTTACTCGTTCTTTTCCGACCCACGATGATTTGATGCAGAGGTCATCCGATTTTGGAAGCCACGTCATTCCAACTGTTTTGACATGTTCTTCTATGTTGGTGTTGAAATCTAATTCGGTTTCACGGTCGCTGATTGGTATGTTTTGGATGAGTGATTGATGGTTGGCACACCACTTTCGAAGCCTAAGCCCAGCGGTTTGTAATAAGTCTTGTAGTTCCTTTTGAATGGCGAGGGATTCACTTAAACTGTCAGAGCCTGTCATCACGTCATCAACATAGAAATTTCTTCGGATTGCTCTTGACGCTAGAGGGAATCGATCCTGATGATCTTGTGCTAGTCGCTGAAGGCATCTTATAGCGAGATATGGTGCAGAAGTTGTTCCGTATGTTACAGTATTGAGCTTGAAACACTTAAGTGGATCATTTGGACTGCTTCTCCACCATATGAGTTGGTATTTTCTGTCTTCATCGTGTATCAGTATCTGCCGATACATTTTTTCTATGTCTGCTGTGAACACGTACCTTGGCATTCGGAATCTTATAAGAACTGAGAACACATCATCTTGGATTGTAGGGCCTGTTGATAAAACGTCGTTTAATGAGATGTTAGATGACGTTTTTGCTGAACCGTCGAAAACTACCCTGAGTTTTGTTGTACTGCTATCATCCTTTGTTACACAATGATGTGGCAAGAAGTAGTATGGCTTTTCTAAATGGTGATACTTAACTTCTTCCATATGCCCAAGCTGTTGGTACTCTTGCATGAATTCAATGTACTTTGTTTTAAGGTCTGTTGATTTGGCAAGTCTGCGTTCAAGTGATATAAATCGTTGGAAGGCAACATCGTTTGATTCTCCCAAAAGGCTAGGTTCTTCCTTGAATGGAAGTTTTACCACGAATCGCCCCTCATTGTTTCTTGAGAGTGTCTGGTTGAAGTGAAGCTCACATTGTTTCTCCGATGCTGTAAGCTGCCTCTCATTGGATGGTGACTCCTCTAGTTGCCAAAATCTCTCGATTTGATGGTCAAGTGTTTCGTCTGCACTGCATATTCCACATACTGTGTTAAGGTGTTGGCTGTCTTCTATCCTTCCAGCAACGGTCCATCCAAAGACTGTATTTTGTAGTGTGGGCATGGATTTTCCCAATTTGATTTGACCCACTGAGAGAAGAGAAAAATACAACTCAGCTCCGATAAGAACATCGATTGTCCCAGGTTCATTAAAGGAGGGATCTGCGAGTGGAATGTTGCTTGGCACTGCCCATGATGATATGTCGAACAATTTGCTGGGTTGATTTGACACGATTTTCGGTAGTACATGAGCCTCCATCCTTATGGAGAATGCGTTTAAACGAGATCCTAGTTGTATGTTTACTCTCTTCTTTGTCTGTTGAGTTTCTCTGCCAATACCTTGGATGTGCATGGTCTGAGCGAATGGTGTTACTCCCAGCTTCTTTATTGTTTTCTCCGTGATAAGGTTTAACTGGGATCCGGAATCCAGTATGGCCCTGCACTCTATGGTTTTACCGTGTTGATTTGATAGATTGACGAGAACAGTCGAGAGGAAGACATACCCTTGACTTCCAGTTCTTTGTGATGTTAAGGAACTTGACTCATTCGTTATTGATGACGTTGGTGAGGAGTTATACTCGTATGTTGTGAGTATGTTGTTTGTTGTAGGTTTAGTACTCTGACCAGGCTTCTGCTTTTTGCAGGAGTATGGGAATGAATATTCAGAGATCACTGACCACAATATCAAAAACAGCTCCAAATCAGTGCAAAAATTTATTGCAGGCATACAATTGATGACGCTCCTTACAACATTTGCACTGATTTGGAGCTGTTTTTGATATTGTGGTCAGTGATCTCTGAATATTCATTCTCTTATTTGGGTCATCGACAGCCTTAGCCTTGCCGCCCAACGCTTCAAGTGACTGGAATCGTGTTTCTAAATACTCCAGAAAGCTCTTTAGTGTTTGGAGCGCTCTGGGCTGTTTTAACGATTGCTCCCACAATGTGTGTGTGGATTTGTCCAGTTTTTTTACAAGAGTATGCAGGAGTATGGGATCCCAATTTTCCGTGTCGACTCCTAAGCCGTCCAATGCTAGCAAGCATTCTTGAGTGGTGTCATGTAATGCACGTATTGCATAGGCACTTTCCACTGTTGCCGTAGGTTGCGACATTAATTTGTTGAGTACAGCGGTGACTAAAAGACGCTTGTTCTCAAATCTATCATTTATGATCTTCCACGCTGCTTCATAATTTGCTTCTGTTGGTACTATATGCCGTATTAATTTTTCGGCGTCGCCAATCAAACTTGTTTTCAGGAAAAAGATCTTCTGACAGTTTGCGATGGGTTGTTTGTGTACTAGTTCGACAAAAAGATCATGAAACTGGCGCCATTTCATATAGTCTCCATCGAACTTTGGCAAGACTATTTTAGGCAGTTTTAGATCGCTTGATGAATTTGATGAATTCCTCTGAACTGATGATTGTTGCAGAGCCCGGCTAGACAACTCATACAGCTCAATAAGTTTCTGCTGAGTTTGCTCTTCTAAACCGAAAAAATGCTGGACATTGTATCCACTGAGAGCGGGGTCTACTGATTGCTCATAAATATCATTATGCAACTGCAGTATTTCATCCCAATAACGCTCTATTGTTTTTACCTTAATCTGGTAAAATTCTGTACTTGAAATTCCAAGAAGTGTTCTTTGTAACAATTCTATAGCCGCTTCTTGCCTTCTAATCAGGCCTGATACGTTGTTGTTGCATTGGAGTGATTGGCGAACAACGGTAACTGGCTTACTTGCTTTACCCTGCGGCCTTGTATTTGTGTCACTTCCTAGCTCATCTGTATCCTGAGTGAACCGATTAGAGTGTGCGCCTTCTTCTGGATTTGCCTTTTCTTCAGTATTGGGCGGAGGGATCGTAGTTGCTTTATGTTGCTTGGGATGAGCACCCTCTCCCTGATCAGCTGAAGTTACTGTATTGCTGGGCAACCCATTTGTATGTATTACTTCTAACCTTTTTAGTATGGTTTCCCGTACGGATTCATATGCTTGAAATATCACATCGTAATATCCTTTCGTGAAGTATTCATGTGACACTTCGGTTCCATAATTTGCCCGGATGGCGTTGTCCGTAGCCTCGAAATCGTCCCAAAGTCGATTAAGCTCTTTTAGCCGCGCAGTGTAGAGTTCTTTAGTTCTTCGATGCAGGGGTTCCTTTGCTAGGTTGGAAATGATCCGCTGTATTTCAGATCCTGAATCCTCTTGCCGGGATGCTAGCTCGATCAATGTAGATTCCATGATAATTTCGTTGAGAGTTTGTTAAATTATTTTACCAGTGTAAGCCCTGGTAAACGCTATGTTAAATTATGTTACCAGTGTAAGCCCTGGTCCACGCTTTGTTAGATGTAGTTAGTTACCAGTGTATAGCCCTGATAAACGCTTTTATTATTTTTGGAAATGCTAAATGCCCCTTACCTCTGATGGGGGGAAGCAAATGAGCAGTTGAACCAAATCGTAGATCGTCGATTGTCGGGGTCACCAAAATGGTCGAACGTCGGGGTCACCAAAATGTTTACAGTGCTTTTACTGTAAGTAGTAGTAGACGACGGTTCTGTACCGTGACTACCGATGGTATTTCCAGTACAAACTAGAACACCAATATTTGAGATGAATTCGGCAATCTTCCAAGCAGACTCACTTAGAAATGAAAGAAAAGTATGTGTCTTTGATAACTGTCGAATTATATCTGACCAGATCAATGTTTTATTAATCGATATTTATACATAAAATTAGCTTACAAAGGTATTTTAGAATTAGCTTACGATACAAAAATTACAAATAATAAAATAACAAAGGTTCTTAGAATGAGCTTACTATACAAAAATTACAAACAATAAATTAGCTCATATAATTGCAAGCCTATCATTTAATTTAGTAAGCAAAGAAAAACACATTCAGAATGAATGAAATCATGGTGTTGTTTTACACCTGCAGTGCGGTGAACTCGGTTTAATGCCAGGCACGAGTCTTCGGTGTTCGATTCAATGTCGTATGTCTAGCGGCTGGCAATTGGCTGACAGTGCATTGTAGATACTGACCGTACTCAACATGTAGTATCGTTCACCACCTACCACATTGAGGAAAAAAATAAAAAAAAACAATTAAGTCCGTCCGCAGTCCACACTTTTGTCGCGAGTTACATGATGCCAAAGCAGCTCAAGCCATCAACATCGCCAAAACTTAGCCGAAGACAGCACCTGAAACACCCCCGCACGCATCAAAAGAACAAGAAACATCACAACGAAACAAAGAAAAATAATAAAACAATTGTTTGTATATACATATCAATATGTAATAAAAATATAAATACATTTAATTCCTGCTAAACAATTCACATTCATTTATACATACACTAAACATTTTTTTTATTTAAATATTTCCTTTTGTTTATTCACATACATATTCACATCTACAATTCTTGAATTCCTCCTTTTCCTTTTGCATATTTTTTTGTTTTATACATAGGTCGTTGTTCTACAAAACAATATATTAATTCACTTACTCGTGTACTGTTTACATATTTATTCATTTATTTATTAACAGTACAATCTTTTGTTTTTTTAGGTGATTTAGGTTTACCTTACATTTTCGTGTCATAAGTTTATGTACGAATTTTCTCATATTAATTTCCGTTTTTGTTTGTTTTGAACACATTTTACTTTACGTTACATAGGTTTATCTATTTATTTAATTATTTTTCTGTTTACATATTGTTATTTATTTATTTATTAATTTTCCTGTTTTGATAACTCTTTACCTTTGTTACATAGTAACATAATTAGGTACATTTAGAGTTTCGTTTTGTTTTGATTACCTGTAGTTTTACATTCTTTCATTTCATTCATATACTTTTTTTGTGCTTTCATTAATTTATTCACGTAGTCTTAGTACTTATTATTTATTGAATTTGCTTCATTAGTTTATTGTATTACATATTCCTTGCTATACAATGCAATATTTAGTTTTATAGACTTAGTTAATTTAAGGTTAATTTAGATCGTATAATACTTAATATAAAGTTAAAATTTTTTTTACCTTCGTTTTTTTTGGTTAAGCTTCATTTTTCCTTCGGTTAAAATCATAAATATAGCTGAAAAGGAAATAAGAAACCACAAAATAAGAAGGAAACTAGCATTATATAGTTATAGGAAATTCACTCACCTCATAAATAGCGTAGGAAACAACACCACAATGTCCTCCGTTAAACATAATCCTCCATCCACTTGCTGCAAAAACTCACAAACAGCACCATACACCACCAACGAACGCTCTCTTTGTCCAGTACATCCGTTACCTGGAAGTCAGACAAATAGCTCCGCCAAAAGTGGAATCCCACTGGAAAGAGAGGAACATATAAAAACAAGCGATGACATCGGTACTTATAACTTCCCAAACGACCTCAAGGCGTACATCAACCTGGCCGTGGTTAATGCTTTTTCATCCTACACTGACTCCCTCAGGGAAAATATTTCTGAGAGCGTGAAAAGAGAAATGAGAAATAGTCTCTTAGAGTTTATGAGAGAAATAAATATCATAACTCACGAAGTCACTAGGCCGGAAAAAGCAAGTCCAAATGCCGTTGCGAAACCGACACAAATTCCTCGGCTGAATTCAGCCAGCAATTTTCAACCTCAGCCCGATCGAGCACCGAAGCTGTGTGTACCTGCTAAGAGAGGTAATAATTTAGATTTTAGGCAAAATATTGAGATAATAGTGGTAAATACTTACCTAGATTATCGGAAACCATACCAACAGGCAAAATCAGCATTGAGGGCATTCCAGCTAACAACTGCAAACAGTACTCTCGCAGCGCCTTTTCATCTTGGGATTTGTGGGCGAAAGAAAATTAACAAGTGGGGAATCAGCTACAGCGGAAACAAAAAGAAAAAAAAAAAAATTATATAGGTGTTTCTCTTTTGAACGCACATACGCACGTACATACTCAAATGCACGCATATGAATAATAAACGTACAAAACGAATCCGAGGTCCGAGTGCATATGTACATCATTAGTTTAGTCTCTTAGTTTATGTGATATGTTATTTATATAATTCTATGTATGTGTTTAATTCCTAAGTATTATTTATTTATTATTATTCATGGTTATTTATCACACATAGATTATTTATTAATCATATAGAATATCTATTTATTTAATTATTGGTCCTGTACCCTTAGCTGTTATTTATTACTACGTATATGTTGTTATTTATTTATTTATTTATTTATTTATTAAGTCAAGTAGTTTAGGTATTTTAGTTTTCGAATTTTCATCTGTGATATACTTGTGCATACATATATGTGCATATCTCAGTGATACAATTTATTTATTATATGCATGAGGCATTTATTATAAGTGTAGGTATTATTAGTTTGCATGATAGTTTATTTATTTACTCTTATGTATTGAATTCATCTGTATTATTTATTAATTATTCACATAGTTTGTTATAGAGTATAGTTATTTATTTATCATATAGTTTATTTATGTATTCATTTTTTTTGTCAAGTACTTTAAGGTGTTATTTATTATTGTTATTTATTAAATATTACGTATCTGTTACTTATTTACTTATGTACTCTATTTATTTATAATCGATGTATTCATTGTTAGCTTTAGTCTATTTATTTATTTATTTACTCATTTTATTTAGCCAAATAGTATGTAATTTAGATTTAGAATTTTCAACTGTGATATACCTGTACATATATGTGTGTATATCTCAGTGGCGTACATATGTATACAAATGTGTGCATTATATATCGCAGTTTAATAACTAATGATTATGATCGATATTTCTGTATTTACTACTTATCAAGGTATTAAGTATTATTTATTAAATTGTATTTACCTATTTATTCTGTATGTTACCTGTTATATTTATTTAGCAAATTAAGTATTTTGTCTTAATTAGTATGATTGCACTTACCGTCCAGTGACGAGTTAAGATGTTGCCCGGCTAGCTCAGCCGGTATAGCATGAGACTCTTGATCTCAGTGAAGTGGGTTCTTCCCCACGATGTTCGCTTGCCATTGAGCCTAGAAATTAAGAATAAGTATTTAGTGATAAGGTATTTATTTATTTATTTATTTATTTAGTTGTTTTGTACCTTTAGATGTTATTTATAACAAAGCATTTTTTTATCTAAGTATTTAGTTATTGGATATTTATTTATTTCTTGTACAGTCACTTATATTCATTTGTAGCTTTATGCTAATAATTTATTTATTTATTCATTTAAGTTATGTAAGATAGATTCATAAGTTCAGCTGATATATTTGTGTATATGTATACATATATTCCAGTGAAGTAATGCCTTGTTTATTATATTTAGTTATGTTATTTATCAATCTATTTATTAAGACTGATCTGTGAAGGTATCAGTTTGTCCTGTAGGCTATCGATTAGACTTAGTTATCAATTTAAGTATGCATTTATATATATATTACATGTATATTAGGTCGCTTACAGAGTTATGTAGTTATAAAAATAAAGATATGTTTATACAGATGTGGCTCAAATTTAAGTTAAGTATAAAATTCAGTACTCACATACATGTTTCATCCGGTAGACTGCAGATGCGCCGGAAAATGTTCGCGCCACCTGTGAACATATGAATAGATAAAACACTAGACCACCAAAAAATTACATTTACTTACCATCCATCTCCTTGAGCCGAACATTAATTTTGCCCGTCTAGATCAGTCAAGAGCATAAGACGATCCCAAGGAAGTGGGTTCTTCCCCACGTTGAGTTGTGTCGCCAGAAGCCTAAACAAAATTTTGAACAGTATAAAGTTATAGACTAGAGGCTGTTGCACTATAAACATGCCTGTAAACAGACATAAATCAGACATACTTACCTTTTTGCCCAAGTTGTCCGTTCTCTCCGTCCTTATTGTCCGAAGTCCTCCAACAAATCCGGAGTTTTGTTACGTCCACCTGCAAACAAAATAAAAATAATTAATAAATGTTTTGCAAATAAACAAACCCAAACGATTTCGAAACAGCTGGCTGAGCTGTCATTTCTGCCATTTTCCATGTCAACTGCGAAATCCACCTAGTGGTTGGTAGCTGCAATACGGGATATTTCTGTTCCCAATCCAAGGACAGAACCCAGGCTAAGGAATGAAATTACCAATTTTAGGAGAAAATCTGTGCAGAATCGGATGATCTGGACGAAAAGAGAGTGTGGGTGGTCCGATTTTGGAGATCTGCGAACAAAATCAATTGCAATGCAATTTAATTAAATTACAGTGGGTGATGAGACCGAATGTCTCCTTTTGTGTGGTGCGTTTACCTATAAAGTCCTATTGTACATATAGGCAGTTTTTGAATTTTTTTTTATAAGTTAGCAAATAAGAAATAAGGGTGAGTGAATTTTTTTGTTTTATTAATTATTTAGGTGATTATAGGAAGTGTTTGTGTTTTTTTTTAGTGTATTTAGGCGGCCACAAATTGAATCTTGATTGGGATCGTGGCCGCCACATCTTTTAATTTACGATAGTTAAATGTGAATACATAAGTGCAACCATACGCACCAACATACATATATACATATACAAAATTTGGAATTAAGTTTAAATCCGTCATAGCCGTCATAGCTGTAAGGGTGACCCCAAGGTCAACCAGCGAGGAACGTGCCCGCAACTATAAGTCACGGCTATGCACATACATTATATGTATACGCATGTGAAGCGCATAGACCCGAACATCCAAATCGGCGTAAACCACCAACATATCTATAATTTGAAGCACATATACCTATGTTTACATATATATAGATGCATATATGTATGTACATATATATCTACAAAAACAAAAAAAAAGTAAAAGTTGTACCTAAAGTAGAATTTAAATTGTAAGATTATTCCCATGCATGCACAGAGAGCATATCATAAAAATAATTTTTAAATCTCAGTTTATAAGACTAGTGAATGTACAAAACAACATCATTTGATGTTAGTGCAAAATTAAGAGAGAAGAGTGAATTTTAATAACATACCCTAAGGCGTGGGGTACTTAAATTCGTTTGTTTACCTTTTTGTATATGTTAAGTTTTTTTTTGTAAAAGTTAATTCCCTCCGTCGCGGTCGTCAATCGGGATAGTTCTTAATATTTTGTTTTACACCACCTACACCGAGCTCGTTTTAGGTAGGGTTTTCGTCTTTAGTTTGTTGCGTGTACGTAAAGGTACAGTAGTGCTAGGGAAATTTCTTCCTTCCATAAAAAAAAAAAAAAAAATTGTGAGCTTTAAAAATTTTGTTTTGGTTAAAAAGGAAATAAATGTTAAAAAATACAAATGCAATAAAAACACAAATGTACACGCCTTATATGAGGAAAAAATGTTCGCCTTTTTTTTGTTATTGTGATTTGTGTTTTCGATAGTGACATGAGTCGCTAGGCGTCACAATTTTCAGGGGGTGTGGAAAGACGCAGTCCATCCGGCTGATGGCTTGAGCTGAGGCATCCGAGCATTGGGGAAGTCCAATATGGCCGCCAGACTTCCAGGTTGGGAGGGTCTAGAAAATGGCCGCGCTAAATACCATCACTAGCGCCCCTCAATGTGGTATAGCCGTCCTATACCTAAGAGTATGCTACAAAATAAACGTAAAGTATAAGTAATTTAAATGACCATTGGTCTCCTTTTAAGGGCAAGTTTGCTATGTCTATAACTATAATCGATAACCTTTATATTTATTTTTGTAGATAATTATTATTTTATATATATATATATTTTTTTTTTATATGGGTATTTAAACCGATGACTGTTTTATATAATTGTATAATATATCACTTATGTATGTGCGTGGGATATAAGAAAAAAATTATATTATGCATTGGTATGTCTTTGTATGCATATGGTGTAACCATACATATATATGCACGTGGCTGGGTGTCATTGCAGATGCTTGACCTTGGTGTCTTCTTTCCACGGAGGAGATTAGGTAGAACACTTGATTTATTGTTGATGTGCAAATGGAAGTACCACAATGCTTATATTAAGACTTCTCATATAACTAAAGGTGAGGCGGCCACGATCCCAATAAAGACTCGATTTGTGGCCGCCTAAATGCACTAATAAGAAACAAAAACAAACACTTCCTATAAATAATTATATACTAGAACAGAAACAAAATAAATCACTCACTCTTATTTGCTTTTATTTATTTAAATATTTTTACACGAACTGCCTATAAATGTATAACAGGACTTTCAAAAAAAACTTCTACTCCACCATACAACTGAGACATTTAGTCTCCTCACCCACTGTCTTTTGATTGACTTGTGTAGTTTTTTTTTTTTGGATTTGTCCAAAGACCACCAACAAAATTTAACCACTACTTTCTCCCTTGTCCAGATCATTCGATCCTGCACAAAATTTCTCTTAAAATTGTCATTTCATGTGTAGCTGGAAGTTAAGTGGTTCTGATCCCAGATTTCTTTTGGTTCTGCTCACAGATTGGGAACAAAAATTATCCCATTTATTCCTACTCCACCTAGTGGCAGTTGGCATGGAGAAACAGAAATGACAGGCACAAATCAAATCGAACAGCTGTTTGGCACTGAGTTTGACTTGTTTATATTTTTGTTAATATCAAATTTTTCTTCTGTTTTAGTAATTTTTTTAAATTACAGGTGGACGTAACAAAACTCCGGGTTTGTTGGAAGACATCGGACAACGGAAACGGAGGAAGCGGACACTTGGACAAAATGATAAGTAGGTTTGATTTGTATGTTTTGATGGGATGCAACCTCAAATACTTTTTTCACATTGCAATTTTCGGTTCTATGGCGAGACCGTACGTGGGGACGAACCCGAACCCACTCCTCTGAGACTGTCCAATGGTCTAGACTGAGTTAGCCGGGCAACAACATTTTAGGACCCGTGGACGGTGAGTGCAAAACATAAGGTAAACTAAATGCTTAGATTGATAGAAATACGATATAATAAGTACTAGTTAAATAGAATAATTTAACCAATCAATAATAAATTACCATATCAATAATACATTAACACAAAAATAAATAACAACTTAATACATAAATCAATAATAATTAACGAAATAAAAACTAAATAACTATACGTCCTGAGATATATATACATAGGTGTACGTATGTATATATATATCATCACACTTATAAATCTCTATACTACATAGCTTACATAAATAAAATAACAGCTAATTAATAAACTCTAAGAACTAACGCTTACTTTTTTTTTTTTTTTTTTATAGACATAATGTTGGCGTAACAACATGGGGAAGAACCCACTTCCTGGAGATGGTTTCATGCTCTTGACTGAGCTAGACGGCAACCATATTGTACCAGCCATGTGTGGTAAGTAAACATGATTATTAGTAGCCTGGTGTCTTATTTCTTCTTTTTTTTTTCAGGTGACGATTGTCCTCAGCTATCGGGAACCTTTTTCAGGCGCGTTTGCAGTCTCATTATAATACATGTAAGCTTAAACTTCATACTTAAATTGATAATTTAATACAATAAATTTATAAGATTATAAGTTAATACACATTTCATATGTCATATAAGACTACTCAACACCTAAGTAAATAATAAATAACATAGAAATAACAGATATAATAAATTAATAAACAACACGTCACTGCGATATACACACGTATACTTACATGCATATCACAGTCGACTATAAATCTATGCATACTAAACTATAGTATTTGAATACAATAAATAAATAAATAAAGAAATAAAATAAATAAATAACAGAATAAATTAACATATACCTAAATAACAATATGCATTGCGGTATGCACATAAAACATCCATGCATATCACAGTTGAATTCCTAAACCTATAATACATAGCTTGCTTGACTACAATAAATAAATACATAAATAGATATAATACATAACTAGAACTAACAAGCAATAAATAGATAGTATGTAAATATGTATAAATAAATAAATAACACCAAATACATAATAATTAAATGATATATTGGATACATAACTACCTAACTACGTATATTGTTGCGTCCACCTGGAAGAAATAAAGATTAATTAAATGTTTGAAAATCAAAGAAAACCAAAAAAAAAAAAAAAAAAAAAAAAAAAAATATACAATTGAATCGTTTACCAAACAGCTGGTGTCTGTCATTTTTGTTTTCTTTTGTTGTATCTTCTTGACCTGTCAAACCCATTTAGTGGGACCACGACAGATGGGATATTTCTGTTCCCAACCCGGGGTCAGAACCTTATTCCATCTGGGGACAGAACCCAATAGAAATAATATGGGATCCAGGGATGACAAGTAGAAATTGGGGTGGCCATTATCTGAGAAACCTTCCAGGATCGGATGATTTGGACCGGAGAGTATGTATGTAGGGAGGTCTATCATTGGGTCGTTGGACAAAAGCAAAAGCCATGCACGCCAGTTGCAATTCAGTGGGTGGAATGACCGAACGTCATCATTCGGCAGTGTGTAGTGTAGAGTAATATACCATATAGAGAATGATCAAATATATTCAGAAAATATAGAGTATAAGACAACATATAAACACAAGTACATAGTGTATAGAATAAAAATTGAATAAAGTCCTATCATAAGTATAGGCAGTCAATTAAATTGTGTGTAGAATCGGTGAAATTAGACGGTGAGTGAATTTTTATCTTCGTTTGGTCGTTTTTTGATGATAGGTTAAATTTTTTTATATAGTGCAGTGAGGCGGCCACAAATTGAATCGCAATTAGGATCGTGGCCGCCACATCTTTATTCATAGGAAAAATATTGACTAAGGTGTTATACTAAGTGCATACGTGCAAACACATATACATACATATATATATGCTATACCCCATTCACACCGTGCGGTGATCAGGCAACCAACATCATTTACCTGCCGTGCGTCCTGAAGGTCAACAAGGACAGTCATATACCACCGGTTTTTATATGCATGAGCACAAAGTCGAGATGCAACAAACTACTCTTTAAAGGCGTAAGGCTTTCAATCAAATATAAAAAAATATAATATATATAAATAAATATATAAATATATATAAATATATATAAATATAAATATAATATAAAAATATAAATATGTCCATGTGCATAAATATAAACATACATGCAGTGACACATATTATAATAATCCAACTTGTACACATTTATTTATAGTATACCCTTAGGCGTGAGGGTAGTTCAATTACATTCGTTGTTTGTTTTGATTCAATTAATTATTAATTAGTGATAAGTGTAAAATATCGTCCCCTCTGCGCGTTCATCCGTCGCGTTTAAATCCACATTTTGTTTTTTTTTGTTTGTCGTGTATCACCTAAACCGAGCTCGTTCTAGGTAGGGCCTCCGTATATATATATCTTTAGTTTTCGAGTACAGAAAGGTACTGAGTTAAGAGGGAAGGATTTTCTTTGTCTTTCTGTTTTGGTTTTTTTATTGTAACACGAATTGGTTGAAGACAATTTAAAATTATAAGTGCTTTAAAGTCAATGCCATCAAATATAAATGTCACGCCCTATAAAGAAAAAAGATTCAGTTTTTTTATTTTTTTTGTTGTGTTAAGTGTGTGTGAAAGCGACATGAGTCGCTAGTGTCAAATTTTCAGGGGGTGTGGATGGTACGCTCAAGTACCTTCGGCTGATGGAGTGAGCTGCTGAGGCATCCGGTTGTTGGGGAAGTCCAAGATGGCCACCGGACTTCCAGGTTGGGTAGGGTAATGGAAATGGCCGCGCTGATCACCACCAACAGCGCCCCTCAGTGTGTTATATCCGTCCGTCCGATGTAAGTATAAAAAGTAGTAGAATATTTGGCACGATTTATGTTTTGTTTGTGTAGGTTAGTTGTTTACGGGGGCAAGAACCACCCCATTTCCGGCGAGCGGAGCCGCGCATCGCAAGCGTGCCGCGCTTCCCGTGGACAACCATCTTTCCTTTTCCCGTCACATCCTATCCTTAGGTCCCATCCACATCCTCATTTCCTGTCAACTTTCAAATCCCTAACTCCTCCCACTCCACTCCTGCACATAACAATGGCGCCCAACGTACTGTTTCCGTTTCCTGTCCTCTATGTAGTCATATGTCCTCAATTGTCCTTGTTGTCAACATCAGAAAACCCATAAGTCTTCACTAGAGACATTGCAAAGTCTCAGTGTCAATTGCGATGGGTGAATATGATGTTGACAACGACAACAATAAAAAAAATCTGTTTGTCCTGTCTTCTCTCTTCTTCTTTTCTTTTATCTGTATCTTTATCTATTTCTATCTATAAATTTCAATTTTCATTTTTACATAGTCTCGTTTCTTAGTTTTAGTTATATGGGTACAGTGGCCGTGTTTGATGTGTTGTTCGTCAAAATACGTTGCATTGTCCCATCCTCGTAGTATAGTTTTCTTTATTTGTTTTGTGTGTTGTAACCGTCTCCGTTTCAAGTCTGCCACCAATAGTCCATTTAGGGACAGAGTGGTATTGCGGGAACGGAGACAAATACAACGGAGTGAGTCCTTGTCTGATTTTAGTTCTTTGTTTAGATTAGAAAAAATTACCTACCACATTGAGGGATTCAACAAGTCCGTCTGCAGTCCACAATATACACCGATTATAGGATGCCGAAAGCAGCTCAAGTCGTCCACACCGCCAACACATAGCCGAAGACAGCATCCCGAAGCACCCCCGAACCTATCACAAAACAAATAATCGAACAAAAATAATATATATATGTACACACAAATTAGAATAATTGGATCAAACACATACAAATACATACAAATAAAAACACACTGATACTGCAAAAATATTTATACTTTTCTTCTAGTTTTCTCTTTCTGTTTATTAGCATACACATATATAATTACATCTTTTTTGATTCATCTTAACTTCCATAATTTTTTTTGCATTTTCTTGGCAGAGTGTTCTCTAGGCTAGGTACAGATTTAGTTACATATTAACATTTTCGTTTTTTTTTTGTTCCAGTACGCACTTAGTACTTCGGGACATTTCATAGGTTTAGAGTCAGTTTCTTATAATTATATATCTAGTCTTAATTTTTACATTTTTGTTAGTGATTCTAGTTAGTTTTGCGTTATAAAGTTTCATATTTACGTTAATATATTTATTTATTAATTTATTTACACCTTCAGGTTACTCTTACTTAGGCTTAGCTAGTTTTCAGTACATATACATTATTTATTTATTGATTTACATTTGCAAGTCAATTGTTTTAAGCATATTTCATTTTTTTGTAGGGCTAATAGCTAAATTTGTTTACTTAGGTAGTAAGTTACTTAATTTATATTATATATTTCTGCATTAGTAGGTAGTACTTTTTGTTACAGTCATAAGTCCACCTTTTTTTGTTTGTTTACTTATTTATTTATTTATATATTTATTTATTTATTTACATGTTCGAATTCTTTTGTTCTTTACATTGAACATTTCGTTTTATTTTTGTAGGGTTAACAGTTACCTTGGTTTACTCAGGTCTTAGGTCACATTTCTGTTGGTAACGTACTTATTTAGTTATATATTTTCGATTCTTGTGTCGAATACACTTTTCAACTTTTGGTTCACAGTATAAAAGTGCTATTAGCTTTAAATTCTTAGATTTAGGTACAAAACGATTTATTAACATTGTGTTTTTTTTTGTTTGTTCAGGTAATCCCTATTATAGTGCAGAGGTTTTCGTTTTTGTGGTTTGGTTTCTAGTTTAAGATTCACTTACACCAATAAGGTTACAGAAATGATCATTTTTGGTTACATATTTATTTATTTACAAATTTCGTTTTTCTTTATTTTCAATCAATCCACATATTTGTTTATTTATTGAATTTCAGTACGTAAGCGTACTTTCGGTAGTACAAATTTAGAATTTCCTTTTATTTACATTTTTGTGATTTAGGTTTAGTTTTCAGTTTTGTTTCTCTAAGGTTAGTTTGCACAATTGGTGTCGTTAAATATTCGATTACATTTAGTTTTTACTTTTGCTTGCGTTAGTTTAATTACATTAATTTCGTATTCTTATTAAGTAAGTTTTTTGCAATAGTTAGTTATTTAGGCTTAATTAAATACATAGGTTAATATAGTTCTAATATAATACTAAGAAAAAAAAAAAAAAAACTTTCCTCGATTCTATTCATTTTCCTTTCGGGTGAAGAATGAATTCAGCTGAAAAGGATAAGAAAAATAGAAAAATTAGAAGGGAAAGCCTACTGGATAAGAATAGGAATATTACTCACCTGTCAGGTAGCGTAGGCAGCAGCACCACAATGCCTTCTGGCAGACGTACCCTACCGCCCACTAGGAGCAATAACACCCAAACAATACCGTCCAGCACCTACGATTTTCCTCCGAGTCTAGACATACCGATGCCTGGAGTTCGCTCAGTTAGTTCAACCGATTCCATCCAAGCCCCTTCCTTCAGTAGTCTCAGTCAAGCAGGAGCGGCCTCATTTGAAGCCCAGGGTGCTGCAGCTAGAGCCCCACTGGAAACAGAAAACATAAATATACAGACTAATACCACAAATATGACACAAACAGGTAGCAATAACACAGCAAACGAGTTGAGCACCTACATTAACTTGGCAGTAGTTAATGCGTTCTCAACATACTCGGATTCTCTTAGGGAGGACATTTCTGAAAATTTAAAAAGGGAGATGAAGAGCAGTTTGCTAGAGTTTATGAGGGAGATCAATTTAGCGACTCACCAAGCGAGACCTAAAGAGCAAATTCCAGCTCGAAGTACAGGTGCCGTGAGGAAACAGCCGCAAATCCCTCAGCCTAACCCTCGCGCTGAATCTCAGCCAAGAAGATCTGCACGCGTATTCGGTCCTACGGAAAATACAACACATAATAATGATAGGTCAAACACTGAGACACAAAATTTCAATACTCACCAAAACCAACGAGTACATAACCACTCAGTGAGAGATCCTCCAAGGACTTTCCAACCAAGTCCACAATATAGTGCTCCACCGCAGCCACAGCAGGGTATTCGTGGTTCTATAAAAATAGACAAGTGGGGCCTAAACTTTGATGGTAACCCGGAGAAATTAACCGTCGAAGATTTTATCTTTCGGTTAGAGACTCTCCAAAGTCAGTACGACTGCCCCTGGCCAGAAATCTTGCGTGATTTTCATCTGCTCCTCTCAGGTACCGCGTATGAGTGGTATTGGCAGTTCCAAAGGAACTATTACCGCCCAGAATGGCCAATACTGCGCGAAGCCCTGATGCGACAGTTCCGAAACACCAAATCGGACTTCGAGATTATGCGCGACATAATGGACCGCAGACAAGGTGCCTGGGAGTCGAGCGATGAGTTTTTCATGGCCATTTTAAAACTGCGATCCCAGCTCCGGATTCCAATCCCTGAGATGGAGTTGGTAAGAATCCTAAAAAAGAATCTGAATGAAAAAATAGGCAGGTTAGTGTACCCAATGGCCATATTTACCCTGGACCAGCTGAGATACGCCTGTAAGGACAGTGAAAACATGTTTCCGCGCAGAGAGGAGCCGAAACACCATAGGCCACCTGCAAAATACCAAGTTAATGAAGTAGGGTACGAGTATGAAGATTTTTACTCACCTGAGGAGCATGTTGAGGCAATGCAGTATCCAGGTTTTCGTCCGAGACCACCGCCTAAACCGTCCGATCAGAAAACCTTGATCTGCTGGAATTGCCGAAAAGAAGGCCATTCGTTTATGGACTGCCCATCGCAAAACCGCACCATCTTTTGCTACAGATGCGGCCAGGAGGGAGTAATAACTCCTAAATGTAGGCGCTGTTGTCCGGAAAACCGGACAATGAACGCGAGATCGTCGGGGGAGTCGCGTTCGACACAAACCCCCGATCAATATCAGTAAGCGATCAAGGGTCACAAACGGTTGATGAACACGGTCATCAACCCACAATTGACCAAACATATAAAATATTAAAAAGACCGAATCGGGAGTTGTTAGTAGATAAGGATTTAGCTAGTAGGAATAGAATAGAAATTAAGCCGTTGCATGTTAGGATTAGGGATTATAATAGAATAAGAAATAGGATTTTTAATAATAATACGAGTTATGTCTCAAAATCAATAATTAAAGCTAGAGACCGGTACAGGAAACGTAGAGAATTAAGAAGAAGCATCGCATCTACGGTAGTAAATAGATCAAATGACCCAAGGCCGTATGCAAAGGTCAAAATAGGGCAAAGAGAAGTTTTTGGACTTTTGGATAGTGGGGCTAGCATTAGCATTTTAGGAAAAAACTGTAAAAATTTAGCAGAATCCTTGCAGCTTCCTATCCTTCCATACAACTCCGATGTAAGAACGGCTGATGGAAAATGTCAGTCCATAATAGGGAGAGTACAAGCACCGGTATATTATAACGATCAACGTCACCAGATTTGCTTCTTCTTAGTGCCCAACTTGGACCAGGAAGTTTACTTGGGTGTCGATTTCTGGAAAGCTTTTAAAATCGCTCCTAACATAATAAGCTCGATTTCGGCCACCGATAATATGGGAGACTCAGAAACCCACCTGTTGTCCAGAGAGCAGCAATCCGTGTTGGAGGCGGTCAAGCAGAAGTTCCTTTGCTTTACCAAACATGGGCTCGGAAAAACGTCTTTGGAGGAGCACATCATCGATACCGAGGATGCGGCCCCTGTCAAGCAGCGTCACTACCCCGTGTCTCCAGCGATACAAGCCCTTTTGTACGATGAATTGGACCGAATGATTAGCCTTGGCGTTATTGAGGAGAGTGAGAGCCCCTGGTGTTCACCAGTTGTCCTTATACGGAAGCCAGGTAAGAATCGTCTCTGCCTGGATTCTCGTAAAGTGAACACCCTGACAAAAAAGGACGCATATCCTCTCCCACATATCGACGGGCTTCTCAGTCGGCTACAGGATACCTACTTTATAAGTAGCGTTGACCTTAAGGACGCATTTTGGCAGATACCGCTGGAGGGGCGGAGTAGGGAGAAAACTGCTTTCACAGTGCCGGGGCGACCTCTTTATCAGTTCACGGTCATGCCCTTTGGGTTGTGTAATGCAGCCCAAAGGATGTGCCGTTTGATGGACAAGGTCATCCCGTCACGCTTAAGGGACCGCGTCTTCGTCTATCTAGATGATCTTCTCATTGTTGCTCCCGATTTCGAGACCCATGTGGCCCTGTTGGATGAAGTAGCTCAGAGCCTTCGGAAAGCGAATCTCACCATCAACTTAAGCAAATCCAGGTTTTGCTTTAAAGAGTTAAAGTACCTGGGTTTCATAGTTGGTGGTGGGATGATGAAAACGGATCCGGCCAAAGTCGAGGCAATAGTGGATTTTCCGGTTCCGAAAACCCCAAAACAGGTTCGGCGGCTGCTTGGTCTGGCAGGGTGGTATAGGCGCTTTATAAAGGACTTCTCTAGCTTGACCGCACCCATCACGGATACATTGAAAAAGAAGTCCGAGAAATTTTGCATGACAGGTGAAGCTCTTGAGGCTTTTGAAAAATTAAAACGCGCATTAACCACCGCACCAGTGCTTACACACCCGGATTTCGCGAGGCGCTTCTACATCCAATGCGATGCCTCGGAATCCGGAATTGGTGCTGTGTTGTTTCAGAGGAATGATAGCCATGAGGAATCGCCAATCTCCTTCTTCTCGCAGAAGCTGAACGGTTGCCAGAAAAACTACAGCGTCACCGAGAAGGAATGTCTGGCTGCGATCATGGCGGTGCAAAAATTCCGGCCATATGTAGAGGGAATGGACTTCACCATCATAACAGACCATTCTAGTCTACAGTGGCTGATGAGCCTGAAAGATCTAAGCGGGAGATTGGCGAGGTGGAGCCTCAAATTACAGGCTTTCAAGTTCACCATCGAACATCGGAAAGGATCACTAAATGTGGTTCCTGACACGCTGTCTCGGGCCCACATTGAGGCAATCGATATTGCGGATGTAGCTCCTTGGATCGATCTGGATTCCGAAGAGTTTGACTCCAAGGAATACCAAGATCTAATCGCTACGATCCAGGATCACCGACAAGAATTGCCGGATCTGAAAGTAGAGGACAACTTCGTTTATAAACGTTCGCTGCCACCTACCGGAGACTTGTCAACTGTGGAGCATTCCTGGAGGCTGTGGATTCCATCCAGCCTTACCGAGGAGATAATCGCCAAAGCCCACAACCCTCCACAGACAGCTCACGGTGGTATTGCGAAAACTCTACACAGGATCCGGAAATACTTCTATTGGCCCAACATGACCGTGCAAATCCGGCAATATGTGTCTGAATGTTCAGTGTGCAAACAATGTAAAGCGTCCAACCAGGTTTTACGTCCACCAATGTCCTCAAGTTTTTGTACCGATCGTCCGTCCCAAAAAATTTATATAGACTTTTTAGGTCCATATCCCAGATCGAAATCTGGTAATTGTTATGTTTTTGTTGTGCTCGACCATTTCTCCAAGTTTGTCATTTTAAAAGCGTTAAGAAGTGCCAGTACCGTAAATGTCGTAAATTGTCTGTTGAACGATGTATTTAATGTGTTTGGTGTACCACAAATTATACATTCAGACAATGGCAAACAATTTCAGTCGAAAGACTTTCAAGACCTGCTGCAAAAATATGGCATAAGGCATTTCAAAACTGCAAGTTATGCACCTCAGTCGAACGCTTCGGAGAGGGTTAATCGAACACTGTTAGCCGCCGTACGTTCATATCTTAAGGAAGACCAACGCCACTGGGACCTCCATCTCAGTGACATAGCCTGTGCGTTGAGGAGCTCAGTTCATAGTTCTACCGGTGTGTCGCCATATTTCGCCCTGTTTGGAATGAATATGATGACGCACGGCAGCTGCTATGAACTGGCTCGAAAACTGAATGCGGTGGATGACAGCGAACTATTAACACTCTCCCGACAAACTCGTCTGCAATGTCTGCACGACAGAATAAAGCAGAATTTGTTAAAAGCAAATGAAAGGAGCACCAAAACATACAACGTACGACACCGGCTCATACGTTTCCTACCAGGACAAGAGGTATTTCGAAGGAACTTCGTCCTTAGCGATGCGTCGAAATACCTCAACGCAAAACTCTGTCCAAAATACATTAAATGTAGGGTAGTGAAACCAATTGGTAAGAATATGTATGAGCTGGAGAATTTGGCCGGAAAAAGGATCGGTGTATTTCATGCAAAAGACATGAAGCAATAATAAAAACTGTCTCTATGTATATAGTGATGTCTGAACGAGCTTTTATGTATCAAATTTTATCTTAATTTTATGATTTTTATGTATTGTCACACTTTAAGTTTATTTATTTAGTTATTAGGTATTTATTTATTTATTATAGTTACTTTTTATCACATAATATTTATTTATTTATTTATCTGTTATGTACTTCTTTATGTTATTTATTATTCTTATAATTTTATTATCACGTATTATCTATTTATTATTTACGTATTCACTGTCTAGTTTTAGCTTATTTATCTATGTATTTTATTCAATAGGTTTAGGTATTGTAGTTTATTTAAGTCAGCTGTGATATACATGTAATGTCATGTACATATATGCCTCAGTGACGTATAGTTTATCGTTTATGTATTCATTATTTCTTTGTTATTTATTAATCTACGTATCCAATAAGACTGATCTATGTATACGTATTAATTTATTCTTGATGTTATTTATCAATTTATCTATTAGCTACGACTGATACATATGTATTGTAAGTTATTAAAGTATTATATTATGCTATTTTTTTATTATAATGATTCATGCACTTCAGTGTGAAGTCTACTATGAATCCTACGCTAAGTATAAAGCTCAATACTCACGTACATAAACCATACAATAGACTGCTGCTGTCTGCTGGTGCACCTGCAAACAATCCATGAGTCGTTGCACCTGGGAAAGATAAGACCAAATTAAACCACAGGCCGACATCAATTTATTCGACTCACTAATGTGGAACTAAACGTTAGACACCCAGGTCAGTTCTGGAATTTGTGTGCCCGGCTAACATGTACCATTAAATGGGTTCTTCCCCACGTTTTCATGGCTGCATTATGTCTACAGAAAGTAAATAGTAAGATTTAAATAGTAAAGCATTATGTCTACAGAAAGTAAATAGTAAGATTTAAATAGTAAATAACTTCATTGTACTCACGTATAGACCAAACTCAGACTTACCATTGTAAATACGGCTCGGCGGGTAGGAGCAGTATGGAATCTTCACGATAGTTGCCTCAAATGTGTCCGTTGCCTCCGTACCTTTTATCCAATGTCTTCCAACAGGTCCGGAGGTTTGTTGCGTCCACCTGGAAGAAATAAAGATTAATTAAATGTTTGAAAATCAAAGAAAACCAAAAAAAAAAAAAAAAAAAAAAAAAAAAATATATACAATTGAATCGTTTACCAAACAGCTGGTGTCTGTCATTTTTGTTTTCTTTTGTTGTATCTTCTTGACCTGTCAAACCCATTTAGTGGGACCACGACAGATGGGATATTTCTGTTCCCAACCCGGGGTCAGAACCTTATTCCATCTGGGGACAGAACCCAATAGAAATAATATGGGATCCAGGGATGACAAGTAGAAATTGGGGTGGCCATTATCTGAGAAACCTTCCAGGATCGGATGATTTGGACCGGAGAGTATGTATGTAGGGAGGTCTATCATTGGGTCGTTGGACAAAAGCAAAAGCCATGCACGCCAGTTGCAATTCAGTGGGTGGAATGACCGAACGTCATCATTCGGCAGTGTGTAGTGTAGAGTAATATACCATATAGAGAATGATCAAATATATTCAGAAAATATAGAGTATAAGACAACATATAAACACAAGTACATAGTGTATAGAATAAAAATTGAATAAAGTCCTATCATAAGTATAGGCAGTCAATTAAATTGTGTGTAGAATCGGTGAAATTAGACGGTGAGTGAATTTTTATCTTCGTTTGGTCGTTTTTTGATGATAGGTTAAATTTTTTTATATAGTGCAGTGAGGCGGCCACAAATTGAATCGCAATTAGGATCGTGGCCGCCACATCTTTATTCATAGGAAAAATATTGACTAAGGTGTTATACTAAGTGCATACGTGCAAACACATATACATACATATATATATGCTATACCCCATTCACACCGTGCGGTGATCAGGCAACCAACATCATTTACCTGCCGTGCGTCCTGAAGGTCAACAAGGACAGTCATATACCACCGGTTTTTATATGCATGAGCACAAAGTCGAGATGCAACAAACTACTCTTTAAAGGCGTAAGGCTTTCAATCAAATATAAAAAAATATAATATATATAAATAAATATATAAATATATATAAATATATATAAATATAAATATAATATAAAAATATAAATATGTCCATGTGCATAAATATAAACATACATGCAGTGACACATATTATAATAATCCAACTTGTACACATTTATTTATAGTATACCCTTAGGCGTGAGGGTAGTTCAATTACATTCGTTGTTTGTTTTGATTCAATTAATTATTAATTAGTGATAAGTGTAAAATATCGTCCCCTCTGCGCGTTCATCCGTCGCGTTTAAATCCACATTTTGTTTTTTTTTGTTTGTCGTGTATCACCTAAACCGAGCTCGTTCTAGGTAGGGCCTCCGTATATATATATCTTTAGTTTTCGAGTACAGAAAGGTACTGAGTTAAGAGGGAAGGATTTTCTTTGTCTTTCTGTTTTGGTTTTTTTATTGTAACACGAATTGGTTGAAGACAATTTAAAATTATAAGTGCTTTAAAGTCAATGCCATCAAATATAAATGTCACGCCCTATAAAGAAAAAAGATTCAGTTTTTTTATTTTTTTTGTTGTGTTAAGTGTGTGTGAAAGCGACATGAGTCGCTAGTGTCAAATTTTCAGGGGGTGTGGATGGTACGCTCAAGTACCTTCGGCTGATGGAGTGAGCTGCTGAGGCATCCGGTTGTTGGGGAAGTCCAAGATGGCCACCGGACTTCCAGGTTGGGTAGGGTAATGGAAATGGCCGCGCTGATCACCACCAACAGCGCCCCTCAGTGTGTTATATCCGTCCGTCCGATGTAAGTATAAAAAGTAGTAGAATATTTGGCACGATTTATGTTTTGTTTGTGAAGGTTAGTTGTTTACGGGGGCAAGAACCACCCCATTTCCGGCGAGCGGAGCCGCGCATCGCAAGCGTGCCGCGCTTCCCGTGGACAACCATCTTTCCTTTTCCCGTCACATCCTATCCTTAGGTCCCATCCACATCCTCATTTCCTGTCAACTTTCAAATCCCTAACTCCTCCCACTCCACTCCTGCACATAACAATATAATAAATAACTCGAATATAATAAATAAGTGAATAAATACTATGTGATAAATAAGTGTCTATTTAAAATAAATAAATAAATACCTTACAACTAAATACCTAAAACTAAATGCTTAAATTGATAAGTTGATTTAATAAATAACATCAAGAATAGATTAACATATAAATTATACATCGGTATATAACTAGCTAATACATTAATAAATAATAACTAACATGAAAATGACGAATATAATAAATTAATAAACCACATAATGTACGTCGCTGAGATATACACACAAATACATGTATATCACAGCTGAAATAATTATAAGTTTAAGATAGATGACTTAAATAAATAATCTATATATACATACAAAAAAACTATACGCTAAGGATCGATACTACCTAAAAACGTTTACATATACATATGTACATGCAGTGAAGACATCTTCTCTTCGGTCCATTGCATGAAATGATCCATCTGTTACTATTAATATTAATTTTTTTTTTCTTTTTGTTGCAGCTATATCTGATTCCCCACTTCTTAATTTTTTTTCTGCCTACAGACCCCAGGATGACATTTTGCTGTGGGAACACTATAAAGAGAGCTTGGCTGGAATGCTCTAGGAGTATCTCTCACCTGGAGGGGAAGTACCCGATCATTTTGGAAAGTATTTCCCTCTTTTAATTTCATGATTTGCCTAAAATTGAAATTGTTACCTCTCTTAGCAGACACACACAGTTTCGGTACTCGATCTGTCTGCATTTGGGAGTGGCAGGCTGGTGTTTGCTGAGGACTTAGCGGCTGTCTTACGATTACCGGTATTTTTGGCGTTGGCCGCGCCTCATCTGCCTTTGGACTTTGGTAAATAGCTTGATTGATATCTTTCAAGAAATCTAAAAGGCTGTTTTTCATTTCACTTTTCAGGTTTTCTGAAATGTTCTCCCTGAGAGAGTCCGTGTAGGACGAAAAGGCGTTCAACACGGCCAGGTTGATGTAAGTCTTTAGATCAGATAGTATGTTACCCTTTTTAGTTTGTGTGTTGTCTGTCATATTACTCTGTTTTTCAATGTTTTCTAATGTCATTTTAGCATCTACACATTGGGTCGAGCTATTTGCCTGACACCCAGGTAACGGATTTACTGGACATGGAGAATATACGTAGCTGGTACATTGTACTTGTTGTGACGTCTTGTTAGTGGTGGATGGCGGGCAGTGTCGAGTGCACGGCATTGCGGTGGTGTCTTATGTCTATGAGATCTATGGGGTGAGTAAGAGTTCCTATTCCTAATAACTGTTTTCCTTCTTATTTTCTAATTCCTTTTTTCTTTTTCAGAAGAATTATTTATTCCAACCGAAAGGAGAAAGAAAATCAACAAAATCGAAAATTGAAGGCGAAACACGAATAATATTACGTATCATAAAAACTATATTAACTTATATTTAACTTAGCTTATAATCGAAATATTGACTAGTAAAAGGAATATTAATCAAATGACTAAATGACAACTAATAAGTGAATAAATTAAAAAAATTGATCAATTATTATAGAATGCGAAAGGATAAGGTAAATGTAACAAAAAAAACAAATGTGGATCAATAATCAAATAGAAAAATGAACAGGAATTAAAGAAAAAATCTCAAAATGCAACAAAATATAAATAAATATCTAACTATATAACGTAAACAAAAAATGTAATCAAAACAAAAATTGTAATATATAAATAAATTAAAATCTGTATGTTAGCAAATGAATAACTAAATAATTAGCTGAACCTATGTAACGACGAATGAGAAGTAAACTGGAACAACAAAAACTAAATAAACATATAAATAAATATGTCAACAAACGAAAATGTAACCTAATAATTTGGTAAACAGAAGTAGCTATTAACCCTACCAAAAAAAACGAAATGTACTTAAGTAAAGAACAAAAGAACTCGAAAATGTAAATAACAAATAAATGAATATAAATGTACTGACAACTAGTTATAAATATATAAATAAATAAATAAGTAAACAAACGAAAAAGGTAGACTTATGACTGTACAGAAAAGGACTAGGTACTAACTACCTAATGTAATAAATTTATATGTTCGCACAACAGTAAGCCTATGTAAGTATAGAACGATGTTAAAATAGAAAAAGGTAAAGGTAAATAAATAAATAGCTAGATGCAAAAAAAAATATCTCATGAATTTCGAACGGAAGGTGACCTTATTAAGCAATATGTAATAAACTAACTGAATATGAAAATACTAAGCTACAAGTAATTGGAACAAAAACTCAAAATGTAAATAACTAAATAAATATATGTGTATTAACAACTTAAGCTTAAGTGAGTAATGAAAATATATAAATGCAATACTAGCTATGAACCAAAAAGGGAAATGCAAATGTTGATGGCTGACTAATTAATAACTATAATAAACTAAATCTATGAAACGTACCGAGGTACGACGTATGTACTGCAACAAAAATGTAAATCTAAATTTGTAACTAGCCTAAGGAACAAAACGCCAGGAAAATGTAACAAAAATTTTATAAAGGAAATAACAGACAAATGTGTAACTAAAAGAGAAGGTATTAATATGTTGCAGTGTTAAATTATTTTTATTTATTTTTGTGTAGGATTGTATTTGTATAATAAAAGTATATATAATTATTTAGCATGTAAATTTATATTATTTTTTTTGTTTACTTGATTTGTGATGATTACGGGGATGCTTCGGGTTGCTGTCTTCAGTGAATTTGTTGGCGATTTCAGGGCTTGAGCTGCTTTTAGCATCCTTCAGTTCGCGGCGAAAATGTGGACTGCAGACGGATTTTGTTGATAATTCCCTCAATGTGGTAGGAGGTGCACTAAACATAAACTAAAAACAACAAGGACACACACCGTTGTATTTGTCTCCGGCCCGCAATACCACTCTGTTCCTTAATGAACTTATGGTGGCAGACTTGGCTCGGAGACGGTTACAACACATAAAACAAACCCCAGAAGAAACTAATACTAAACTAAACTAAGTAACCCCACAGAACCCATACTAAACTAAGAAACAAGACGATGGAAAAATGAAATTTAATGATAGGAAAGAATAAAGAACATTAAAAAGAGTGAGAAGATAGAGAAGACGAAGACAAAACAGGTTTTAATTGTTGTCGTTGCCACCACCAATTATACTCGTCGCAATTCAAATCTGGCAATTCAACGGACTTTCCTGACGAAGACTTACGAGTTTTCTGGTTGTGGCAACAACAACAATTGTTGGACATATGACTACATAGAGGACGAAAACGGACACTGTACGTTGGGCGCCATTGCTATATGCAGGAGTGGAGTGGGAGGAGTTAGGAATTCGAAAGTTGACAGGAAGTGAGGATGTGGATTGGATCTCGGGATAGGAAATGACAGGAAAGGGAAGAGGGTCGCATACGAGGAGCACGGCACGCTTGTGGTTGCACGGCTCTGCTCGCCGGAAATGGGGGGGGATCTTGTCCCCGCATACGACTAACCTACATACACAAAACATAAATCGTGCCAAAAAATCTACTTTCTTACTTACTTGAAGCGGACGGACGGATATACCACATTGAGGGGCGCTAGTGATGGTATTTAGCGCGGCCATTTGCTAAACCCTCCCAACCTGGAAGTCCGGCGGCCATATTGGACTTCCCCAAACGTTCGGATGCCTCCGCAGCTCAGACCATCAGCCGTATGGACAGCATCCTTTCCACACCCCCTGAAAATTGAAAACCTTAGCGACTCATATCGCTATTAAACATAAGCACACAAACAAAAAAAACAGGAATTTCCTCATCAGGCGTGAACAAATATTTTTATTTTTATTAAGTATGTATTAATAAATTTGCAATATTTATGTTTGTAAACACTGATTAAACATTTAAAAGAACAAAAGAAATCCAAACAAAAAAAAATCCTTCCCTCAGATTTCGTACCTTTATGTACACGCACAAAAAAATCTCTATACGGAAACCCTACCTAAATTGAGCTCAGTGTAGGTTAGGTGATACAAAAAAAAAACAACAACAATATATTAACAGACCCGAAAGAATTAAGAACGCGACAGAGGAAGTGAAACTTTACATTAGATATGAATTTTATGGTAAACTTGTGTTTGAACAACAAAAAAAAAATCCAAAGAAAAAAAATCACATACCCCCACGCCTAAGGGTATGCTTCAAAATAAACGTAAAGTATAAGTAATTTAAATGACCATTGGTCTCCTTTTAAGGGCAAGTTTGCTATGTCTATAACTATAATCGATAACCTTTATATTTATTTTTGTAGATAATTATTATTTTATATATATATATATTTTTTTTTTATATGGGTATTTAAACCGATGACTGTTTTATATAATTGTATAATATATCACTTATGTATGTGCGTGGGATATAAGAAAAAAATTATATTATGCATTGGTATGTCTTTGTATGCATATGGTGTAACCATACATATATATGCACGTGGCTGGGTGTCATTGCAGATGCTTGACCTTGGTGTCTTCTTTCCACGGAGGAGATTAGGTAGAACACTTGATTTATTGTTGATGTGCAAATGGAAGTACCACAATGCTTATATTAAGACTTCTCATATAACTAAAGGTGAGGCGGCCACGATCCCAATAAAGACTCGATTTGTGGCCGCCTAAATGCACTAATAAGAAACAAAAACAAACACTTCCTATAAATAATTATATACTAGAACAGAAACAAAATAAATCACTCACTCTTATTTGCTTTTATTTATTTAAATATTTTTACACGAACTGCCTATAAATGTATAATAGGACTTTCAAAAAAAACTTCTACTCCACCATACAACTGAGACATTTAGTCTCCTCACCCACTGTCTTTTGATTGACTTGTGTAGTTTTTTTTTTTGGATTTGTCCAAAGACCACCAACAAAATTTAACCACTACTTTCTCCCTTGTCCAGATCATCCGATCCTGCACAAAATTTCTCTTAAAATTGTCATTTCATGTGTAGCTGCCATCGCTGGAAGTTAAGTGGTTCTGATCCCAGATTTCTTTTGGTTCTGTTCCCAGATTGGGAACAAAAATTATCCCATTTATTCCTACTCCACCTAGTGGCAGTTGGCATGGAGAAACAGAAATGACAGGCACAAATCAAATCGAACAGCTGTTTGGCACTGAGTTTGACTTGTTTATATTTTTGTTAATAGCCATGTTTTATTATCCCCGTGATCTGATCCGG
The DNA here is from genome assembly GCA_949775065.1 of Brachyopa scutellaris. Lineage (NCBI taxonomy): Eukaryota > Metazoa > Arthropoda > Insecta > Diptera > Syrphidae > Brachyopa > Brachyopa scutellaris. The sequence continues at coordinate 110,369,668 of OX459112.1, forward strand.
ATCAGATCAGAATAATAAAACAAACCAGATCAAAGTTCTATGGTTGTGGTGATTGTACAAGCTAAGTTCATTTTGACATTTAGTGCGAAGTTGCCATGCAAATGAATATTTTCTTTTAAATGAAAATTGAATGCGCTTGTTTTATTTTTTAGGAGGAAATTGTTAATTTTGATTAACAGATACCGAATGAGAGTAATATTTTGCAGCTATAATTTCAGTTTTACATCGCTTCAATATCATTATGAGCAGAAAAATTTATTTATTCGAACAAAATAACATTAATGATATTTGGATTGCCAATAATATTTTTATATTCTAATCTGGCAACATTTACCCTTGGCAACTGTCGATAATACAGTAACATTCACAAACGAAAGTGTACCATAGTGAGAAATAGTCGAACTAATTTTTGGATCACGAAAATTGATCTTGACAAGAAGCAAGATCTCGGATTGTTGTTGTAATGCACACAAACTTATTTGTTGATCTGATCCGGATCAGATCACGGGGATAATAAAACACGGCTAATATCAAATTTTTCTTCTGTTTTAGTAATTTTTTTAAATTACAGGTGGACGTAACAAAACATACAAACATACATATATCCAACGTAATTTTGCGTTGCGACCGGAGTTCACCTAAAACGCACTCAGTGGATATAACATCAACCCTAGTGAAGGGGAGTGTAAGGTCAAACTCAATTGATGACTCACTGGTGCAATTGACCATGGTAGATGCACGTCAAGCAGAGACTTCCGAATCGCCAGCAGTGGATTAGATTGTGTGTAATAGAAATATATTATTATTATTATATATATATTATATTATTATTAAACATATATTAGAAGAAGAGAAATTGTCATATACTGCGTATACCAGATATTCAACATACAGCTATCTCGATCTTGGGTAGATATATATATATGTATATATATATAGATACATGTGTCTGGGATGTACGTGAATATATATATATATAATTTAAACAAATTTAGCTTAGTCCAATTAAAATTACCTATTTATTATCTTTATCTCCTAAAAGGAAATTAGTGTCTAAGTAAATAAAAAAATAATTTCGCGTAAATAATTTTTTTTTGTTATCGTTGCTTACCCTAAGGTGTGGGGTACATCACCTTATTCTTTTATTGGCGTCACCGAAAGATTAAAACCTTTTTGTTTTTTTTTTGTACAAAATGTCGTTCCTCCATCGCGGGCATAAATCGGGATAAGTGTCAAGATCGTTAAGATTTTTGTTCAACCACCTACATAGAGCTCTGTTTAGGTAGGGTTTTCGCTTATTTGTGTTATTCGTGTACAGAAAGGTACGAAATTAGGAGGGAAGTTTTTTTATTTAGTTTTTCTTTGTTGTTTATTTTTGTCATAATAATTTACTTTTGTTGGAATAAAAATTGGCCTGTTTTTTTTTTGATAAAGTTAAAGCTCGATAATAAAGTAAGGAAATATGTACGCCTATGGAAAGAAATTGAGCTTTTTTTTTTGTTTGTCTTGGTGTGTAAAAGCGACATGAGTCGCTAGTAATTCATTTTCAGAGGGGGTGTGAAAGTGAGCTGTACTTCCGCATGATGGCTTGAGCTGAGGCATCCGATGACGATTGGGGAGATCCAAAATGGCCGCCGGATCTCCAGGTTGGGAGGGTTAACGAACAATGGCCGCGCTTAACACCACCCAAAGCGCCCTTCAATGTGGTATTCAACGTCCGTCCGAGACAAGTAAGTAAAGTAGAAGTTTTGTCCTTGGCACGATTCATGTTTTGTTTATGTAGGTTAGTTGTTTACGGGGGGCAAGAACCATCCCATTTCCGGCGAGCGGAGCCGCGCATCGCAAGCGTGCCGCGCTCCCTGTGAACAACCCTCTTTCCTTTTCCCGTCACATCCTATCCTTAAGTCCCATCCACATCCTGATTTCCTGTCCAATTTTCAAATTCCTAACTCCTCCTACTCCATTCCTGCATATAACAAAGCATAGCGCCAGCCAGCTGCGATTGGCTTTCTTAATGCATGCGTGGAAGGATACGTTAGACTACTCAGAGAACACAATGGAAATGGCTGTTCAGTTTGAAAGGTTCTTAAAAGTAAGTGTAAAAAATCTAATAAATTGTTTCCTATGTTATAATTTCCTTTTTGGACAGGAATTCTTCCTCAATGTAAAAGATTTAACGCGACATTTGCTCACCGAAAAACCTCGAAAGCACTTCGACGCATGGAATCCAGTAGAGACTGCCTTGCAATTAAAATTCAACTCTTCACAAAAACAGATACACGAGGCATTGTATGGTAAGTTTGCATCGAATATTTCTGTAGTGCTGCTGATTATAGACTCTTTTTTTATATAGATAATGTTGACACCCGAACTGCACTGGATGCCATTTGCGATCTAGTATCAGCATCCAACATATACATTCGTGAAACCAAGTGCATGAAACCGAATTCCCTGCTCTTGCGCAAGATTGCCGCGTACATCACTGATCTGCTTCATATTTTCGGAGTCATAGCTGGTCATCGTGGTGGAATCGGTTTCCCAGTAGGTGGTTCTGCTGCTGGCGAAGCGAATGGTTCTGATTTGGAGATGATTTTAATGCCATACGTAACAACGTTGGCAGATTTCCGAAATCAGATTCGCGAACAAGCCAAAACGATGAAAGCTGTCGATATTTTGAAATTGTGTGATGAATTACGTGACGATATTCTCCCAAACTTGGGTGTGCGCTTGGAAGATCGTGAATGCGGAGCGTTTGCAGTGAAACTAGTCGATAAGGAATCCCTGCAAAAGGAACGTGACGCAAAAAAAGCTTTCGAAGAAGAAAAAGCCGCAGAAAAGGAGAGGAAAAAACAAGCGGCAGCTGCCGCCAATGCTATGAAAGAGGCACAAAAAAAAATCGATCCTAAGAAAATGTTTTTAATTGATACCGACAAGTATTCAGCATTTGATGTTAATGTAGGGTCAACGATAATTTTTAATATTGATTTTGTCTAATTTTTTTTTTTCAATAACAGGGCCTACCAACGCATGACAAAGAAGGAAAGGAAATAAGTAAAGGTCAGACAAAAAAACTACAAAAACTCCAACAACAGCAGGAAGCACGATATAAGGAATATCTAGAAACTGTCAATGGTGCTTGAGCTTGGTTATTTAATTGATTAGTTTTGATTGATTTTTGTGTTCCTTTTAAAAGTTAACCTGTTCGCTTGTATTCGTCATCAGTAATTTTTTCATATTTAGAAGTTCACTTTTTTTATGATTTTGTAAAAGCTTATTTATAAATTATACCACGCATCTGAATCATCAATACTTTTGTGTTTTATTAATTACAGACCGTATTCCACAACTTTTTAGTAAATATCACTTGTGGAGAGCTTACTCGCCTTGCTTGACACCCCTTACTACAACTGCAATTTGATTGCCACTTATTCAGGCATATCGCTAATAAATTTGGCTTATCGAAAATGCCAATTAAGCATTTCTGACGATTTACAAAGGGACAGTTTCCATCGGAATTTATTAATGATAGCCCTGATTATGTTGGCAGCTAGCCTCCCTTTTTGCGAACGTCTGCGTTAAGATTTAACTTTGACTCTCCGTTTATTTCAGAAAGGCAAGAGTGCCAGAAGTGGTCTACAAAGTGAGCCTAGTGGGTCCAGCATTACCGGAAACAAAGGTGTAGGGGCAGATAGAAAAACGAGCTTTCGTGAGGCGAGGCAACCATATTTTTACTATTCGCTTTTTTCAAAGTACAGTACAGAGTACATAAAACTACAACACGCTTAATATAACCCAGTTTTAAACTAAATTTTTATTCAGTAATACCAACTTAAGTTAAAATATAAATGTTTAGGCAGATGTATAGACAAACGAATATAAAAAAAATAAATACATGTATTTAAATGCTACATAAACAAATCCATTACAAGAACAAAAAAGAATAGAAACTGTTTTGAAAATGAAACATTCGTTAGATCTACAAATCGTCGATCCAATCCATTGCTAATGGAAACTCGGAACGTTCATTGTCCGCTGCCAATAAGTTCTCTAACAATTTCTTATCGTCAAACTCATATGGATCCTGGAGCTCGAATGTGAGTTCGAAGTCATCTGCAAAATCGATTGGTTGCAAGTTACGATCATTTATATCATAGTCATTTTTATCATCATGATCTCCATTCAAGATACGTTCCAAGATTTCCGGTTCCAGAACATTCATTTCTGACCATATTTGTTCCAAGCCTGTACGAAGGAATATATGATTACCTTTTTAAATAGAACTTTGTACATCTACTTCTTACTTTTGTAGCATTTCTCATTACATGTCCTTGGAACTGGCAAATTCTTTCGCATCAACTCTTCAGGTTTATTTGATGCAATCGGTTGGATTTTTTGTGCTGCCTCACACTTTTGATGACTGACCACATGAGATTTAGCTTGTTCGACTTGTTTTTTAAGCAAATCAGTGCAAATCGACTTTGATGGACCAGCGGTTAGTCCCTTGAACGGTGTATTAGTCGAAGATTGATTGTGAATTACATTTTTTTATTTCACCGAATGCATGTTTGCGGATGTTGTGCTTCCGTTCAGAGTTAAATTGTTTATGCTGTAAATGTCTTTGTCCATAATTTTCACCATCGATGAACAATTTTTCGTTTTGTGCTGCCGACATGTTTACTATTTTTAGCCTGTGATTTAATTACTCAAGCAAACACTACTTTGTTATAAACTGATAGCGTTTGAGTAAAATAACTGTAATTGTATTGATATATTCAATTAAAACAAATAAGTTGTACAGTAAGGTTGCCGCGAAAATGACTAAAAACTCGCTGCTAAATATTTTTTTAATTTAAATTCGAAACGATGACATTTAGTAGTGGTAAGGTAATAGAGTCAGCTGCCAAATCGACTTGAAACCTGAATTTAGTAGAAACTTTTAAGAAAGTAAAATGTACTAGATTAAAGTGGGGAGAAAATTTAAAAATGTTGCTGAATAAATACATATACCACCGTTCTGCATTTCTGCATTGCTTGGATGGTACAAGCATTCACCTTCACTCATTAAAAGAGATAATGTTTTATTTTGTAGTAAATTTCTGTAATAAAATAAGTTAAGTATGGCAGCACCCTGGTCCACGAGGTGGAAGTTGTGCTGTGTGGTGAGTTTACCCCCATTTTGTTAAATTGAATTGTAAAACTGCGACATATCTAGACATGCACACGAATAATGTAACTGAAGTCAAAAGGGTCGATGTGTTCTTACTTCTGTAAAAGATTTGATATTAAATAAAAGTTTAGTTTTGTTCTCTATTATAATATAATAGATCGTGTTAGTTTTATTACTTTTTGTGAGATTACAATTTTATTAATAGAAATTGTTAATTACAATTTCTTATCATATTCCATCCAGTCGTTGGAAGACCTTAACTCTTCAACCGTTGTACTAACTTCCTCCAGAAATCCTTAGTACCCTTTAGCAAAACCCTTTACAAAATTTTGATTTTCTTCCATGTAATACACAAGATCTGATTTTCGTGTTTCCCCTATTTAACAAATCAATTATTTGAATACACTAATGGAAGTCTTATTTGTATAATTCGCCCCTACAAGGGATGAATTCGGAAAAATCCGTTAATTTTGAATTCTTCCCTTGTAATTCCGTCCGTTTTCAAACCGGTAGGAATTCATCACAGGGGTGAATGTTTCAAAATGATTCTGATCATCATTAATTAATTCAATTTACAACGGTATGTGAATATAGTTGAGTGATAAGTTCAATGAAAAAGACGTCTGTTGTAACGCGGCAAAGTAATTCGAGATTTTGATACACTTAATTTACATTTAATACATTACGCCACACCATTAATTAATTATTAATAATTATTAATAATTATTAATATTTGGCTTCTGTACAAAAAAAAGTGTTGCAAACATCTAGGCGTAAAACTAAAAAAATTGTTTCTTAAGAATTTATGTAAAGAAATTTTATAAAATCTTAGTTTTTGAGTATCAGACTTTGAAAAAATAAAACTAAAAAAACCGCTCGATTTTTTCAAATTCTGATCCTCAAAAGCTAAAATTTTATAAATTTCTTTACTCAAATTTTGAAACCTAGATATCTTCTAAACTAAGCGATTAATCAATATTTTTGACTTCACATTATGTGCTTATTTCACCGAGATCTACAAAATAGCATTGTGAAATCTTTACGCCACAGTTATCGTAATAGTTCCGATTTCGCTGAATAGGCCTAATCATTGCTATTGATATTTAACTATTATCTAAATGTCAGCAGCATTTAAACAGAGCACAGCAAGATAAACAGAACTCAGTTTTTTAATGTTTAAAAAATGTTCTTCATGCATTTCTGTAAATTTTAAAGTATAAAATGCCATTGACAGAAATGTTCTAAATTTTTAAGAACTCATCTTATTTTAATTTTAAGTTCACTTATGTAACACATCCTTAAACCTAAAATTTGCGATCATCGCCATCTGTTGGTGTAATTATGTAACTTTACTACAGCGCTACAGCGCTATCTAGCGGACCCTAGTATTGTTATCAACCATCGGTTTAATAAAACAAGTCAAGCCTGAAGTTAAACAGAACTCAATTTCTTGAAGCTTCTTTTTCTTGTCTTTCTGTAAATTTTACAACAAAAAATGCCATTGACGGTCAAGTCGTGCATCACTAACAGACAACAATTATATATTTAGAAATATTCAGCCTTATTTTGAGATTCGTTTTCATTCGAAAGTGAGAAAAAGTCGAACGGTGGGTATTTTGACATTCGAAGGAATGGAGAGTTTATTTTTATTTTATTTTATTATTTTGAAATTAAGTTTATTTCATGATATCCTTCGTTAATGAACTTTATTCCTACGAATGTCAAAATACGAAAAAAAAACATTCGAAGGAATAGACACAATCGAATTGACTTTTCATTCGAATCTCAAAATAAGGCTGAATATTTTTTTTTTATGATTTAAATTCATGTGAATCTTCCCTTATCAATAAATAATGAACTTACCCATTAGTGCATGAAGTTAATTTGAACTTTTTTTTTACTTTTTGTCGTTTGTTTACAGCAAAATAATGTTTATTGAAAAAAAAACATGAATTCAGAATATTTTGTGTTTTTATGGGTGAGATAGAGCGTGTCCGCTTAAACGGACTCTATGTCGAATATTAAAGTGTAATTTGGGACTTAGTCGGTTTTGCTGACGAACAGAGCCCGAGGGTTTGACGTTTATGACAGAATGAAATGTCACTTGAAGCATCGTGGTTTTCAGGAAACCATTTCGTCCAGAATACGCGTAGCCATCTTTCTTTTATATTCTAGAAGCGCAAGAAGAACGTCCTCAGCAAAGCCGACTAGGTCACCAAAAGGTAAAACAATGAATATACTTGTAATTACTTATTAATTTATACATTTATACAGAAAATAAACATCAACACATACTATGAATAAACGAATGATTGTGTATGTTCATTTCTGGTGAGTGCTAGGGGGACGATTCTTCACAAAACTTTATTTTCTTTTGTGGCAAAAGCCATCGAAATTTGCCACACGCAGCCAGCGAAATTTGCCACACGCGGCCAGCGAAATTTGCCACACGCAGCCAGCAAAATTTGCCACACGCAGCCAGCGAAATTTGCCACACGCAGCCAGCGAAATTTGCCATACGCAGCCAGCGAAATTTGCCACACGCAGCCAGCGAAATTTGCCACACGCGGCCAGCGAAATTTGCCACACGCAGCCAGCGAAATTTGCCACACGCAGCCAGCGAAATTTGCCACACGCGGCCAGCGAGATTTGCCACGAGATTTGCCACCGCCGAATCCTCTGCACAGAAATAATTGCTAACCGCAGCCAGCGACGAATCTCTTGCAGAAAGTAATTGCCACAGCCACCGCCGAATCCTCTGCACAGAAATAATTGCTAACCGCAGCCAGCGACGAATCTTTTGCAGAAAGTAATTGCCACAGCCACCGCCGAATCCTCTGCACAGAAATAATTGCTAACCGCAGCCAGCGACGAATCTTTTGCAGAAAGTAAATGCCACAGCCAAAGCCGAATTACTCTGCACAAAATAATTGCCAACCGCAGCCACCGACAAACCCTTTTGCAAAGAAAGTAATTGTCGCAGCCAGCGACGAATTTCTTTGCAAAGCAAAGAAGTGCCCGTCGCAGCCAGCGACGAATCTTTTGCAAAGAAATTAATTGCCAAAATAGCCAGCGACGAATTTCTTTGCAAAGCAAATAAGTACCCGTCACCCAGCGAATTTCCTTGCAAAGCAAAAGTGTGCTGCGGTCAGCAACAAATTAGCTTGCCGGCAGCAAATATCGGCGCAAGGCTTACACCAAATGTTTAATAGCCCACCAGGTCCAAGGTTGACAAGAGGAGCCCAAAAATTATTGGAGGAACAACGCCAATCGAAGTCGGAGTCGTCAGAAATAAATCCGAAAGAGCCGTTACAAATGAACGCCACAGTTGAAGGTGAGTTAGTGACGTTGGAGGCAGACGATGGTTCAAATATTCTTTTACAACTACAAGCGCTACGTGCAGAGTTGAAAAAAACAAAGGCATCTGCAGCTGTCGAAAAAAATGAGCGTCATCGCCTACAAGAATTACTCCGACAATATGAACAAGCCACAACATCAAATGTAACATCAACTATTGTTCCTCCGATAATCGTTATCACCACATCAGCTGTGACAGGACCGTTCAACAATTTCATCACCACTTCCGCCGCGCATACGCCAACAACATCTTGCACAACTTTACCAATAACAAGCAGTATGCAATTAACATATACACCGTATTCATGGCCACGAGCAAGTCCTCAACAACCACAACAAAGCGCCAGCACTGAAACCATTCCCACCTTCCTGACGCCACTTAATACAGAACAAATATTCGAACAGCACCAGCCACTCCCGACACCTCAACCAAACCCAAATCATCGACAAGGATCCGTTGTAGGGTACGGTCAGAGAAAACTACATGACCTTCCTGAATTCCATGGGAGACCCGAAGAGTGGCCTATGTTCTGCACAGCATTCATCGAGTCGACGAATATGCTTAATTATTCGAGACTGGAAAATATGTTCCGGCTACAAAAAAGTATAAAAGGAGAAGCAAGAGAAGTAGTCGAGTCGCTTCTCATACATCCGAACAATGTGGAACAAGTGATGGCCACTCTCGAACTCCGGTTTGGACGCCCAGAATGCCTGATACAAAGCCAATTAAGGAAGTTGAGAGATGTTTCACAGATTCAAGAGGACAAACTAGAGCAGATAGTACCTTTTGCCTCAAAAGTACAGAATTTTTCAATCTTTCTGGAAGCGAGTGGGATGTTCCAACACATGGCCAATCCTATGCTATTAGACGAACTGGCCAACAAATTGCCAATTAGTAAGAGGCTGGATTGGGCGCAGTACAGCTTAAACGTCGGACCATCTGCCAGCATCAAGACCTTTAATGAGTGGCTGAGCCGCTTAGCTCGTCTGGTCTGCGCTGCTACAGCGAGCTCGTTACCCTTGCCAGCCCACAGTAAAGCGGATAAGAGTTCGAAACGGGGAAATATCCTACACGCCAACGAAAGCTCGACGTCAGGAGTTGCTGTCAACGTCAGTTGTCGTTACTGCGGGAAAAGCCAACACGCAGTCACTGAATGTGACAACTATACCAAGCTAGATACGTCGGCCAAATGGGAATTTCTAAAGAAAAACAAACTATGTTTCAGTTGTTTAAAATTTGGCCATGGATTACGAGTATGCGGACGACGAAGTTCCTGTGGTATGAACGGCTGCAGCAGAAGACATCATCGATCGCTACATGAGGACGAACCCAAGAAGACATCCGAGGCAGGGACCAGCAACAACAGCGAGCGAACGGCAAAACAAAAACCACTACTCAACTGCAACAACAAGATGAACCAGATAATGTTTCGTGTACTACCAGTGAAAGTTTATAACGGTGCTGTAGTAGTGCGAACATTTGCGTTGTTTGATGAAGGATCGTCAGTCACCATCATGAGCCAGGACCTAGCTAAGCGATTGCAGCTGAGTGGAAGGCACAACGAACTGAGTTTGAAGTGGTTCGGTAGTGAAACAATTCGAAAGAAGTCGTTCATTGTAGACGTTGAAATCAGTGCGGATCAAGATGTGGTTGAAAAGTTCGAAATGAAGGAAGTACAGACTGTCGACGACTTACACTTACCAACACAGACTTTCGACGGTTCGGAGCTAGAGTATCAAGAACATCCAGCCGTCTCGTCGATGCGGTACAGTGATGCGAAACCTGAAATCCTCATCGGACTGGACAATAGTCAACTCGGAGTTCCAGAAGAAATCTTCAATTGTTCGAAAAATGGACCGATCGCAGCGCGAACGAAACTCGGTTGGGTTGTGTATGGGAAAATACCACCTGGACCGCCAGATTTTAAACCAGGCGAAACTGTGCTGTGTAGCAGTCGAGAACTATACTTACGTTTGGATCGACTAGTCGATGACTACTTTTGCATCGAAAATTTTGGAGTGAGAAAGCCGAAGGAGAATTTGATCTGCCAAGAGGATAAGCGAGCCCTGCAGCTGTTAGCCAATACGACGAAGAAAGTCGACGCTCGATACCAAACCGGCTTGTTATGGAAAGAAGATAACCTCGAGCTGCCCGATAGTTATCAACTTGCCAAGAGGAGGTTACTCAGCCTTGAAACCAAGATGAGAAAGGATCCAAAGTTTGCTGCAACATATAAGGAAATCATCAACAGTTACTTCCAGAAAGGGTATGCCGGCAAGCTGACCAAGAAGGAAGCTGATTTGCGCACACCCAGAACTTGGTATCTCCCTCATTTCGGAGTTACGAACCCCAACAAACCAGGGAAAATTCGTTTGGTGTTCGACGCGGCGGCAGAGGTGAACGGGACATCGCTGAATTCTTTCCTTCTAAAAGGACCGGACGACTACGCGCCACTAGTAGCAGTGCTGTACAACTTCCGAATAGGTTCCGTAGCGGTGGCAGGAGACATAAAACAAATGTTTCATCAAGTGCTGATACGACGAGAGGACCAAAACTCGCAACGTTTTTTATGGCGCGAGGATGAGAAACAACCTATCGACGTCTGCGTGATGAAAGCCATGACCTTTGGCGCCAGCTGCTCCCCTTGTTCAGCGAACTATATCAAGAACCTGAACGCCTCACGATTCTTGGAGGATCGACCGAGAGCTGCTAAGGCCATTATTAGCCACCACTACGTGGACGATTACGTGGACAGCTTCCAAAGTGTGCAAGAGGCCGCCGAAACCACCAAAGCCGTCATCGGCATACATCGACAAGGCGGATTTGAGCTGCGCAATTTCGCTTCCAACTCCAAGGAATTGCTAACATCGATATCAGACCACAAAGAACCAGACAACCGAAGTCAAACGGTAGATATGAACATCGAACCAGAAGTGATGAACCAAAGGATTCTCGGATTGTGCTGGGACAGCGAAGAAGACGTCTTTGGATTTCGCCTGAACTTTGCGCGTGTAAGCCGAGCCATAATGGTTGATGACGAGTGTCCGACGAAGAGAGAATTTTTGAGCATTGCGATGTCGATCTTCGATCCCTTCGGGATGATTGCAAACTTCGTCCTACCAATAAAACTGCTGCTGCGGTCGATCTGGCGTTTTGGCGTTGGATGGGATGAGCGCATTCCCGACGAATGCTTCGTGCGATGGAAGCAGTGGAAATTGGAGCTTTCAAACTTGACGCAGTTCAAAGTGCCGCGGTGTCATAGTCAGCATTTAGCCGGAACCGACAGGGTAGACCTTCATACCTTCGTGGACGCCAGCGAGGAGGCCTTCAGCGCTGTGACGTACCTCCGATTTGAACGCCAAGGTAAGGTTTACATGTCGTTTATTTGCGGAAAGACTAGAGGCAGCCCAAAAAAGCTAATCTCCATACCTCGCCTCGAACTATCAGCAGCTATTTTGGGTCAACGGCTTCATAATTCCATCGTTCAACACCACAATCTACAGTTCGCAAACAGTGTTTTTTGGAGCGACTCTAAAACAGTTCTCCACTGGCTGCGGTCGGATCCTCGTCGCCAAAAAGAATTCGTCGCCTTTCGGATTGCAGAGATACTGGACGGTAGCAGAGTCAACCAGTGGCGTTGGGTTCCGGGGAAACTGAATCCAGCAGATGAAGCCACCAGAGCCCACTACCCGCCGCAGTTCCTGCCCGAAAACAAGTGGATAAATGGACCGCATTTCCTAAATCTTCCAGAATCCGAGTGGCCGAAAATGCCCGACGACATCGCCGATCATCATGCCGCTGAGGAACTACGCCCGAAGTACCAGCTAAATGTTAATCGAGTATACCACCAACTTTTCGACGCGTCGAGGTTTTCGAGTTTCCTGAGACTACGCAGAACAATGGCCTGGGTAAAACGCTTCATTTCCGTATGTCAACGCCAGCCGATCAGCCGAGGTGAACTTTCAGCAGTCGAACTCAACGACGCCGAACACCTTATATGCCGCCAAGTACAATCAGACCTCTTTGCCAATGAAGTCACAAAATTGCAGATGAACTTGCCGATTAGTAACGACAGCATCCGGAGTATTTCGCAGACCAGCAGTAAAGATCGCCGTGTTGGAAGTAGGTGAGGCTTCCGCCAAAGACTAGAGCGCCTCACGGGGGGTGGGGTGTCGAATATTAAAGTGTAATTTGGGACTTAGTCGGTTTTGCTGACGAACAGAGCCCGAGGGTTTGACGTTTATGACAGAATGAAATGTCACTTGAAGCATCGTGGTTTTCAGGAAACCATTTCGTCCAGAATACGCGTAGCCATCTTTCTTTTATATTCTAGAAGCGCAAGAAGAACGTCCTCAGCAAAGCCGACTAGGTCACCAAAAGGTAAAACAATGAATATACTTGTAATTACTTATTAATTTATACATTTATACAGAAAATAAACATCAACACATACTATGAATAAACGAATGATTGTGTATGTTCATTTCTGGTGAGTGCTAGGGGGACGATTCTTCACACTCTATGCAGAGAAAACATTGCAAGTATACATTTAGATGACGTCCGTTTAAACGGACCATATGCACTAATGTGTTTGCAAATAGCAACCATAGCACACCTTACAACGAAATAAGCTTATTTATTTTTTTAAAGTTAAAGAGAAATAATTTAGAAATAAAAACATAGGCCATTTTTTTAATTTATTTACTGATAAATGATTATTTTTATTGATAAGATACAGACAAGGTATATATTTACAAAATATACATAAATATGTATACAAAATATGTGATTTATTATTACGATAGCATCCTTTGGAACAACTCCGTTTTTATTATTCCGGCTAATGGTTAACACACTTCAATTTAACAATCGGTCCGAAATTACTTCTTTATCTACTACATCTAGGAATAAAGTTTTTTTGGTCATTTTGCACTGAAAAGAGAGAAAAAAACTCCCAAATATGTTCTATTGATTCTTCGGAGTGGTATAGTTTTATGCACTCCGGATTGAAAACGACATTACACTATTTTTGTAATAATTTTTTAATATTTTATAATAAATAAATAAAGTAAAATTCTGCTACCTGCTTATAAAAATAGCTAAATATTCTATTACAAATATGCATTTTTCTCCTAGTTGATGGCAGATGGCATTACCACTTTATTGGAACTGGACACATCCATTGAGCAGCTGTTCTCAAAATGATCTGTCAAATAAATTGAAACTTTTGAATTGTAAAGTTGTTTTATTAAAAAAAAGGCTAAAATTGGCCTAAATATAGAAAAAAAAAGTACGCAAAACATCAAATAAAAGCATTTTCTTTAGTTTTGCTTCATTTATTTGCTTTAAAAACGGTTAAAAAAAAAGCAATTTTTTGTATGCGCCAGGGTAATCGTAATCATGCCCTTCATTTTCTTGAACTTTTTGAAAATATGCTCTTTTTGTATAACTTGTATCATATGTGCTTGACTTAATTATTTTGTATTACATACCCATGTACGTATTTAATAACTTAAACTTTAACAAACAATATTTTTTGTATTCACAACGTCACTCATTTAAATAAGTATGTACCTATGTTTAACTAAGTCAGCTTTTACATTGGCCGAGAAAGGTCGGCTGACTTATCGTTATTCTCTTTTGGGCTCGGGCCGTACTTGTACACGTCCCGATTCCGACAGCCGACTATTTAATCCTTTTCTCCCTTCATTCTTAACGTGCTGTGTTCGGAAGATGTTGATGATGCATGGAAAAAATATTTAAATTTTGAGTGATTAGATATAGTGTATTTATGGTTTTATTGACGTCTTGGATCTAGACGGTAGCAATGACCAGGGAATACTTCTTGATTTACTTAAATGCTGTGAAACATCACCAGATTTACCTAAGAAAGGGAAGAAAAATCAGAATTTCAGTAATTGAATTTGCTTTCTTAACCATTTTAATATAATCTAGATGAGCTAGATTATAAAGATTTTCGTGCATTTGAAAATGTAAAATCAAATGTTTGATTAAATCATGAGACCACTCAAAACTTACCATAAGACACAGAACACTCACCGAACACAGTCTCTAAAAAAATTCCTCCGGCGACACGAACTCAACTGTGAGAACACAAGAATTAAGCAAGTGAATGGAAATACGAAACGAGATAAGAGAGAACACGCAAAAATTGTCTCGGTTGCGCTACCCAGCCGAGGCGAGCTACCCCCTGCACTTCTCACCACCCTTTCCGTGACATTCGGGTCCCGGCCGATCTTTCTCGGCCAATGTAAAAGGTGACTAAGCAAACTGAAATAAATCACAAACCAGAGAATACACAAAATTCAACACATGCATGCGAATGCGAATGAATATATAATTCTGTTACGCACACATGAAACCGCATAGAAGAAAAACGAATAGGTACATAACATAATTCCAACCCTGATGTATACATTAACTACTTCACCCGTTCGTTCTCGTTTTTTCGTTTTTTTAACCCTTTGTTCGTTTTTCGTTACATATGGATTTGCGTTTTTGCCGTTTTTTGTTCGTTTGCACTCAATGATATGAAAACTTTTTTTCTCGTTTCGTGCAAAGTTGGGGTATTTTTAACTGAAAACAAACTGTTTCATGCAGTATATGTATAAGAATGTATGTAGGGTAGGTATGTATGTTATTCTAATTCGTCGTTAGTGTTTCTTATTTTAAATAATAGTAGATTTATGTGTGTATGTAAATACATATCTATTTCAAAGTTTAGATAAGAAAAGCGATTTTATTTGTAAAAAGAAAATTATAGGTAGGTAGGTATACCTATGTATGTACAAGTACATTGTACATTTTACTGAAATATTATAGATTTCATGCAAATATAAAAAATAAGAATACATAGTTGACTATCAATTTATCATGTTTAGAAGCAAACACGTATGCATGCGTTTGTGTTTAAAAATAAAACGTTTTTGTAACTATAAACTACATACATAGGTACATAAGTACATATACAGTGCACGCCGCTTAATATGATCGATTTGGGACATGGTTAAATTGATAGGTATCGATAACCGATGATAACAAAGATAGCTGTTCCCGACCGGCATTGCCCGTGCACTTTTTTAATATTTGAATTGGCTTTTACAATCATATTTATCGTAGTAGGCCGGCCACAAAACATCAATAGAATGCTTTTTCAATCAAATCAAATATACCACATACACACCACACACTATGACGTCACTCACTGCTGCATGGCTGTTGGCTTTGGTTGGAGACCTCTCCACTGATGGCAGGTTGTTGGCAATGATTTCATGAATTGTTTTTAAAATACATATAGTTAGTTATTTATTTCTCAGTATGTACGTAGAGTTAAGAAAATATTAAGGTCTTAAAATTTGCGTATATATATTGACTTTATGCAAACTTTTTTTTTGCCAATTCGTTTAACTGCTTTAAAGTTAGGAGTTGATATGTGGGTCAACCTCAAAAAATAGGTATAAAAATATTTTCTTAAGAACAAACAATACAAAAAAACATAGCCGTGGTTAAAACGAAAATAACGATTACTATAGAATTTATTTCACGTTAATCGGTGCAGTATTTGCGGAGATCATTGGCGACAAAGTTTTTTAAAGTTAGGTACGCCTTTATTATAATAGTAATGAAGTAATGATTGAGACACACAAATAATGTTGACATACAAACATTTCGAGTGTGGATCTTCAAGGGGAAAATGTGGCAAACATTTATAAATAGACAACGAATTTTTATAGCCGCGGTGGCTGAGTGTGTTGCGTGTCGTGTTTCCTCTTTTTAAAGCTGTACTACTTAGTTCTCAGGTCCCAGGTTCGTTACCTGACAAAATCCGTATGTTTATTTTTTTTTTTTTCATTATTTTTTTATGACAGAACAATTTTAGATAGCCTTTAATTTTCCCAAAATTATTGTTAATCGAATAGTGATAGCTTCATTGAAACTGGTGCAGTAGTTTATGAGTTAATCGGTTGAGAAATTGAATTTTTCGACATAAAACTGAATTTTTCGACATGAATATCTCAAAAATTATACAACTTACGAGACTCGCTTTATTTTTCTTCAAAAATATAGTTAATCACCTACGAGATATGATTTTTTCATATTTTTGACTTAAGTGGTTTCTGAGAAAAAGTTCTGGTGCTTTTTGTATTATATTTTTCACACTTTTTTGGCAATTACTCCCAAAGTTTCTAACGGAAAAAACTGGGCAAAATAGTTTTGGAAACTCTGTTCCGAGCCCTTTCGAATGATGTCCCACATGATATATTTTTCAGATTTTTTTTTTCGAGTTCACATTTTGCCCACCCTGTATAGCTGTTTCACAAAATTATTGAGTGATTAGCTGTCTCATATATGTAAACCATCGGAATGTATAAGTGTGCCAAATTTCAAGTTTCTAGCTGAAACGGTTCTTGATGTTTTTATGGTGACAGACACATTAAATCGAACCTATTTTGTTTTCCGAGTTCACATTACGCCGTCCTGTGAAGTTGTTCCACAATATTTTTTAGTAATAATTAGTGAAACAGGTGTGGATCACCGTTATGTATAACTATGCCAAATCTCAAGATTCTACAGCAAACGGTTTCTGAGATAAAAATATAAAAACATGAGTCTGACAGTCATTTCGGCAGATATACCTGAGGTAGTTTCCATAATTATTTCCTTTTGTAACTTATATTCGAAATTTGCAACCCGTATTTTACAAGCAGCGGTGGTGCTGACGGTGAAACTCTGACTCTCAACTCGAGTGCACTGGGATGGAATCTTGGGCACTGCGAATTTTTTTTTTTTCCTTTGTTCTTTTTTTCTTCATTTAGTATTGTATATGTATAATGTATATTGAAATAGATGTTTTTTTTTCTTTTTTGGTTTTGCAGTAGTTTATGAGTTAATCAGTTGAGAAATTGAGTTTTTCGACATAAAATTGAATTTTTCGACGTGAATTTCTCAAAAACTATACAACTTATTACAATTCTGAAACAGTTCAGTATGAACCAAATACTTTGCTGCTTGTCTAACAACATCTGGCCGAATACGCTCTTTTCTACCATGTTTATAACACATTTTTCTTTTTATCTCGACGGTTATAACATGGTGATCAGATGTTTGTCTAGGTAAAGCTGATACCATAGTATTCAAATTTACCGGCACATTAACAACACCGCCTACCAATCCATGTTGGTAACCAAGACCTAGCCCCCTTCTGACAATTTTGAGGAATATGTGCCGGGGTGACACCAAACGCTCCTCAAGTGGTGTGAGTTTCTGTAAAACCTCAGGAGCAACGGGGAACATTAAACCGTTACTTACAGCAAGCCGCGGTATCTTTCTATCTTTTAAATGTTTATAACATGTGTGACAGAATCTCTAAAGGTCGATACCGCAAATATATCCTTCAGACTTTCATTAGAGAATGCAGATAGTTGATTTTTTTTTATGACCCGAAGGGAACGTTTGTGCCATAGTCGACCACAGCATGAACAAATATTTGTATAACCATGTAAGATATTTTCAAAAAACGTATTTGTAATTTTTATCCAATCGGTTGTATAATTAGTTTCTCCTATATTGCAAGATTCACAGTCGGACATCTGCGTATGATCTTGATGCAAAACCTCGGTTGTGACTCAGGATCACTGGACGCAGCTGGTATTTCACAATGCTCCACGTTCTTACGCCTACTAAGCAAAGATCTCTCGAACTTCTTAGCATTCCTATTTCTAGCACTCTCTCTTTGTTTTATATTTTCATTTATCCTTGATATACGCTTCCTTACGCGATTTGAACAGCGAGGAACAGATGACGTAAATATATCTTCATTTGATTCATTCAAACTGGAAATCTTTAGCTTTTTTGGTTCCTGGTATCTCTTTTTCTCTCTCTCTGCAAGAAGTTTTCGCTTTAATACAGCCTAATTTCTTTTGTGGACGTCCTCTGCGATTAATAGGATTGGAAGGAAAAGGTATTAACTATAATATTTAAAGCATGTCTTCTAAGAGATTCGATACAAAACCTTACATTGCTTGGATCAATACCTAATGCAATCTTCCGCTCGGCAGACACCTTGACGTTGGTGCGGAGGCTTGAATCCCAATGACACAACCCTCAGGTCAACTGCGGATATTCTACTGTGAGCTCCTGCTCGCGAGAGAATTACCGCCTTTGGTCAGAATTTTTGTGGAGGGACTACTAAGATCTGCCAACCCCCTAATCCAGGGTGTCACGCGACCCGTGCCTATTGGATTGGTTTGCAGCCAGGGGGTATACCGGCTGTATTCGTACGGAGCCTCCTTGATACCGGGTCGCCTCAAGGAGTAAGTATGGCCTTACCACGTTATACGGGGCTCTGACGTGGCGGACTCTTCTTTCCCGCGTTACTCGTGGGACCAAATGTACACAAACAAAAATAAAAACAAAAAACAAAAAAACCAAAACAGAACACCAACAAATATGCAGGATTTAACTGCAAGTGAGATCGCCATCATAATGGAGCGCCGGCTCTGTACCAAAGATCTCACTGGGGAGAAATCCAGTACCAGTGGCGGGAGCAGTTCTAGGTGGGTGCATGCAACCAACCGGAATTTGGAGAACCCAAAGCAGATGCTGGAACCCCAGCAAAAATATACACATACCGAGTCGGTCGCGGCTTTGAGAAAGGAGGACGAGAGCCAAGCTCAAGTCAACAAAATCAGAGGCAACCACCCACTCGCGGAAACAGTGGAGCCCAGGAGTGAGGATACGAGCTCAGCTCAAACCCTCAAACCATCAAGCTCCACCTGCCCTATAAGGAAACGCAACGTTCCGCAAATGCCGCCGCCAGGCCAACCAGGCGGTAAAGATGATCCACTGAGGAAAGGGCTGAGTGGTGCAGGCAACAGATGGTACTTGCGATACCTCGAAAAGGGCTTTGCACCTGAGGTAGCAAGGCAGAAAGCGGAGGAGCATAGGGCCAAGCCCGGCTCAACCAATACAACCGTGCTGAAGAGAACTAGCGAATCCATTACTCCTCCTGCTAGCAATGAGCAAAAACGCCGCAGGATGGAGACGGATGCTGCAAAGTCGAGGGCTAAACCCACTAAGGCAAGGGAAATGCAGGCAAGCAAAAGCTACGCCAAGGCAGTAACGGCAGAGCAGATTGCGGTACTACCCAAAAAGTACCCGCAGGATATGCTTGGCGCTGAGGACCTTAGGATCCTGGAGAACGCTATACTAGCGGAAATGGTGCTTGGATGGGAGCACAAACTCAAATTCCTCGGCATTCATTTCAGACACGGGATGCTGTTAATTGAGTGCGAGACCAAGAGCTCAGCGGAGTGGCTAAAAATAGCAGTTTCCAAACTGAAGAAATGGAAGGGGGTGGAGCTCGTCGCGTGCAGCGAGGCCGAGATTCCAAAGGCCCACAGCATCACTATGTTTCTGCCAAGGAGCGCGGGACAGGAGCCTGCTACCTCAATCGCGTTTTTGGCAGCCCAAAACGAAGGACTTAACATCCAAGCATGGAGGATCCTTCATTGCCGTGACGAAGGTGCTGGGCAAGTACTGGCAGTCGGAATCGACGAGGAATCATACGCAGCGGTTCTGGAGAGTAATGGCTCGCTGAGCTATCGATTCGGCAGGGTGACGGTACATGGTCTCAAGAGGCCTAAAGGGATCACCGGGGAAATTATCCAGCCTTCCTCCTCTCCGGCATCATCAGTACCCAAAACGACAGCAGAGCCACTGAATCAGCTACAAGTTCCAGTACCAGTCCCCCCTGTAGAACAGATGGACCTACAAATGGTAGCAGAGGAAAGCGACAATAGGTCGACATCTCCGGGGAGCTGGATTCTGGACGAAGACGCGGACGTGGAGGACATTAATAGGACAGCTATCCACCTTTCCCTTGAGCCGTCAACAGAAGATGAGGTTTTCCTGCTAGCTGAGGAAGGGGCTCCCGCCCCACCAAAGCAATAACTCGATGTCCGTCAACAAAATACGGATCGCCCAGGTAAACATCCATCACGCTAAAGCAGCTTCAGCTGTGATTGCCAGGATGTTTACCACTCAAGACCTTGGGCTTGCACTAATCCAGGAGCCATGGATCTGGAAGGGGCTTATAAGAGGACTTTCTTGCAAGGATGCACAGGTAATCTGGGATATGAGGGTAACCAAGCCTAGAGTTTGCATCTTACTCAGGAATAAATTTAAGCCCATTTTACTTTCAGCTCACTCTGAGAACTGGGGGGGCTGTCCAGAACCTAGTGATAGCATCAGTCTACTGTGCCGGGGATGGACCGGCTGCACCAGAGGAATTGCAAAGACTTGTGGAGCACTGCAACAAGCTGCAATTACCAATACTTCTGGGCTGTGATGCGAACGCGCATAACGAACTATGGGGGAGCACCAACAACAATCCTAGGGGTGAGTACCTATTAGAATTCATACTTAGCTCCTCACTTGATATATTAAATGTAGGAAACACTCCGACCTTTGTCACTAGAGTTAGGCAGGAAGTCTTAGACCTCACGCTAGGTAGTCCGAGCATCAGCAGGCTAATCAAAAACTGGAGGGTATCTAATGAGCCCTCCATGTCTGATCACAGAATTATAGAGTTTGAGATTGAGGAGACAAGTATCATCTCAAATCCAATTAGAAATCCAAGGAAAACCAACTGGGATAGCTTTAGGGAAAATCTAGGCGCTAATCTGGAGCAAATAAAGGTAGGAAGAGCTCCGGCACACCCCCTAGAACTTGAGAATACGGTAAATGATGTGACAGGGGCCCTCATTGACGCGTACGAGACGAGCTGCCCCACTCGTACAACCAGAGGTAATAGGTCAGTACCATGGTGGAGCAATAAACTGTCAAAATTAAGATCCGACACTCGCAAGCTTTTTAATCTGGCTAAGCGTAACGGTGACTGGCAGAGCTACAAGACGGTACTCACTCATTACAACAAAGAAATAAGAAAGGCGAAAAGAGACAGTTTTAGGGGTTTCTGTGAAACAATCACAAACACTCCGACAACTGCCAGACTTCACAAGGCACTTTCTAAAACAGGCGGAATCTCAACGTCTCTAAAAAACCCAGACGGCAGCTTCACGGAAAATGAAGAACAGAGGGCACTTTTGCTCCTAGAAACTCACTTTCCTGGAAGCTCACTCCGTGTAGAAACCGTGGGAGTTAACCACGCCATTAGACCACGGAGAGTTGACTGGGAGCTTGCTTCCACTATCTGCTCTAAAAGTAGGTTGGAATGGGCCATCAAAACCTTTCAACCGTTCAAATCACCTGGTGTAGATGGAGTTTTCCCAGCACTCCTTCAGGAAGGAAAAGAGGAACTCCTGCCACTCCTAGAGAAAATAACTAGAAGTAGCCTTGCATTGGGCTATGTACCGAGTCAGTGGAGTAGGGCAAAGGTGGTCTTCATACCAAAAGTGGGGAAAAAGGACCCAATGCAGCCTAAGTCCTATCGTCCAATCAGTCTCACATCTTTTCTTCTGAAGACTATGGAAAAGGTTGTCGATAACTATATAAGGGAGGAGATTCTCCACAGATCCCCCTTACATCACTCTCAGCACGCGTATAGAGCAGGCAGATCAACAGAGACTGCTCTATATCAACTAAATACTATAATCCAAAGTGCACTGGACACTAAGGAGACTGTACTCTGCGCTTTTCTAGACATTGAAGGAGCCTTTGATAACACTTCACATGAAGCGGTTGGACGCTCCTTGAGCAGGAAAGGCGTTGACGACACTATCATAAGATGGGTACGCGAGTTACTGAGCACAAGATCGGCGGAAACTTGCACGACACTACACACCATCAAAATAAATACCACTAAGGGTTGCCCGCAGGGGGGAGTACTATCACCGCTGCTCTGGAGTCTCGTCGTGGACGAACTCCTTGAAAAACTGACCAACCTCGGCATAGACTGTCAAGCTTACGCTGATGATATTGTCCTAATCGCTAGAGGGAAATACGAGGAAACCTTATGTGATATAATACAAAAAGGGCTTATAGTGACAAAAGAATGGTGCAATATAGCGGGACTTAACATCAATCCGGCCAAGGCAACGCTAGTACCCTTCACAAGAAAGAGGAAGCTTCCGCACATGAAGACTATTACCCTCTCAGGATCAGTCATTACTCCTGTGCTAGAAGTCAAATACCTAGGAGTGTACCTTGACAGTAAACTGAACTGGAAGAAGCACACAGAAGAGGTTACCAAGAAAGCGACTCGTGCACTCATGATATGTAAAAGCATAGCCGGCAAATCATGGGGCTGTCGACCTCATATTCTCAGATGGATGTATATTAGCATGGTGAGACCTGTGATCACCTATGGGGCAATAGCATGGGCAAAAAGAACCAGTCTGACAACTACGAGAAATACACTAAATAAAGTGCAGAGACTAGCATGCGTATGCATGACGGGTGCAATGAGAACCTGTCCAACTGCAGCACTGGAGGTGTTATTGCAGCTTACTCCATTGCATCTGGTAGTGAATGAAACCGCAAATAGGACGTTTCTAAGAATGGCTAAAGAAGGAATAGGAAAAGGAAAATGCATCAGCCATAAAGACCATCATGCAATGGCCAATAAGCTTCCCCTTCTAGCCCTTCCTAGAGACGGCGGGATTAGAAAATTCAGCTGGGAGAAAAACTTTCATATCAAACTCAGCAACAAGAAAGACTGGAGCAACGAATCTAGAATCTATGGGCTAAGTCCGCACACCATCAAATGGTACACGGATGGTTTAAGAACTAAGGAAGGAACGGGGGCAGGAGTGTTTGGGCCCGGAACTAAACTATTCGAACCCATGGGCAGCTACACCAGCATTTTTCAAGCTGAAATCTGTGCTATCGACAGATGTGCCCAACTCAATCTCGATAAGCTCTACAATAGATGCGACATTGCAATAATGTCAGATAGCCAAGCAGCTATCAAGGCAATAGGAGCCCAGATCATCAAATCTAGAATTGTCTGGGAATGCCTAGACAAACTTAATAGACTGGGCGAACGAAACAACGTCACCATATACTGGGTACCAGGACACCTGGGGATAGAAGGTAATGAAGAGGCGGACAAACTTGCCAGGAAACGGGCTGCCACACCATTTGTGGGTCCTGAACCCTTCTGCGGCATAGGGGAACATACAATAAAAGAGGAGCTCCGATCACTGGAGAAGACAAACAGGGCTAAGTCCTGGACAAAAACTCAGGGTCTAAGACAGGCAAAGAAACTGCTCGGTAATTACAACCTGAAGAGATTCGAAGCTTGCATCAGCCTTGACAAAAACAAACTCCGCATCCTGACTGCGTTTCTTACTGGGCATTGTAAACTCAGGGGACATCTCAGGAAGCTAGGTCTATCAGATGAGGACTCATGCAGATTTTGCGATGAGTCCAGCGAAACTCCAGAACACATACTGGTGGAATGTGGGGCATTAACCCAGAAAAGATTCAAGTGCTTGGGTAAGTACCAAGTTACAGCAGAGGATCTACCACTCATAGCACCCAAAATCCTGCTGCGATTTCTCAGGGAAATTGGTCTGGATGAGGTGCTGTGACCTATGGAATTCTCACCTGGGCTAGGTGTGAGCGAAGCTCTCTCTAACCGATTCCAATAGGAATAATGACGAGATGGATGTTCCTTCGTCTAGGACTTGTAGGGGGCACAATAGATCTTAAGGTCGCGGTGCATCTCACCCTTCAACAATAATAATAAATAATAATAATACCTAATGCAATAGATGCAGCAAAAGCCATTGCAAATAGTCCACAATCTATATAATTTGTTTGTTTTTGTACGGTAGGAAAAACGATATAACTCACAGGAATACTTGGAAAAAGTATTTCTAAGTATTCAATTTGTAGAGGAGATAAGTCATTATAGAGATTATCAAAAACTTTCAGCTCTCCAGAGGCAGTAGAGTAGTAAATACATACCCAGTGCCCAATGTCTGAAATATTGACGGAATTTTCTCTGAACATAACTTGTAAGAAATCCCTCTCAATGTTAACAGCCTGAACTTCTTTTCTAAGTTCAACAACAATCATTTCATAAAGACTCTTATTTGAAAAGCCATGACTTGACAAAATATTATTGAACTCTTCAATAACATCATCTTCGATATACCTAGCGGTATCAATAATGTAACAAAATGGTTGCTCAAAAGACATTTTATCTAACTGGATATTTTTTTAGTCTTATAACGAAAATAATTTAGAATGTATTGAATAAGAAGTGATCACTGATAGAAGTTCTGTTCAGTAGTTTGGAACAAACTAGGGATTTATTAGAATCTTTGCTTAGTATTGAGGAACGATTATTTTGATCGAACAACAACAGATATTATGTTAATTGTGTATATGTATGTATATGTAATGTGCACTTACTACTTTCTTTTGTTAACTGCTTCAATTATGTTTTGGCAATACCTACACGCTTTCTCTAAATATTATTTTTTTAAATATGTTTGTAACTTCAATTACTTGAGCAATCACTTCTTTATTATATGTTATTTTAAATTACTCGAATCCACTTCATATATGTACATATATATATGTATATATTTACTAAAATACTTAATTTATTTTAATTCTCTTTTTCTATCACTTCATTTTCTTGAACTTTTTGAAAATATGCTCTTTTTTTTTTGTATCACTTGTATCATATGAGCTTGACTTAATTATTTTGTATTACATACCCATGTACGTATTTAATAACTTAAACATAGGTGATCCTTTAACAAACAATATTTTTTGTATTCACAACGTAACTCATTTAAATAAGTATGTACCTATGTATATAGTTTTTTTCTAAGTTGAGCACTTTTTTTATAAATTTTTTTTTCTTTCTTTATTTGTATGTATGTATGTATATCTACATATTTTCACATTTATTGAAACACTTGATTTGCCTTTTAATTTTTAAAATAAGACTATGTAGGTTGGTATATCGATATTTCCCATTTGGTAGTTCAAAATAGAATGAATATGAAAGCGGATTCACAGTAGGATTGGGTAGCACAAAGAAAACGAACTAGTAACAGTTTTTCATCTCGTAACGAGGTAACCGTATTCTTTTTATAAAAAAAAAAAAAAAAAAAAACAGTTTAACTAAGTCCCCTTTTACATGCAGAGATTCGAGGTAGGCGATTTTTTCGAATTTTCTTATGAAATTGCATGTACGTTTTACACGTTGAAATTGCGAGTATGAAACATTTTATGTCTGCTTTGATTTGGCATTCCGTAAAACTGCCTAACTTTGAATTTAATGCACAATCAAACGGTAGAAAGCAGAAAATAAATATTAAGCAATAATATGAAAAATATATGAAAAGTGTAAAGAGAAATTTCAAAAAAATCGCCGCAAACGCTGACCGGGGAGATTTTTCCTTTTCCCATTTCGACTTCGAATTTTACCAATAAAGTACATTGCTCGCCGCGATTTGTTTCAACGTGGAAAAGGGGACTAAGCAAACTGAAATAAATAACAAACCAGAGAATACACAAATTTCAACACATGCATGCGAATGCGAATGAATATATAATTCTGTTACGCACACATGAAACCGCAAAGAAGAAAAACGAATAAGTACATAACATAATTCCAACCCTGATGTATACATTAACTACTTCACCCGTTCGTTCTCGTTTTTTCGTTTTTTTTAACCCTTTGTTCGTTTTTCGTTACATATGTATTTGCGTTTTTGCCGTTTTTTGTTCGTTTGCACTCAATGATATAAAAACTTTTTTTCTTGTTTCGTGCAAAGTTGGGGTATTTTTAACTGAAAACAAACTGTTTCATGCAATATATAAGAATGTATGTAGGGTAGGTATGTATGTTATTCTAATTCGTCGTTAGTGCTTCTTATTTTAAATAATAGTAGATTTATGTGTGTATGTAAATACATATCTATTTCAAAGTTTAGATAAGAAAAGCGATTTTATTTGTAAAAATAAAATTATAGGTAGGTAGGTATACCTATGTATGTACAAGTACATTGTACATTTTACTGAAATATTATAGATTTCATGCAAATATAAAAAATAAGAATACATAGTTGACTATCAATTTATCAAGTTTAGAAGCAAACACGTATGCATGCGTTTGTGTTTTAAAATAAAACGTTTTTGTAACTATAAACTACATACATAGGTACATAAGTACATATACAGTGCACGCCGCTTAATATGATCGATTTGGGACATGGTTAAATTGATAGGTATCAATAACCGATGATAACAAAGATAGCTGTTCCCGACCGGCATTGCCCGTGCACTTTTTTAATATTTGAATTGGCTTTTACAATCATATTTATCGTAGTAGGCCGGCCACAAAACATCAATAGAATGCTTTTTCAGTCAAATCAAATATACCACATACACACCACACACTATGACGTCACCCACTGCTGCATGGCTGTTGGCTTTGGTTGGAGACCTCTCCACTGATGGAAGGTTGTTGGCAATGATTTCATGAATTGTTTTTAAAATACATATATTTAGTTATTTATTTCTCAGCATGTACGTAGAGTTAAGAAAAGATTAAGGTCTTAAAATTTGCGTATATATATTGACTTTATGCAAACTTTTTTTTTGCCAATTCGTTTAACTGCTTTAAAATTAGGAGTTGATATGTGGGTAACATTTCGAGTGTGGATCTTCAAGGGGAAAATGTGGCAAACATTTATAAATAGACAACGAATTTTTATAGCCGCGGTGGCTGAGTGTGTTGCGTGTCGGTTTTCCTCTTTTTAAAGCTGTACTACTTAGTTCTCAGGTCCCAGGTTCGTTTCCTGACAAAATCCGTATTTTTATTTATTTTTTTTTCATTTTTTTTTTATGACAGAACAATTTTAGATAGATTAGATTCCGTTATTGTTAATCGAATAGTGATAGTTTCATTGAAACTGGTGCAGTAGTTTATGAGTTAATCGGTTGAGAAATTGAATTTTTCGACGTGAATATCTCAAAAATTATACAACTTACGAGACTCGCTTCATTTTTCTTCAAAAATATAGTTATTCACCTACGAGCTATGATTTTTTCATATTTTTGACTTAAGTGGTTTCTGAGAAAAAGTTCTGGTGCTTTTTGTATTATATTTTTCACACTTTTTTGGCAATTACTCCCAAAGTTTCTAACGGAAAAAAACTGAGCAAAATAGTTTTGGAAACTCTGTTCCGAGCCCTTTCGAATAATGTCCCACATGATATATTTTTCAGATTTTTTTTTTTTGAGTTCACATTTTGCCCATTTGCCCATTTTGCCATTTTTTGAGTGATTAGCTGTCTCATATATGTAAACCATCGGAATGTATAAGTGTGCCAAATTTCAAGTTTCTAGTGTTTCATTAGTTTCTTGATGTTTTTATCGTGACTGACACATTAAATCGAACCTATTTTGTTTTCCGAGTTCACATTACGCCGTCCGCACCGGCACCGGACAACTTTAAAGTAAAAACTGTATCCCTGTCCGAACTTCGAATGACAGTAAAAAAAACTGAAAAATAACAAGGCTCCGGGATATGATTTAATCACTGGCGAAATTTTGAAAGAGCTACCGAAAAAAGTGCTGGTTAAGTTGCTCTACATCATAAATGCTTCTTTAAGACTATTATATGTCCCAAGGCAATGGAAAGTCGCCGAAGTTATTATGGTTCCAAAACCGGGGAAATTTGCAAATGACAATAAATCATATAGACCCATTTCACTTCTGCCAATAATATCTAAGGTCTTCGAGAAACTTCTGCTGAAACGATTGCAACCAGTAATTGAAGAAAGACACTTGATCCCGGATCATCAATTCGGCTTTCGGGTCAAACATTCCACAATCGATCAGGTGTATCGAATAACGAACGAAATTGAAAAAGCTTTAGAAGGGAAAAAAGTATGCTCTAGCGCTTTTCTTGACGTATCGCAAGCCTTCGACAAGGTATGGCACGAAGGCCTAAAGTATAAGCTAAGGGTAATCTTACCGGAAAAGTTGTACAGACTATTGGAATCTTATCTTGAAAACAGACTTTTCCGTGTTAGACACGGGAGTGAATATTCGGATTTCAAAGAAATCTACGCCGGTGTTCCACAAGGAAGTGTTCTCGCCCAATTCTGTTCCTGCTCTACACAAGAGATATACCACAAGATGAAGGGACCGTTGTAGCAACGTTTGCAGACGACACGGCTATCCTCGTAACGGATGAGTCAGTCGAATCATCAACGGGAAAACTCCAACGAGCTTTGAACAAAGTATTCGAATGGACAAAAACCTGGCGAATAGTCCTCAATGAGACAAAATCAACGCATGTAAATTTCACGCTAAGAAAGATAAACAACTTACCTATATACATTAACTCGGTGCAAATACCGTACGCAAACGAGGCAAAATATCTAGGAATGACCCTAGACGCAAAACTTAAGTGGAAACCACACGTTAAAAAGAAGCGCGAAGAGCTCGAAATCAGATTTAGAGAAATGTATTGGTTACTCGGGAAATACTCGAAGCTAAGCACATATAACAAACTGCTTCTGTATAAGCAAGTGCTAAAACCGTCTTGGACATATGGTATACAACTTTGGGGTTGTACCAAACCAAGCAATATGGCTCTACTGCAAGCCTTTCAAAACAAAATACTAAGAGCAATCGTGAATGCTCCTTGGTATATAAGGAATAGTGATATTCACAGAGATCTAGGAATTGCTACCGTGAGGGACGAAGTAACAAACTTTGCTCGCAAACTTCGTACCCGTCTTCATGTTCACTGCAATAACGAAACAATCCGTACTATGGACGTGACAATTCTTGAGCGCCGACTACAAAGAACAAGACCTTTCGACCTAGCGCCGTAAGGAAAGCCGCATTTAATGACGGTATTAGTAGGTGCTTTCACTGGAAAGCTACCTACCTAACGCGATTAACACTGCAGAAGCGTAAACTACTTGTTAAGGCAACTTAGTCGTAGTCACCACAAAAAATGAAAAAATGAGAGGGACGAATTTCCTACTACTATGAATACGCGCAGCCGGTTCTCATAGTGCCTCTCCACAATCCACAATATTTTTTAGTAATAATTAGTGAAACAGGTGTGGATCACCGTTATGTGTAACTATGCCAAATCTTAAGATTCTACAGCAAACGGTTTCTGAGATAAAAATATAAAAACATGAGTCTGACAGTCATTTCGGCAGATATACCTGAGGTAGTTCCATAATTATTTCCTTTTGTAACTTGTATTCGAAATTTGCAACCCGTATTTTAAAGCAGCGGTGGTGCTGACGGTGAAACTCTGACTCTCAACTCGAGTGCACTGGGATGGAATCTTGGGCACTGCGAATTTTTTTTTTTCCTTTGTTCTTTTTTTCTTCATTTAGTATTGTATATGTATAATGTATATTGAAATAGATTTTTTTTTTTCTTTTTTGGTTTTGCAGTAGTTTATGAGTTAATCGGTTGAGAAATTGAATTTTTCGACATAAAATTGAATTTTTCGACGTGAATTTCTCAAAAACTATACAACTTATTACAATTCTGAAACAGTTCAGTATGAACCAAATACTTTGCTGCTTGTCTAACACATTTATCTTTTTATCTCGACGGTTATAACATGGTGATCAGATGTTTGTCTAGGTAAAGCTGATACCATAGTATTCAAATTTACCGGCACATTAACAACACCGCCTACCAATCCATGTTGGTAACCAAGATCTAGCCCCCTTCTGACAATTTTGAGGAATATGTTCCGGGGTGACACCAAACGCTCCTCAAGTGGTGTGAGTTTCTGTAAAACCTCAGGAACAACGGGGAACATTAAACCGTTACTTACAGCAAGCCGCGGTATCTTTCCGTCTTTTAAATGTTTATAACATGTGTGACAGAATGAGCCAGAATCTCTAAAGGTCGACACCGCAAATATATCCTTCAGACTTTCATTAGAGAATGCAGATAGTTGATTTTTTTTTATGACCCGAAGGGAACGTTTGTGCCATAGTCGACCACAGCATGAACAAATATTTGTATAACCATGTAAGATATTTTCAAAAAACGTATTTGTAATCTTTATCCAATCGGTTGTATAACTAGTTTCTCCTATATTGCGAGATTCACAGTCGGACATCTGCGTATGATCTTGATGCAAAACCTCGGTTGTGACTCAGGATCACTGGGCGCAGCTGGTATTTCACAATGCTCCACGTTCTTACGCCTACTAAGCAAATATCTTTCGAACTTCTTAGCATTCCTATTTCTAGCACTCTCTCTTTCTTTTATATTTTCATTTATCCTTGATATATGCTTCCTTAGGCGATTTGAACAGCGAGGAACAGATGACGTAAATATATCTTCATTTGATTCATTCAAACTGGAAATCTTTAGCTTTTTCTGTTCCTGGTATCTCTTTTTCTCTCTCTCTGCAAGAAGTTTTCGCTTTAATATTATACAGCCTAATTTCTTTTGTGGACGTCCTCTGCGATTAATAGGATTGGAAGGAAAAGGTATTAACTGACGTCTAACAATAATATTTAAAGCATGTCTTCTAAGAGATTCGATACAAAACCTTACATTGCTTGGATCAATACCTAATGCAATAGATGCAGCAAAAGCCATTGCATCACACTGGTATGCAAACAAACGAAATGAAATGCAAAAATGCAAAATCAAGCAAAAAAGAACAGTTTTCCAAAGAATGACGGTTATATGAATCTACTAGGAATAACTAAAATACGAATAAGGAAGAAAAACAAATTTGTGGGTAGAGCGTTCATCTATTCAAGTATCCAAAAATCAACCTGTTCATCTTTTACAATACTGCAATGGTGAATAAATTCCGTTAATCTTTCTGGGTAGTTCATCTTTTGGAATAGTTCATCTTTCCGAAATTCTACTGTACTTAGAAACTTGAAATTTGGGACATTTATACATTACGGTGGTATACATATGTACATATGTATGTATATTTTAGATAACTTATCACTAAAAAATGTATTGTGAAACAATTGAGGTTGGCGAAATGTAGATTAACTCGAAAAAAAAAATTCTGAAAAATATGTAAGGTAGGTGACCCAAAGGCCCAGCGCCTAATAAGGTCCTGTCCTCCCAAATCATAAAAAAACGTTAACCAATTGGAATAAGTTTATATTTGTGTTTATGGGCACACATCAGAGGAACTAAAACCATAAAAAAAATGTTCTGTCGCAAACGTGCGCCTATCGCAAGAAGTTGGTAAATGTGGATGCACGCTCCCTTTACAGCTACATACTGTAAATTCATTTTCACTGCATAAAGGGTTTTTTGTTATCTTGGCAGTACATCCAGTATTATGCAAAATATTTGCAAGTTTTTTTTTCTCTGATGTTTTGTTAGCTAATAAACTCCCTTATTTGGTCCATACCAAAAAGGTGTGAGGAATAATAAGAAACAATTTAGCTATAATACTTTGTATTGTACCAAATACCTATATATTAAAAAACAATAATTGCATGTGTTCGTTTTTTTTTTATTTGTTATAAAACATCAACGGTATATGTTAGGGATTTATTTGCTTTCTTTTAAATAATAAACTCAACGTAAGTACTTTCAACTCAGTATTTCATTCGAATTCTGCCTTTTTTAGAGTAATTAAAATACAAAATCGCTGTAGGTATTTGAAAAAAAATTGAAAATGCTTTGCACAATACTGTTGGTACCTACTACTGTAGGAGGAGCTCTTTATATGGAATAGAATACCCCCTTATTCTTTCTTAATCAAATAAAATTTAACCATCGGTCCACCACGTCCTCATCGTGGTTCTAGTGAAACAGAGAGTGGGTCAAACATAAAAATTGGATCAGAAATCAGAAGCTAGAGGCCTAGAAAGGTAAATAACATTACCGCCAGAAGGACTATGAAAATAAGCTGTGACATATGATGCAAATACATAATGTCCTACATATGTAATTATGTACTTATAAATTATAATCAAATTATGTAGTATAATATGCATACCAACTGCAGTACACATATACATCACATACACACATATGTACATACATATGTACATACATAAGTGTAGGAATATGAAAACAAGATAATAATTTATTCGTCTAGTACAGTCTTATACACAATCCACACACACATCATATTCTTAACAGCGCCACAGAGATTGCGAGGAAACCTGCAAACAATTTGTATGCCCTTCTTGTCATTACTATAGGATATAAATACAATGGTAATACGTATTCGTACATAACTCGTGCTACCTACCCATTGTTTTTACCTGAAAGAAAATATAAATACATATGTGTATACACCAACTATTCAGTATCAGTTGCAATATTTTTTCTTAGTTTTATTATTACAAGAGTTAACAAAACAAGTAATAAAACAAAGTTTTTGGAACAAGAATTTCTAAGTCAAGTTTAAATTATATGCTGGGCAAAAGTTTATTTGCGAGTCTGACGTCATGTTTGCGTCATCACATGCGATTATTGCTCGCATATCGTCTAAACACCTATTTGGGACAGTCCGCATATGTTCGCAAAGTATATGCGGACAATATGCGACACCCAGTTCGCAAACTAATTTGCGACTTTTTCGCATATCATGTGAACACTTTTGCATATCATTTGTGACAATTTGCGAGCATTTGTAAGCGTCCAAACCATATGCGACCGGACGAAAACCTTACATTGTATATTCCGGCATATTTGCGGACAAATTCCTAGTCTATAGGTAAAATAAAACTGAAAAAGCGAGACTTTAAATATTTGAAAATTTGGTTTGGCCTAATAAAACGCCAAAAAAAAATTATAATTGTGTGTAGTTAAGTAAAATGAGTACTTTTAATGAGTCTGAGCCGATGGATTCATCATCACCACATTACGACACTGATCACGTGCCGCCCCCGCAGTCAAAGGTACGTCGCTCCAAAAAATCGGAATCCGGAAGTCGAAAAGTGCAACACAATTGAAACCACGAAGAAATCCAGCGTTTAATAGCTGCGATGGAGAAGAGTACCGGGCTTTGGGATGCCGGCTCAGCACATTAAGCTTTCCAAACTTGATGGCTGGCGTGAGGTTGTCGATGACCTAGATTTCGATGTCCATGTGAACGAAGTCAAAGCAAAATGGGGCTCTCTTCGCGTGACATTTAAAACCAATTTGTCGAAACTTCAGTCTCGCGAAGTCGTATCCAATCTTTGACCCATATACGACGAATCCCTTGCATTTGCTGCACACTCGCTTCTTCGTAGCTTCCATCTTCGTCGTCGTTTTCTATCATATCTATTGCCAAAATAGAAATAGCAGCCCACTCTCTTTTTGACATTTCTAATAAATTTCCGCACTTTAAATAGTCATAAATTACCAACACAATACAAAAAATACAAAATGTCAAAAGATTTGTAGTGTTCGCAAATCTGCATATGATTGAAAATATGTGACTTGCAAATTGTGTCCGCTAGGTAGCCTACGGATTTATTGCTTACACAATTACATATAACTAGTGTACTGGTGCGAGGATTCTCGCATGTAGAAACCATATACCCGTACCGTAGGTACAGGTAATAATGTTTTTTCGTAACAGCTTTACTCATATTTTTCAAAATTATTTACATTGATAAACAGTTTATAAGCTTTCGATCAGTGTAAGAATCATTAAAATCGGTCCAGGAATAAAATCTCAGGAGGAATCACAAACTTTGCGCTAGCGATTTAAATATAATGATAGGTCTGTTTGGTATCTTTTTTATGCACAAGCGAGTAAGACCTGTCAAAAAGTATTATTATTATTATTATTATTATTATAAGTTTATTAACAATAAATTAAATTACATTGTCAATAATTATAAATAAATTGCTGGAGCTGCTAGGACTTTAAGCTAAAATCCTCTCACATAGAGAAATCCACTAGACAGAAAACTTGCACAAAAGTAAACAAACACAGTTTTGGTCATACTATCATTTTTTATTTTTTTTTTCCACTAACAATGAAGATTTATGACATTTCGCAAACTGTCAGATGGCCTGATTTGACCGACTTGTCCAGCTCACCACAAGAAAAAGATGTTGCCTAAAATCTCATCGCTCTATATTTTTTACGCTCCCATTTCGCTCTCTAAACCAAACAGACCTTATAATTATGTTCACAATTTAACTGTCACAACTCACAACATAACCCAACCAAAGCAAAATGTGAAATAAAAATAAAAAAAAGTACCTAAACACAGTCCAAACCAAATTTTCAAAACTTTTGAGATCTCGCATGCTCAGTTTAATTTTGTCTGTAGACTAGGATTTGTTCGCAAATATGCGGTCATATGCAATGTAAGGTTTTCGTCCGGTCGCATATGGTTGGGACGCTTGCAAATGGTCGCATATGCTCGCAAATTGTCACAAATGATATGTGAAAGTGTTCACACGATAAGCGGAAAAGTCGCAAATCGGTTTGCGAACTGGGTGTCGCATATTGTCCGCATATGCTTTGCGAGCATATGCGGACTGTCCTAAATAGGTGTTCAGACGATATGCGAGCATTCATCGCATATGATGACGCAAAAATTGCGTCAGACTCGCATATATATGCGACTTTTGCATATCGTCTGCTCGTAGCTTTAAAAATGGTCTACTATTGCTATTTTGGCAATAGATATGATGGAAAATGACGACGAAGATGGAAGCCACGAAGAAGCGAGTGCGGAATTGCAAAGGATTCATCGTGAATGGGCCAAAGATTGGGTACGACTTCGCAGGACTGAAGTTTTTTTGGGGTATATTATAAAAACTGTCAAATCTGTCAAATCACAGGCATTCTTCATTTTATTGGTGCTTAACGCGTTCGATTACTTTTTCGTGATTTTTCTGTCTTTGAGAGAATTTTAACCCCACTCTTCGAGATTTGACATAAAACCCATATTAAGTGCAAAAAGTACGCGAACCTACTATATAAACTTTCATAGAATCATGACATTTTTTTTTACCAAGTGTTGTTTCAAAAACGATTGGTAACTTTTGTTCAAGTTTTCTATCTTTGAGAGGATTTAACTATTTGACAGGTCTCAATTCCTTGTGCAAAAAAAAGTTACCAAAGAGACCTACTATTTCGACTATAATTACATGGCGACACGTACTCTTTTCGTGTACCGCTAGATAGCCTACGGATTGATTACTTACACAATTACATATAATAGGTCTGTTTGGTATCACAAGCGAGCACAACTCAAAGACAGAAAACTTGCACATAAGTAAACAAACACAGTTTTGGTCAAACCTTTCGGTTTGTTTTTGTTTTTCACCAACAATGAAGATTTATGAAATTCCACAAACTGTCAGATGACCTGATTTGACAGAGTTGTCCAGCTCATCACAAGAAAAAGATGTTGCGTACAATTTCATCGCTTTTTATTTTTTACGCTCTCATTTCGCTCTCAGCTTGCGATGTACCGTGATTTTTTCGAGTTAACAAACACAGATTCATGTGATTCTATGTAATTTTACAAAGTATTACGAAAAGTAACGTGTTACCAAACAGACCTAATAATTATCTTCACAATTTAACTGTCACAACTCACAACACAACCCAACCAACGCAAAATATAAGATAAAAATAAAAAAAAAAATACCTACACATACCCCAAACTAAATTTTCAAACTTCTGAGATCTCGGATTTGTTCGCAAATATGCGGTCATATGCAATGTAAGGTTTTCGTCCGGTCGCATATGGTTGGGACGCTTGCAAATGATCGCATATGCTCGCAAGTTGTCACAAATGATATGCAAAAGTGTTCAGACGATATGCGGAAAAGTCGCAAATTGGTTTGCGAACTGGGTGTCGCATATCGTCCGCATATGCTTTGCGAGCATATGCGGACTGTCCTAAATTGGTGTTCAGACGATATGCGAGCATTAATCGCATATGATGACGCAAAAATTACGTCAGACTCGCATATAAAGGGTGATTTTTTAGCTGGTTTGGTTTTGGCAACACTGGTTTTGACAGCTGACGTGTGTTTAGTACCTTGTGTCACTGTCAAACAGCTTCAGTTTGGTTTGCAATTTAACCATGGATCGTCTTACAAATGAACAACGCTTGCAAATTATTGAATTTTACTATCAAAATTCGTGCTCGGTTCGAAATGTTCATCGCGCGCTGCTTCCATTTTATGATCGGCATTCTCGACCTTCTGAGCAGTCTATTCGGAAGATTGTGACCAAATTTCGCACCAAATTTACTTTGTTGGACATTAAACCACCAACACGTTTACGTACTGTGCGTAGTGAAGAAAATATTGCGGCCGTATCAGCTAGTGTGACAGAAGACCGCGAAATGTCGATTCGGCGCTACCGAGCGATGATAACAAACTTTTTTTTGCCCGAAATGGAAGTTCTGGACTTGCATGATATGTGGTTTCAACAAGACGGTGCCACATGCCACACAGCACGCGAAACAATGGCGCAATTGCGAGGCGAGTTTGGTGAACAGTTAATTTCACGTTTCGGGCCGGTCAATTGGCCGCCTAGATCGTGCGATTTGACACCATTAGATTATTTTTTGTGGGGGTATGTCAAGGCTAATGTCTATAGGGACAAGCCCGCTTCGATTGACGCACTGGAAGCCAACATCCATGCATTCATTCGTGAGATACCGGCCGATATGTGTGAAAGAGTATGCCAAAATTGGACTCAGCGGATGGGCTACCTGAGACGCAGCCGCGGTCAACATTTGCATGAAATTATCTTTAAACATTAAATTGCAAGGTTCAAACTATCGATTCAAATAAATATTTCATTCATTTTTTCGAATTTTTTGTGTTTTTTTTTTAAAAAAAGTTCTCAACCTCTTAAAAAATCACCCTTTATATGCGACTTTTGCATATCGTCTGCTTTATCTGTAATAAAGATATCGATATGTAGGATTTCTCCCGGAAAACTAGGCAACGGTGTTGCGCCTATCTCGGGCTTAGGAGGTTTTCTTTGGTATTTGTTTTCCAAGCATATTTTACAATTCATAATAATAGTTCTGAGCATTTTCTTGACATCGGGGAAATAATAGTCATTGAGAATTTGCTGAAAGTTTTCCTGAAGGGATCGATGTGCACGATTATGTTATGTAACTGTCTCTAATTGGTCGTCTTTGTTTAAAAGCTCAATTACCAGTTTTTCAGTGTGAACATATTTAACGGCTTGGAAATTTAATATTAGAACATTTTGAATCTGGGCCAGAGTTGGAAGATCGCATCGCATGTCGGATACATTTCTGAAATAAGATTTTTGTACTCTTATGGTCATGGCTACATCTGGTTATTACCAGTTGGTTTCTAAATTGGTTAATGGGGAACTTTATTGTTTGAATTGTTCTAGTTAGTGAAATTTCCCTATGTACTGTTTCCGTTTCTGTGTTTGATTTAGAAAAATTACGAATGAATTGTCTGGAAAGTGCATCTGCATCTTTATTTTCTTTCCCCGGTTTGTAATGGAATTTAGGTGAGAATTCCTCAATAAACGCACGCCATCTTTTGATCTTTGAATTTAGATTTTTGTCTGAAATTGCAAATGTAAGTGGCTGGTGATCTGTCTAGATACCACCGAAACGAACATTGTCCAATTTCAGCCAGCAACAAAGCAATCGAAGTAGTGAAAAGCATGAAATATCTTGGTGTAACTATCGACGAAATTTTTTTATGGCGTGAGCACATAAATATCCTACGTCTTCAGCTCAAAAGCACAATTTTTGCAATGATATATCTTAAGAGATATTCAAGTTTTGAGGTACAGAAACAGATATACTACTCATTAGCAGAATCACGTATCAGATATGTGATTGGGGAAATGCAGCAAAAACGCATACGGATAAGATATTAAATCTTCAACATCGCCTATTAAAAATGTTTAGACCTGCTAATTCATCTTTTAAAGTTTTAGACGTCAATGCAATATTTGAGATGACAACACTTATACACAATATGGAAGATCAGAGATTCCTACAGCCTATACGTCCCACACAAGATACCAGAAGGAGAGCCCAAGGTATGCTAGAAGTTCCTGAAACCTTCAACATCTATGGAAAACGAGAACTACGTTCTGCTGTCTCAATTCTTATGAATAAACTTCCTCAATCTTTGAAACACATTCCTAACTTTAAAAAACGAAAAAAAGAATTAAAAAACTTGTTAATTTTTCTATATTTTGTAAAATAGAATATTAATAATGAATTTATTGAATTATATTTATATATTGGAATAATTCAAATCTTTTGTATGAGTAATCAGATACGTAACATAAATTTACTTCAAAACCAAAACTACCAATGTATATAACCACCTGCAGATAAGCACTTTGCTTTGCAGGTAAACCGATGTAAATAAAGGGTGATTTTTTAGCTGGTTTGGTTTTGGCAACACTGGTTTTGACAGCTGACGTGTGTTTAGTACCTTGTGTCACTGTCAAACAGCTTCAGTTTGGTTTGCAATTTAACCATGGATCGTCTTACAAATGAACAACACTTGCAAATTATTGAATTTTACTATCAAAATTCGTGCTCGGTTCGAAATGTTCATCGCGCGCTGCTTCCATTTTATGATCGGCATTCTCGACCTTCGAATGGGTACGTAAATAAGCAAAATTGCCGCATTTGGAGTGAAGATCAGCCAGAAGCATTGCAACAGCTACCAATGCATCCCGAAAAAGCCACTGTTTGGCGGTTTATGGGCCGGCGGCATTATTAGGCCATATTTCTTCAAAGATGATGCGAAT
Source organism: Brachyopa scutellaris (assembly GCA_949775065.1). Taxonomy (NCBI): domain Eukaryota; kingdom Metazoa; phylum Arthropoda; class Insecta; order Diptera; family Syrphidae; genus Brachyopa; species Brachyopa scutellaris. Next base: position 110,408,926 of record OX459112.1, read on the forward strand.
CGCAGCGGTACTGTCAATGGTGAACGCTACCGAGCGATGATAACAAACTTTTTTTTGCCCGAAATGGAAGTTCTTGACTTGCATGATATGTGGTTTCAACAAGACGGTGCCACATGCCACACAGCACGCGAAACAATGGCGCAATTGCGAGGCGAGTTTGGTGAACAGTTAATTTCACGTTTCGGGCCGGTCAATTGGCCGCCTAGATCGTGCGATTTGACACCATTAGATTATTTTTTGTGGGGGTATGTCAAGGCTAATGTCTATAGGGACAAGCCCGCTTCGATTGACGCACTGGAAGCCAACATCCATGCATTCATTCGTGAGATACCGGCCGATATGTGTGAAAGAGTATGCCAAAATTGGACTCAGCGGATGGGCTACCTGAGACGCAGCCGCGGTCAACATTTGCATGAAATTATCTTTAAACATTAAATTGCAAGGTTCAAACTATCGATTCAAATAAATATTTCATTCATTTTTTCGAATTTTTTGTGTTTTTTTTTTAAAAAAAGTTCTCAACCTCTTAAAAAATCACCCTTTACAAACAGAGAAAAATACTTAAAACTAAAAAAAAAAAGAAGATGTGTATGCCTTTTGTACCATATAGGTAATGTCTGAGATTCTGTAATGCCCATACTATTGCCAAAAGTTCGCGCTCATTGGTGGCGTAATTTTTGGAAAGTTTTGGAAAGCGTTCGTAAAATCATGGTAATTGGTTTGCCATTCTGAGAGAGGACCGCTCCTAATGCAGACGAAGAGGCATCCGTAGTTAGCTCAAAGGGCTTCCCATAATCCGGATATTGTAGTAAAACGTCTTCTGAAGCTAAAATTTTCTTAAGTTTTTCAAATGCCTGTATGGCCCCTGTGTCAAATGTTATCTTTATATTTTTTGAGTGATTAGTTCCTACATGCCCATTTTCTCCGCGTAAGAATTTCGTTAAAGGTGTAGCTATTCTCGCATAGTCGTTTATAAACCTATCCTGATAATCCCAAGAATGAGCGAATTGATGATGATGAGAATTTTCTTAAATTCGAAAACAAAAGTCTAGCAAAAACATTAGGTTTACAGTGAAACGCTAAATCAGATGCGTTTTATTTTTTCTTAAAAATGGAAAATCGAAGCAGTGGAGTTACTAAGCGAACTGTATTGTCCATTATAGCTCGCCTTTTCGATCCAGCTGGCTGGTTAGCACCGATTTTGGTCGTTGCTAAAATCATTTTACAACAAATCTGGCAAGATGGGACGTCCTGGGACATGCCTCTCATGCCCCTAACGTGTCATCGCTGGACATCTTTTTTTTCCGCATTACCTGATATTCAAGAAATTCAGGTCCCTCGCTGGGTTCAGTACGGACCCGACTGCTTTATTCAGGTGCATGGCTTTTGTGATGCCTCTGAGAAGGCTTACGCTGCTACATTATATGTACGCATACAAAAAAGCTCAGACAGTTGGTCGTCACATCTTCTATGCGCTAAAAGTAAGGTAGCGCCAGTTAAGCAACTTTCTCTGCCTCGACTGGAACTGTGTGGTGCTGTACTGCTATCCAAATTAATAAAAAAGGTTCTTACGGAATTAAGTATCCCTGAACATGAACTTGTTCTTTGGACAGTTCGATCGTTCTTTCCTGGCTTGATAGACCTCCATTTACATGGAAGACATTTCGAGCCAATCGGGTTTCCACCATTCAAACCAATCTGCCAGATGTCAAATGGCGTCATGTGCGCTCTGCGGATAATCCCGCCGACTTAGCGACCAGGGGCTTAACTCCCACAGAACTAAAACCAAATAAGTTATGGTGGACGGGTCCTTCATGGCTCCACCAGACTTCATCTTCTTGGCCGCAGTCTTTATTTCAGAGTCCAGAAGAAAAGGAGTTAGAACGAAAGCCTATCAAGTCCAATCTGACAACTTTACCCATTAACATTGATTCAATTTTAAACCGTTATTCATCTTGGTCTAAATGCCTTCATGTAATGAGTTATGTTCTGCGCTTCTTTTACCAAACCCATCCGAAACATAAGGGGACGTTTAGTTATAACTCCATAGTCCTTTCCCAAGTTGAAGTATCTAACACGAAAAGTTTCCTTCTAAGAGGTACCCAAAGCTCATATTTCAAAAAAGAATATTTTTGTTTAAGTCGAGGTGAGAGAATTCCTACTAAAAGCCCTTTATTAAATATGAATCCGATGATTGGCACTGATGGAGTCATCCGTGCTAATGGACGATTATCTTCCTCTACTCTTTCCTACGGTGAACGATTTCCTATTCTCCTGCCATACAACGCACATTTATCGACACTTTTAGTAACACTTCTTCACCAGCTATCGATGCACGGTGGCAATCAGCTGGTCCTAAGATTAATTAGAAGTGAGTTTTGGATTCCCCGAGTTAAAAACCTCGTGAAAAAATGCATTCGATTATGCAAGACTTGTCAAATACATAGAAAACAGACTCAAGCTCAAATTATGGCAGCCTTACCGCTCGAACGAACCATTATCTCCTTGCCCTTTATTCACACAGGTCTCGATTTTGCTGGTCCGTTCACAATAAAGAATTTCTCTGGTCGAAGTTGTCGAATTTCAAAAGGATATGTTTGCGTTTTTGTGTGTTTCGCCACAAAAGCTATACATTTGGAGGCAACAAGTGACTTAACCAGTGTCTCTGGTGTTTTATAGTTTAAAATGTCCTGAACTTTGTCGGGACAAGTTTTGATACCTTTTTGTGAAACTAAGAAACTTAAACGCTGAAAGCAGTTTTTTGCCGATCTTTTTCGGGTAAAAGAACTTGATGAAACCCGGATTTTAAGTCCAGGGTTGTAAAGTATTTAGATTTACCCAAATTTGCTAGTATGACCGATGTATCCGGGATGGGGTACCTGTCGGCTATGGTGTTCTCATTTATTTTTCTAACGTCGATGACCATTCGTAATTTAGGTTTGCCGTTTTCGTCTAAACCTTTCTTATTAACTACATGAATTGGGGAATTATATGGTGAACATGATGTTCGAATGATGCCATCACGCAGCAGTGACATTATTTCGGTGCTTATGAACTCGGTTGCTGAAATGGGGTAAGGGTAACTCCTAGTATAGATAGGTTCGTCAGTTGTTGTGCGTATGGTGGCTTTAATATGCATATTATAAGGTAATGCCCTGTCTGGCTCTGAAAATGCAGAGGCATTTTCTTGGATTAACTGTTTAAATTATGTTTGCAGGTAATCAGGGACTGATTTTTGGTCTGTAATAATTAAGTTAACCTGTTGACAAATGAGATGGTGTACTTTTTCTTCTTTGTTGATTGGTGAGGTCCTTAGTCCTTATCGAGTTGGGCGCCAGTTATTTTAGTATTCAGTCTACGACTGATTGTTACGAAAATACCAAATTATTTTAGTATTCAGTCTACGACTGATTGTTTTTTAGTTTTTATGAAAACACCACTTTTCCGTTGTGCAGTCTATGACCGTGTGTACTTTATTATTTTTATTAACTTAATTCTAACAAAGTATCTCTTATGCTAAGTAAGGGAAATGGTTAGTGCATGGGGTGAACGGCTGGAAAGTGCTGACAGTGAATTTGATCAAGGTGAATGGGTGAACGGCTGGAAAGTACTGACAGTGAATTGGATCAAGGTGAATGGGTGAATGAGTTTGGGTTGAATGTGCTCGGGGTGAATGTATGGGATAGGAAGGGAAGTACAGAGGTGTCTGGTGTCCAGTTATGTTGTGTTGGCTTCTTGATCGTGTTCGTGTTCTTGTGTGTTAACTGATACATAATTTGAGACACAATTAATCTTAATAGGATAAAATCTACCTATCTTTGGATTTCAGCACATAAGCCGTGTTTTATTATCCCCGTGATCTGATTCGGATCAGATCAACTCATAAATTTGTGTGCTTACAATCACAATACGAGATGTTGCTTTTTATCAAGATCAATTTTCGTGATCCTAAAATTAGTTCGACTATTTCTCACTATGATACACTTTCGTTTGTTAATGTTGCTGCATTATCGACAATTCTCAAGGGCAAATGTTTCCAGATTAGAATATAAATAAAAATATTATTTGCAATCCAAATATTTAAGCGATGTGAAACTGAAATTATAGCTACAAAATATTATTCTCATTCGGTATCTGTTAATCAAAATTAACAATTTCCTCCCAGAAAAATAAAACAAGCGCATTCAAATTTAATTTAAAAGAAAATATTCATTCGCATGGCAACTTCGCTCTAAATGTCAAAATTAACTTAGCTTGTACAATCACCACAACACAGAACTTTGACCTAGTTTGTTTTATTATTCTGATCTGATCCGGATCAGATCACGGGGATAATAAAACACGTCTATAATGTACATAAACATGGAACTATGGGAGTATGTACTTGCCCAGCTCCGATGAAACAATAGGTCTGTTTGGTGTGTTTTTGTGATCAAAATGGGACATCTGTCAAATAGTAAATAATTTGAAAAGTGGGGGAAAATCCTCTCTTCTTCTTTTTTAACTATTGAATATCTTCACGAAAAACTAATTTTCTTTTATTTTTCTAACAAATAATGACTGACTTTCACAAATTGTCAGATGGCTGTTTGAAAGATGTCCCTCGGTGACTCTATGGATGAAGATCTAGCACGATTTCGTAAGACATTTTTTGCCACTCTCAAATTTTTTGACACCTCATTTGGCTCTCTATTCTTTTGATTTTTGACAGATTCAGTAATTTTACGTAATATTACTGGACACCAAACAGACCTAATGACAATAGCGACAATGTTTTGATTTATGAATCTTTCAATAAGTATACATTCATGTAGCCATAGCAAATCTCACTAACCTTCCTTTGTATACAAAACGTTCGTATGTAGGTACATACCCACCATACTTTCATGGCAGGCGCCTACGCTAGCACTCAACAACTTGGGGTTCTCTCCACCTGGGTTCCACCTTGCGACGGATGGTCGGAAGGTTTGAGTACAACCACAGCAACCCAGAGGACCCTGGTGGTCGAAATACTAAGAGAATCCTACCGGATCAGCAAAAATTTAAACCAAACCAGTTACAAGGACAAAAATGTTTATGTCACGCAAATAAAGAAGCACCAACACAGAATCTGAGCCTCTTGTAATTAAAATCGGCAGTTGTTCTAATTCTAACTCGTCGCGGGCAGGCCACAGTAACTACTCTGAAACAGGCTGGGGAAATTCAGCGAGATCTGGTCTGGCCTAAGTCTGAAGATCATTATCCATGTCATGTCACGCATGTCACTCGCACTCGACCTCATCTTTGGATGGGTCGCCAATGACTACCATATCCAATGGGGAAGCAGATATATTAACAAAAGGAGTATTGGATGGCTGGATGTTGTGGAAATAGGGTAGGCACTGACTGGCTTTAACTTGGCAAAGCCCAGCGTTACTAGACATCAATTGTGCTTAATTTACCTGTAAGTGGGTGGCGTAGTGGTAGTCGTCGTCGCTCCTCACTCCTTCTCCAGATGTCACCGAAACATTTATTTCCCACGAAAAAAAAAAATATATTGATCAGTTTCAGAAGTTTATGTCAAAACCCTACTGCGAAGGCATAACACTGGCAGTAGAATGGTGGTATGGCTGAAGAAATTGATCGCACAAACAATAATAGGAAACATCTGGAAAAAGTACTGTGAATCATAAGTAAGGGCAAAACTTTCAATAATACACAAAAAAAAACTCCAGTTACCCTGGACACCAACCCATAGATTTAGTTGAAACCTAACATCTGAGTTTCCTTTTATTACGTCGATATGTCTGTATCTTGTTCTTGTTCTTCATGTGCTCGCGCTGTGTGTAAACATTATAAGGGTATTCATATCGCCCTTAGCGTGTGTAGATTATAAAAAAAAAATGGTAGCCATCGGATACTGGTCGCTGCCCATTTGAGCTCGACTTGCTAAACTTTTAAGCGCTAGTACTGATCAAGAGAAAGTAGCAGCACTATAATCACGTCAGCGGACGAATTCCCCCAACACGGTGGCTTTAAATTTCCAGAACTGAAACATACCCTTATTTGAGCTATTCCGATATATTTGAAGCCCAGGTTGATAAGGATTTCCATGTACTAGTCAGGGTCTTGGAAAGAGTTGGTGGTTGAGACCCTATTGGGCCAACGGCAGCGCTCACACGTCACACCCCGAAGCTGGTTAGTGACACGGGTGCACCTGGCCCCCTTTTCCTGGGAAAAACAAGGATCTGACCCTCCAGTTTGGGAGCTGTGCGTTTTTGACAACCACGCTAAACGAAATAAGGACAACGAAGTTCGGATTTGTACGTGGAATGTTCGTACATTGAACAGACCGCGAGCAGCCGAACAACTAGCAGAGGCCTCAGACTGCTATAAAGGAGATATAACAGCGCCATCCAGGAGGTGGCGATGGGATGGGCTAGGCCAGAAAGATGAAAAACTGTGATATCTATTACGGTGATTGCTATAAGGCAAAAAAAAAAAAAATGCGACGCTAGCAAAGTACGAGCTCCTCGACAAAACATACGAGCAATGTCTTAAACGCTAAGATCGTATTGGGTGATTTTAACGCTAAGATAGGAAAAGAGGACATCTTTGGTAAGACGGTTGGTAAGCACAGCCTACACGACACCAAGTCTTAAAAAAGACTAAGGCTGATTGACTTTGCTGCGGGGCGAAGTGTCAATACAGCAAGCACGTGGTATCCTCATCACAATATCCATAAGGGGACATGGTTGTCTCCGTATCAACAAATTGTCAATCAAATTGACGACATTGAGATCGACACCAGGCACGCCTCCAGTCCGGACGTTCCAAGCGGCAAACATTAATTCGGACCACTATCTTGTTGTAGCCTAGGTACGAATGCGGATATCCACAACGCCACAACTACGAAATTCTGTGAGAAAGTATAATGTCGAAAAGCTACAATCACAAGACACCCGCTACGAGTCTTACCGCAGCAACAGTCTTACCGCAGAAGTGCAGAAGACTAGTGGCAACACTACCAGCAAGCCATCATAAGTGCAAGCAACAACTTAAACAAACTAAGACCTAAAAAAACTAAGACTTAAACAAACTAAGACTTAAGCAAACTTAGACTTAGCCAAACTTAGACTTACACAAACTAAAGCTTAAAACTAACATATAGAGGGTAAGATGGTAAGGCGGTAAGTAGATCAGGAGGAGGTATAAAGTGCATTCTAGACATTGGTTCGTTTAACCCATAATTGGTACGATGAAAGACAAGATGAAAGATGGGAACGGACCTGAGATGGTGGTGGAAGACGTTTACGAGAGTATGTGATAGATTGGCATTTGTTCACATTGAGTACTAGGAAGTTTTTTTTGGCACCAGATAGAAAACCTGTTTAAGTCTTCTTGAAGTGGGCGCGAGTCGGCGAGGGATAAATGTGCCTGTAGATTTTCATGTCATCAGCATAGACAGAAATATAGGAGTCTTTGATGATACAGTCGACATCGTTAATTGTCAAGATGAAGATCAGCGGTCCGAGGTGGCTTCCTTGGGGAACACCAGGGGTAGCTGAGAATGGATCTGATATGGAAGATCTAAAAAGGACTTTGTATTGGCGGTCTTCCAGGTAAGATTTAATACATGTTATAAACCACGGGGTAAAAGCGAGGATTTTAAGTTTTAGAATGATTATTTTGTACGAGATTTTGTCGAAGGCCTTGCTAAAGTCAGTGGTAACAACATCCACTTCCTTTCCTTCCTCCAGAGACAGAAATTCAGTTAGGTTAGTGGTGGTTGATCTACCTTTAAGAAAGCCGTGTTGGTTTTGAGAAAATATGGGCTTACAATGAAAAAAAACTATGTCATAGGCAATGCTTTCGAATAGCTTGGGTATGCAAGTAAGTTTAACTATGGGACGATAGTTTGATATTTCATTCTTACGATCGTTTTTATGGGTGGGGATTATGTATGAGTCCTTCCATAGTAGAGGAAAAACTCCTTGTGAAACGGATAGTTGGAACAAGGCAGTGAGAGGTCGGGCGAGGTAGTTTGCACATTTTTTTAGAACTATGGCGGGTAAACCATCAGGACCAGGGGAGTAATCATCCTTCAGATTAATTATTTTCTGAACAACCAATGGCAAGGTTATAACAATGGAGGCTAATGAAGTGTGGGCGCAGTTGTTCATGTAAGAGAAGTAATCATTATCTGGTTCACGAACGTGGTCGATGAATGATTGACTGAAGAAATGTGCAAAGTTATCTGCAACGGTCTTAGGATCTGCTGAAGATGAATTAACATAATTTAGAGTAGATGGATAGCTGTCCGATTTCCTTTTGGTGTTTATAAATTGGTAAAAGCGTTTAGGATCGGAAAGTAAATTGGATTGCATCCGGGAAAGATAATCGAGGTACAGGGACTCACAGAATTCGGAGAAATGGATATAAACGCGTTGGTAGCTGGAATAATCGGAGTTAGATCGAGATATGAGGTATGCTTGCCAGAGTTTGTTTCTTTGATTGCGTAGTGAGCGTAATTCTTTGTTGTACCAAGGAGGTGAAGATGAAGATTTTTTTGTGGTAAATACGGGATTGATCGGCGTAGAAAACGTCGAGGGCATTTTCTATAGTGATGTTTGTGTTATCTTAAGTTAACATTGCATAGGAGGTTATTTAGTTTTGTGAAGTCTGCTTTACGGAAATTAAAGCAGAACGGAGTTTTAGAATGTAAGATTTTATTGTCATTTTCATAAGAAAATGTAATGTTTAGAGGGGGATGAAAGCGGTCTAGTGTGGAAAGAAGATGATTACTGTCTGTGACTACACAGTTATCGGCATCAGATAAAAATATTAGGTCGAGTTGTATATTGAGATTATTAGTGACGCCACTCATTTGGTACAGACCAGAGTCGAAGAGACTATCAACGAAAATCGCTTCTTTCACTGATGTGGGATTTGTGGCGATGAAGTGTGACAAGTCGTCAGATTCTACCCATTGCAGAAATGGAAGATTGAAGTCTCCCAAAATTAGGACAACATCGCATGGATCTACGACTTCGCATGGAGAGTCAATTGCGTTAATGGCAAGCTGGTAGCCTTGTATCGGTTGAGAAGGGCGAATATAGCAGCAAAGTAAGAAGAGGTTGCGTTTTGATATGGATATCTTTACGCAAATGAATTCAAAGTCAGCTGTGTGTGACGATTTAAATAGTGTTGAGTCCAGACGATTATGTATTGCCAGGAGAACACCACGGCCAGAGGAATCATCCTCTTTCTGAAGACCAGCATCACGAAATACTGAAAAATCAGAGGTAAATAGTTCATTATTGTTGAAGTTGGGGGATAGGTTAGTTTCGGTAAGGGCAAATATATCGAAGGGGAGCTTTTGGGAGTTAAGTAAAACAGTCGAGGTTTTTGTACGCAACCCTCTTACATTCTGATAGTAGAGGGATAAGCATTCGGGAGAAGTTCTTTTTGGGGTGGGATGCCGGGCAGCTCTTTCGGAAATTGAGTTAGGAACAGTAGTAGTTTTTAAAGTTTGGACTAGTTCTTAGAAGATGTAAGAGACGTTTGGAGTTGATATGGGAAGCATATGTGGAGAGATCGTTAGCTACGTTATTGGGTGAAATGTTAAAACCTTCGTGATAACGGATGAAGATTTGCTTCAGTTCAGTAGGGTCAATGGGGAGGCCTTCTTGATGGATGGACACCATGATATTGGTTTTAGTTTTACCGTCTATGTAGATAGAATCCGGTTCGTCATGTAGATAGGCAAGATAAAGTCGGACGTTTTCATAAATTCTGTGATCTCTGAGACGAGATAAAACATACCGACTATCGTCGCTGGCATCTGCTAGTTGTTTTGTTAGTTTAACTGTGGGTGGAAGCATTGGGTCTAGAAAAGATGTGGGTACATTTTGATTACGAAGAGCCGCTGAAGACGTGGATGGGGCAGGGTTGAGTATATGAGAGCGAATGAAGTTTGAGTATAGACCGATTGCTATTCTACCATTTATATCGAAGGCACTTGAAAGGATAATGAACTGCCAAATTAGAAGTTTTCTCAATAGAAATAATCTACTGTGTTCAAATCAATCAGGATTTCGTGCTAAACACAGTTGTACTACTGCGTTAATCAATATAGTCGAAGACATAAGGCAAGATATAGATAATGACAAGGTGACACTGCTTACCTTGTTGGATTTCTCTAAGGCTTTTGATACTGTAAACCATGATATTCTATGTGGTAAACTTAGGAACATGTTTCGGTTTTCTTCGTCTTCTGTCAAGTTGGTGTATTCATACCTTAATGACAGATATCAGGCAGTTGTCGCAAACAATTCTGTGTCCGACTTCCTTCCCTTGTGCAGAGGTGTTCCACAAGGCTCGATTCTGGGTCCGTTATTTTTCTCGATGTACATCAATGACCTTCCCTCGTACGTACTCAATTGCTCCATTGTCATGTATGCTGATGATGTTCAGGTGCGGAAAAGCTTCCCACTAGGTCTTCTTGATAATAGTGCTAGTGAAGTGAATGAAGATCTACATAGAATTCTGTGCTGGTCGCGATCAAATGGTCTTTGCCTTAACCCAGAAAAATCGAAATGCCTAGCTATTTCAAGAAAGCAAGTAGATACATCTTATTTTCCTGTTATATGCCTCAACAATAGACCCATTGAGTTTGTAGATTCTGCGAAAAACCTCGGCTTAATATTTAACAAAACACTTACTTGGAATAACCACATTCGTCTAACTCTTGGTAAGTTATATGGATGTCTTCGAATGCTTTGGACAACACAAAAAATTACCCCCTTGAAAACAAGAATGATTCTTGCCAAAACCCTACTCATTCCAATCATGTTATTTGGCTGTGAACTTTTTTCAAATTGCGATTATGAGCACAAGCGTAAGCTTAAGGTAGCCTATAACAGTATTGCGCGTTATATCTATGGACTGAGGCGATATGATCATATTTCCGCTTTTTCCAAATCAATACATGGACTTAGTCTTGAGAACCTCTTTAAACTGAGGACTTTAACCTTGCTTCACGATGTAATGAAAACACGTCAACCTTCTTACCTTTTTAATAAAATTAGTTATTCGTGCGATTCGGCTGTGGAATTCTCTTCCCCGATCTATTCCAATACTGAGCTGTCCAACGCTGTTCAAAGGGAAACTTAGGCAATACTTAGAGGCACTTTAATGATGATGATTTAATGATTTAATGATTTAATTATTTAATTATTTAATTGTACATATTCGTTCAAATTATTATTTCTTTACATATATTTTACTTTTGTTATTTTTTTCTTACAATAATGAATTATTTATTTTAATTGTTGTTATTTTTGATTTTTATTATATTTAGTAGCACATAATATGTATGTACATAATATTTTACAGTGAAGCTTGCACAAATTTAAAAGATATGTATCTTACTGTGTAAGTCTAATACAAATAAAGATTTGATTTGATTTGATTTGATTTAATTTACGTTATTGTCATTGGAAGTTGATGGACTGTTGTTGGAGATTGGGGATTGGGTTGGTAAAGAACAGTTGGGGTGAGTACCGGATGCAGGGATGGGGCTAGTTGAGAGCGGGGTATCAGATAGTAATTTGAACGAAACGCGGTTACGTTGGTTATTTTTTGGTGCAGTTTCGGGAGGGGTTGGGACAATGATAGGAAGGGGATTTGGTCGGTGTAATTGTGGCGAGAAATAAAGTAATGTTCCCGTTTTAAAGCTCCAATTAGGGTTGAATTTGGACAACGAACTAGGTAAAGCAGTCTTATGGTTAAGGTTATTTAAAATAGGCTTATTTTTAAACTTGGAATTATATTTAGGGCTAGGCTTAGAGTAAGGTTTAATAGGATTTGTATTTAACTTATCGGTCCAGCGCAACATCTTCATTTTTCCAACAGCAAGAATTTGTTCCGGCGATTTTGGAAAAAGCCAGCTATATTTCGATGGAAGGTCGATTCTGAAGCAGCCAGTAGTTTTCTTTTCGCAATTAAGGGGAGAGATGCAATACTGTTGTTAGAACATAGTACGTAGCCAGGGCTCATCGACAGTTCGTGGAGCGCCAGTGATTAGGTAGGAAGTAGATGTGGGTGGTGTAGAGTGATTAAGTCCTTTAAGTTTAACAACTCGGTTGTTCCATTCTGAATCAGTCCAGGTTGCGCCCAGTCTGGATATAGTCTTTTCGACGGGAGCAGGTGATCCGGTTGTATCGAGTTGAGAAGATGTAGGAGACGGAGCAGGATCAGTCGAGTCGGTTTGAGAAGTAGCAGCAGGTGGATCAGCTACTAACGGTGAAGGAGTATCACCATCGGTTGCATTGAGTTGAGAAGATGTAGGAGACGGAGCAGTATTAGTCGAGTCGGTTTGAGAAGTAGCAGCAGGTGGATCAGCTACTAACGGTGAAGGAGTATCACCATTGGTTGCATTGAGTTGAGAAGATGTAGGAGACGGAGCAGGATCAGTCGAGTTGGTTTGAGGAGTAGCAGCAGGTGGATCAGCTACGTACGGTGAAGGAGGCGTAGAGTTCGTGACGAGCAGTTCCTCGTGTAAAGACTTATTGAAAGTTGGCTGACTGTCGTGGGATATTAACTCCATTTTACTGGAGGCGAACTTCAGTTCATCCAGAATTTTGTTGAAGGCGAGTTTGGTTGAAACTGATTCGCCAATAAGGGAGTGTAATTTAGATTCTATCGTGTCCATGCGTTACAGGTGATCAGCCGTTTTGGTAGCGAGAGAGTTGATTGAGGTAATTTGGGTTAATAGCGACTTGTTGATGAGTGTCTTATCTTTTTCTAAAACTTGGGTCAGATATAGCTTTAACTCATCGAATTGGGAGTTTGTACTAGCAGCGGAGCACGTTATTTTTGACATCTCGGAGCTCAGAAATATTTTGGTAAGAGTGTCTTTGTTTTTTTTTGTGTTGGATTCACTGAGCACTGAGAAGAGTTTCTCGAGATTTTTAAACTTTGATTTGCAAACTTCGGTTACGCGGTCGACCGAATTGCTGAGATCGTCCACGCATTTGGTAAGCTCATCCAGTTTAGAAAGTTGAGCCAAGATTTGTTTCGATGCGGATTCAATAACAGTAAACTCTGAACTGGACGAGTCATTGTGGCACTCTATCGCGAGGAGGATGTATGACATTGTAATATTTCGGCATTCGTCGCAGAAAAACTAGAAGTTCGAGAATTCTTTAATGTAGCGTTGCACGCTATCTTTTCAGAACTGCTGACGACAACAGCACAGTTGGTATTACCGCACACTTGTTCCATTTTTATAAATTGCACTTTATAAACCGTTTGTGAGTCGATGATGTAAGAGCGCGTCAGCGATATATTTGCATGTAGGTAAAATAAATTTGGCGACAGAAGGAGGTCAATTATTTATTGCACAAAACAGAAGTAGCAGTAATAAGCGAATTTAAGGAAATGGAAATGAAATGAAAAATTCGCGGAGCGAGTTTAAAGCACGTCTTAACAGATCGGCGGTCACTTTCAAAAATAAGACCAATACTCCGCTGTCAGGCAGAATGAACCATTCAATTTAGATGATGATAGCCAAAACTCCCATCCACCTGATCAAAACGAAGTGAGGATAGCAGAGCTATTTATAGCAGGTGGAGATGACTTGGTAGTGAGCATACACCAACTTATCTCTAAGATTTTGTCAGATAAAAGTATATCAGATAATTCTAATCTCAGCATCGTGTGCCCCTCAACTGCTCCAATTACAGAGACATCGGTTCCCAACATCACCTACAAGATCTTATCTGCCATATTGTGTCAACGCCTGAAACCTTTCGTCAACAACCTGATTGGCCCCTATCAGTGCAGTTTCAGGCCAGGAAAGTCCACCATAGATCAAATCACACTTAAGCGGATCCTAGAAAAAGCACAAGAAGCTGCTCCATCAAGGTCAGTAATGACCTCATCGAGACCTTCGATATCAAAAAAGGACTCAGACAATGTGACGCGCTTTCTGGCGACTTCTTCAACATCATACGTACGGCTATTTAGTATTTAAATTTTTATATTGGGGTGTCCATATTTGCAAAGCATATTCGAGGTGAGGTTGGACAATATTGTTATAAAGTGAGAGAGTGACATAAGGCGCAAATTCATAGTCAGCTCACGAATAGTGCCTGCAGCCGACTTTAGTTACAGCCGGCACTAAATAAAAAAGCCGTCTTCGTTATTCATCTATACATTTTTGCCTGGGTATAAGTTAGTATCGACTTTGGAGTGTTTTGTAAAGTGATTTGAATGAACAAACTCAAACGTCAAAATAGTATGAGAGAAATTTAAAGCCGAATCTAATTATTTAAAGTGACGTTTGGCTCATTTTAAATTTCGAGCTGGCTATAAGTTTAAAGTCGATTATAAGGTGACTATGAATAGCAAAAAGTACATTTTAGGTTATGTAGGTGAATAAATTCTTTTATGAATCTGCGCCAATAATTTAGAGTAACTGAACTAAAGGTTCTCAATACTTACTATACAGGGTGGTCCGTTTTGGGATACAGATATTTTGGAATCTGATTCATTGATTCATGTTATGAAACAATTTTGAACACCCACTGCGTTACAAGGTGTTCCTTCAGAGAAGTAGGTACCAACAGTTATTCTATTATAACTTCTAGTCTATTAAACTTAGAGAAACCAAAGTAAGCTCGTTTCATAGACAATTGGTTTATGTTAAAAAACTTTTACCATCCGTACTTTCATTTTCGAGAATTCGGTCTTCAAACACAGATTTTTTTAATTTCTTCTAACCAATTTTTGGCAAATCGCATTTATCTCGAGAAAATATGCTTTTAATTATTATTATTTTCATGCGCCATAACGTCACCTACAAATTAACCATACAATGTTTTACCTGTGGCTTACAGTTTTCCTGGTACTAGTCTGATGGACGACACGACAATAAACTTAACCTAAACTATTTTAATCTAAACTTATATAACCCAGATTGATCAATGTCCTGATACATCCTTAGATCGCAAACGAAACTAATGTTTATCCGTTTAACCAGATACTCAGCAATCGAATCAATCACATGTCAGGGCTTATCTTTACCTAGCCTTATTTAACCTAAACGTTGGCCACAATCGTATTTTTCTCTGTTATATCTGTTATCATTGCTTTTACATATCTTTTTCAGGTATGCAGACGCAGTATCCCAGGTTCATATAGGATTCATCCATCAGTTGCCCTTCTAGCACAATGGTAGATGATACATACATAGGTACATTTGTTGAATCTGATAAATAGCCATGTGCATCCAGACATAAAAATGTTTCAGGTAGTATTCTACATACATATATATGTATATCCACTCTCTAGTAGTCAAGTGTATTTCTGAAATACGTAGGGTTAGGGTAAAATAAACCTGAAATAAGTTAATTTTTAGTAACCTTTGCTGACCATGAAAAATGATTTCGGACAAGATCTAAAATGGATGGGCTGAAGTTCCACCAAACTGGACTCGCATAAGTCAAAATTGGATAGATGAATGCTTGTTAACATTTATTATGATCTTTACATTGGAGCTATTAAAGCTTTATTTAGCAAACGCGAAGCAATGGCGCAAATCATAGTCAGCCCATGAATAGTGCCTAAAGCCGACTATAGTTACAGCCGGCACTAATAAAAAAAGCCGGCTATAACTTTTCGTTATTCATAAACACATTTTTGCCTGTGTAAGTATTAGTTAGTATCGACTTTGGTATGTTTTCGTAAAGTGATTTGAACGGACAAACCCAAACGTCAAAATATTATATGAGAAATTTAGACCCCTATTACGGTTAGCGAATCGAACGTTCGATTAGAGACGAACTCCCAGGCGAATTTCTGCTGTCGAGGTATTACGGTTTGCGAACGTTTTCATTCGCTAAGAGAATTCAGGGCTGTCTGAGGAAAAACTTCAAATGTCAGAAAGCAGAATTGTTTTGATTGTTTGTGAAATAAACTGCAATTTAATTTGAGATACAATTTTAAATTGATTTCGGTGGTTAAAGAAAATAAAATTATTATTTGTGATGATTTGTCCCAGAATTTCACGTCTCTAAGAACGTTTAGTTACTTTCGCAGTTTCAGAGTTCATACACTGGCCGCGTCTCTGGTCAACACATCACCGGACTGTGGAAAGCAAAGCAAGAGCAAGTAGAAAAACTATTATCCAAATTCTACAACGATGCCTTATTATCAGGAGCACTTGGAAAAGATCCTAAATTATTCCATCCAGGGAAACCAGTTACACCATCACAAATATTGTACTAATGTTGTGTTTATTTAAAAAAAAGAAATATATTGTTCTATAATTGTTTGGTAAATACATAAATGTATAGATATGTGTATTCAATGACATCAGAAGGAATGCCTAGGGTAGCAAGATCTTTGGTTTCCATTGTTGGTTTTATCTCGGAAGAAAATTCTCCAATGGGCGACTCATTTCCAGATGTTGATCACGTCTTTTAGTTCTTGCATCTTTCCTTGGTGATTTTGGTTGCTTTCAAGTATCTATTCTTTATTCACAATTTCCTGGAGAATGTCAACAGGTCCTTCTTTTAATTCTGGCAAGTGGATGTTGAATTTTTGCCAGTTTTACTCGACCGACTCCATCAACACAACGATTTTTCAAACTGGCGAGGATGGTTTTTAAAAGATTGAGATACTTATTTCAACACATTATTGTTAACTCATTACACTCATTACACTGTTGCACTACCTAGTCACCAGAAAATTCGACTGATTTTGACAGAAGAAATTGATTTCTAGTCGAACGTTCGCTAACCGTAATAGAGTGAAGTCACAATTCGCCTAAACTCTGACATTTGAGTCATATCAAATCTCGGCGAGTCGCTAACTGTAATACGAAATAGTTACATTCGCCAACTTTTTCGTTGGACTCGCTAACCGTAATAGGGGTGTTATAATCGACTCTAATTATTTAAATTGACGTTTGTCTCATTTTAAATTTCGAGCAGGCTATAAGTTTAAAGTCGACTTTAAGGTGACTATGAATAGCAAAAACGATATTTTAGGTTTTGTGGGTGAATAAATTCTTTTATTGTCGGCTTTATCTGACTATGAATTTGCGCCAATGTATTTAAAATCTAGTTAAATGTGGCTACTTACGGATTAAGAAAAAAAACATTTAAATAATTCTTAGTAAAGGCCCTCCTCGAACTAGCAAATTATTCTTAAGTCTGAAACAAAAATAAAACGAAGGTTTTCTTTCTATTTTTAATGCTTTATTTGAAATCTAAAATAATTTTGAATAATATGTATTTGCAATTTCTTTTTGTATATTTTTGCAATAGATATTTTGTCTATAATAATAATAATAATAATAATGATAATAATAATAATAATAATACAATATATATTTTCTTTCTTTATATTCATAATGATAATCATAATAATAGTAATAAAGATTAAAGCAGAATCAATATATTTGAAAAATAAAATAATTTCAATTTGCAAAGCATTTTTTTCCTCGAGGAGTTCAACACTATAACACTAGGCAATGAGCAGAGTGTCCTTCCATTTTCGATGAATGTTAGCCTTCCAAAAATATAGAAAGTATCATAGCTATTGCCAATGTTGTGTAGACTAAGATTTGAAAAGTTTAAAAAATAGAAGATATTTTGTTTTTTTGTTCACATTCTGTTTATCGTTGTACCCATTGGAGTACATTACATATAGTATAGTAAGTGTATGTAGTATATGAGTACATATGTATTTGTATATATTTTCTTTTTGTCTACTATTATTCGCTGCAGGATCCTACGATTCAGTATGTATGTTTTTATTTGTTAAAATTTTAAAAAAGATTTAGTTTATATTTTGTGATTTCTTAAGTGGGATTGAATAAAGTATAGATCAATATTTACTGAACTCTAAGCATATTCATTTGAGGGGCGCTGCATCTCCTTACTGGCGAGTGTAGTGTAAATTTATTTTGTTCTACTTTCCAAAAATACAATATTGTTCCTGTGTCAAATAGATTCTACAAGTTGTGTATTTTATTAGTGTTTATGTACTTTAGTGAATGTTTTCTTTACTTCTACTCAGCAAAAATACGAAAATAGACATGAAAATCCCTGAAAAAAAAAAATTGTTTGATCCAAAGGAAGAGTGCAAAGAAAACCAGCAAACAAATAAAACAAAACAAACAAAAAAATGTGAAGTTGGGAATTAAATTAATTTGGATATAATCATTTGTCTTCCTTACATTTTTCATATTGGTAACTTTACTATATTCTAGTATAATAAACGAAATATAAATTTAACAAAAGTTTTTACAATTTTCCTCATGGTATTTGAAAATGAATAAGTGTTAACCGTAGCAATGTCCTCTACTAAATGATTTGTGGTTTTCAGTGTTAATTAATTGTCCGCTGACATGGAACTGATGTCATCGTTGATAGCTAGAACTTGCTTGATGAAATCCTGGTCGGTAACGACCTCAGCTAAGGATATGCATAGATCAAGAAGATCAGATTTGATCATATTCAACTGCGGTGCTAATTTTTCCAAATGCGCAATAACATTTTCGGGGATCTGAAAAGAGAGAATTTAATTATGTTTTAATATTAATACTTATGTCCGATTTCACAGTGAGAGCTTAAACCTCAATTGGAGCTTAAGCTACGATTTAACTCGTTTTGATGTTTCACAGTGCCGGCTTAAGGGGTAAACCCCACTTAAGTATTGATATAACTTAAGCCCCCGATTTTAGTGGCTTAAGTATTGGCTTATTTTCTCTTTTTTATTTATGATTCGGATGACATTTTTTTTTATTCATTTTATTTAATTTGGTACTCAACGATGGTAAATTAAGAACCATACGAATGATCTTTGAATACATACATATGTATATTTTTATTTTTTTTATTCCTGGAAATATTGTATGCGTCTTCTTCTTCTTTTCTCCCGATTCGTATTGTTTTTTTTTTTTTTAAATCATTGGACACGGAAATGAAAATCAAATTTCGTTTGACATTTAATCAGTTTATAATCAGTTTTTTCATAAATAGTTCACAATGACACTAAATGTGTGACTTAGCTAAGCCAAACATTTTAAATGACTGTGAAACCCGAACAACTTAAGC
Source organism: Brachyopa scutellaris (assembly GCA_949775065.1). Lineage (NCBI taxonomy): Eukaryota > Metazoa > Arthropoda > Insecta > Diptera > Syrphidae > Brachyopa > Brachyopa scutellaris. The sequence goes on from OX459112.1 coordinate 110,428,035, forward strand.
CAAAACTTAAGCTTTGCGTTCTACTTAGCTGAGCTACGTCTTAAGCTCCCACTGTGAAATTGGGCATTAGGGTCATTGTAAAGTCGAAGATAAATGCCTACTAAAATTTAATTTATGGTCGGCAGGAACGTTTCAAGGTGGCTGACTTTTTCTTTCAAGTAACAACAAAAAAACATTGTAACTCGTTTTAATTTGATTTCATTTAGATTATAAAGCAAGACACATTTTATCCTACAAATGGCAACGCTGGTTATATAGCGGTTGGATAGATTTTTGTGGAGACTTTGAAATGCCATTTTAGTCTACAGAAAAGACCAAAACAAACATGAGTTAAGCGCAAATTACAAACTAGGTTTAACGTATTATTTCTGACTATTTCAATATTGTTGTAAGGTCTTTTCTTTGAGTTATCAAATGCAATACAAATCCAATGAACTTTAAGCTAGTGTCTGCGGACAACCTGTAACTACCACATCTCTACACCTTTTCATACACACCTTATTTGGATTCTTGAAAACGTTAAACATAAATTTAACTTTAATGCGCTGATCATTTGGTCCATCGTAGAACATTGTGAACTGTGCCTCATTACAATTGGGCATGAGTGGCAAATATATACCGGCCAACACCCTACCTTTGGCATCGCGTGCCAATAGTGAACGGAAGTTGTAAACTAAATTCCTGCGCACTGTCACATCGATTGCCGTCAAGTAGGGATGTTCCACAAAGACCAGTGATGTTTTATAGGTCTGATCTTGATCGCTACGAGTTTCACGTTCCATCCATTCTACGTATTTATTGCTGTGCATGCTGAAATTGTAGCAATAGTCCCGCTGGCAATGCTGCTCGTTGGACTGTGTAAACCAACCTAAAAGTACATTTATAAATCAAAATAAAATTACATTTAACGTTTAAGAAAAGCCGGCCTACCTGTATGAGGATACATTTGATCTTCCATTACTGTGACCGCCCGGGCGACATGATAGCCTGGATCTAAAATCATAATACCACGACGTCCGCCAATTGATAAACGCATAGCCACCATTGCGTGTTCTTTTTCAACATTAGCGTCTGGTGAGTTCAAGCCGCATTCTTCGCTCGAATCAATATAGTCGCGCAAAGCTACTACATCCTCCTCACATGATACAATGTACATATACCTGGCCAGAATCGGAAAGATCTCCGTAATCCTCACCATAATCTCCATGGCCAGACTTACGCACATATGATGGCGGCGATTTAGCGGAATATCGTAGAACTGGAAAAATGATTTCAAGTCCGAGCGGCGTGTCTTCTTGAACGCCTTGTGGAAATCAACAAACAAATGTATAGTATCGTAATGTGTTTCTTCCAGCATATGGTGAAGTTTTGCTTCAATGAGGGCATTTAGGTCTTCATATTGCCAAACGTTATCAAAATCAAGAGTTCCCTTTATGTCCGATGCCCAATCGGGCAACGGTAATGGATGACCCAACGGCCAAATACCATTGGTTTGATTAAATGCAGTTAGATTATAGCTATCGTCGCCAGCCCACCACTTGTCCTTCTCCTGGAGCGGTTGCTTATGAAATTGTGATTGTGGTTGCTTTTGCTGCTGTTCCTCCAAGAGCTTAAGGATGCTTCTGCATCTATCTGCATCGGCGAATGATGATGCTGCAGTTAATGTCACATTGTCAATGATTTTATTGCTACGATATGACGTTTGCCCGGATGCTGCACCAGAAATATCCTGTTTAGAGATAGTTTCAACATCTGCCTCGTCGTTCTTTGCATTTGCATCATTTCCATTATTATCATCATCATCCTCGTCTTCGTTATCATCACCATCATCATCATCGTCGTCGTCATCATCATAATCGTTGTCCACGATTTGACCATTTTGGACAACAGCCCTGATATGATCCCGTGAAAGATTACATGTTGTCTCCGGATCGGCGGAAATCGATTCAGTATGAGTTGTAGTCAATCCAACTGATCCGACGACCGATCCAATAAGTTGACATCCCAAGCTGGTTTCGGCGAGTCAACTTGGCCATTCGGCGCCCCAACGACCAACCGTTGGCACATAGCCACTTTCGCAATCATTTATAGAAGCGTCTAACTTAATTTTGTTGGCTCTTAATGAAGAAATTCCTGGAGGAGTTGCGGAGGCAGCGGTCGCAGTAAATGTTTGATACGCAGCACCGTTGCTTGAATTTAGACCAATCCGGCCCTGCACCGTCTTGAACAAGCCCGGCTCGTCTGCAGTTGTCGATAAGTTTTTAGAACGCTCTATAAAAAAAATGATAAATAAATATAAAACGTCAATGGAATTTAGATAGTTGTGGAGAGTTTGTTGTAAGAAGGGTGGCAAGTGCGTTAACTATTACCTAAAGAAACAGAAAGTTATGCCAAGAAAGGCTCCACGATGAATCTACTACCGTCTGATAGACGGGTGCCACAACCCTGACCCTCGAAATTAGTAACAATCATACTATCTTATAACAAACACTTCACTAACAGGACATAGTTTTTTTTTATTATGTTGTAGGTTGGCGGAAATTTTATACACACCTACCACTGTGGCATATTTATATGGTTATGGTTTGTTGATAATAAAAACCATTTCCGTAGTGTTCAGGTAGGTACTAGTTTTATTCGAAAAATTCTTGTTCAAAGACGAATTTAAACGTGATCGAAACCTTCACTTTCATAGAGCATTAAATGTAGTTTTGAAGTAACTACATAGCTAAATGTGATTGATTTGAATAAGGTGCATACTTATGTGGGTACATATGTACATATCACAGTAGGTGTGTTTGGTAACCTGTTAATTTACGTAAATTGACATCCAACTGTCAAAAATCAAGAGAAGAGAGAGCCAAATGACAGTGTCAAAAAATGTCCCCCCTTGCAAAATCGTGCTAGATCTTTTTCATGGAGTCACCGAGGCACATCCTTTAAACAGCAATCTGACAATTTGTGAAATGTCAATCACTTCCAGTTATTAAAAGACAAGAATATACTTATTTGCACCGACAGCCTTTCTACAATTTCCGCCATTCAAAACATCAGCAATACAACACCGATAATTGAAGGGATCAGGGATAACCTAATCACAAACAAAAGCCGGCTTAAAATCATGTGGGTTCCTGGTCATGCTGGAATAACAGGAAATGAGCAAGCCGCAACAACAGAACCTGTTATCACTTTCTCTACGTACAACAAAAAGGACCTTCAATATAAACTGAAAACCTTGTGAAAAAAAAATAAGACAGAATATGTGGAAGGAGTACACCCATCATTACTCATCAATCAACCCTCAAGCGGAAATGGCCTCATACTCACCTAACTGTCCAAAAAATATGATCAAATGCTTTCTACGACTCCGCATGGGCCACACAAACCTTACACACAGTAATCTACTATCTAGAACTGTTCCACCAATTTCCTACTTTTGCCAAAACAATTCCATTCTCTCCCTGAAACATCTACTTGAATGCCATAATATCAACCACACAGTCAAAAACATCTCCACACTCCACTTGCCGATCTTTTAAAAACTCCAACTGAAACTAATATAAGAAATGTATATAAGATACTTGTAACTCTAAAAATTAACAACTTTATTTAAAAACTAACCCCTTTCTTTTAAATCTAGCCGACAGCCATGGTAGCTAGTGCTATATATATAAGATATTATAATGTAATTAATTACTTTATAATAAATAAATAATAATAATATGTAATAATAAAAGAAAATTAGTTTTTCGTGAAAATATTCAATAGTTAAAAAAGAAGAAGAGATGATTTTCCCCCACTTTTACTATTTGACAGATGTGCCATTTGTGTTAATAAAAGTAAACAAACACACATAGTATGTACCTATATTATGTTAAAGTGCTTTGTTGAGTTTCCAAAAATTCTTTATCTTGATTAGGATAGTAATCGAACGAAAAACAAATTCTTTATTATTTTAGCCAATGCAGTTAGCCAATAGCTAGGCTCATTAATTTTAAGATTATCGTGTAATTTTAATAACTAGGTAATAAAATATAACACATAATAATAATTTATTATGAACAACAGGTTCAGGAGAATCCATCGATTAGTAAACAAAACATCCGCCGGAAAAAAAAAACATGCTTACAATGTCCACTTGATTGAATGAATCATACTCCAGATATGTACCGACGTAACTATACCTACACACATATGTATATGTACAATATTGGGGACTCTTTCATCGTCATTCATCCAGAGGAGGCGTGATTTTCGATTCGTAGAAAATAAAATTACTAACTGTGAAATCTGTATACATACATATGTAACATATGTAGCGTAAACAAATAGAAATACCAATGGATACGTTATGTACATCTAGTCATTTTCGCGTAACAAGTCCATATATGCATGTACATACATACAAACATATGTTTATACATATGTACATTTGAACATACATACAAACCGAAAGAACATTTTACTAGCACGATATAAAATGATGCTTATCTGCAAATATCTTTTGTGTTGTCAGCTGGAAGCGTTTGATTTTAATGATGCGCCATAGTTATATTTATAACTGCAATTGGGGGTTCATATGTAGATATGTATGTAGTAACAATAATAAGTTTCGATTATGCGCATAGATGCAAATGAAAACAGAAAAAAGAATAGGAAGACGGACACTGTACAAAAACTACTAGATGGGTTGATTGTTATCTATTTTATTTCAAATATAAGGTGTTTTCGGGGGCTACGGCTCCCACAAGTACTACCTACGGTAAGCTAAAAAACCGTTGGACAGTGATACTTTCCATCTTTTCGCGGTAAATCTTAAAAACTGCTTGAGATAATGAAGAGATAACCTAAGGGTCTTAACTGTTTGTATAGGGTGCACTAGCCACTTAAATATGTGGATTCTATCTTAACCAAATGGGAACAACTAAAGATGACATTTTATGAGAAGTTCCTGCCCCATGGGAAAAGGGAAATTACATCATCTGAAGAGATCGCCCATGAGCCCTGACGCTTTGTTGTGCACCAAATGTTGGATGTACCGGAGCGTATAGAATGTAGAAACCATGTCATCAAGTATTCCCTCTAGACGTTGTTTTCTTTTTTCAATTATTTATAACGGAGTAAGCGGGTCCAAAAGTTCCGAAAGTTCCATCAAAGCCGTGAAACCGAAAGATAGCCGTGTAGGCCCTGTGAAATAAGGCGATCGAAGAATTAAAAGACCGTGCGGTATTATTTCATTTCTGTTATGTCGTGTAATGTATGATGTATCTATCTCGCTCTACTGCTGTGAATACTCAGAGACCTTAACTAACCGGATGTCAACAGTCGATCAGTAACCAGCGAGCATTCAATACCGTAGTACATATTCGAGAGCTTACAGTATTAATAAACATATATATATATACATATATATATATTTAAATATATAATAGTATATATTATTACTGCGTTTTATTTCATTTACGATACAACAAGTGGCGACGAGGATAAAAACAAGAAAAAAAAAATAACATAAACGAACGTCAACAGCATAACTTCAGCCACAAAAACGAAAAAAAAAAACAAACACGTGGTGGTGCTACATTGCGCGCGGGTACTCGTACAAATATACATATGTACATACATCGGTGGACACAGGAGTGTAAAGAACAGTATACGCCCAACTGATTTAAAACAGATAAGTTTAAGAAAACATACGTAATACATAGTCAGTGAAATAATTGTAGAATTAATATGGTTAATGAACCTCAAGTACAACAAGTGCTTGTGCAGTCACTTCAAACACCGTTTTCTATTGAACCATATGAAAAAAATATAAAATGGAGTCGCTGGGTAGACAGATTTGAGACAGCGATCGCTCTATTCGACCACCCCAACGAAAAAAAAGTTCAATTACTCCTCCACTACATGGGAAGTGAAGCGTATAACGTACTGTGTGATAAAGTGGCACCAGAAAAGCCGGCAACCAAATCTTATGCTGAAATCATCAAAACGTTGAAGGAGTTCTTCGACCCAACCCCAAATGAGATTTTGGAAAACTACCGTTTCCATTTAAGAACACAACGGGACGATGAAACATGTGAAGAGTTTCTAAATGCGTTAAGACGTTTATCGATAGATTGCAAGTTTGAGGCTTACCTACAAACCGCTTTACGAAACCAATTCGTGTTTGGCCTCCGAAACCAACGCATCCAAAATCGACTTCTAGAAAAACAAGAGCTCACACTAGCGTCAGCGTTAGACATCGCTAAGGCCGTCGAGGTGTCAGAAAAAGGCGGAGCAGAGTTACATAAAGAAAAAGAATTAACATCTGATGTGAATTTCGTAAAAGAGAAAACGAAAAAGAAAAAAAATACCTACGATGTCAAACCGACAAGAAATGTGACATCAACCAAATTGTTATGTTTTCGGTGTACCAGTACTGAGCATTTAGCAAACAGGTGCAAATATATTAACACAGTTTGCTCGTACTGCAACACAAAGGGACATCTACAGAGAGCTTGCTTTAAGGCGAGACGAAAGGAAGGCGGAGCAACAAATCAATTGGAAGAAGCAACCGATACGGATGACATTCGGGTGGATGAAATTTGCCAAATATCAGATGAACTATTACAAATCGAAGACCCATCTAAGGTAACACTTCGTTCCAAAATGTGCTGTGAACTCATGATTAATAACATTCCTCTTATTTTCCAAATAGATACCGGATCACCTGTAACTGTTGTCGGTTTGGCAGACGCAAAGAAACATTTTGGCGATCTACAACTACAAAAAAACGACACGGAGCTGGTGAGTTATTGTGGAAAGAAATTAGAGTGTTTCGGATTCGTAGATGTCAATGTTCAAACGAAGGCAGATGTGAAACAACTCAAAATGTATATTGTTCGATCGCAACGAAACCCACTGCTAGGTCGTGAATGGCTTCGACAAATTAATATAAATTGGAGCCAACATTTCGAAAAACATTTAGACACTGCAATGCTTATTCAACACAACAAAGCTGAACTAACAGTTATCGAAAAATTGGTCAAGAAATACGCCCGAGTATTTTCCCAAACAACAGGAAAAATCACAGACATACAGGCACGGCTACACGTAAGAGAAAATGTTACACCGGTTTTCTGTAAGGCTCGCCGCGTTGCATTTCCTTTAATTAAAGCGGTGGAAGATGAATTAAATAAATTGGTGGAAAACGATATTTTGGAAAAAGTGGCGACGAGGATGGGAAGAAGTAAATGAGGTGCCAATTGTTTCTGAGCCGTCTATTGAATCGACAGCAGGTGCAGGGGGTTCAGGTAAGGAAAATAGTCAGGAAGAGTTAAGGAGGTCGGGAAGAATACGGAACAAACCAGATAGATGGGGATACGAGAAAATGTAACTTGCAATGCAAATGACTCTTTCGTACATATCTAAATAAGGATCGATGATTTGGAATTATGTTTAACATAAAATTTTGTTTCTTAGTGATATATATATATATAAATTATAAATGAAAAAGTATGCATCTTGGTTAATATAGAATTATATTCTCATAAATTTAATTTCCTGGGCTGGAAGAGCTGTTAATGGTTAATATTAATTGTTAATGGAATTTATCATGGATTATGTTTAATACAAAATGTTTTTCATATTATTATTACTTTACAATGTTCTCTTAGTGATAGCATACTGAATTAGTTATGAATTATTATGGATTATGTTGTAGATAGAATTCTATTATCATGAATTTAATTTCCTTGGCTGGAAGAGCTGTTATGTCGTGTAATGTATGATGTATCTATCTCGCTCTACTGCTGTGAATACTCAGAGACCTTAACTAACCGGATGCCAACAGTCGATCAGTAACCAGCGAGCATTCAATACCGTAGTACATATTCGAGAGCTTACAGTATTAATAAACATATATATATATACATATATATATATTTAAATATATAATAGTATATATTATTACTGCGTTTTATTTCATTTACGATACAACAATTTCTCAATCGCGGCCATATGTAATTTTTAAAATTAATTTTGAAAGCGTGGCGTACAGAATCATCCGCGGACTAAATTTGATGCGCACCCTGGACGTGGAGAAATATCGAAGTGCCATCGATAGTTCTCAATAGTTGGTTTTATACTTATATCGATAGTTTTTTCTCTTAAGGGTAACAAATAAAAAAAGTTAAATGCACCATATTAAAAAAAAACGTCTCTCACCGAGAGAGATTAGATTCCACGTTTAAAAGAAACCCGCTACAGCTTTTTAGGTTCAGACACCGTAAAATGCATACCTACCTACGTATAGACAGAAAGAATTGAAAGACCAAGTCCTATTTCTACGTTGCTAACCCATAAAACGGCGAATCCGCTTTTTAAGTTAACAGAAAGACAAATAATAATGCCCCTATTTCTACGCTACTGACTCATAAGACGAGGAATCCCCTCTTTAAGTTAAATCCATTTTGATAGTTGGCTTATTTGATCGGGTTCCTCTGTGAAGCCTTAAATATACTCCGTTCGTTAGGTATCGACCATGTAAAGAAATTTTGGAAATACTATATGTATTTAAATGGCTATCGAAAGCAATCGATAGTGGTCAAAAAGTATCGATTGTTTTGCATTAAATCGATAGTTCTCCACCTCTAGCGCACCCCTTTACACACAATGTCGTTCATTGGCTTTCAACAAACGATATGACTTTTAATCACAAAAAAACTATTTTCGAATAAAACTTTGATTGACAAAAATTGATTTTATCTTCTTTCGGCGCTTTATGATTAAAGCGTGTGCTAAGCCCCAATACCAATAGATATCTTCATATCACTATTTTAATTTTATTATTTTTTTTTGAACTAAAAATAAAACATCAGTGAAATCTAATCTATGGGTTAAAGTTAGTGAAACAACAGTTTTTCTTCAAATTTAATTCTTCAATAAATATTCGAATAATGTTCTTAAGCTAGGATTACACGATTGACGCTTTGCGTCAATATTTACGCTTTTCTGAACTCCAATGGACATCAATCGTGTAAAGGCACAATTTTTTTACGTCAATCTACGCCAATTTGGTTGACCCCCAGATTGCCCCATCAACCAAAATTTACTCGATTTCGTCAATCGTGTAAATTAATTAATTGAAACACTAGCGTCAACCCACAGCTCAATTTCGTCGAGCGTCAACCACAGGCGTCAATTTTGATCTATTTCGCAGGCAAATTGACATATCTCGTTTATTTTCGTTTCAAAGAACATGTAGTTTTTTTAAAAATACAGTAATGTCTAGCTAATCCGAATTAATTATTGCAAGGGGGTATCCGGATTATCGAATTATACGGATTGGGGAGTACATAGTATGTCATAGGTTGTTTTTTAAAGAAAACAAATCATATTTATCATTCCTTTACATAAAAAATTAAATTAAATTAATTAATTAAATATTTGTTAGCCATTTTCCCATAAAAACTAAAAGAACAATCTGTTGGAATAGAAACTCAGACGCACATGTGTTTAACCAAGTAGAAAAGATAAATACTGCACGTATGAACATGTTCAGATGTATTTTGCATGTCTGGTATGCATATAGAAAGAGTAATGTGACAAAATAACTGTAAGAGCCATCTGCATTCTTAGGTACTTTTTGTAGAACTCGGATTGTAGAATACAAAAATTGAGAATGTTCGGACTGTAGAATACATAATGGTAAAAAAGGGTCAGTCGGATTAACGTGGTATTCGGATTAAAGGTGATTCGGATTAGCGAGACTTTACTGTATTTATTTTCTAGTGTTTTTGAACATGATGAGTGAGGAATTATTCGACGATATTATGCATTCAATTTTCTGGTGTGATGATGCAAGACAATGAAACAACAGTTCAAGAAACAACAGAACAGAAAGTAAAAAAATCGAATTCCAAAGCAAAGCCCAAAGTTGCAATTTCATGGCCGTCTGAAGATGATGAATATATTGCTTCGCAGACTTCTGGTAGGTACTATGATTGATATTGTACATGGTGCCATTCGAAACACTATTGAGAGCGATTTGAAGCTGTCACCAGTAGCTAAAAATCTCAAAGTTACGGCCAAACGCCAAGATGCGTAAATTGACTTTCTCATATTTGTATCTTGTTTCTGAATCGGTTTTACTTTTGCGCGAAATGCATTTGCCTACCAAAATTCGATTTTCACGGCTGAAATATGGTGCTTCATCTTTCAGGAATCCAACACCCTAAATACATGAAATTCATACTTCGCTTTGCGCGGACTCGCTTTGCGCCATTTCGTATTTCACGAGACTTTTCATTCCCTTAAAACCCGCGCAAGCCCAGTGACCAGTGTAAAATGCTGCAAACACGTTCAAAGCAGCTGCTGTTTTTTTTCACTTTGTGACGTCATTTTTTTAAAGATTCTAATCGAAGAAATAAATATATAAATTTATTTAATTCATTTGGCACTAATGACAGCGAGCGTCAATTCGATTGAATTAAAAAAGAGTCAGTCGTGTAAACGGTCCGATTTTACGGTTGACGGTTGACCATTTTTTTTAAATTGCGTCAATCGATATTTTGGTTGACGTTGATAAAATTGACGCTTTTAAGTCAATCGTGTAAATGGGGGAAAACATCTATTTACGCTTCTATCAAAACTACATCAATCAGGCGTAAATCTATTGACGCTAGATTTACGCTTTTGCGTCAATCATGTAATCCTAGCTTTACGAAGCTTGAACTAATTTTGTGGCAGTTCATTTGTGGTGAATAAAACTGTTGCTTTGAGTGGTTCGTAAACTTAAGGCTTAAGATTTTTATTCATTTACAAAACATTTTCAGAACATTTTTCCATGAGTTCTTATTGAAGACTGATACCACTTTTACTAACATGATAAAAGCATCTTAACTAAAGATCTAAATTACAACAATGCAGAACATTGATACGCTAGTATGTACGTCGAATAAAATCCATGGGAGTTACAATTATTGTTTTAATTTTGAGTTAAATCTTGAATAAATAAATAGATAAATTTATCAGACACATAATAGAAGAGCTGAGGTAGAACTATAATTCTTTAACTATCCAAATACATATATTGCAATTTACAAGGTAGGTATGGCATAATTCAATTTAAATGATTAATTATCTCGCGAACACATACATACATAGGTATGTATGTATGTAGGTATAATTATCATTATGTACATAATTGGAAAACTAAGTGAAAAATATTTATGGCTACAATCATAGTTTGTATTGTACTATCAACATCAAGGCCTCCTCGCAAAATCTTATCTACAAACATATCATATACATAGGTACCTACATAATACGAATTACTAATCTATGAATGCTTGTATGCATGTACATTCATATATGCGTGATATTGACGTGTTTTCTATAAAATTGCCAACTTTGCAACAAGTGTTTCTTAGAAAAACAACAAAAAAAAAAACCTTTTTAATCACGTTATTGCTTACTTGTCCTCGTGCCTCTTTGCACTAATTATGTAATACATATTAGAACCCATTAGTGCATATGGTCCGTTTAAACGGACGTCATCTAAATGTAAACTTGCACTGTTTTCTCTGCATAGAGTCCGATTAAACGGACACACTCATCTACTCATAAAAACAGAAAATGTTCTGATTTCGTATTTTTTTTTTTTTAAAAAGTGTGTTTTACTGCAAACAAACGACAAAATGTAAAAAAAAAACTTCAAATTAACTTCATGCACTAATGGGTTAAATGGCTCACACCATATCATTCAAATATTCATTTGACGCGCATCGGAGCGTTAGACAAAACATATGGAACAATTTAAAAATGAAAATGGATACGCTATTAGGTAGGTTTTTCTGTTTCATTGAAGGCAAACAACCTGCACTTCCCACTTAACACAAGGCCATACTACAGCAGAACACCTTGCTCGAAATAATGGAAAAAAAAAACAAGTTCACTTACCCATACAACGGCCAAAGCCCCAATATCCAAAATTGTGTTCTCCTCTGCTCCACTCGAATGTAATTTCAATTTTAGTCGTTGATATTTATTAAATTGTCGATGCTTGTTTTGTGTTAAAAATATCTGTTAATGCAATTGTAAATTAACACACTTTTGCTCTGTTTCTAAGAGCAACTTGGTTTCTAAAACTCGAAGTAATCAATTGATTACATACGAACAAATCGATTCGCTTCAAACGCGGCGAATTCGAAATTGTGATCTTGGGTTGTTTTTCTTCTATTTTCTTTTTACACTTGTTTTACACTTTGTCTGAACGCTGTTCTTCGTCAAGCGAATGATCCTAACGGATCAAATGATATGAAACGACTGAATGAATCTCTATGTAAAAGTGATCGAGCCACGTCCGGTATATATACACAAAAGTAGATTTTGCAATGAACGCGAATTATTCACGTGAACACCACTACACATTAATAGTATCAATGAACCGATGGCAAATACTTAGAATATTCTGAGCGTTATTGTGTGCGTTGGCGCTTTGTTTGATTTATTTATTGTTTATACAAAAAAAAATTATTATGTGTATTTATACACATGTACAGTTAGTTATAGATAAGAAGGTAATCGCTGACTGTAGAGAGCACAGCTGATTGCTACGCGAGCGTGAGGTTAATTTTTTTTATGTACAATATCGTAGATACTGGTATTATTTCGTTGGTTTTTTGGTTTTGTTTTTGTTTATCCCAAGTTTGAAATAAAGCCAAAATAAGAATGAAAAACAAAATTAGTCACACTGCACCTTTGCTTGGTTTTTTGAGAACAAAAAGAAGGCCTCAGCTATCGGTCCGTCCGTTGTCCGGTTGTGATCTGAAAATGCAAGCAAAATATGTAACTTTTATAAGCGATTTCAAATTGTTAAAAGTATATATTTATGTATTTATTTATGCACAACACATGTTTGTATGTATTAAGTACATACTTGTCTATATACGAGTATGTTTATACATATGTATGTCGGTAGTAGGCTAGTTAGTGAACGATAATCTAATTTGAGTTGGAAGCAGCTTTCCGTTTGCATTAATTGAATTTATGTGCCAGTAGGTACCTACCGGTATGTTGTGAATGCTAGAACTATGTAATGTATGTACGTACGTATGTATATGTATGTACCTTCATTTTATTTAACGGTTATGCAAAGTAATGACAGCAATTTTATTCAAAGAATCAGAGATAGGGGCAATGACTCACGTGTATATGACAATAATTTATGAATGTACACGTACATACATATGTACATATGTATGTGCTACTTGGGCGCGGACCAAAAAATTACAATTAAGTGAAGGTTAAGTTGTGTGTAAAACACCAAGCGCCATATTGGGCCTATAGCAAATCACTTACCTCTAAAAATTAAAGTTCCCTACAAAATGTTAAATCTTCTTATTTAAGTTTACACTAAACATAATGTACCTAATAAAAGCTTAACTTCATGAACTGATATTCGAATATTTGTGCTTCATCATAAGTTACTTCCTCACAAACAGAGTTCATATTGTCACCTTTGGCCTCCTCAAACGAGCCTTACAAGGAATCGTATGTCACTAACTACACTGGTCCCTCGCTTTGCGCGACTTCTTTTTGCGCGTTTCACTTTTGCGCGAAATGCATTTACCTACCAAAATTCGATTTGCGCGGCTTAAATAAATGACTACATTTCATTTTTCAGGAACGCAACACCTTAAATTATATGAAATTCATACTTCGCTTTGCGCGATTTCGCATTGCGCGAGATTTTTCATTCCCCCAACCCCCGCGTAAAGCGAGGGACCAGTGTATTAATAAACTTAACTAATTAATTAATATAGCTTTATAGCTGCTAAGTTAGATAAGTACAGAATCTCCCTGCAGCTCTCTCATAAGGACTAGATCGGGCTATCAATTTCGAAGGAAATTTTCAACAGAAAAATGTATTCACGGATCTATTTTTAGATTGTGCAGAAGTTACAGTGGCTTCTAATCATCAAGTACAGAAAAATCTTCGTTCTACTGCAGAATGCGTTTGATAGACGCCATCATGTCGTCATAGGAAAGCTTCAATGATACCGCTCTGCATAGGAGAAAGTGGTTAAAGACCACTATGTCTACATAATGTATTTCATTAAAATTATTTTAAAAGTTATTACATATATTAAGACACCTATGCAGAATGCACTAAAATGATCAAATGCAATTCCTCTACAATGAATTTTCGCACAAAAGCTGTAGCTGTAGTAGGGCTTAATCTACTAAGTGCATTTTGTGCACATAACAATAATTTATACGATTAAAAACCTCATTTGCGCAAGAATTTTAGTATAGTGTGTGCCTACTCTACATTTTTAAGGCATAATAATTGCATTTAATTTGTTGTAATATGAAAATAGGTACAAATTGTTGTTTATTTGATTTATCAAAACTTTTGAAACTTATTGTTGGTTAATTGCAATTGCAAAATACCATGGCGCATTTTATTTGCAAGTGACCTTCGCCTGCAGTATGAAAATAGAAAACTTGAGAGTAGTAATAGTTTATATAAGATAAATATTTTTTGATCCCTGGAAACAGTGGAAAAAAACCAAACAATTTTTTTTATTTTAAGAAGAACTTTAATTCACGACCTTAGTCAATTCATGAGTGGTGGTGGTAACTTCCGCTTCCATTTAAATGGCATTTCCTTATCTAATCGTTATAGTTTAGAAATTAATTTTTGGTTTCTATATACATACATACATACTATGTATAATTAACTAAATGCGTATTTGGAGATGTATCACACATATACATATGTTTACTTCTGTTTTCATTGAACTGATTGTTGTCGGTAGCTAGCACAGTCAGAGGTGACCTGCTTTCTGTTTTCTCATTCAGTTGAGTCATTATTATGTATGTTTTGGTTTGTTTAATCACTGGGCAACAAATTTGAACTCACACGATTTATTTTTTGTCGAAATAAGTTTATTACTTATATTTTTGTGTTTTATATAAATGTAATAGAACGTATTTAATATTGGTTGGCATTTTTGAAAAAGTATACATTTTAGGATTCAACAAAGTATCAAAAGAAACCAAATGTGGCCTACTTTGCTAATCTCTTGTAAAATGACTGAGAAGTATCTCTTGCTAAGGTCCAACAGCAATCCGCCAGCATCGAAGGGTTCAACTTCCCCCTCTTCCTTATTTCTATGTCAGAAACATCCTGGTAAAAACGTTCACCGTGTTCGTTGCTTACATCACCACAGTCATCGGGGAAAATTTTTAAATGTGAATAGATGAAGTTGATCTTTAAAGACATGTTAAAGCCCATCTTCTATATACCTACATTATGTATGTAAAACAGTTCACTGACTAACTGACAGACAACGCACAGACCAAACCGCTGGACCTAAGAACCAGATAACCAGAGCATATGCACATACTACATAATACATACCTATGTACAATGCAGGTACATAAGTAACGCACGGGCAAAGCCGGGCGGGCAACAGCTAGTCTCTTCATGGTAACATATTTTCCATTAAGTTCAATATAATTTTCAGCTCAGAAATTTCTTGCTACTTTCGACTAAGTAGTCCCACGCAGAAATGAGAGAATATTCTGTCATTCCTGGTCCCACGCAACTATCTCATCTTTAAATTTAATTGTAGAGTCGTTTGGGGTAAGAGTGTGCAGCGCTTAAGAGTACGCAGTGCCATTTTCTCCATATGTGAAATAATTGGGGGCATTCCGAAACTTAGGCCGGCAATTACTGACCGCTCATAAATCGCTCTTAAAGTTAAGAGGCTCATAAGTTAAAATTTCTGGTTGGTATTCACCGACCACTAATAGGTTTTTGTCCATGCTGTCTATGCTACTTCGACTTTGAGAGATCTCAATTTTCGGATTTCCGAATGCGTTCTCTTTCGAACATTCGGAGTCAATGGCGCTCTTTTTCGAACATGTCAGTGACATTTGGCAGTGTAAATTATGGGGATGATGTACCGCAGCTGTAGATGGTGAAATTGATGGTGGTGGTTTTTTATCAAATTCAATTCAATTAAATAGTAAAATAAGGAATATGTTCACTGAGCTCAATATAATTTTCTTTTCCTTGTCGGATAAATTCGGATTTCTTTCATTTTTACCCATTTTTAAAATCAACAGAAATAATTTAAATTTGAAATGACAACAGAGTTCGAATTATTTCGAAGTTATCTAAGATAATTACCGGATACAATAATAATTGTCTCTGATATTAGCGCTCGTAACTTAAGAGTGGTTGGGACCACTCATAAGTCTTATACTTACTTACTTACTTAGTTGGCACCTGGGCCTACTTCTTGCAACCATTTGTGTGTGCGTGTTATATTTTTGCAAGAATGGAAGGGACCTACAGTTTTTTTGCCGACTCCGAACGGCGAGTTGAGAAGCTCAATCGTGACAAATGATACTCTTTGATGCTTGTCAGACATTCGAAAGAGGTGGGCACTGTGAAAAACTGCGGCGGGATTCGAACCCAAGACCGCTGGCTCAGTAGTCCGACGCACTAACCACTTGCGCTACGGTGCCCTTATGAGCGCTCGTAAATACGCACTATAGCGGTTGGTGAATAGGTTTATGAGGCTCTTAACTTATGAGCTGTCGGTGAATGCCGGCCTTAGATACTTGCAAATGCAAGTAGTTTAAGCCCTCTTGGTCGAGAGCCCGAAAAATTGACAGAACATCTAGTCTACTTTCATTGAGGTCGGGGACTGGATTTTAGTCAAGAAATTCTTGACTAAACGTCGAAAACAGCTGAATTATTTGTTTGAATATACTGCGTCGCTGTTGTTTGCTTGTTACAAAAGGCGCGTTTTTTTGCAAATCTATATAGTCTTCGAAAAAGCTTTCCAAGTAAAAATAAGACTGGATAATTATCCAAGCTAAGGTTTTGTTGTATTTTACATTGAATACATGTTGCGGAAACATGTTTAGTTTATATAGATTTAAAACAAAAACACGCCTAAAAATGAAAATTTAAGTAAATTATGAAGGAGTATTTTTATTCTTTTAATTTTTCATTCAGTTCATATACAATCGATGAACTCTGCAAATTCGTAAATTGTAAGTTTGTTTTTGTTCTTACTTTCTTTAAAAAAATTTATTTATTGTGATGCAATCACAATTCTCCAAAAAATTTCAGAGCGAAAATAGAAAGTAAATTACGTTTTTGACATTTGAACTGTCGACTAAATATTTTGTCATTGGGGGCGTTCCGAAACTTAGAAGGCCGTAAACTACTTACATTTGCAAGTATCTAAGTTTCGGAATGCCCCCCATTAGCAGAAATCGCTTAATAAGAAAATGTGTGCTTCACTAACTGCCAATGAACAATGACTTCTACGAAAATGTTCTAATTGACAGTAGGGTAAACTGGGGAACATTTGACACCGGGGCACATTTACTTACTTAGTTGGCGCTGCAGTTCGAGGTGAACCTGGGCCTGCTTCTCGCATCCATTTGTGTGTGCGTGTTATATTTTTGCACGAATGGAGGGGACCTACATTTTTTTGCCGACTCCGAACGGCGAGTTGAGAAGCTCAATCGTGACAAATGATACTCTTTGATGCTTGTCAGACATTCGAAAGAGGTGGGCACTGTGAAAAACTTTTAGGCGTTTGCGGCGGGATTCGAACCCAAGACCGCTGGCTCAGTAGTCCGACGCACTAACCACTTGCGCTACGGTGGGCACATTTGACTTTGCGATTTTCGGTATGAACGTACACTTTAAGAAGAAAAGTTGGGATGGCGAACGAAGCCTCATTTAATATAAAAAAACGTTATGAACTTTAGCAGTTTTGTTTCAACTCTTCTGCGAGTAACACGTGTTTTTATGATTTCTGGATTTTTGATGTAATTTTTGACCACCAGTATGTAAGAGATTTGTAAATAAAATAAAAGAGTTTTTGTGAAATAATATTATGATAGCACCGTTCTTAAAATGTTAATATGTTAAAGCCAGTTTTGTGAAAGTGAAACATTAATATAAAAAAAACATTAAAAAAGTTATAAAGAATATTTGGGGCACCTTTGACTTTGGCAAAGGGGGTACATTTGACACTTGTTAAATGTGCCACACATTGGTCTGTTATACTAATATTTGTGTTTTTAATTTTTTATTCATGTTTATTTTAAAGATATGGTTAAAAATTACCAGAGAAAGACAAAAAGGAGTGCAATCGAGGAAGAAAAGGTGAAGGGGGCTATTTCAGACATACGTAAAAAACTTGACACGCCAACATCAGCAGCTGAAAAATATGGGGTAATTAGAACCACATTGATAATGCGTATGAAAAAGCAGGACCCCTTAAAAGATTGGTCAGATTCGGGTAATGGAAGAAGCTCTAACGAAGGTTTCACTTTTCAATCGAAATATACGACGCGAGAAACGTTAAGGATTGAAATCAAATTCAAACTGCCAAAACCCACAAATCCTTGAGGATTTCGCTGTCGTCAAAAATATTTATTTGACGTTGACTTCGGCAAACTCTATATTAAATTAGATATTTAAAAATGTTCCTTCTCTTTCTATGCATACGATTATGAGTTAAAACTGCAATTGTCAAATGTCCCCCTTGTAAAGTCAAGTCAGGTGCCTGGGGCACTTTTGACAATATGACTTTTTTTGAAAAACAAATTTTAAAAAAATTATGAAGTTGTTATAAAAGTAAAATTTATCTGTGAGTCTTATCTAGAATAGTCTACGCATCATATTAAAAAAAATCATTGGAATTCATCTTTAATTTTAGCAAATACAGACAATTAAAAATTAAGTGTCAAATGTGCCCCAGTTTCCCCTACAAAGAAAAACAAAAAGAAAAAAAAAGCCGGATTTTGTTAAAAAAAAACTTCATTTTTAAAAGAGTGTCAGGAAAGCGTGGCAACTCGATACCGCATAAGTAGTATGTAGGCATAAACAGTGTATATGTGTGTTGGATTTAGGATAACATTTTAGTGGCTTATAATTATTCGTTCTTAGATTTTCAATACATTGAAAAAAAAGTAGCGGCTAGGGAAAGAGTGCGCAGTCGTTCTGTGGTGCAATTTATGTGCTGATTAGAATACAATTGGATAGTAACAATTTTTGGGCTATTACTTTCTGTTGTAAGATGCAACGAGCACATACGAGTATATCATAGCCGTAGGTTCCTATTTTTCTTTTTCCAGAAAAATACCTCGTATCTGCCAAAGACAAAGGGAAAGGAAATTGATAACCCAAACGCAAATCTGCGAGGCTAGTGAGCTGATTTAAAATGGAAGCAGCCCATGAAAGGCTGCCGAAGAACTTAGTTTGAGTGAAAGCACAGTTTCGAACCATTTAAACTACGGAAACTTTGACTTAAAAGACTTTGACTTAATTTGGTTTTTTGATCAAAACATAGGACACATTAACAAAAATTGAAATCTGTTCCTAAAATATAGAACTAACAAATAACAGGCTCTTTTGTTTGTTATCTGTTGTAAAATTTTCAGAATTCAAGCCCGAAGTCCAAAATGCGCACTCTTGCCCCGAACGACTATATAGGCTAAACATAAATAATGTTCACTTACATGGTCGTTATGAGCAAAGTGCCCAATTTACAGCTGTTTAAAGCCGCAAGTTGAAACCACACTAAAGGTGCCATTCAAAAGATAGTTTCGGGCGGATGCGTCGGGTAGTTTTTGAATTGCAGCCGCAATGGTCATGGAATAACAAACAATTTCCTCAACGATTGTGCCCAAATAAAACGGTTCATTATCTTGGTATCTCGACACGACATATGAAAACTATCCATAATGCGTTTAGTCTTAAATAGTTTCGAAACGACTTATTCCTAGTATTTATAAACTACTTCTGCAGATTTAAAAACAAAAGAGAATCTGAAAAATTGGTTTGGCCTTATTTCACTTTGAATTACTAAAATCGTTTGGCCTTATTTCACTTTCACAAAGCGAAATAAAGCCAAACGTTAAAATTTGGCCTTAATTCACTTTGTGAATGTGAAATAAGGCCAAATTTTTGAATTTGGTCTTATTTCACTTGGCGTTATTTCGCGGCGCCGCGAGTTACGTATGCGTAACAAGTAATAATTAACAAGTAACAAGCAAACACTCTCATATTGTTTATTTTGCAATTCCCAACAGTCTAGATACTCAAAGTTCATTGCCATAGATATTATATTCAAATTTCATAAGCATTCGTATAAAAATTGTTATCATATTTCATTTTCATTTTCATTTCCGTTCACACAGAAACTGTAACACTAAACACTAAACAAAAGTAAAGAGTAAGCAAAACAACAATATAAATAGCAATGTAAAAATGTCCAAATTATCATTGATTGTCAATAAAGTTAGCAGAACGTTACTCTGCCCAATTTAAAATCGGTTTTTTTTATGAACTACTAATGTTCAACTCGTAACTGGCGCAGTCGTAGTCCGGTGTCGGTACTTTTTAAATTAACCTCGGCGGTTTACCGAAGCATAGAGTTAAATCTAATATCGACGGAATATCGGTATAACAGTGATATTAAGTACCGCGAGAGTTTTGATCTCTCTAAACACCGAGTGAACCTAAAATAAAACAAAATACCAAATAAAAAAAAAAAATACGCAAACAAAAATAAGAAGTGAACAACAAGTAAAATAGTGCAAAATCCATAAACATCGACGGTTAATCGATATAAATAAAACACCAAAACTGTGAAGTGAAGTGAGGAGCAGCCATAATTAGGAAACAACAGGACCAGAATACAAAATCATGAGAACCCTTATTCTCGTTTGGGCCATAACACTGACAGTGGGACAAAAACTAGAAATAACTGACCTGACAAATAACAACAATGGACTACTCCCAATAAAACTTGGAACAGCTAGGACAATACTATCATACAAAAACTTACTCCACATTATCAACATAGACAACTACAAGGAGAACGTTGACAAAATAGAGAGAACCCTAATAGAATTTGATAGATTTGAAGATTTTAAAGACACCACCGACATTCTTGACCTCAAATTGAGAGAATTGAAATCAAAACTCCAAACACTCACCCCCAAACTCAGGCTTAGAAGAGGAATAATTAACGGATTGGGAACGATCATCAAGAGCATAACTGGTAACATGGATGCCAATGACGCAGTAACATTGAACAACGCCATAAAGAACATAGAAACAAACGAAAATATTATCCAAAACAGCATCGACAATCAACATAGTTTAAATAAAAATATGATAGAAAGATTTAGTAACCTTACCAAACACATAAACGAACAACAAAATGTAATAGAGAATTTCCTTAAATATTCACAAAATCAAGTTAGCAATAGAATAAAGTCAAGTGAAGTATACCTTCGTCACTTCCAATACCTAAACCAGATCAACTATAATATAGACTTACTGAATAACCATTTAACTAACATAATAGAAGCAGTAATGCTAGCAAAACTGAATGTTATATCCAAACAAATACTAGATCCTAAAGAAATGACAGATATATACAACTTTTTTGTAAACCAGACAATAAGTATCAAATCAGAAGAACATGTATATGAATTACTAGAATTGCAAGCTTATTATAACTCATCCAATATAATTTTTAATATTAAAATACCTGTATTAGATAAAGAAGAATACTCCCTTTTTCACCTAATCCCAATCCCTGTAGAAAAAACAAGAAACCTTCCACCTTTTAAACCTTACGCTATCCTAAATTCTAACAATATTCAATATTTCGAGGACAAATGCCCGAGAATAGAGGAAACATTCATCTGCAAGACATCAGAACACCGAGGAACATCCAAGGGAGACAGCTGCATCCCCAACCTTCTAAAAAACACCCACGCATACTGTCAACTCGTAGAAGACAACTTTAAAAGCGAAATAAACCAACCAGAAGACGGATACATCCTACTTACCAACACACCAGACACAACCATAAATTCCACCTGCGGACAAAACCAACAGACAGTCAAAGGAACACTACTGATACGATTTTCAGACTGCGAAGTCACTATAAACGAAATCACTTACGATAACCAAAAAACAACACATTGGGAAGAAATACACGTATACCCTATCCACTATCAAACAGTCAACCAGTCAACACTGAAGACACTTAACCTGAAGAGATTGGAAGATTTTCATTTTCAAACGCAAGACGCCATCATCCTCATACAAAACCAATTAAAAGGAGCCCACATGAGCTTTTACTTCGGACTAGCAATACTCTTATCCAGCATCCTCATCATTATCTTCGTCGTAAAAAACAAGAAGCAAACAGAAGCAACCGATACCATGACATCAAACAAACACACCCCTACATTAGAAGATGAATACACCACAGGAACGTTCCAGACCTTGAAACCATCAAAATTCACCACTTTTTTTGCCGCTCCAGCCATAAGTACTCCAGAGGCCTTCTGCCCTTCGCTCCATTCTTAGGGGGGAGAAGTTACGTATGCGTAACAAGTAATAATTAACAAGTAACAAGCAAACACTCTCATATTGTTTATTTTGCAATTCCCAACAGTCTAGATACTCAAAGTTCATTGCCATAGATATTATATTCAAATTTCATTAGCATTCGTATAAAAATTGTTATCATATTTCATTTTCATTTTCATTTCCGTTCACACAGAAACTGTAACACTAAACACTAAACAAAAGTAAAGAGTAAGCAAAACAACAATATAAATAGCAATGTAAAAATGTCCAAATTATCATTGATTGTCAATAAAGTTAGCAGAACGTTACTCTGCCCAATTTAAAATCGGTTTTTTTTATGAACTACTAATGTTCAACTCGTAACTCGCGTGCCGCCATGGAATTTACAACAAGTATCTCGTGCTTGGCACTGGCTTGTTGATCTAAACGAACCATGGACACAATTGTTATTAATTCAAATGAAAACTTTTTTCAAGTGGTTAGATAAAACTGTTACAAAAATCACAGTCAATGTGTAACATATGTACATTGTTGCGCTAGCACAAAGTACACCAGCTCGACAAAAACTACGAAACTTTTTTAATATAACTTAACACTCAATCGAAATTGTTATGCAAAGTAAAACCCCTTAGATCAATGGAATCCCCAAACCAAATGCTTTTTATCGAATTTATTCGCATTTTACCAGATCGAGAGGGAGAAGGGTTCTTATATTTATCGCCAAATGGCAACATTTTGCTACTTGGCTAGGCACTGTTACAGTCAATAAACTTATGGTTGGCATGGCATACATAGAGATGTACAGTACAGTACATACAATAACGTATCCGTTTTATCGTTGCCTGAAGTCACAAACACTGCTCTGGTCATATACACATGTAAGTATAATAAATTATAACTGTTTGTCTATGTATGTATGTCTTCATATACTTGTAGGTTGTAGGTATATCGGAATCGATTAAATTTTTGCCACACACCACAATCAATTTCGTTGACGTCAACAACGGGCACGAGGATAAATTGCCATTGCCATTAGATGGAACAGAAGCCCAAGTGCCCTTACATTTTTTTCTACATAATTGATTTATCCTGCAGAAGGATTTCCACTCTGCTGGCAACAAAGAAAACCGATTGAAACAAGTGCGAGTATACAGGTACCTACATACATATACATACTATACATACATACATACACTGTTGAGCTGTTTTTTTTTTTTCTTCTTGAAAAGGCAAGCATCTTTTTGTGGGTGAAATTGATTGCAATGATACTTCTAATGACGTGTCTAGACATTGAGTAGGTGGTCTGAAGTTTGTTTTACAGATACATGTGAATTGGTTACCATGGTCGGCCGTTGGCAGCATTGATTGATGTTGCTTGTTAACCAATGATTACACACATGGGTTTTGGTAGTTTGTTGTTTTTGCCCTTTTTTTTATTAATGTCTTTGCGATGTATGATTGACGTGTGCCTGTGCATGTAAATTAACTTATATGGTGTGGGATAGGTTAAGGATATCAAAATTAATTATGTAAATATAATTTTCCAAGTCATACCTGCATACATATACATACATATACAGTATTGTTCGAAACCTAAGCAACTTTTTCCTCTGAATTATTTAAAGTCGAATATTTATGTATCAATTCTTTTTAATAAAAATAAGATAATTTTTATTTACTACATTAAGTACTGGGATAGATATAGTAAAAACAAAAATCCAAAATAAATTCATCCAAAATAAATAAAACATCAAATACAAATTCATCTCAAAATACAGCTGTTCGAAACCAATCCACACTTGTGGATTGTATATATTGGTAGATTGCAAACCTTCTTCTTCGAACTAAATGACAATATACATATGTATTGTAAGCAACACTATATTTTTAAGACACGGACGAAGCCGGGCGGGATAGCTAGTGCACTAATATACATATATATATGCTATTCATATTCGTTTGTACTATCTGCACATCTAAAACAGAGATAGCATTACTTTTCCATGTACTGAAAACGCATTCCATCCCGATTTACTTCAAAACTAACGGTCATTGTTTCAAATTACTGCGACCAACATTCCATCAAGTTCTTATCCATCAAAACCATATCATGTGCACCCTGTTGTACACAAAATCACCCACGCATACTCAATTACTTTTTCGTTAAACCGAAAACGCAATGATATCCATGCCAGGCCAATCCATCTTAACGGAGAATAGATTTCTTCAATCATTTAACTTATTTTAACCATCATCACGTAATCCTAATGTACTCTCACACAAGCAAAGGTTGAAGGTAGGGAGTAATCAAAAACTCTTTCGTATGCCGAAAGCGCAATACCACCCCCGCCGAACAGACCATAAGCTGTGTCGTTTCCGGAGAATAGCTTTCTTCATTCACTCATCCTATTTAACCCTTCATCACGCAATCTCAATGTACTTCTCACACAAGCAAAGGTTGCAGATAGGGAGTAATCAAAAACTCTTTCGTATACCGAAGGCGCAATACCACTCCCGCCGAACAGACCATAAGCTGTGTCGTCTCTTTCTCTTGATTGCGTAGAACAATTTCAAACGGTGTCTATCACTTTCACATACAAATGTACATTCCTGGTCAGACTTGTACAACCAATACATTTCGTAAGCCGAAAAGTATTGTTGTTTCCGTCACACACAAAATAACAGTTTTCTGCCGTTTTCTTTTGTAACTGAAAACGAAGCAAACGTGAATATATTCGCAGACATCGAAACCACTTCGTTTTACTTCAATTAGTAAAATACGAATTCCCCCACAAAACTATGCTCTGAATTATATATACATATACGTTGGCATTTATAATAGAATTTGATTCTATTCTATCAAATTATGCCTTTTCAATAATGTTAATTTCTGCTGTTTTTTTTTTGCTTGTAACGAGTTACGCATGCTCGTACTCACAATATATAATGAAAAAAATCACTTCAGTTTCGTTCAAACCTTTGATTTATTAACCAATACAGCACTATTTAAGGTAGATATCCCACTTCTGAACTATAACCTTTTGTTATTAACTATTATAACCGCTTGTTATTCACTACATCTATTCGAACGTATTATAGTAAATCTTTTATCTTCCAACGCGCGTCTGCATTCTTCGAATGCTTGTCACTCTCCGTTAGTGTTGCCAATCTAACCCAACCTTTCTACATCTGCCCGTGCTGCCAATGCGACAACATTTCTCAATCGTTACATTAGCTAGCAATTTTGTTCAGTAGATTGGGAGAAAGAACTGTAAAGAGGCACATTAATTCAATTGTAGCCATCTTTGCAAAATGCAAAGGTTCACTTATTAGAAACCTTCTTGAAACAAAGTTAACCTTTAAAGCTAGGATAACACGGCTGACGCTTTGCGTCAATATTTACGCTTTTCTGAACTCCAATCGACATCAATCGTGTAAAGGCACAATTTTTTCACGTCAATCTACGCCAATTTGGTTGACCCCCAGATTGCCCCCAATTTCCGTCAAGCAAAATTTACTCCATTTCGTCAATCGTGTAAGCGAATTAACTGAAACACTATCGTCAACCCACAGCTCAATTCCATCAAATAGTGGTTGACGACTCGAGCGTCAACCACAGGCGTCAATTGGATCAAATTCGCAGCGAAATCGACTTATATCATGTTTTTTCGTCCCAAAAAAAGTAATTTCATTTCAAATCAGAATACATCGCGTCGCAGACTTCTGGTACTATGATTGATATTGTACAAGGTGCGATTCGAAATACTATTGAGAGCGATTTGAAAGGGAGCGTATAGGAATCCCTCTTTTTAACATCCGGTTTTTTAAAAATCCCGAAAAAAATACCGCGTCTTAAAATCCCGCTTTATGAAATCGCATTTAATTCCGCTTTGCCCGTTTCTCAGCATCCCTGTTTTGCATTTCAACAAATCATCTTTCAAAACTTAATATTGCTTGTTCCATTTTCTAGGGAAGATATAAGAAAATTTCCTTTAAACGAAAAAATAAACGGAAAATTATGAAAAATATGTCCAAATCAGGTTTTATGCGTCGTATCGCCCACAATATACAATTGAACTAATTACATAAAAAAAATTTGGTTGTTCCATTAATATTTCAATGTATGTAAACATTTAATAAACAACTTCTGAGTTTTATTTCATTAATTTTTTTATTTTTAAATGAATATTATTAATTTATTTACACATCCGTTGAATTGTTATACATATTTGTTATTATTTTGCATTTATTGTTTGTTGCAAATAATACGAGTTTAATAAAAGGTTAGTGCATATTATTTCGCGCGAAACTTCTTTAATATGCAATTGATTGCAAGGCATTTTTTAAAATAAAACAAATGGTTCTGATTGCAAAAACGAGATTATTAAAACGGGATTATAAGAAGCGGGATTATAAGTAGCAGGATTATAAATAAGCGGGATTTTAAAGTCGGGATTTTAAGGTCGGAATTTAAAAAAAACGGGACTATAGAAAGCGGGATATCCTACACAACCCGATTTGTAGCTATCGCCAGTAGCTAAAAATCTCAAGTTACGGCCAAACGCCCGATGCGTAAATTGACCTTCTCATATTTGTGTCTTGTTTTTGAATTAGCGGTGTTAACATATGCAACAATTCATTGAGAGTAGTTTTATTCATCCGCAGAAAGTTTTAAAACAAATGTTTCTGATTCTCGATATCGCGGAATTCCTTAAACAAACTGGTGTGTGCTGCACATATTGGCCGGTTTTGCAGCCATTCAAACATCCAGGCTCGTCGTACAGCGCGAGAATTGTCTGCTGCCTTCTTTTCCGATTGCTGCTTATACACTGGACTCTCGCTTTGCTTGACTTCTTTTTGCGCGGTTTCACTTTTGCGCGAAATGAATTAAATGCAATTTTGCCTACCAAAATTCGATTTGCACGGCTGAAATATGTGCTTCATCTTTCAGGAACGCAATATCCTAAGGCCCCGTTCAGACACGACGGAACCGCTGAATATTATAATGTGTTCAGGCAGCTGCGGTTTGCGGGCGGTTTGCGAGCGGTTTGTGTGCGATTGTGTACGAAACGTTCACTTCACTTCAAATACGGAAATCGAAGAAGCAATAAACGAACCGATTGACGGTTTACCCTTTTTTTTAAATTACGTCAATCGATATTTTGGTTGACGTTGATAAAATTGACGCTTTTAAGTCAGTCGTGCAAATGAGGGAAAACATCTATTTACGCTTCTATAAAAACAACATCAATCGGGCGCAAATCAATCGTGTAATCCTAGCTAAACCGTCCAATTTTTTATTTTTCAATGATATTGTGGTATGTATCAAATTTCATAAAATTAATTATCAAATAACTTTTCAAAATAATTTCTGGATCTGCTTATGTATACGACTTTCTGGAAGAATGCTGCAATGGTTTCAGAGAACAAAACGGATTTGTTGTGTTTCCATGCCACAGACGAGACTTCTATCTCATTTACGGTTCCAACCTACCGAAGGCCATTTCGCGTTTACTGGATTAAAATACCTTATAAGGTTACAGTTTTGTAGGTGGTTGAATCTTCCAGTGCCAAGGCTATGCATTCCACGACAAACAAGATACACCACGAGATCGACTGTGGTATAATAGTTTTAGAAATAATTTCAATATATTCCGATATGAGCTCGTCGACAATGTTGTCTTCGCCGGGAAAGCCTTCTACGTCAAAATCGTCATCAGAATCTTCGAAATCATCCTCACCAGCTGACCATTCTTCGATTATATTATACACTAGCTGACCCGTGCTCGCGTTGCTTCCCCCATCTGCAACTTTTTATAGAAAACAAATTGTTTTCTTCTAATACATTTCTACAGTATACATATGTAGGTACAACAGCTGTTGCCCGCCCGCCATTGCCCGTGCACTTTTTTAAAATTTGAATTTGCTTTTACAATCATATTTATCGTAGTAGGCCGGGCACAATGCATCAATAGAATGCTATTTCAGTAAATACGCAGAAATTCAAATATGCCATATACACACACCATGACGTCACCCACTGCTGCATGGCTGTTGGCTTCGGTCTCCACTGATGGAAATGATTTCATGAATTGTTTTATGTTTTTAAAATAGTTATATATTTATTTCTCAGCATGTACGTAGAGTTAAGAAAAGCTTAAGGTCTTAAAATTTGCGTATATACCTATATTGACTTTATGCAAACATTTTTGTTTTGCCAATTCGTTTAACTGTTTTAAAGTTAGGAGTTAATATGTG
Source organism: Brachyopa scutellaris (assembly GCA_949775065.1). Classification (NCBI taxonomy): domain Eukaryota; kingdom Metazoa; phylum Arthropoda; class Insecta; order Diptera; family Syrphidae; genus Brachyopa; species Brachyopa scutellaris. The sequence goes on from OX459112.1 coordinate 110,456,716, forward strand.
GGACAACCTCAAAAAAATGGGTATAAAAATATATAAAAAATACATTTTCTTAAGAAGAAACAATATTCAAACAAAAAAAACATAGCCTAACTGGTTTTGACGAAAATAACGATTATTATAGAATTTATTTCACGTTAATCGGTGCAGTATTTGCGGAGATCATCGGTAACAAAGTTTATTTGAAGTTACGTCTTTATATAATAGTAATGATAATGATAATGATATGTATGTATGTTCGATTTCAGCATTCGAAATTACACATCTTCTGTCCATGCTTCAGAGCCAATGTATCAGAAATGAGACAAACCGTTTTTTTTTGTGTAATCCAGGAGAATTAATTTTATTCGATTGAATTTAGTGTTTATTTTTAGTGTAAGAAAACACTTTCATTTACATGCATGTATATGCTTACATTTTTTTGGAATTAGAAAAGGCTTGGAAACCCGTTAAGAGCAGTATTGAAATCCACGAACTATTCACTGAGACACTCTACACGACCAACTGTCAAATATTTGGCATCATTTGAATTTTAACATGAAATTGCATACTCTGAGGCACTTCGATATTGAAGAGGCTTTCTTGAATTAAATATGATAAAAAAACCAGTAAAGAAGTTTTTCGAATTTAAAGGTTTTTTGTTGGAATGGGCATCAAATTTGATACGTTGCGTTGGTCCGTTAAGGGTTAAATATCTTTATTGTAGCCTATATGTGCTAACAAAAAAACACGCCTAGTGTGATTTCTGATTCTTGGAAGCTCAATCTAAGCCTACTAACATTTAATTGGCTTGTAGATATGTCACTTTTACCAATCGTAACAGATCAGACTAATAAAAATAATTAAGAAACAAATAATTGCTAGCCTATATAGGCTACAAAAACACATGCCTAACATCGTTTCTGAAATTCGATTCGGGTCTTGTTTACATAGAATTTCGTAGAAATGATTGGTGTCAAAAAGAATAGCGTAAAAATTGTGTTTTATTTCTACGTGATCAAAATATAATATGTATACCTACATACAGTGGGCATCGTAGCGCAAGTGGTTAGTGCGTCGGACTACTGAGCCAGCGGTCTTGGGTTCGAATCCCGCCGCAAACACCCAAAAAAGTTTTTGACAGTGCCCACCTCTTTCGAATGTCTGACAAGCATCAAAGAGTATCATTTGTCACGATTGAGCTTCTCAACTCGCCGTTCGGAGTCGGCAAAAAACTGTAGGTCCCTTCCATTCGTGCAAAAATATAACACGCACACACAAATGGTTGCGAGAAGCAGGCCCAGGTTCACCTCGAGCTGTAGCGCCAACTAAGTAAGTACCTACATACATAGTAGCGATCACGTTTATCGACATGCCTTTCTTATTTTAATCTTCGTCTGGAAATTATGATGATAACAAAATAACACGAAATCAAAAATGTTTTCATTAGCGCATTCAGTATCTAATCAAATTTCTAAGCAATTTAAATTGCTCATATTTCCAATTGGCACTTTAATTAAGATAAGCAATAGTGAACGTTTAATTAAACAACAAGATCTAGCCAACGACGTTGGCTGTTTGTTTTTCTGCAACCGTTGTCAGAGAGCTATTTTTAAATTCAACGTTTCCGCCTCGAAAATGCAAATGCAAAACACTTTCTCCTAGAACATTTTTAAAGCAAAAAACAATTCTTCATAGCAACAAAATATGTATGTACAGCAATACATATATGTACATACATATATGCCCATTAGTATTCATGTAAAAAATTGGCTAATTAAATTAATATGCGCTTGAAGTATTTGGTAAAATAATCAGATACACTGGTATGGACGTGACGTAGGAATAGGCGAATTTAGCAACAACGCAATTTGTTTTAGTTTTGGTATTCTTTTGTCTTAATCTCGCAGGTAAACATATTTTATTTTTGTCAATTTAAGGAAAAATACACTGAAGAATGTATTAGGTACTCAATTTGAAGGCGCACATACATACATATTTACATACATGATTGTATGCACACCGGGTGCCGGTGGGAAATTTATGTTTTAAAGCGTAAATATAAAAAAATATTTCGTGTGTGTAAACTACACGCGGCAGAAGTAAAACTATCCCTTCAAGCATGTTATACAAGAATATCGCTTTTCAATGACTTCGTATAAGAATTTTTACTTCTATGAGATGCCTACGAATAGTTAGTTTACTTACAGTAAGTTTTAGATCCTTTTAGGCACTATACTAACATAACCTGTAAATATGAATCATATTGGTAAATTAATGACCTGATTCTGTAGTTGTCTCTTTAGGCAATATACCAACACAAACTGTGAATATGAATCATTTTAGTCAATTAATATTGAAGTTGTAAATAGCTTGACTCCAGCGTTAAGTCTGCTTTTACACTTAGACTTGTGAGTCTAGACTCACATGGGTGCAAAAGAGTAAGAAAGTTCGAAAAGATGAGAGGGAAAATATTTTGCCCTGTGAGTCGAGGGTAAAGTTTTTGGCGACTCTTTTTACGTTTTTCTTTTTTCTTCTTCGTTTTATCATTGTGTTGCTTCCCACCTAGTCATCTGCACAATACAAGAACTGCAAAATAAAAGACGAATGTCAAATTTGAGTCAAGGAGAAAAGTCTGAAGTGTAAAAGCGCAAGACTCACGGATGTAAATACAAAAGAGAAATTCGAAAAAAGTCTAGACTCACAAGTCTTAAATGTAAAAGCAGACTAACTAGCGGGCAGTTTTTGTTTTGCATATACAGTAGACTCTCGTTAGCGTGAACACTGGTTAATGTGAACTCTGCATAACGTGAAAATATTTTTTTTAACAATGGCATCTTTAAAACGTGCACAAATCCTGAACACTCTAAAACGTGAACTACAATTTCCGCTCCAAATAATCATAAAATTCAAGCAAGATGCAATTTGAAATTTATTTTTCTTAGTAAAACATCTCGTCCAGGGTTACCTTTGGGACCCTTTGTGGTCCAATGGACCCTTTTTTGATGACACGGACCCCAGCCCCCCCCCCCCCCCCTTTCTGAAAATCATCGAAATTGGACCCTTTTTGAAAAAAGGGACCCTTTTTGGACCCTTTCTCTAAATTGAGAAAAAATTGACACATTCAACCAAAATTCCTTCACTTCTTTAAGTAGGCAAAGTCACCGATACTTCATCGCATTTAAATTTCTCGTATCCTCATACAGTGTGTAATCACTTTGTGTGTTATTCTTTGTTTTGTTATCGTGCGCAGCTGGATTACAAGAACAAAAACTTTCTTGTTTCGTTTGTTTATGATACTTTATTTTTAAATGAATTGCCTTTTCTTAAATGAACTGATTTTTTTTATTTTGTTTAAGAGTTTTTATGCATAAGCTTTATATATTTTTAGGCAACTGGACAAAAATTAAAAAATAAAAAATTAATAAAATAATACTTATCCTACCCGTCTTATTTTTTAATTTTATATGGGACTCCTTTTTTCGCCAGGGACCCCTTTTTGGACCCTTTCCGGAAATTTTCAGAGGTAACCCTGATCTCGTCGTGTACAGTTTAAGTTAGCTACAACTCAGTTTGGTCGTGGAGAATGCAAAGGCACTCTTCGGTGCTATTAAACCTGAGGTTTGATTAATATCAATATTTTTAAGATGTTTGTATAAAACGTTTGCCTAGGTGGGCTGTACAATTGAAGACATTCATGAATAAAAAACGAGGATATAGACGACTCTAATGTCGTGTCCAAAGTAACCAACATCATAAGTGATGAAAGACCGATGATGAATGGCTTAAATTGCCAATAGGAAAAATTAAGCCTAGTGAAGCCATCTAAATCTTCAATAAGGCTCTGGAATAGGCTGAAGATGAGATTGTTAGCCAAAATGACGTCTTAAGGAAAGGGTGGTAGGAAAGCTTTTGAAAAAAAAAGAAAACAAGTAAACAGATGACCCACTTTTTCTACTAAATTTCATAACGTTATGTCCAAAACTTTGTATTTACGTTCCTTTGCCATAATTTTTTATTAAAAATCTAATAAAAATAGAGTTATGTATCAAATAAAATAAAAATACATAAATAAAAAAGTTTTAAAATGAATTTCTTCTATGGGATTGTCCTATTCTTTTGTTAAAATGCAACCTTCGCAAACGTGAACTCTCTCGCAAACGTGCACCGGCTTGAATTTTATATGTTCACGTTATCGAGAGTCTACTGTACATACATATGTCCTTCCTCAGATCCCAAATTATCTCTATACCACATTATGATTGGTTCAGCGGTTTCGACGTGAAATGGTATGTACAGACAAACAGACAGACAGACAGACAGTATGTTTGTAAATATGTAATGTATGTAATGTATGTATGTATGGAATGCATTTATGTAAGGTATGTAATGTAGGTATGTAATGTATTTATGTACACATGTAATGTATGTATTTAATGTATGTATGAAATGTATGTATGGAATGTATGTATAGAATGTATGTATGTGTGTAGGTATATATGTATGTATGTATGTATGTATGTATGTATGTATGTATGTATGTATCTATGTATGTATGTATGTATGTATGTATGCATGTATGTATCTATATACGTAATATTTACCAACAAGCATAGCACCGGCTCCATTGCTGCGAAACGCTAGTATTCATTCGAATGTATGACGTAATCAGTCGTCACACTTTTTCGTTACAAAAAATGTTGACTAAGGCCCTGGCTACACGGTCAATTCAATACCGATTCTTTTCAGTGAGCCAGGTATATTTCATGTGAGTTGAAACGAGAAGGGTTGATTTCACCAAAAGCACACCGAAAATCCGATTTGATAATAATTCTCGGTGGAAGATGCATGTTCTTTTCTCAAAGCATTTCATTTCTCATACATTTTTTCATTTTCTTCCGACCGTCGGAGGGTTCACATCACGGAAAACTCAAAAAAATAATTCTCTGTGCAGGACGGAGCACGGCGGTTGTGTGTTCTGTTTTCAAAGCGTTTCCCTCAACACATTTGGCGTGTAGCCACGGGGAACTTTTAAATACCTAGTATGCCATTGACCGTGTAGCCAGGGCCTAACGTGCGTATAAAAGTTTTACTTCAAAAATGTACAGGTAACTAGTGCGGGGGGAGGTTGGCGTCATTTTAATTATCGAGAGTGTGGAGGTGTGGACTGAGGATCTATCAGTCACAGTTCGCAATAGTCGGGAGAACATCATGCGTTCGCCGGTTCGCGATGAGTTTCATAAAAGTGACGATTCTTAAGTTAGGACCGTTACAATATTCAATCAATCAAGTAATCAATTCAATTTTATTATTCAACTGGCTGTCCCGATCGGCTTCGCCCGTGTACTAAAACAGTCGTATTACTAATTAGGTAAAACGCTCCTCTTGTTATGTGGTTTTATGTAGAAATAACGCGGGCCAAATCCGATATTTTAATTTTTAATTTAACTCACAGTCGTTGTTTAACCCTTCCCCGTATGTTACACGATGAGTTTGAGTTAAATATGTATAGTCGTTCGGGGCAAGATTGCGCATTTTGGACTTCGGATTTAAATTCTGGAAAATTTACAACAGGTAACAGGTATTTGGTAGCTCTATACTTTAGGAACAAATTTATACAAAAATATTTTACGTTTTTTTTTTTTAATGTTTCATATGTTTTGATCAAAAAACAAAAGTAAGTCAAGCGTAACTTGACCCGAAGTCAGGGTAAGAGTGTGCAACCATTTTAAGTCACAATTTTCGTACTTGCATCTTACGGCAGAACGTAATAGCCCAAAAATTGTTTTTATCCTAATTGTAATCAAGATATAAAAAGTTGAATACTGGGTAAGAAAGCAATGCGCACTCTTACACACAGAACGACTGCACACTCTTTTTTTTTTCATTGTATTGAAAATCTAAGAAGGAATAATATTATCCACTAAAATTGTATCCTAAATCAAACACAAATAAACATACACTGTTTATGCCTACATACCACTTATAGGACATCGAGTTGCCGCGCTTTTTTGACACACTTTTAAAAATGGACTTTTTTTTAACAAAATCAGGCTTTTCTTTTCTTGTTGTTTTTCTTTGTACTGTTAATTGGAATATTTTCGTAAAAGTTGTTCTTCATTGGTGGTTAGTTAACCACACATTTTCTCATTAAGCAATTTTTGCTAATTCACAGATGGAGAAAATGGTACTGCGTACTCTTACCCGCTGCGCAGTCTTACCCCAGACGACTCTACTTAATCTTGATTTGATTCATGGATCACTGGAGTAGGAGAATGTATAAAAACATACTTCCGCTTTCACAATATAGTTTGATACAGAATATATTTTTATTTAAGTACTTAACTATTGTTGGATCAACAATAGTGAATTCATACCACCTAAAATTAATTTGATTGTAATTCTTCATAAGCGATTATGAGTCCCAACTCCAATTCATTGTGATCGGCAATATTGGCACTGTGTATGGTTTGAGTTTCGTTTGGTTATTAAATGAAACTTGTTAATTCTTGTTTGTTTGTTTGCCTGTCTTTTAAGCACTCGAAAACTACCCAACTGATTTTGGCAAACATTTTCAGAGTACGTTTTTCTTAACCCGTTTCAGCCCAATTGGCATACATTTTTTTTACTGTTTTCAATCGTTTACTTTTTAGTGAGTCAATCAACCAAAGCTTTCTTAGAAACATTTTCTATCGTAATTTTTTCGGCGCTTTCCGAATCCGGGGACAGAATTCTTCTATCTGCCGCCATTTTTGAAATATGGCAGCTGAAAGCAAAAAAAATGTGAAATTTTAGTTGTTTTTTTCCAAACAATCGTAAATTTTAACATAGGCCACCACTGATAGGAGGCTAATACTTCGTATCTGGTGGCATAATCGATTTTTCTAAGAGATAGGACCGATAAAGTAAGGAAATTCAACATGGCGGATTTAAGATTTAAGATGGCGGCCATGAATGACGATTTTTACAAGGCCTTTACATATAGAATACTACTCAGCATCAGTGCGGTTACTCAACAACAAAGGTGAAATGTGAATATTATCCATTTTGGTCAATTGATATAGACAGACAGAGACAGATTGATAGACAGTCAGACAGATAGACAGGCAGACAGACAGACCCATAGACGGACAGACAGATAGATAGGTAGACAGAGACATACAGACAGACATACAGGCATACAGACGTACAGACATACAGATATACAGGCAGACAGGCAGATAGACAGATATATAGAAAGACACACAGACAGATAGACAGATAGATAGATAGACAGACAGACAGACAGACAGACAGATTGATAGACGGTCAGACAGACAGATAGATAGACAGACTGACAGACAGACAGATAGACGGACAGATAGATAGATAGACAGACAGATAGATATTGTTAGCTTATCAAAATTGTGATTAATTTTTTTTTAGTTTTAAATGACTTTTATTTCAACGTAGATACCTACCTACTATATAAAAAAAAAAAAAAAAAATCAAAATTCCCATACAACACCCAAATTTTTTCTTTTGTCATAAACCATCCCTGAATCAAGTTAAACAAAACAAAAAAACAATCATCTAAATCGGTAGAACCGTTCTCGAGTTTTAGCGAGACTAACGCACAGCAATTGATTTTTATATATATAGATAGATTCTTCAATTCAAAAAATATAAAAAAGGACATTATTCATCTGAATATATATATATATATATTATATATTATATAGTATATATATTATATAGTATATATAGGGTGATTTTTTAAGAGGTTGAGAACTTTTTTTAAAAAAAAAACACAAAAAATTCGAAAAAATGAATGAAATATTTATTTGAATCGATAGTTTGAACCTTGCAATTTAATGTTTAAAGATAATTTCATGCAAATGTTGACCGCGGCTGCGTCTCAGGTAGCCCATCCGCTGAGTCCAATTTTGGCATACTCTTTCACACATATCGGCCGGTATCTCACGAATGAATGCATGGATGTTGGCTTCCAGTGCGTCAATCGAAGCGGGCTTGTCCCTATAGACATTAGCCTTGACATACCCCCACAAAAAATAATCTAATGGTGTCAAATCGCACGATCTAGGCGGCCAATTGACCGGCCCGAAACGTGAAATTAACTGTTCACCAAACTCGCCTCGCAATTGCGCCATTGTTTCGCGTGCTGTGTGGCATGTGGCACCGTCTTGTTGAAACCACATATCATGCAAGTCAAGAACTTCCATTTTTCAAGAACAAATTTTCCACGTAGTGCTGTAACAAAGGCCTAACTGCTGGGAACGGCGCCGAATCGACATTTCGCGGTCTTCTGTCACACTAGCTGATACGGCCGCAATATTTTCTTCACTACGCACAGTACGTAAACGTGTTGGTGGTTTAATGTCCAACAAAGTAAATTTGGTGCGAAATTTGGTCACAATCTTCCGAATAGACTGCTCAGAAGGTCGAGAATGCCGATCATAAAATGGAAGCAGCGCGCGATGAACATTTCGAACCGAGCACGAATTTTGATAGTAAAATTCAATAATTTGCAAGCGTTGTTTATTTGTAAGACGATCCATGGTTAAATTGCAAACCAAACTGAAGCTGTTTGACAGTGACACGAGGTACTAAACACACGTCAGCTGTCAAAACCAGTGTTGCCAAAACCAAACCAGCTAAAAAATCACCCTTTATATTATATATTATATAGTATATATATTATATATTTTATTTACTATATAAAATAAAGTCGGGTTAGTTACACTATTTATAACTCAAGAACGGCTGGACCAATTTTTATGATCTTTGATTTGTTGGATGTGTCTCCGCCCCGAATAGCAGAATATCGGAAATTTTCATGAAAAAAAAAATGTTGTCACTGATTTCTATTAATTTTTTTTTTAATTTGAAAAGCGATACAGTGCGAATACTGACTGAAAAAGTAATTATAAAGTGAATGTTAAAGAAATTATTAATAAAAGGGTGAAGTTCTTAGAAAAAGGATTGTTTTTAAAAATATCGATAAAGAAAAAGATGTTAAACGATCCCTATATTTTTACCCATAGGGGGTAGAAAATCCACCTCATTTGGGGCACATATTATCGAAGGACACGGATTCAATCCAACATTTAAGGTAATTTCTGCTCGAGAGACTAAACGTTAATTTTCTTTTAGTGATCATAAATGAGTAATTCTGACTAAATTTAGTATCGAATTAGATCATTGACACCGCTTGAAGACGCCCAGCATAAATTCATCTAAATTCACTTCATAGGAAATATGGAAGACCAACTTGATCATTTGCACGAACGTTGCTCCACTCTGAGATGCAACATTAACACTTGGAACGCTTCATCGAAGAAATTTCAACGTTGGAAGCAAGGCGATGTAGCTCCTGATTATCCAAATGTACGTTCTACTGATGCTCTTGGTCGCATTTATACAGTGGACCGACATCATTGGAATCACTGAATCATTTGAATCACGAACTGTCAAGTGTGCCCAACATTTCGTGCTTCATGTCAACAGCTCAATTTGTTTGAAAAAGATACTGATTGGGATATGACAATCACTGAAACAATTATTTCTGCATCTCCAAGTCAGATACGCACATTATTTGCTATCATTATTTCGACATGCTTCTCATCGAATCGACGTGAACTGTGGAACAAGTAAAAGGATGACATGTCAGAAGACATTTTACATCGAATTCGTGTTAGTTCAGGGAATCCCGATCTCGAGTCTGACGATTTCCGCCAAACACTACCAATAATTCCAAGATCGACCACTGCCACTTTTTTTTTTTTTTTTTAGGAAAACCATTCGGTGCTTTGGGATATACGACGGCGCCGACGGCCATCGCCGCGCTGTTCTTATAGGAGTTTTTCGCAAATAACCATATGAAGCGTGTCATTTTTGTGGTCATTACTTTTGTCAGTTTTGTTTAATTTCTTGTGTGCGCCTTACGTATGTACATACAGGTGGTGTCAGTGCATTCGAATTTGATTGCGTACAATGGGTAGTACAAGGGATGAAAGGAAAACTAGGATAATATACATGTATAATTTCAACTCTTTTTATAAAATAACCATATTCTTAACCGGTTGTATTTTTTTAAGTTTTTCCCGCTTAGTACGTTATCCCGCTTAAGACGCTTTTTCTGTCGGTCCCTTGAAGAGCGTCTTAAGCGGATTCTACTCTATATATAATTCACGCGACAAACTTCGATGGATTTCACAGATTCGCACCACCAAGCTGAAAATGGTCCACTTCCAGCTAAAAGCTTGAATGTATTTTGACGGTCCAGCAAAATCAAATGGGAGCCTCACTAAAACACTTATGGCAGACGATTTTCGACAAACACCGCCTGTCATTCCACGATCAACGGCAGCCAATGAAATCAATGCTTGCCTTAATTTTTCGTATTTGTGGCAATGTGAAAAAGCTGCGGTTGATGATATGTGAGTTGCGTTGCAAAACGATCCGTCTGCCGAGATTTTCTTCAATCAATTGTTGGTGATTGGCAATGGTGAAGTACCAATCAACGTTTCCACCAACGACAACGATAAAACAGGAACTCATTACGAATGTGTTCCCAAACATCGTCCAGAATTTTTTTTTTTTTTTTTTTTTTTTTTTATTATTCATTATTCTCAAATAATTCAGTATAAATGATAATTACAATTCAAATACGAGTAAAATAAATAATAATAAAGAGAATAGTTAGTGACATTTGATATTTAGTTAAAAATAGTAGTAATGTCACATTGTTTTCATTAGTTCTGAGTGGGGTGTACATTTTGTAAGTATGAAATATAAAAAGATAGAATAATCGAAGAAAAATGACAATAATAAAGTACATGGATACAAATTTCTGATCATATATTTTAAAGTTGAAACTAAGTGATGAAGTGCAACAAAGATTCCATTTCTTTATGGTTAATATTCAAAAGCCACAATTTTACTTCACATATAAAGTTTTTCAGTCTTCTAATGATTCGAATATTTTCTGGGAGTGTATTGAATAATTTGCAAGATACAATGGAGAAAAAGCTTCTGAGGCTAGAAGTGCGAAAAATTGGAATGCTAACCAAGGAACTAAAATTGCTACGAAGGTTATGGGTATCATTGATGGGGCTTTGTAAGTACCCACCTCTAATAAAGACAATTTTAAGGACTTTGAAGTAATACAAGTGTCTTACTGGCAGAATTCTCAGTTTATTAAAGAGGACTAAGGTGTTGGCTAATCGAGATGAATGGCATATTTTTCTGATTACATATTTTTGTATTACAGATAGTTGTTGGATTTTGATATTGTGTGTACCACCCCAGCAGCTAATACCATATTGTAATCTAGAGTGGAAGATCCCAAAATAAATATTTTTTAATAAGCTTGTAGAGCAGTACTTACTAAGCCGATAGAAATTTCGCATAGTGGATAGCAAATATCGTTTCAGAGCAGAGATGTGATCACACCAAGTTAGGTTTTGATCAATTTCGACTCCTAGGTACTTATAGCTCTTAACTATTTCAATGGAAAAGCAATTTGCATCACATACAAAATTTTCATTGTACAGGATACTGCATCCACAGTTTAGCAAGCTAAATCTGTGGCAACTGGCAGCATGAAACACAATATCAACTTCAGGAGATACGTTAGCGTTAAGGCTGAAGTACATGAGCTTCGTCTTACTGCTAACTCTTAACTTGTGTTGCGCAAACCATAGTCTTAACAGATGCACATCATGGTTGATTTCAGCAAGTAGGTTAAAGAAATTATTTGAACCGTATGCAAATGCGAAGTCATCAGCAAAAGCCTTTAGCTTACCTACGAAAGGAAGACTGAAGACTGAGTTAACATAGATTAAAAACAGTAAAGGGCCAAGCACAGAACCTTGTGGGACGCCAAGATTGATAATCTTAGAGTCACCAACAATGTCCCCAATTTTAACTTTTTGCATCCTGTTCCTAAGGTAAGATGTAAACCAATCCAAGATAAAGCCCCGAAAACCTACGCGATAAAGTTTTCCCAACAGGATTTTGTGATCCACCATGTCAAAAGCTTTGGTTATATCTACATATAGTCCGGCGCAAGTTTTCTTATCATCAAGTCCCTTATAAATATACTGACAAAAGTCAAGTAGGGCATCTTCGGTGGACAGGTTTACTCTAAAACCAAATTGGTTTTCACTAAAAAATTTGATTTTCGTGAGAAAATTCAGAACACGACATTTTACGGCTTTCTCAAAGATTTTGGAAATTGTAGAAAGCAGGGAAATTGGTCTGTAATTAATTTTGTCTTTCTTATTACCTTTTTTGAAAATAGGAATCACATTGGCTCGTTTTAACAATTCAGGAAAGGTTCCCGAATTGTGAAATGTGAATTCTTTGAGTGCATGTGCGATTTTGGTAACGACAAATAAAAAAGTCGATGATTTTAATTTCGTAATTCAAAATACAATCGCTGGCCAATTACATTCGTTCAAATCAGTTAATTGTGTGGACTAATCACGACAAAGCAACCAATTTATCCAACGGAGTTCCTGAATTCATTGTGGTAACACAATGGACCTTATGTGCCTAAGTGAATCCAACCAAGATGATGATAGCCAACTTAACCTAATCTAACCTAACCTAAGCTGACTAGGATATTTATTAATTTTAGATCGGCGACTGATTGATTCCAGAGGATAGGCGATAAATATGAACAGCGAAAATGATGGACGCATGATCACAGATTTATTTGTAACCTAATTTGGAAGCACATCCACCTTACTCGTCACACATATTTCAAAAAGATAGGGCAACTTCACGTACCACTAGAACCTCCTTGAATTTGCTGCATGGGCATGACCCCAACGAAGACTTATCATTTTAAAAAAAAAACACATTCTTCTCTTTATAGGTATTAAACGAAGTAATTAACAGTATGTCTCATAGTTGTTGTATATTGTATACCTACATATATGTATGTACATTATGTAGGTAGTATGTACTTATATAAGACTTTGTTGCATTTAAAAGACAAAAGACAGAAGGCAAATGTGATAACTTCGAACGCTCTATCAGATGCCATTAAACTGACAATACCAATAATGCGTTACAATTTAAAACTGATATGTACATGCATAGTATGTTAGTAGTATGTAATATATATGACATGATGAACAGTCTAAAATTGACAACTATGATGTCATCCTATTATGTGGTTCAAAATTAATTCCCATTAGCTCAATTAACCAACAGCAAATGATGTCTGTATATCGAGCCCAAATTGATTACAAAGACGTCTTGCAAGCCTGATCACATTTCCAAATGAAGGCCCTCCAGTGAATAATAAAATAACAATGAAATGAATATACAAACAAACATTTATGTTTATGAATATATGTATGTACACATGTATACATATGTACAATATTCTTTGATAATATTCTCCTTTTGTCTGTTTCTTTCCCATCTTTGTTCTTGTTCTGTTCCTATTCAATTAAATTGAAGGTTAATGTCACAAACCAGTTCATTGGAAGCCATAGTACTCGTATAGTAGGTATCCAACAATTTGTTCATTGTCATAAACTTAAGCTTAAATACAATTGACCTCAAGTACCTACAGTTATTTTAAATTTAACAAAAAAAAAAAGTGTAATCACTGCCTAAGCGTCTTATTTTTCAAGAATTCCCAGAACTAAAAGCAATTTCACTTCTTCCACAAATTGGCACGTGTTAATGTTAAGTTGTGCATACAAAAATAAAGAAAATTCCGAGTCCTACGTCAGAATTACTACAACATTTCGGAGAATTCGAGAAAAATAGGAATGAGATCATGCTCAATTGTTAGCCTGCAACGACTTGCGTTCCTACGTCAGTTTTTACCATGACCGAAACAACGAACTGTCAAAGAACCAAAAAAGAGCCACATAAGGTTAAAAATCGATATTCGAAACTTCTTCTTGAACAGAGACGCAAGTGTTTTTTTTTTTACAAAAATTAAATATTAGAAAACCTACCTTGGCTGGAATCGCTTAGATCTTTTTACTCCAATTATACGAACCGTTATAGTAAAATAAAATCAATATAAATTGTATAGCACACATATTTGGTATTAAGTTCATCGCAAATAGATCTAAATTAGCTAAGTTCGATTTAGAAAACTTTTAAGACGATTACAGCAACGCCCTTCGGAAACATTTAGCGAGCTGTTCGTCGAACAAAAGAACTTTATTAGAAAACTAAATCCACACACGAATTAAAACAGAAATGTCCAATGAAATGAAACACAAAGAACAATAATTAGAAAACTTTGTTCTGGTTATATTGTCAGTTATATTGAAAATTATATTTTTTCTTTTCGTTGGATTTGCAGAAAACACGTCCGCCAAAGAGTGGCGTACGGTGGTTAAAAGAAGACTGCAGTTTTAAGAATGAAAAATTCAGAAAGTTGGCTTAAATGGAACCTGGCCGGAGGCGTGGTGGATTCCTTTGACGTTAAGGACAGCGCTTAGTTGTTTTTTGGTGGACATGCGCTGTTTTGTTAGTCGTGGAATGAGGGTGACATAGAATGCCGGAATGAACGTGAACATTTACCTTTTCGTAGAATCATAGTAACAAATGAATGGCTTTGGGGGGTAGAAATCTAATTCACGTTTTCCAGAAACGTGTATATTTATTAGGGAGCTTTAGTGTTTGATAATTAGGGCTTCAATCTGATATTGATTCCCGCTTAAGCGAATCAAGTTATTCACAGCTATTTTATTGAAACCAAATTCATGGTTATACTTAGTTATACCTTTGTACATAGTCGTATCTACTCTGAAAGACGTTACTAGTTGCTGTTATGTAATTGAATGAATGATTAAAGCACCTTAGTAAATATAGAACTAGATAGTTAAAGAAAAAATACAGTACGACCTCAATAAAAGTAACTAATGGAAATGCATGCATCAGCATTTATTGCCCGATCCACTAGAACATCGCCTAGAAGATCTTATCTGCCATATTGTGTGAACGCCTGAAACCTTTCGTTAATAACCTGATTGGCCCCTATCAGTGCGGCTTTGGGCCAGGAATGTATAGACTAAATTTTCACACTTCCGCAGATCCTGGTAAAAACCCAAGAAGTCTAAGTCGATACCTACCACCTGTTCATCGATTTGAAGACCGCCTATGACAGCATCTGAAGAGATGAACTGTATATAGAGCCATGTCTAGTTTTGACATCCCTGCCAAACTCATTCGTTTGTGCAGGACTGCGATGAAGAAAGCTCGGTGCTCCATCAAGATCGCTAATGACTTCACCGAGACCTTTGATGTCAAAAAAGGATTCAGGCAAGGTGAAGCAATGCCATCCGATTTCTTCAACAATATACTTGAAAGAATTGTTCGAAACTCACAAGCCAACACAGGAGCAACGATCTTTCAAAAAGAAGCTACTAAAATGGGTTTAACGGTAAACGAGGGCTAAGCATGCTGTTATAAAAAAGTACACTCAATATCGACGAATTGGACAGAACGTTACAATAGACCTCGGCTCTGATATAACATCACAAAATGACATCTCGTCGGAAATCAAACGAAGCCAATCGCTGTTTCTTTGGCCTAAGAAGGCAATTGAGTAGTAAAGCACTTTCCCGATCGACTAAGGAGACTCTATCATCCCTTAACTTCCCGGTCTTGCTATAGGAAGCTTAAGCATGGACTTTATCGAAAGAGGATGAAGATATCCTTGGTTGCTTCGAGAGAAAAATCCTTCGTAAGCTATTCGGTCACGTTTGCGGTGACAGGTTTTGGAGAAGATTCAACCACGAACTAAACGAGCTGGTCAAAAAACTGCGCATTGGGCATTTAAAATGGCAAGGACATGTAGATCGAATGGACATCAACGCTGCAGCCCGCACAGTATTAGACTCCGACCCGGATGGTCAGCGCAGCAGAGGATGACCTCGCCTAAGATGGCGCGCAAAAGTATAAGAGGACCTCAACCAACTTGGAGTGCGCAACTAGAAGCAGTTAGCTAAGAACCGGGCTAACTGTAAACGGTTGTTGGTTGAGGTCCACCCCGGATTGTAGTGCCACCTTTGTAAGTAAATAGTAATGGAAATGCATGCAGACGTCAATATTTTCGCTTTTCTTTTTCTATATATGTATATATGTAGGTACATGTACATTGTACATATGTATGTATACATATGCGCCCTAAATCAAAATTAATTAAAAAAAATAAAAAATGGAAGCAGATTTACAAACAGCGAACCAAACAGGAGGCTTGTGTAATACATAGTCCCGGAGTACCCGGACTATTAGTCCTAAACAAAGTGATTTTAGAAGACCAAGAAGTTTTGGCCGTGTCCAGGCTCAGTATATCTTCTATGGTCTATTAATGGCCGGCCGCGACCCTAATTATTAGTTGCGTTGCCTTCCCGTACTTTAAAAAAAAACATTTTATTTTTCGGATATAAAATAAATAAACATATTATATAAATAAATAAAAAAAAAATAATATATTAAATATAAACTTGTCTAAAGTTTTCCATGCCCTCTTGTAGCAATCTTCGACGTCTTCTTTTTAGTTTCTCTTTATCTTTTGGTTCATCATTGCTTTTCTTCTTTTTGTCATCTTTCGCGGAAGTTTTCTTTTTCCCCTGTGCTTTAACGTTACTTTTCTCATCCTTTAAAGGTAGCTTAGAGTTTTCCAAAATGGATTTGCATACTTTTATCTGTTCCTCCCAGATCTTTACTTTTTGCCTTCCTTCTTCCAGAACATCACCCTTATGTTGGTCATTGGTTGTTACATTCACACCTTTACTTGGAATTGTCATATCATTTAACTTGTATTTGCTTGTAGTTGTAGTTAACTTTGGCACAGACTTTGTTTCATTACGATCGGACAGGACGTCTTCTAGATCACCGATGTCCTGGATTATATCCACTGCACTTTCTCGTAGAGAACTTATGAGTGAATCTATTTTACTAAGGGGAGCCTCTTTATCTGATGCCACGTTTGAATACATTTCAAATAGATAGTCTTGATCAGAACCCAGCTCATTGTATTCGCTTTGCAATTGGTTCGCTTCGTCACCATTGTCTATGTCGTACGAAATATCTTCATGTAGAGACGAAGAAATTAAAATAATGATATGAAAAAGCACACAAAATATAAACATTTGGACCAAATTAATTGAATTGGAAATGACAGACGGGAAAATTCGGGTGATTTAGTTTTTGTTTACAAAAGAGTTACTAAATATCTGTGTTGAAAAATAATTGCTTCTTGAACTATGTACATATACATATATCAATGCTTTGTGGATATAGTACTTTCTGAAAGTACATAGGTCCTCGAAACCACGAGGGTATCTGTCGTTCCAGGCAACTAGCCCAACATATTCACATTCCAGCGGAGTGTAAACCTGATAAACGCGTTATTGATTTTTAGGTTAGGCAAATCATCAGCTGCTGGTCATATACCAGACCTTCATTGGTATAAGTATGCTGCAGTTCAATCTACGTAAGCCCACACTACACGTGCATTCGTGGCGGACACTTAGGGGTCCTAGGATTTTTCATTTTAAAGAGGTATTTTCCGCTTTATTATGTACATATGTACATTATGCATGTTACGATGTGTTAACATATAAAAAGTTGTTCCTACAGGATTAGAGTGCAGGGCATGAGATTAAGTTTTATAATGTTCATGCTTCTATAGATCTAAAACCCTCCTTACAGTTTGACACGCTAGGTTGGTTGAGGCCCTTTTCTTTTGTACGAGCTATGAAGTGAGATCTTGTTTTATCCGGGATCAAAAAGAGTCTTATAAATATATTTATGATATCTATAAACCATTCTTGGGGGGACCGTAGCGCAAGTGGTTAGTGCGTCGGACTACTGAGCCAGCGGTAATGGGTTCGAATCCCGCCGCAAACACCTAAAAAGTTTTTCACAGTGCCCACCGCTTCCGAATGCCTGACAAGCATTCAAGAGTATCATTTGTCATGTAAAGCTTCCCAACTCGCCGTTCGGAGACGGCAGAAAGCTGTAGGTCCCTTCAATTCGTGCAAAAGTATAACGTGCACACACAAAGGGTTGCGGGAAGTTAGACTTGGTTCTACCTAGGACTGCTGAAGCCAAATATTTATTTTTTTTTTTCTTGGGGTCAAATAGGTGTAGACGATTTAAAATTTTTTTTTATAAATCGATTGTAGAGCTTTACTATAAATATAATCTGAAAATTTCAATGCAAAATTTCAAGCCGATTAGTAGTTATAAGCGTTTAAGTGAGTAAGGCTTAATGTCACCTTCACTGTTCACTGCCACTCTTATTTTCAAACGCGTTTTCTCGAAACCATTCTTTTCGAATTTGCGTACACTCTAACTCGTAGAGTTTTTGATCAATCGTTACCAAACTTGGCACATATTTTCTTTATATATATTAGAGTTGTGTAACTTCTGAAGGAGCCGTTCAAAAGATCGGCTCACTTTGGTGAACTAAATGAACTAGTTCAGATATGTTTAGCTCAGTAGTTCAACGGCTCACCTCTCATCTGAATCTGTATCTGAACTAGTGAGTTGTGAAACACAAACACAATACAGATGACGGTGACGGCTTAGTAGTTCACTACGTCTACAGCTCACCAGATAAGAAGTATGTCCATACAAAACCGGATTTTTTTACACGAATTCTTTGGGAACGTATCCTTTGTAGTTGTAGTAGTACAGTAGTAGGTATAATACAATTCACTACCGTATGAAAGAGAGATAAAACTCGCAAGCGCAACCCAAAGGATTGTTGCATCGATCCAATTAAACCATTTTGAGTTGCATGGTCGTGCGAGTCAACCGTACTCCAGTGTGTTGTGTCTTTGGTATACACACATTTTTCTTATATTCCACCCTTAATTTCGTATTTTCTCTCAATCGAACTTGTAAAGGAACATATACGAACGACTGACTGGTCTATTTCTGAATATAAACTATACCTTATGGATGAGTATGAGAAATGAGATGAACGTATATTGTGTCTGTTTACTGTGTAAGTGAGAGGTGAATGGTGAAGCTGAGTCTGAACTAAAACAACTATTGAGCTAAAAGAACTACTGAGCTAAATGAGTTACTGAACTACATTGGTGAACTAGTTCTTTTTAGTGAACGAGAGCTACTGAACTACTTCAGCGGAGTGAACTAGTTTTCCCAACTCTAATATATATACGCTCTATGTGAACTTCAATTCTAAACAAAAAAAAAAAGTACAAAAAAAAATGGTCAAAAATCGTACTTAATTTTCACATTTCTCAAAAACATAAAAATTTTCATTTTTTTTTTGTAAAGATTTTTTTTTTTTTTTTTTCCGAGGGTAGGTGAAAATCTTCCATAGACACTATGAGAATAGCAAGCGCGTGCTCATAGTAGTGTCAGATTCTTACTGACCAAAAACACCTCCCTTCGATATAAATTTGTTAGATACTGCAACTAAGTTATACTACTTATCAAGCAATTTTTCTATCACGAAATATAAACGTTTGGCAGGTTACTTTCCAATGAAAGATCCTGCATGTTCCGCAATTTAGTCGCGGTTAATCCTTATCTCGCCAAGTCGAAAGGTTTTGTTCTTTGTAGTCGGCGCAATAAATTGCTCTCATCCAAAATAAGTAGGACTGTATTATTAACATGTCCGATTAGTCGGTTTCTATGTTTTCGCGCGAAGCTTCTAGTTTCAGCTTCGATTGTCGGAATTCCGAGATCCCTGTGGATATCGTCGTTTCTAGCATACCACGGTGCTTGGACAATTTCTCTTAGCACTTTATTTTGAAAGGTCTGTAAAATATTGGTTTCATTTTCACGTGCGAATTCCACTTCAGCTTTGCGTCAAGTGTCATTCCCAGGTATTTGGCTTCATTTGCAATGGGAATTCGGGCCAAATTTATAAAAATTGGCAAGTCATTAATTTTTCTATAAGTGAAATTCACGTGAACAGATTTAGTTCCGTTAAGGGCGATCCGCCAGTCCCTCGTCCATTCATTTACTTTATTCAATGCGTTTTGCAGTTTGGCAGTCGTTTCCTCGATTGTTTTACCTACCGCTAGGATAGCGGTGTCGTCGGCAAACGTAGCAAGGATAGTGCTATCTTCTTTCGGTATATCACGAGTATATAACAGATAGAGAAGCGGCCCCAGAACGCTTCCTTGCGGTACGCCGGCCGAAATTTCTTTGAGCTCTGAGTATTCGTTTCCATTTCTAACACGGAAGAGTCTATTCCCGAGATATGAATTCAAAATCTCGTATAGGTTTGCGGGAAGTACTTGTCGTAGTTTGCATTTCAAGCCATCGTGCCACACCTTATCAAAGGCTTGCGAGACGTCAAGAAATACGGTTGAGCATATCTTTTTTTCTTCTAGTGCTTTTTCGATTACGTTAGTAATTCTATGCACCTGGTCAATCGTCGAATGCTTACTTCTGAACCCAAACTGGTGGTCAGGTATTAGATTATTTTCTTCTATAACCGGTTGGAGACGCCTTAGCAATATCCTCTCGAAAATTTTGGATATGACGGGAAGAAGCGATATTGGTCTGTATGATTTTACTTCATATGACGGTTTTCCTGGTTTTAAAACCATTATGACTTCCGCAACTTTCCATTGGCTCGGCACGTGTTTTAATCTGAGTGCAGCATTTATAATATGGAGAAGCTTAATTAATGCTTTTCTAGGTAAGGCTTTGAGAATTTCTCCGGTGATCAAATCATAACCAGGAGCTTTCTTAGGTTTTAGTTTCGCGATCTCACGTTCGAGTTCTCTAAGCGTCGCAGATCTGCGCGTTAAATCGTCAGATGGTGGAACTACCATCCTTGTGATGTTGATGTTGTCATGAACCACTTGACCAACGTTCGGTTTAAAGGTTTCTTCCAAATGGCCGGCAAAAATATCCGCTTTTTCTTTATCTTCCCTTGCCCATTCATTTTGATTTATTTTAAGTGGCGGCGCAGGGATTTTGGGCCTTTTGGTGCCTTTTACGGCTTTCCAAAGGGAATAATTGGAATTTTTTTTTGCTGTTAACCTTTCAAGGTAAGAGCCTATCGCACGATTTTTAAAAGCCTTAATGCTATTCTTTAACAAATTGCAAAGACGATTCAGATATGTTTTATGCTGTGGAGCACGACTCTGTTGCCATCTTTTACGCGCTTTTCTTTTTTCCCTGATTAATTCTTTTATTTCAGAAGGATATCGTAGACCGTATTTGTCCGGCGTTTTTCTTGGATTGGGCGTATTATTCCAAGAAGCGAGCTGTACTATCTCAACGAAGCGATCGACTTCAACCTCAAGTTCATAGGGTGTCGTAAGCGGTACGCTCAGTTCAACATTTACTTCGATTTCGTTCCTAAAGCCTTCCCAGTTAGTTGTTCTACCGCTTAATAATTTGTAAAGATTGAAGTTCAAATAGAAGAGGCACTTATAAAAAATGTTAATTTTTTTGAAAAATTAATTTCAGATAAAAATGTTGACCTCCAGAAAGTACGCAAATTGCCCAGCGACTTACAATGCGCGGCAGCTTACAAATATCTCCGTGATTTTACAAGGAAAATGTTCGAAAATTTCAAGAAATATTGCTAAATATACATTATGTATAAAATAACCCCAAGATTACAATAAAATATATATATTCCTTATATGTATGTTAAGAAACTTCATGAAATAATACACCTTCCTGCACCTATTTCCCCCCTTAAGCTCAAACCGTTTTTGGGTGAATGGAATGAACCCGGGCACCATGTGTAGTTGTCCAATCCCAATGCACTTCCCACTACGCCACAAGACCACTGCAATCTCTGCGCTGGTGGCATACAAATATGTATGTACATATGTATGCATGCATGTACTTGTAAATATACGGCGTCAGCACCCAGCAAAAAGAGTAAGGCTTATTTAAGGCTTATGTCAGTATAGTCTATTCCTTAGCAGATAAGGCTTCTTATCTATAAGGAATATATTTTCAGTACAAATATCCCTTATTTAATGCCTTATTTTTCTACAGGCCATGTCCTAGGCAGTCAGTTATATACTTTAATACCTTACACATAGCCTTATTTTAACCCTATGATAAGCTTACTTTAGGTCTTATTAAAGGCTTATTTAAGTCATTCTTAATCCTTATTTTAAGGGAAAAAAATTGTTTTTTCATTACTTATAAAAGCTTTTCTAACAGCTTGATAATCAATATATTTACGTGTATAAAGCCTGGTTTAAAGCTTATTTCCTTGTGAGAATCATTATATGTATTATAAGGGATACAAATTTTCTTAATAAATCAATTATTTTAATTTTTATTATAAGAAGCACTTTTTTAATATTATCTAAGTATACAAAATAGTAACAAATTTATTTTTCGTTTTTTAACTTTTTTTGGTTTTCTTCTTCATTGTCGAACGGTTCATAAAATCTGTCAACAAAGAAATAATAATTAATAGTTAATAATTAACCCTTCTATTACCTTAGGGTCTTTTTGTGACTCAAAACGACTTTTAAGTAGAAAAATAGGTGGTTATAATTTTTTTTTCTCTTTACTCAGTGCATGAATTCGTGTATATTTTAAGGAAAAATAATTGTATATCCTGTAAGTGTTATGTTGAGACCCTCCCGGTAGGTGTATACACGCATTACCTTACGGGTCATCATATGATCCATGAACATTTTAAATGTGATTTAACTTAAAATCAGTCAATTGTTAGTGTTTTTGGTTGCTAGGCGACTGTATGATGCACCATTATTTTTGTTGAGCGTAATCATACCAGTTTGGTGGTAAAAAAAAGCAAGCTATTGATACTCCAGCAATTGGCATTTCCAATGACCAGTATCTGAGTAGTGATAACGATTTGATATAGTGCACCGCGCCGGTTCAAAGCTTGCTGTCGCGTGCGCCAGCCGAAAACATCATAACGTCGCGCATGGGTGTCACATAGTTTTCTGTTCAGCGTATCTCAGTTTTCAATAATTCGGTTGACTAATATAGAAGGAAAATAGGTGGGTAAAACTGATTTTCATGAAATGGATACAATCGAATTTGATGCTTATTTAGGCATATTGATTCTTATCAGTAAGTTATATAAAAATATAAAGCATGATTCCCTTTGCTTTCATACGGCGAAAGTGTAAGAATCCTATGGAATGAAATACGCTGTCGCTCAATTTTTAGAACAGTTATGTCTCTGAACCGATTCATTGAAATATCTCGTTTCGTTGCGTTTGATTAGAGAGAAAATCGAAGATCACAAATTCGTGGAGATAAGCTTGCGCCTATTCGGGACTTGTATGAAAAATGGGTCGAAAATCTGCAGTTTTTATACGTTCCGTATGAAAATATTACCGTCGACGTGCAATTGACCCCTTCTAGAGGTAGGTGCCCATTCAAAGTGTATATGCCAAGAAAGCCCAGAAAATACGGAAACAAAGTATGGGTTGCAGCTAATGCATCGAATGGGTTTCGTTTGAACTTCTAAGTTTACCTTGGCGAAGTTTCAAGAAATGTACTTATCTTAGAAGGAACATAACTACAGATAACTTTTTTTAAAACCCGTAAGTTGGCAATGGAGCTACTGGGCTAATGGGTTGTTACGCTTGACCAATTGGTGAGAACATACATTTGCAAACTTCAAACAAATCGTTGGCCAGTGGATTTTTTTTAGTAATTTCATTGACATCTCTGACCTTAAGCGCATATATCTTATGGACTGAGGTTCATCCGCAATAAAAAAAATTGCATAAACGTCGCTTGTTTTTGCAAGAATTCGGTGAAAGTCCTGTCGAAAATGTATTTCTTGACGGTGTCGTTTACCTAAGGTAGCATCTTCTGAATAAAGAAACTGGACCATCAAAGTCAAAGCCACAAAAGAAAAACTTCCAAAACTTCCGAGCGAAAGCGCTGCATATTTTGTCCACCGAAACCTGACCGAAAGACATTTAACACCTGCTTTGTCTGCTATAAGTCAGTATGTCCAGAATATGGCCATACTATGACCCGAAAGGTCATAAATGTTATTTTTTTGTAAGGTAACAGAGGGGTTAAATAAATAAATAAATTGATTTCACCTCTTCAGTTTTAGTGCACTTCAAGAACTTATGAAAAATATTTCTACACACTTTAATACACTGCACTCTGTTCAATACTCGAATTTAAACTGTCAGTTGCAAATGAAAGCGAAACGAAAAATCCCAATTAGAAATTCCATAGAAAAACCATTTACGACTTCATACATGCTACTCATTGGAATCCGAAATCTTACATATACCTTATAGTGACGCTTAGATAAGCCTTAATATAAGGCATTAGTAAGAATAAGCTCATTTAAACCTTGAAGGAGAGAGAAAATACCTAGAATCTTATTTGTAACTTATAATAAACCTTATTATAAGTCTTATTTAAGACTTTTAATAGTCTCGGAAAAGGTTTCTATACTCTGTTCCACAAAAATTGTCAGTACAGGCCTTATGGGGGAGCTTTTTTTTAAACACTGGTGTCTGTACATGTCTTCACGGCACTCAATTAGAGAAATCGCCACTGAAATAAGATCCAAAGCACTGATTTACACAGGTTTTGTTCTTGTAATTTACCAAAAATTCGCACACATCCCACTACAGCATGTCAGGCCATCTCCACAGTCGGTGGCCATGAATCAAATAAAAAAATTATGACATCCTGCGTTCAATTTTGTTTTCTTCTGCGCATGACGTCATATGCGCGTAGGGCATTTGACGTTTATGTAGAAATATTTGATTTTGGTGGAGAAATGTTATGAATCCGTATTGTGTTTTATGAATAAAATTATTATATGATGGAATACATTAGAAATGGTAATGTATATTTAACTATCAATACATTTTAAGTTGTAAGAACATTTTGGTGTGCGCCGTTGGGTAGTGGCTAGTGCTTTGGATATGCTGCCCCGGGTTAAATCCGAGCAAACACCCAAGCGTTTTTTCACGGTGCCACCTCTTTCGAATGTCTGACAAGCATTTAATGTATCATTTGTCAAGATGAGCTTCTTAACTCGCCATTCAGAGTCGGCAAAAAACTTTAGGTTCTTTCCATTCGTACACATGCGAGAAACAGGTCCTGGTTGAAAAGTAGCGCCACCCAAAGAAAAAGAAAGAAAGAAAGAATAACATTTTGAAGGCTTCCAAATCACCTCACTGCATCTTGGTACATACCTATTGGCTTGATAGTTTTTCTTCCTTAGAACTTGCTGGATGCATTGTGGGTGCAACACCAAGCAAATAACCAAAAGATTGTACATCTGTTCAGCTTGCTTGTTAATGTTTGCTTTGTACGTTGAATGAAGAAAATCTCGGAGAAAGTGCAAATATCATCAGCTTAACGACGCACTATCATGTACACGCAAAGCCAACATAGTAAAATGTGGAAATTTGACACGCTGGCGCTGCAAGGTGCGAATATTGTGACTTCTTGTGAATCTCAATAGGTTCAAACACTTTAATTGCTCGGTAGTAGTCTCCAAGGAGTGAATGAACGTGGAAAAGTCCCACAGCGAGAAATAACCCAACATCTTGTATAAGGAATGTTCTCCAAATACTCCAGCCGCCGCGCCGCTTGGGGATCACTGCGAAATAGATAGAAATTGCTAGTAATTGGGGATGACAACCAATGAATGGAGAACATTCAAAATACACAAAATGCCTCAGACATTATTATGTACAGTTGTTGGATTTCCTCCTGACTTCTATTTGTAAGACGTGCTCTGTGACCAAGAGTTTTAATATTATAAATGCAGCATTATCTTTTGTATTTATTTACCTGTATTGTGCACCGGTCCACCGGAGTCTCGCGTGAATTTGCCGGTAATACAGAATTGGAAGTAATAGTATTTAATGCCACTTTTATTGCACTGAAAAACTGCACAAACACCCATTTTATTTATAATTTTATTTCACCAAATCTTTCACTTTTTAAGAGTACAACAGTTTTCCCATTTGAATTCGAATTTACTTATTTTATTACGCGCAAATGACGTCACAAAACTGACAGAAATCGTTTTCAACATGGTGGACATGCGCAATGCGTAATCTGTATTATTTGATTCATGGTCGGTGGCTGAATTATTGTGTGTGGCTGCGAATCGCTGTGTACATAGAAAGTATCAACCTCAAACAGTGTTAACTAGGCGTGTTTTTTTTCAAACCTATATAGGCTAAACATGTTTCCACAACATGTTTTCAATGTAAAATACAACAAAACCTTAGCCTGGATAATTATCCAGTCTTATTTTTGTATGGAAAGCTTTTTCGAAATCTATATAGATTTGAAAAAAAACGCGCCTATTATTAAGTTAATGCTAATCGTTAATGCTTTTTGTGTGCTTTTTGTCAAAGAGCTTTGGGATTTTGTGCTTTTGAGAACCAAGAAAATTAATTTGAGTATGTGAGGGTTTTTTCAACTTTCTTGTTTTTCTGGTGAAACCGTTAAAATTAATTTTAACGCTTTTTCGATTTTTGTGATTTATAATGAAGGTTATTTGCGCGAGATGAGTTTTGATCGTGAAAACGAATAGTGACATTTTTTTTTTAGCCTATATCTCTTAAGCTAATCGTTTCTGATATATAACATTGATACACCAAAATACTCGAAAAAATTTACAACATACCAACATTTCATAAAAATCGAGCTGGTGTCCACTTTGTACACAATTATCTTTTTTCCGTTCAACAAATTGTGTTTTTCTCAAATCAGCAGATGGAAACCCTATGGGTATTGCTCTCCGATTTCCGGTGATTTTCCGTGCATACTATGGTAACCCAGTGAGAGCTTAAAAGAGGGACAGATTTATGAAAGCTATTGCTGTACTGACAATTTTTGTGGAACAGAGTATAGTTTCTCTCTTCCTTATTTTTCCCTTAGCCTTATATGCCTTACAAAATTTTTTGCTGGGCAGTCCTATACAGAAGACAGAACCAAGTCTAGCTTCTCGTAACCATTTGTGTTTGCGTATTATTTTTCCACGAAATGGAAGGGACCTACAGTTTTTTGCCGACTCCGAACGGCGAGTTGAGAAGCTTCTCGTGACAAATGATACTCTTTGATTGCTTGTCAGACATTCGAAAGAGGTGGCACCGTGAAAAAACTTTTAGGTTTTTTCTGGGATTGAACCCGGGCAGCATTCGTAGTAGTCCAACATACTAACCACCACGGCCACGGCGCCCACATGTAAATGTAAATAGTGGAAATCGCTTATGACGACAGTGAAGGGATCGAGCAAATATGGGCGTTGTAACCGGCGGTCGTTATATCCAATTGTCCTCCATAAGTAAGCGAAGAGAACTTCAAATCATTCACGCTACGTTTTCCTCTACAGAAAAGTTCCTACGTATCCTAGAACTCATGGCTGCATAAGAAAAATAAAACAATAAACGAATATCCAACTGTAACCACTATGTAAAATGCAAACCTTTTTATTTACAATGCGTTAACCCCAATCGTGCAAAAATATAACACACGCATATAAATTGTATCGAGAAGCAGGCCCTTGTTTACCCGAACTGTAGCGTAGCGCCACCTAAAGAAATAAGTTAATCCCAATTAATACATAAAGCTCTATAACTGAGATCAGCTATCCTGGCCAGAGTACAATAGGCGCGTTTTTTTTCAAGTCTATATAGATTTCGAAAAAGGTCTCCATACAAAAATAAGACTGGATAGTTATCCAGGCTAAGGTTTTGTTGTATTTTACATTGAAAACATGTTGCGGAACATGTTGCCTATATAGGTTTGAAAAAAAACACGCCTAATATCTAATAATTATTAGATTGTTAGATATACAGTGGACATCCAGTATAACGAATGCTCCATATAACGAATTTCCAATATAACGAATGAAATTTTTTTCCCATTAATCGTAACGAATGGTTTGAAAATTTTACGCTCGATATAACGAATGCCTTTCAAATTCCTGTAGGCGCAAGTTTACTTTGGTCGGATTTTGCCATTTTTTGTATGTATCCTTACTTCTGCTTCTGCTAGTAACATCTGTTGAGTGTATCTATTTTTATTTTTTTTTTCAACATATACATATATGTGTGTACATACATAAATGTAATTTTAAAGAAAAATTAACTGTTTCAGTTTGTTGGGTTTTCTACGTTTTATTTTGACGTCTTTCATTTCGCGAAGTATTTTTAGTAGCGCACTGATGAAAAAATTAAACATTCAGAAGCAGTGAATTGCTAATAAATGCGTACAGTGGTCAGTTCAAAAAAATATCGACTACCTACTCAAAAACACTTTTATTAAGAGAGGAGGCGGTCCAAAAAGCTTGGAGGGAACCAAAAGGAAAACTAATATTAAAGACTTCTTTTCCAAATCATACTAATTGTTTTGTTTAACAAGAACTTATTAAATAATTTTTATTTTTATATAAATAAATACATAAATTTCATTGTTAAAATCACTTGTTTTTACAGATTACATTACATACAGATTTAGATACACGTACATACATCCGTACGTGAATGGGTATGCAATTTTTTCTTATTCCGTCGATGCGACGACGATTTTTTGAAAAATGGTCCTTATATCCGAAGCGTCGTTATAGTAGACGACGTAATATCCGACGGTAGAATAACTTAAAATATAAAGAAACCAACCAAATCAAAGGAAAATATTCGTTTTAAGCGACAGCGTTATAAGCGACTTCCACTATACTTATTTATGTATTTCTATGACAAAATACCGTTGCTTATTATTTCAGACCTCCAAATTAGAGAGTGCTCACAGCGGTTTTTTGTTGGTTTTTAAAAACAACTTATTCGATTCTTTTGGTTTCCGGAATAAAACTAACATTCATTTTCCGCCACCCTTTTAAAAAAAGCCCTCAACAGCTTTGGAGTTTAGTGAAAGGACGAATGTCACACTTACGACAGTTCTCCTTTGTACTTCGACTTCTTCACTTCGAAAATCTTCTTCTGTGATTCATTATCAATTATTTAGCGTTAACTCCCTTTCATTTTAAAAACGAATTAAGTTAAAACAAATTCAATTTATATTTTTCGTGCAATTAACAAAAAAAATATCGAAGCATACTATTCGGCGCTAAATTAAATCATCAACAATGGCTTCTTTCGAATTGCATATATTGTGGGATCCGCCATCATGATTTGTTTTCTTAAAAGCTCAAAAGCAGGCCAACAATATTCCACGAAAATGATTTATCCATCTCAGTTACTCGAATCAAAATACCATATGTGGCGAAATGTATACAAATCCCTTCGTGCTTTTTATTCGCCAAGAACCGCAACGATTTGGAATGCGATAGCAAATAAGAAAATAAGAGGAGCACAAGCACATAAACTCCATCGCCGATGAAAGTTCATCTTGTTTTCTCAGCTTCGACTTCGACCAAACGAAACAAAAATAACACAGACACATTGCAATTCGTCGTGCCCAACTGTACTGGTTCGACATTCGAGATTTGAGTGCGGAATTTCTCTGACAAACTGCTGTGCATCGCGATTTTCTCTCGCAAATTTAAGAATCTTAAAATATATACAGGTGTTAAAATCGAATTTGTATTCAAAGAAAAAAAAAAAAAAAAACGACTGCAGTGCGAAACAAAAATACAACACTGACAACAAATTAATAACGAAAAAACTCGTTCCTATTTTGTTCGTGCATTTTGACATATGTATTAAAAAACAAACTTGATTATTGACATAAACAATATCAAGGTGAGTATCTATTTATGTACCTACGTACATTTATTTATCATGTGTTTTTATTTCTCCTTTCAAAATGCAATTTCAATAGTCAATTTTATATTCCCTCGTCGCACGTTGGAATTTGTGGAAGTTTCTTAAAAATTCGTCGTGCGTTGTGCTGCAGTCCGAAGGCGTTGGAATTTAATTTCTACATTCCACATTTTTCGTATTTTTTCTGTCTGGTGCTTGATTGTGGGAGGGATTTCCTGTCAGTGACGCTTTATAGTTAAATTGTTTCTAGTGTGTTGACAAAAAAAAGCTTGTACCGAAGAAAAATACATAGTAATTAACCGTGTGCCGAACGAAGTTTCCTTCTATTGTGAGTTGGCGAACTTTCAATTAGCCCCTTTCTTATTTAAAGTAAAAGAAGGTGATAGGAAACGCAGTAGGAACATATGTATGTATGTGCGAAAACAAGAATCTATTTCTTTTTTCTTAGTTGCGTCTTGCGAACATAAACGAAAGGAAACAACAGGTACAAAAAATAAAATTAGTTTTTCTGTTCTATTACTGTCAATTTGCAAAAATAAAATATGTAATACTCTTTGGTTGTCGACCCAAAGAAAAATAATAAAGCAAATAAAGTTTAGTAAACTTTCCAAAGTGCAAAATATGTATGTATGTATGTATTAAATCTCATGGATATAAGTGATAGACAACCTCCATTTGTTTGTATGGTTTTGGAAAGTGCTGTTTTCTTTTCACACTTACAGACGTATGTACTTATAGTTGGTCACAATTACCCCGTTTATATGCAGAATTGAGTTGAAACTGAAAGCTGAGTATTTCAACTAACCGAGTTGAATCGTTGAAATTCTCAAACGAGGTTTAACATAGCACACTTTAACCGCAATCAAAACAAAGTGATTTCCCGCTCCAAACAAAGGCAAACAAAAACACAAAGGGCGAGTTCGTAACCGCAAGATTTGCAAAGCAAATGTCACAAAGCAGTTGCAACGCCAAAAGCATGTGTGTCGCGCAATTGTAAAACGTTTATGAACGGATAACTTGCGTAAACAAAATGAAATAAAGTTGTGTTCTTATTCTAAACGCTTAACTTAATTGTTGCCAAGCTCCAAAATACAGCCGAACTTCGATAACTCTATGATTGCGGAAAATGAAGAAAACGAAACAAGTTCCAATTCTTGAGGCTCCGACCCATAGAATCCGTCGACTTCGTTCCGTTGTACTTTGGTGTTGAAGTTGAAGTATTGCCGGATAGAGCAGTTCCATAGAATCCGTCACATATCTACGTAGCCTATTAACCGCATGAGTAAAATCTATAATTTAAATGTAAACTTTCTTGACTTTAATCTTAGCAAGGTTACACTAAGAAATGTATTGCGTAATGTAGTTCCTCGAACATAAATTCTAATAATGTATATTTTTGTTCTTTCATTTGTTTATTTATTGCTTGTGGTAGTGTTGTATGTAGCGTAGCCTAAATGATGAGCCGGTTGATGCATGGTTGGGTTGGTTGGTTTGTGAGGGTGAGGAAAAAGGTTTTTTCCTTTTCACGTAGGCCTCGAGTCGGGCCCGTTGTGTTCCCCTCAAGAACTGATCTGAAAAAAAGGGGGGTTGGGTGGTTTGTTAGTGAAAGGGTTTATTTGTTGGGTGGAGAATGGAAAGGTAAGAAGTAGGTATAAGTGGATTTATGACAAGCGCTCTGTGTGTCGTGTAAACTCCAGTGTTTTCGAGAAATCGATGGATCTAAGCGATGTCAGCCCAGGTAGGATGTGTCTTCCTAGGTATTTGTGCCTTATTTTACATAAAGCAGGACAATCGCAGAGGAAGTGAGCGATACTTTCGTCCTCTTCTTCACAACCCGGGCAGATGCTATGTTGCACTAGTCCCAGTCTGTTCGCATGTTTGTTCAAGTTGATGTGTCCCGTATATAGGCCAATCATCAATTTTAGTTGTGCTCTGCTTAGATTTAGTACTTTCTTGCGGTTGATGCATATTTTGCCTGGCAAATTTCTGCTTGTGGTTGTTGTTTGTATTAAGCACACCACGACACAGATCTGATAGTGTTTAAAAAAAATGATGCGACTGTATCCAACAGTCCCGAGCTATGTGTAAACATCACGCGGATGGGGTGTGTAGCTCCACTTCAATGGAAAGAAAGTAAATTATAACTAGTCTATGTTCGATCAGGGACAAATTTATTAATTTCACCTATTTTTTTGTTTTTCAATCCGATAAGCCATTATTGAGTTAGGGCTGTATAACTATAATTCTCCCTCCCAATATGCAGTATTTTCACTATTTTCTGAAAACCATGCCATTTTTCGGGATAAAAAGCGTATATATAAAAGTTGGCCAGCGACATAAGCAATCACTATGTCCATATTTCATCGCGCTGCTATGAAATTTGAGTTCCAAATTTCGTAACCGTTCGGAATTCCGTCCCCGAAATCGCGCAATTTCTCCCCAAAATCACAGAATTACTCCACTAGAAATTTTGCTCACGCGCGCTTAGATGTTTATACATAAAAAAAAATGTCAACGATTCCCTTTATTCTGTCTACGCTTCCACCAATGAAAATGCATAATCTTAATTTGTGAATGCGTGAGCTTCAGTACGTGAATGCGTGAATGTGCGTACTAACAACAGAACAAAATCGTTGTCAAACGATTGTCAACGTCGATGACATTTTCTCTATGCTTCCACCAATGAAAATGCATATTTCAATTGGTGAATGCATGAACTTGAATATGTGAATGTGTGAACTTAAATGCGTAAATGTGTGTACTGCCAACGGATCGACGGATGCAAAAAGTAGAAAGTAGACCTACTTTATCCGTCGAAGTTTATGCATCCGTTGGTTATGGGCCATCTCCAATAAAAATGTGTGCATTCTATCGAGCCGTCAGCTAAAAATGACGGAGCAACGGAGCGATGGATTCTATCGGTCGGGGCCTTTATACCAACATACCCAGCACATCGAAAACAGAAGTAAATGAACCAAGTTGCAGTTATAATGCGAACATACCCAGCAAATCAAAATCCACTAAATCTGCAGAATTCATCTCTTTTTATAAGAATGTGGTTACAATACCATCTAATTATTGCGACTCTGATTAGTATATATTCAATGAATCTTTTGTTCATGTTTTGCATTCTCGTTTTTAAATCGAATAAAATAAAAATAAAATACCCAATGAACATGGTTTACAATAATTTCCCATTTAAAATAAATACCCACGTAAATAACCGTTTTAGTAAATACCCGGTAAATACCCTGGGTATTTACCCTCAAAGGGTATTTACTGGGTATTTGCCCATCACTAGCGTACATAACGTCTTATGGACGTTCTATGGACCTGACTATACACGTCGAAAATGTTTCATACTCGGATTTTAATTGCAGAATATTTATGGTCCCAGTTGAAACGAATAATTAGAAAACAACATATACTTATGTACCTATGAAGTATGTAAATACAGTGAACTCTCTCATAACCGGACACTGACGGTACGGAGAACTTTGTCCGGTTATGAGAGGTGTTCGGTTATAGGGGAAAAAAATAAATTGACATCAACGAAACACAATTAATAGACATATGGTATTAGTTTTATTTTATAAACTAGCTGTTGAACGCCCGGCGTTGCCCGGGCAATTAAAAATATTTTATATTTTATTATTCGCTTGGTGCTAAATAACTATTACAATACAAAAAAAAAATTGAATTTAGATTGTGTTTAAATGTTAATAAGTTTTATTCAAGTGATTTTTGATACACAAAAAAAAATTTAGTTGTTGAATTATCAACTGTTTAATAATTGTTTCAATTCAATTGATGTTTGATTGTTTTGTATTTGAACGCGTACATTTGTGGTTAGGGTGATTTTTTTTACATGCCTCCACAAATAGGATGATTTTAAACATGCATTCAATTTATCAGAAGCTGTAGATCAGGCTGAAGCAGGCAATGTTAGGCGAAAATCACCTGCTAATACGTTGTAAACCACGATTTTTAATATCACTCACTTTAAATTATTATGAAATATTCACTTTTCTTTGAAATAACTTCTAATGGGAAAGAAAATCTTACCGAAAAACACTTGTTGCTAGCACTGTGATTCTAGATATAAGGTCACACACAAAAGTGTAACTCATTTTTATATATATAGATATAGATAGATATAAATAAAGAAAAATCTATAATCCACGATTTTTAAAGATAATTTAGAGAACAATTTTACTTACGTTATAAACCAAATAAACCACGATATAATACCGCTCAAGATTGTTGTGGCAAAATAATGGCAATCACTTGTAATTCACTGCAATCAAACAAATAAAATATCACTCACTTTTATTTCAATTAAATACTGTAGAAAAATACGCAATCCACGATATTTAAAGTTAACTTAGAGAACCATTTTACTTACGTTGTAAACCAAATTTTTAAAAGTTAACTTGATTTGAGTTTGATAATGATAAAAAATCGCTTAAGATTATTGTGGCAAAATAATCA
Source organism: Brachyopa scutellaris (assembly GCA_949775065.1). Taxonomy (NCBI): domain Eukaryota; kingdom Metazoa; phylum Arthropoda; class Insecta; order Diptera; family Syrphidae; genus Brachyopa; species Brachyopa scutellaris. The sequence continues at coordinate 110,490,900 of OX459112.1, forward strand.
CAATCACTTGTAATTCACTGAAATCAAACCAATAAAATATCACTCACTCCACGATTTTTAAAGTTAGTTTAGAGAACAACTTTACTTACGTTGTAAACCAAATCTTTAGAAGTTTAATTGATTTGAGTTTGATATGGTAAAATACTGCTCAAGATTATTGTGGCAAAGTAATGGCAATCACTTGTAATTCACTGAAATCAAACAAATAAAATATCACTAACTTTTATTTCAATTAACTACTCAAGAAAAATGCGCAATCCACGATATTTAAAGTTAACTTAGAGAACCATTTTACTAACGTTGTAAACCAAATTATTAAAAGTTGAATTGATTTGAGTTTGATAATGATAAAATACCGCTTAAGATTATTGTGGCAAAATAATCACAATCACTTGTAATTCACTGAAATCAAACAAATAAAATATCACTCACTCCACGATTTTTAAGGTTAGTTAAGAGAACAACTTTACTTGCGTTGTAAACCAAATCTTTAGAAGTTTAATTAATTTGAGTTTGATATGGTAAAATACTGCTCAAGATTATTGTGGCAAAGTAATGGCAATCCTTTGTAATTCACTGAAATCAAACAAATAAAATATCACTCACTCCACGATTTTTAAAGTTAATTTAGAGAACAACTTTACTTACGTTATAAACCAAATCTTTAGAAGTTTAATTGATTTGAGTTTGATATCATAAAATGTTGAATTTGGATTGTGTTTAAATTGTGATAAATTTTATTCTAGTGCTTTTTGATACACAATATTTTTTGTTTTTCCATCGGTCAAAATTATTAAGGCAAATGGTTTGCCTGAACGTGAACATGCAACATACAGTTGCCCATGTGCAAATACTGGAACCTCTGAATTTATACCGCATATTCCTAAAGATTGGCCTTGTGCCTTATTAATCGTGATGGCAAAAGCAAGTCGTATTGGAAACTGAAGACGTTTGAAATCGAAGGATAAATCTGGTGGAATCATTGGAATTCTCGGAATTAAAACAACTTCACCTTTGTATTTCCCTTTTAAAATTGTTGCTTCGATCACATTGTTCAACAACCTTTTCACTGCAAGTCTGGTACCATTGCAAAGCCGAGGTTGATCAATATTGCGTAGCATTATTATCGGCACACCAACTTTCAATGGTAGGTAATGTGGTGGCAAACCAGGCAAATCAATGGAATTCAAAAATTCTGTTGGATAATTCACGACATCATCTTGATTCATAACTGTGTCGATCGATTTGTATGCAAAAAATTGAGTTTGTATTTTATTCAAAATGTCTGCATTAATATCATTTACGTCTTTATTTTTTCCAGCCAAAATTGCTCGTTCACTCAACCAATCATGATTATTGAATTGTTGTGCTATATTTGGGAATACACGGTCAATCAATTCTTGTTTTGATTGAGTCATTCGACAAAAATTGGTTGGTAGTGTTATCAAGCCAGTTGAAATATCAACTTTTAATTTCCCATTTCCAATATATAATAGCTGTTTCGAAAATTCAATTGATGTTTGATCGTTTTGTAATTGAACGCGCACATTTGTGGTTAGGGTGAGTTTTTTTACATGCCTCCACAAATAGGATGATTTCAAACATGCATTCAATTCATCAGCAGCTGTAGAGCGAGGAATAACAGGCAATGTTTGGCGAAAATCACCTGCTAATAATATCAAGGCACCACCGAAAATCCGTTGATTCCCACGTAAATCTTGCAACGTTCTATCTAACGCTTCCAAAGACTTTTTGTGAGCCATTGTACATTCATCCCAAACGATTATACTACATTTCTGCAAAACTTTTGCCATACCTGAACTCTTAGAAATTTTACATGTAGGTGTTTCAGTAGCATGCATGTTCAATGGTAATTTAAGTGCAGAATGTGCAGTTCGGCCACCTTCCAATAAAGTCGCTGCAATTCCGGAAGAAGCGAGTGCCAATCCAATTTGGGTTACTGATCGTATGGTCGCTAGAAGTAATGAAATTAAAAATGTTTTTCCAGTTCCACCAGGTGCGTCTAAAAAAAAACATTCCATGCCCTTCATTACGAACAGCATGCATGATTGTATCATATACACGTTTCTGCTCAATATTTAATTTTGGAACATTTGACCGCACAAATGCATCCAATTCGAAACAATCATAATTTAATTCACGCCGCATTTCAGTGTTGAATAAATCTTGCGCTGAACGATTAGGTGCTATCATTCCCAATTGGGACACTGTTTTATTTGCGATTGACATACAAATGTCTTCAATCAAAATTAGAGCTTCATTGTGAATGTCCGGATTAATTTGCAAATTTGGATTTGAATTAATGACACATAATCTGTGTAAAATATCATCTGACAACTCATCTCGATGATTTTGCCATAATTCTATCGGATTTGAAGGTGAACATGTTGAAATTATTATTCCAAATAATGTTCGCAATTGATGAGGATGTGCAGATATTGCCGCTTCAGCAAGTGTATCATTCCAATGCGTATCATTTTCCAATAAATTCAACAGCTGACATGCTTCTCGATATGTCGAACACACTTGTCCATTAACTGTTTTCAAGTCATTGAAAGATGTCGGTCCGCGAACGTTGATCAAGAGCAAACGCAAATAAAAACATTCATCTTGTTTTGGATGAACTGTGTATACTCGTCCCAAAACATCTGTAGAAAAAACATCTGGATGACCATCAACTGCCTTCCCTTGTTTGCGCGTTTGAAAAGACTTTGATGAATTGTTCCAAGTGAAATAGCTTGGTACTTCTGAATATAGAAACGTTTTTGCAAAAGTATCAGTTCCACATAACGCAAAAAAGGCAGTTAATGTTGTTTCCTGTGGTTCTTGTCCTCTTTGCCTTGCGTTATCGGGCGTGAAATAAACACGTTGTCCATTTTCAAGATGAATTGCTAAATGAACAACAGCTGGATGCCTATCATGAATTGGAAATGACAAAATTCGCCATACTGCTTCATTGTTGCTAACATATCTGCCCAATTGATATTGTTTAATTTCATCGTTTTTATTTTCAACACCAAATATAGCCATATCACTTCATTTGTTTATATATTTGCAAATATATTTTATCGATTTGACAGAATTGCAATACTCGACATTTATATGGGCTTTGAAAGTTTGTGACAACAATGGTGAATACGGCACAATCCAACGGTTGTCTGCCTCTACATCTTTGTTTCGAATTTTCAATGTAACAGATTTTCCATTATCATTCGTTGAACGCCGACGATATAATGGATAATCATCGTGCCCAGTGATAGTATCAGAAATTAATGTTCGTGGAAAATTTTTGGAACATTTTCCATCAATCATACACGGAGATGTTGGGTTTAAATCACCACATGGACCATGAATCATATTTTTTGTGACAACATCAAATAATATTGGATCAATAGTTTCATTGGGTATTTCGGTATTTCAATTTGGTCACTTCTTATTTTATGTACTAACCAAACTAAAATGTGAGCATGTGGTAAACCCCGCTTCTGCCATTCAATAGAATACATCCAATTTTTGACTTCACCAAATACTTGGGATTTCACAATAAAGTCCATTAGCGATTTTAATTTCTGTTTAAATACGCGAGCAGTGATATCGTGACGGTCAATTGGAGACTGACCGGGCAGCAAATTATCTTTGATTTCACTCCATTGTGGATTACATGTGAATGTGATAAAAAAAATCAGGTCGTCCGTCACGTCGAACATATGCCATACCATCCTGCGAATATTCGTGCATGTGTCGCGGACTTCCAGTGTATGAAGATGGTAAAATTACCATTTCACCAATATTATTAACGTTACTATCGTTATTGATGGTATCACGCAAATGAATGTATTCCTCAGAACGTAATTTTCTCTGATTAAATCGAATGAAATTTAAGCGCTCTGTTTCGATTTTAACGTACATGTCAACAATATATTGATGGAAAAGTCGACGGCATTTTAAAATATGATTTTCAAGATTTTCGCGAATCATTATTCGATAACTATAAAAGTTCATTGCGCTGACTTTTTTGTTACCCTCTAAACCTAAAATATACAAATACGTATGCATATTAACATTTCACACAGTCAACATTTATTATACATACCAGTACTGGTATTTATCATTTTTATATTAAAATGATAACCATCCTCTCCGTATGGGAATAAAATAGGATACTGCAATGCATCGTAACAACGATTCGTTTCACATATACGATCCAATTCATTATTTCGACGATGAAGAACAATGTCGCGCGGTTGGTGTTGATCGCCAACAATAACAATCGCTACATCATTAATAGTTGGAGCATTGAATCGTCTAGCATGTTGACCTACTGGTACTTTATCGGCACGAATAACAATTTTATCACTTGGCATTCGATCGAGTGCAACTTTAAAAAGTTTCACTAATTCATTATGGTCATGGAACATATTCTGTAACTCGCCTTGCCTTCTGATATTTCTTGCTATCGTGCATCTTTGATCAATTTGCTCATCATTGTTGCCGATAAAATAAATTTGAAGAAACTTATTACTTTGATCGGCATATGGTAGAAGTGAGCCAGCTAAATGATAAATTTGCCCTTGAATCTGTATGGTATATTGATCATAAGTATTACGAAAATATGTGAAATAATAATAATAAAATGATTTTACCTTAAAAGTGGGCATAAAATTATCACGTATAATTTTATCAGCACCAAATGAAGTCATTTGAAAGCACGAATTGTACGGTTGAATTTCATTTAGAAAATGCTTCGAAATTGGTGTGATTCCATTTACTAATAAATTTAATTCGTCTGGTGGCGGAATTAATTCAGGCAGTTTTACTTTTCCACTGGCACAGCACATACCAGGCGCTTCACTCTTAAATTTAAAAGCTTTACAATATTGACATAATACATCAATTTCACCAATTAAAACTGATCTATGTGCACTGTAGTCAATGTTATGATCGTATGCGAAAGCAACACCTTGTAAATTGAAATTTATATCTCTTTGTCTTTGCCGATTTTCTTTATGGTCTTGTCGTGAACGTGATCTTGCCATACATTCTCGATTCACTACATTTCGCTGTTCTAATTGTTCTGGACTTTTAGATCTTCTACCACTTGCTACAATTTCCGCATGACGGTTACGACGACCTATATTAGCACGTCTAGTACGTCTTGGTTGTGACATTTTTCGAAAAAAAACTTATCAAAAAATGAAATAACCATTAATATATCATATTTAATATTATAATTATTCCAAATAATGTAAAAAAATACAAAAAATCGTGGATTGTTTTTCAATATTTTGTAAAATATTTATTACTTAACATTTTTTTTGTAAAATATTTATTTTAAGTTTAAAAAGAAGTGTGGATAGATTTATCTTTCATGGCCAAACTTTGAGTTCGAAAATTGATCGAAATTTCACCGCTTATCATCATAACCACCAATAATTCCAAATCCATTGGTTCACCATAAAGAGTTTCGTACATGCCTAACATTTGAACGAAAATTGCATTACTTACGGTTTGTAATTAGAAAGTTACTTCTAAGAAGAAGCTATTGTTATTACGTTTAAATTGAAAGAATGTATCGCCCTTCGCACCAGCGGTACCAATAAGTCTTTGGGTTCGTTTCTTTCTTTCTCTCTTTTCGAGAGCCAAAGATCGTTTGGATAATAAATCTTTGAATTTATAAGTACCCGAACTTAGTGTCAAAGCTTGTCCAGATAAACCTTCACCAGAAATTCCACTGAGATTTGAATCTGGTTCAAATAAAATTGAATTGAATGAAATCCAAATGCAAATTAATTCAAAGAATAATGTAATCGAACATGTGATCGAATCATTGAAACCAAAAATTAATTGTACCTATCGAAATTGAAGTTGTGTCTTTGATTGGTGTTGATGACGAAGCAGAAGCATTCTTTTGCGTCCCAGTCTTCTTTATGTCATAATTTCCAGATGCAAGTCCATCAGGTAGCAAACTTAAATAAAAATCATCTTCATCGCAATCTTGAAATTGCAAAAATCGCATCAACTTTTTTAAAACACTGACAATTATAAAATATATGTACCAGGCAATTCGATGTAATTTGTTTTCATTGGGGAAGATATTTTGATTGACGAAGAAGCACCCTGATCACTTTCAAATCCAACAATTTTCAAAATTTCGCTTAGGGGCATTTCTTTGCAATCATCATCGCTTGGTTTTAAAATCTTCTTAAATTTACCTTTAGATGTTGATGGTGTATTAGTTGAAGCCAATACGCCACACACATCATTTGATTCAAGCTCTTTTTTCAGAGGGTCCCTCTCCGCGACTGACTTTGCACCAACTTCTTTAAAATGATCTTGCATCTTTTTTTTCATTCTTAGAAAGTCTTCAAAAATTTGGTTCTGTCCCTTCTCGAATTTTTCCTTTTGATCATTCATTTCTTTTTGCAGCTGTTCTTTTTGGCATCCCCATTGCTTGAAAAAGATTTCTAATTCTTCGTTGATCTTTTTCGAATAATTTTGCTTGCCTTCCATTCTTTACTATACTAAATCAAATACATAAAGTTACATCGCAACAAAATAAATGCAATAAATTTTTCAAGAAAAATGAACAATCCACGATTTTTAAAGTTAATTTAGAGAACAAATTTACTCACGTTGTAAACCAAATTTCAATTGATTTGAGTTTTATATGATAAAAGCAAATTGTTGCAAAATAATGGCAATCACAATTAACCACAGAAATGCCTGAAATCAACGAAAAGCTAGTTAAGAATTTTCACAGAAATTACTGAAATCGACGAAAAGCACTTTTTTAAGATTAATAACATATGGTGCGAAACATGTAAAAGTAATCAAGTTAAGTGAAATTTTGCAGGAAACAAAGCAAATCTACATAAACAAACTTACTTAAATGCCGAGAGTGATAGTTATGTTTTATATTAGCTCGACAACGACTTTTAAATTAAAATGCCTGAAATTGAAAAATCATTTTATTTACATTGTAAGCCACGATTTTTAATATTACTCACTTATTTTTCTCTTTTCTTGATAACCAATTTCTTATTTTGAAAAGCTAGTTTTATTTTAGTTCGCCAACAACTTTCAAATTAAAATGCCTGAAATTAAAAAACCATTTTATTTACATTGTAAACCACAATTTTTAGTATCACTCACTTTTTTTTCTCCCTTTTCGTGATAAGAATTTTTTTTTTTTGAAAATTTATAATGAAATATTTACTTTCTAATGAAATAAATTCCAGTGGGAACGAAAATCTTACCGAAAAACACTTGTTGCTATCACTTTGTTTTGTTTTGTTTTACCACTTTCACGAACAACGACCGACAATTATGAATGTAAGCACTTATACTTTGATTGTGTGCTTCCAAAATGACAATTGACAAAAACATTACACAACACTGTTGGCTTTTTCGATGCAACTCTAAAAAAGAAATAGGCTACAAAAACTTCGGATCGACGTATTTTCTAAACCATCTACAAATCGTCCCCTTTCATTTAAAAAAAAATTATAAAAATTCACCCAGCCGTTCTCTAGATATAAGGTCACACACAAAAGTGTAACTGATTTTTATATATATAGATGAATTCATTTTTATGTGATAAACTCAAATTACCGAAAAATTCATATCTCTGTCTATGTAAATCAAGCTTAAAATCATACGTACATACACTTATCATACAAACCTATTCAATAAGGGCAACGGGATCTATAAGTGCACATAGTTCTTGGATATTCGCGGACAAGACATATGCTCTCATTGGTTAAGGAAATTAGCGGGTCATGATGGCATATACCGTCAAAGAATTTTAGGTATGTTAGGACAAGACGGAATACCCCGACGAGAAATACAGTTTCTATACTTCTATATTCTGGCATTATTTTATCCTACCAGAGACAAATTTTCACTTCACTGTGACCAGCGGAATCATTTTTTTCTTTATACAAAATTCTCAAAATGTCGGAGATATGCGTCATTCGAGCGTTCTCCACCGAAAATTATGTGTCCGCGAGACCGCGAACGTGATAATAACGCAAAGGCACGCTCCACAGTTTACACTTTTGTTTCGTTTCTTTGCAAAGTGCTTAGAAGAGGAAAAAAAAAACAAAAACAAAAAAAAAGTATGTAAAAAATTTGCTATACGTAGATGTGTTTTGTCCAGTTAAGAGAGAGCAACATTCTATGGCGGTTACGGAAATTGGTGTCCGTGTCCGGTTATGAGAGAGTCCGGTTATGAGAGAGTCCGGTTATGAGAGAGTTTTTTATATGAAAAATCGAGTTTTTATTTCCGTTCTTTGAAATCTGTCCGGTTATAAGAGGTTTCCGTAAGGAGAGAGTACACTGTATACGCAACCGGGCCATAAAAAACCAATGCTCTAACTAAAGCAGGATCAACAACCCACTTGGTCGGTGCAGTGCCAAACTAATTGACACGGACTTAGTTCATGATCTGTTCTGATCCTTATGCACAACGCCCTAGCAGAAGTACTTTGTGAACATTTTCGGGACATTACACGGAATTCCCTTTCCTAATCGATCTACTGAAAATCATCGGTATCAGAAGCTAGAAACAGTTGTACACTTCATTCGTGGGTGCAAAAATGACATGTAGATTAAGAGCAGCATTTTACATAAGTACATATGTATTTATAACTTGCGATTTCGCGCATTTTTTTAAAAAATGTAATAATGTACTTAACACTATACGTATGACATTTTGCCATATAATCTAATCGTAGCTTTTAAAATAAATCTGAAAATATTGTTTTACATATTATTAAAAATGTGCGCAATCGGAATTATGTATGTATCTAGTTTTGCTCGCCACTGTACGTTTAGTCGTTTATTTCGAACGTCTGGTGACGTTTTCCCATCAAAGTGCAATGGAGCGATAGGTCTGTTGTCCATAACGCAATACAATAGAATGCAACAATGGTTGGAAACTGTTACCATCCAACAAAGACCTATATTTCAATTATGTTTACAGAAATCCGCCGCCTTACATTCCAATGTTCTACATTGTACATACATATTATATGTATGGAATGCACATATATGTTCACAAGCTAAGGACCTACACTATATTATTGATTGAACCGATAGAGGTATAAATTCCATAGGACCTCATCCAGACCAATTTCCCTGAGAAATCGCAGCAGGAGATTGGGTGCTATGAGTGGTAGATCCTTTGCTGTAATTTGGTATTTACCCAAGCCAAAGAAGAGCTCAGGACCCACGAAGGGTGTAGCGGCTCATTTCCTGGCAAGTTTGTCCACCTCTTCATTTACTTCTATCCCCAGATGCCTTGGTACTAATCTAATAATTAGATATACTCTGTTCTTGGTAACCTCTTCTGTGTGCTTCTTCCAGTTCAGTTAACTGTCAATGTACACTCCTAGGTATTTGACTTCTAGCACAGGAGTGATGACTGATCCTGAAAGGGTAATAGTCTTCATGTGTGGAAGCTTTCTTGTGAAAGGTACTAACGTTGCCTTGGCCGGATTGAAGTTAAAAATAAATAAATATACTTCGTCAGCAGTCCTATACAGAACCAAGCCTAGCTTCTCGCAACCATTTGTGTTTACTTACTTAGTTGGCGCTACATTTCGAGGTGAACCTGGGCCTGCTTCTCGCAACCATTTGTGTGTGCGTGTTATATTTTTGCACGAATGGAAGGGACCTACAGTTTTTTGCCGACTCCGAACGGCGAGTTGAGAAGCTCAATCGTGACAAATGATACTCTTTGATGCTTGTCAGACATTCGAAAGAGGTGGGCACTGTGAAAAACTTTTAGGTGTTTGCGGCATTTGTGTTTGCGTGTTATTTTTTCCACAAATGGAAGGGACCTACAGTTTTTTGCCGACTCCGAACGGCGAGTTGAGAAGCTTCTCTTGACAAATGATACTCTTTGATTGTTTGTCAGACATTCGAAAAAGGTGGTACCGTGAAAAAACTCTTAAGGTGGGGCCTAAAACCTTAAGAGTTTTTTCTGGAATTGAACCCGGGCAGAATTGCGTAGTAGTCCAACGCACTAACCACCAGGGCCACGGCGACCATCTTTCCGTGAAGCTGCCGTCCGGTTTTCTCAGGGACGCCGAAATTCCGCCTGTTTTAGAAAGTGCCTTGTAAACTCTAGCAGTTGCTGGAGTGTTCGCTTTCGTTTCACAGAAACCCCTAAAGCTGTCTCTTTTCGCCTTTCTTATCTCTTTATTGTAATTGGTGAGTGCCGTCTTGTAGCTTTGCCAGTCTCCGTTTCGTTTAACCAGATTAAAAAGCTTACGAGTGTCGGATCTCAATCTTGACAATTTGGTGCTCCACCATGGCACTGACTTATTACTTCTGACCGTACGGCAGCTTGTCTCATACCCGTCAATGAGGGCCCCTGTAACGTCTCTTACCGTGTTCTCAAGTTTTAGAGGATGAGCTGGAGCTCTTTCAACATTAATTTGCTCCAGGCTGGTACCTAGATTCTCCCTAAAGCTATCCCAGTTGGTTGTCCTGGTTGAGCTGATAGCCGTCTACTCTATCTCAAACTGTATAATTCTGTGGTCGGACAAGGAATAACTGATACTCTCCAGTTATTAATTAGCCTACTGATGCTCGGACTACCTAGCGTGAGGTCTAAAACATCCTGCCTAAGTGTACTTACAGAGTGGAGCGTAGAGTGAACAACGAGCAAAGAACAACGATGTAGGCTAGCATAAGAGCATAGAGCAAAAGTTCATTTTTTCAATTGAATTTTTAAATAGACGAAAAATCAAAGCGATTGTAGCTCAGAAATCAAACATATTTTAAATCGCTGCTATGCTCTCGAAATCGCTGCTTTGCTCTCTTGAAATGGAATCTGATTTCGAATTATTTCGAAGTTATCTAAGATATTAGCAGAAACAATAATAATTGTCTCTGATATTATTGCTCGTAACTTAAGAGTGGTTGGGAGCACTCATAAGTCTTATGAGCGCTCATAAATACGCACTTATATCGGTTGGTGAATAGGTTTATGAGGCTCTTAACCCTTTCAGTGAAACTTTTTTGTTTTAAGAGTTAAACATTTTTTTTTCTTTTTATTGTCACAGAGGCTTATACTAACAAGAATGAAAAACAATTTTTGTTAAATTTTAGCTCTAAAGTGGTTTTTGGAAATGATGTCCCAAAAACACAAAAATGATCTTAAATTTAGTAGAATCGACTTATACGATTTTTTTAATTTTAAAAGTGTGCGCCCATTATCTATCTACAAAATGTCATCAGAAATGTTAACTAATTCGACGATTATCTAAATAAAAAATGAAAAATAAAAATTGTCTACTGTAAAAAAATCGATATTAGTTTGGAGGATTTTCCTGCACGAGTGCTCAGTGCGCCCTGAGAGTTTATAGGATCGAATTTTGTTAGCATCAAATGCTTGAACATATAGAGCACGAAGTTAGGAAGAAATTTGAAGCAAAAAAATATTCTCATAGAGAGAGATTGGGATTTGGGAGTTACAAGAAACCATGTTACCATATGGTATCAAAATACTGAAAGGGTTAACTTATGATCTGTCGATAGGTACCGGCCTAATAGGTACTCACCCCTAAGATTGTTGCTGCTGCTTCCCCACAGTAAGTTGTGCGCATTACAGCCCAGAAGAAGTGGTATGTGCAGCTTGTTGCAGTGCTCCACTAGTCTCTGCAGTTCCTCTGGTACAGCCGGTCCATCACCGGCGTAATAGACTCATGCTACCACAATACTCTTGACAGCCCCTTCAGTTCTTGGAGAGAATTGAACGGGTACATTTAGGGATGATATGGAGCTTCGACTCCGAATCCGATATGTCGGAACCTCCGGTTTAAATTGCACCTCCGAATCCGGCTCCGGTTCCGATATAATCACAACGGAGGTTTTCCGAACCACACTCGGTGACACGAACCACAAAGAGTGATCGAGTTGCGACATGTTACGATACGACTGTCTTTTCACTCTTTTATTTTTAACATCAGTAATAGATTTGCATTACAGCTGAGAGTGCGAGCGTGAGACGCGTGAGCTACTGATTAATTATTGGTTTAGTAAACAGATAACTTGCCGTTTGTTAACTAGACTTTATATAATATGGAACTATTTCAGTGAAATTGATTCGGATTCGGCGAAGTGCAATGTTTGTGAAAAAAATACTCCAGGAAGGGTGGCACCCCGACATGCAAAATATTCTTGTTTTTCCAATAAAAATTAGTTTCTCCCAATTTTATATTTTAACAATTTGAGTCTGCCCTCCGACTCCGATTCAACTCCGACTCCGCGAAGGTCGATATGAGACTTCCGACTTCGATAAAACCACCTCCGTAACATTCTTAGCTACAATATCCTTCGACGCAAATTCTGAAAGTAAAATGGGATTAAAATTGTTCCTAATTAAGATACATGCTCTAGGTTTGGTTATCCTCGTTAACAAATTACCTGTGCATTCTTACATGAGAGCCTTATGCATCCCTTCCAGATCCAAGGTTCTTGGATAAGTGCAAGCCCGAAATGTTGTGCGGTAAACATCTTAGCTATCACCGCTGATGCTGCTTTAGCTTGGTGGATGTTTACCTGGGCGATCGTAATCTTGTTTGCGGAGGACATCGAGCTATTGCTCTTGTGTGGCGGGCGCCCCCTCCTTGGCTAACAGGAAGTCTTCTTCATCGGTCGACGGCTCTATGGATAGGTGGATAGCTGTTCTGTTAAGGACCTCCACATCCATGTCATCATCAAGGAGTGATCTTTCTGGTGATGAGGACACTACTTGGTTCTGCTTGCTTTGGTGTCAGTGAGGCTTCGGCAGTGCGTTCCACAGTCTCTATGGACTTCTTTAGACCGTGAACGGGGATCTTGCCGAACCTGTAGCTCAGCATGCCGCCGTTGGATACGATCGCTGCATGCGAATCCTGGTCGATTCCGACCGCTAGTACCTACCTTAGTGATGAACCCTTCATTTGGCAGTCTCCTGTCCCGCGCTTCTGGGCAGGAACATCGTGACGGTGTGTGCCTTAGGGATGTCTGCCTCACAGCATGCAGTGAGTTCCACGCCATTCCATCGTCTCAATTTGGGAGCCGCTACTTTCAGCCATGCCGCACTCAATCAGCAGCATTCCATATCTAAAATGAATGCCCAGGAATTTGAGCTTATGCTTCCATCGCAGCATTATCTCTGTCAGTAGTGCCTCCTCTAGGGTCTTCAGGTCTTCGGCACTACGCATATCCTGCGGATACTTTTTGGGAAGTAACGCCATCCGATCCGTGGCTACCGCACTGGCGTAACTTTTCCTCACTGTAGTTTCGCCTGCCCTTGTGGGCTTAGCCTTCGACCTTTTACTATCTGGCAACTCAGTTCTGCGGCGTTTTTGCTCATCCCTTGTGGGAGAAGTAATAGTTTCGGAATCCCTCTTGAGCGCTGGTGTGTCGATAGAGCCGAGCTTAGCCCTATGCTCCTTCGCTTTCTTTCTAACTTCGTTAGGTGCAAAGCCCTTTTCGAGGTAGCGTAAATACTATCTGTTGTCTGCTCCGGTAAGTCCCTTTCTTCGGGGGTCGTGTTTACCACCAGGTTGTCCCGGCGGCGGCATTTGTGGGACGTTACGTTTGCGGGTGGGCCTGACAGAATTTGATGTTCCGGGAGTTTCAGCGGGGCTTTTATCCCTCGACTTGGGTGTGTCCCCTGGCTGCAAACCATCCAATAGGCACGGGCGCGTAGCAGATCTTTTTTATCCCTCCACAGAAACTCTGATCAAAAGCGGTAATCCTCTCGCAAGCAGAAGCTCACAAAAACATATCCGCAGTTGACCTGAGAGTTGCGTCATTGGGACTTAAGCATCCGCACCAACGTCAACGTGTCTACCGAGCGGAGGTTTTGGCAGTATACATACAACATACATACATATGTACATATGTACGTATACGTAGATATAGCTCGAATTGCAATATGCCTGCATCGTTTACTTGCGTGCAGATGCATGCATTTTTGGGGGTAATCGGTTTTCCTAGCGTAATGACTCTCCAAAATATAATTGAATTGGGCAGTACAAAATTATGAGCTATTTCCGATTTTTGATGGTATTGGAAATATGTACTTTGATAATGTAATAGCTGACCCGTGCTCGCCTTGCTTCGCCCCGCAGCCACTGTTAAGGCAAAACAAATTGTATTGGAGATGAGTGCCGAATTATTTTTCCGAATTTACCCACTTAGAGATGGAATTACAAAAAATCCTCTCTTAGTGGATATCTATCGAACTCCTCCGAAACGGCTCGACCGATTTTTATGAAATTTTTTGTGTAAATTTGGTAATCATGAGAGTTCTTTGTTAAGTATATTTCATCCTGCTAGATGGCGCTGGAGTCAAGTTATTAACAACTTCTATACTTATGGACCAAAAATGCTCATTCAAAATATGTGTTGGTTCAGTGCAAAAAGAGAAAATTATAAAATCTTGACCCGATAGGTGGCGCTGGAGTCAAGTTATTAGATCTACATTTATATACCATAAAAATGAATGTATGTATGTTTGCCCTTTATAGACTCAGAAACTACCCAACCGATTTTGGTAAAATTTTTAGCGTACGATTTTCTTAATATAGAAAACAACATAGCATCAGTGCGGCTACTCAACAACCAGTGGTTTCGGGACCTGTCATACAAAATTTAATTTCAGGTGAAATGTGAATCATTTTGGTCAATTAATATAGACAGACAGACAGACAGATAGATAGGCAGACAGTCAGACAGATGTACACTCAGACAGACAGACAGACAGTCAGACAGACAGACAGACAGATAGACAGACAGATAGACAGACAGACAAATAGACAGACAGATAGACAGACAGACATACAGACAGGCAGATCGACAGACAGACAGACAGATAGACGGACAGGCAGACAGACAGGCAGACAGATAGAGAAAAAAATGGAAATCGAAGTTGAAAACAGAGCAGCAGTGATTGCTTCCTACTATGTACTTCCTTTCTATCATACCCGAATAACTATGTGCGCGGGTAAATTTTGAAAAGATAGGTGGAGCGAAGCGCACCGGGTTACAGCTAGTGTTATTATATGAATGTACTGTCCAAATTTTTTGCCCGTTTAGGTCCAGCGGTTTAGCCTGTGCATTGTCCGTCAGTCAGTCAGTGAATTGTTAGTACGCGGAAATTCAAATTTGCCAAATACACACACACTATGATGTCACCCACTGCTGCATGGCTGTTGGCTTCGGTCTCCACTGATGGACAATTGTTGGCAATGATATCATGAATTGTTTTGAACATAGCTCAGCTCCGGGATAACGCAGAAGGATGATTTATACCTCAAATGAATCTTAAAGGAATCTACTACAACCATTTTAAGTTATGGTGTAGTCTGAGCGCTCTTATTAATTCCGCCAGGAAATGCAGATCATAAATCCGTTTAGTGGTTCTCTAAATAATCCTGTACATACAGAGACACATTTTTGGGACTTCCTTTTATACTACAGTAGACTCTCGTTAGCGTGAACACCGGTTAATGTGAACTCTGGATAACGTAAATATACAGGGGTGGCAAGCTAATTAGCACACCCATTGAAATTTTTCTTTCTGGCGACATTAAAAAAGTTCATTAACGCATTCCAAATACAAATATTTAGTTTTATTTGAACACATTGTTATATTTTACGAAAAATAAAAAACAAAAATAGAAAATGTAACTATAATTTCGAGAAAAAAAAGACAATGATCAAGATCAATGCTTTATGGACGTGTTATTATGTGCGGCAGCTGCTCTCTAAAATGATACTTAGAGAGTCTGGAAAATAGTGAGAACAACTTAAAAGTAATTTAAATGTGATTTTGGCTATTCAGATTTACTTAATATTTGATTGGGTATCCTTTCTGAACAATAACGGCAGCATATCTCCTGCTTAATGACGTCATTAGGTCAGCACAGACTTCAGGAGAAATTTTGTACCATTCTTCCCACCATTTTACCATTTTCTTCCAAGTGGTCCATAACGCGTTTGCCGTGGTTGGTTTTAATGCCATTACATGTCGTCTGAAGATGACCCATCAATTTTCTATATCCGGGATTTGTGGGGCCGAGTCAGAACGGTAATATCGTTTGCATCAAACCACTCATTAACTGTGCGGAACGTATGGCATGGGGCATTGTCTTGCTGAACACACTTTGCCGATGTGTTGCAAGTGGAAAATCATCATAGAAATGTACCTAATTGTTGGCCAATATGCTCTGGTACATAAGCCCATCCATTTTTCATATAACTTGGACTATTGGCCCAACAGTATTCGCGGTAAAGCAGCACCATAACATCACGCTGCCACCTCCATACTTAACCGACTTCGTAGTGTACTTTGGGTCCAAATCCTTGTTGTGAGGATGTCGTACGTGGGTTCTGCCATCAGTTCCATACAGATTAAATTTGGATTCATCACTCCAGATGACAGAATTCCAGATATGGCATTTTCCGAAATCTAGCCGTTGTCTTCGATTAGACTATGAAACCTTCGGTTTTTTAAGACTCTGGCATCCTCGAAGATTATTTTGCAAAAGCCGAGCTCTAACAGTCCTAGCTGATATATTCACACAGCAATTTTGGTGCATTTGAGCTCTTATTTCCATTGAAGAGGCGAAGGGGTGCCTATGGGTATGTCTGGCTATCGGACTATTCTCATGTTTTTAGGTCTTTTTTGATCTGGATTGTTTCTGATTTGCAAAAATCCCACGTTAATGGTAATGCTTAAGTGCATTCTGTACTTTTTTGGTGAAAAGCCGATTAATCTTGCAATTTCGGATATGTTCTGCTCTTTTTGGTACAAATTCGGAATCTGATTTCATTCTGCCTTCATTGAACTCTTTTTTTCCCATATTTATTCTCAAATCTTAAAAAAACAATGAACACCTAAGGGAGATTCGAAAAATAATAGCTTTGATCACAGAATTGGAATTTTTTCAGTAAAAACTTACTTGAATGCTTGGGTGTGCTAATTAAAATGCCACAGTAAAACACAAACACTTACGGTAAATCTTATACAGCACGGAATCGTATTGCAAAACGACATATTCTTTTCTCGATTAAGTTTTGTCATTGATGTACGTATTAAACTTTTAAGCTTTGTTCGCTTATAAGTAAAAGAAATTGCAGAAAAAAACACAAGTTTGAATTTTCATAGGGGTGTGCTAATTAGCTTGCCAGCGCTGTATTTCTTTTGACATTGACATCTCTAAAACTTGAACAAATCCTGAACACTCTGATAGTGAACTACAATTTCCACTCAAAATAACTGTAAAATTCAAGCAATATGCAACTTGAAACTTGTTTTCCTTGGTAAAACATCTCGTCTTGTACAGCTTTAGTTAGCTACAAGGCAGCTCATGCTATTTATCATGAGGTTTGATTTTTATATTTTTAAGATTTTTGTCTTAACCCTCTACTTCCCAATTTAATTATTGAAATTCTTGACGGTTCTAAAATAAAAACTCCTATAACCGAACTTTAAAGTGAAAAACACGAATGCAATATTAAGAATTCAAAACAAAATTTAATAAGTTGTTTTTTAAATAAAATAATGAAACCATGCCAAAAGGCTGTATTGGGCATAAACGGATAAAAACTATTATTTTTTACAGAAGCGTGCCTAGAGGCACTCTTGGGCACTAGGGGGTTAAATAAAATCGTTTGGGCTGAACAGCTGAAGACAACCATGAATGGAACGAGGATATAGACAACTCTAATGTCGTGTCCAAAGTAACCAACATCGTAAGTGATGGAGACCGATGATGGAGATGTGCTTGAATTGCCAAAGGAACAAATTAAGCCTGGTGAAGCCATTTAAATTTTCAACAAGGCTTTGGAATAGGCCTCTTCGATTATTGCCTACCTTGTCGTGGTGAAGTGGCTTATGTAGTACGTTGATTCCTTGAAGCTATGATGGCAAGTGCGATGCTCTCCCTTAGTTGAGTGTCCCGAGCTGTTGTAGTGTAGGAAGAGACGGCTACAACTAAGCGGTAATCACTAGAGGAAAAACTAGTATAAAAATCACAAAAATAACATGGAAAAAGGCGCAAAAGAAAAGACGGAAAAACGGGTGGGGATGTACACCCAAAAGTCGGTAGAAGCCACGGCTACCAGCGATGGCTTGGCATTGGAAAGTGTCAAGTCGCCAGTGGATCCTGTTAAAGAAGCGGTAGTCGCTTATGCAAACCCCATGATTCCTGACTCGGTGCTTGAGCCGTTGGATGCAGCTGAGGTCTCAGTTAAACTGGGCTCTCCCTCGGCTTGTTCTAGCGGGGAAAGCGAAGTCCAAAAGGTGGGGACTCCAGAAAGGAAGGGTTCGGGTACGGTCAAGGTATCCTTGAACTCTTCCAAACTGAAAGTTCCACCGGGGGATCATGGGAAAAGAGGAACGACGGAGAAGAGGGCGAACAAAAAAGCCCGAAAGTCGGTAGTTACCACGGCTACCGGTGTTGGCTTGGCATTGGATAATGCCAGGTCGCCAGTGGAGCTCAATAAGGCAGCGGTAGTCGCTGCTGTGAGTTTTGAATCTAAGCTCGAACCTCTAGAGACTGGATGCTCATCACTGAGGTGTTCCCTGGCCTAATCTAGTGGGGACAGCAAAAAAACACAGGTTCTGTCATCGAACATGGAGGGTTCGGCTGCCAAATCGGCAGCATTGAGCTCATCAGACCCGGCGACTGAACTTGTAACTGCCGCCACCCCTAGTAGTGGAAATGGAAGTGATGGTCACATGCTGAAGCGACCACGGGCTACTCTGTTTAGCACGCAGAGTGACTCATCCATCCAGACACCCACCATAGGTCAAGGCGGCGTTAGGAGGCAATTCAATAAGTTTTCGCTTAACGAAGATCGGGTACTACTACCTTCCTCTTCTTCAAGCTCAGAGGCTTCCGAGTCTGTTGCACATTGTGCAGAAGGCAACGTTGAGGTCAAAGGGGCAAAAAAGAAGAGAACGGAAGAAGGGGGCATGGTTCAAAAAGAAGCGACAGAGAGACCGTTTGCTAACAAGGAGGCCAAAGAAGCGGAGCTAACGCTCGGCACAGAGGCCACCAAGTTGGCAGATTCGGTTCCTACGAGCTCAAGTCCTGCAGCTCCTAAAGAACCTTCGGCTACTACTGGATCAGTCTCGGCTGAGAAGGAAGTTGCTGCGGGAAGGGGTGGTAAGCCATCCGAAACTACATCTCATGTAGTAAAAGGTGGCAAGAGAACTGGAACCATTCAAAATGGCGAAAGAACTCACCCCCAGAAAAAACGATTCGTCGACTCGGCATTGCTGGGACTGCGGTTGTCAGTGGTTTTTGCGAACGACCACATGCGAAAATTCACTGTAGAACACATCAGCAGTCTTGACAAGGCATTGAACGACGCAATCTTAAGTCGGGTAAAGGAAGGCGGATGTCCTATATTTGAGCGCATCGTCAAAAGTGGTAGAGGACTTATTCTCTGCTGCGCTGATGAAGCCACAAATCAATGGATCAAAGCTGAATTTGCTCGCATCTTCCCGAAATTGGATGAGCAGGACCTCAATGTCTTGCACCCATCTGAGATTAGGGGCTACATTAAGATGAAGGTCTTCGTCCCGGATGCAAGTCTGGATCAAGGAACCTTCGTCGCGCTCATTAAGGGCCAAAACCCGGGTCTGCTCACCGAAAGGTGGAAAGTTTACCATTCTAGTGCAAACAAAGATGGTAGGATCTACCATTGGTATAGATGAGGAATCAGTGGAGGCTCTCGAGAGACGTAACCTCCAACCGTACTTCTTGGCCAACAGGCCTACTTGTAAGCTTGAAAAAAGCGCTAGGAAGACAGCTGGGACCTCTAATGATGTTTAGCGCCATGGCTAACAGTGGCTTCACATCTATTGTGTAGTCGTCTTGGTAAAATGCACACAGGCGTATGCCTCATACAAGAACCTTATGTATACAAGGGGGCGGTAAGGGGCATCGCTGAAGCACCAGGTGTGACTTTCGTCAAACCAGGAACACTGAAACCTCGTACGTGCGTCTTTGTTGCTAAAGGCTATGATGCAAGTCTACTGCCTGAATACAGTTCCCAAGACTGTACAGCGATCAAGATTATCTATAAAGGAGGTGGCAACAGCACAGAAGTCCTTATGGCTTCGGTGTACCTGCCCTACGACTCCATCTCGCCACCCCCCTCGGCAGAGATGATGAGGCTTGTTGAATATGCTCGGCAAGTTAACAAACGGTATGGATGCAAATGCACATAACTGCATTTGGGGAAGTACTGATACAAACGCGAGAGGAATAGCTCTGTTGAACTACTTCGCAGCCTCCCATCTTGAGATACTTAATCTAGGGACCGATCCTGAGAAAGAGGTCGGCGGTGCAAAACCAACTCGTTGGGGGAACACCAAGCTAGCCACGATAAGGAAGAAAATGCGGAAGCTGTTTAATCGAGCCATGAAAACTGGCAGCACGGTTGATTGGAACTCTCATGCCAACGCGCAAAGAGAATACAAACGACAAGTCAAAAAGGCCAAGCTCACATCTTGGCGAAATTTCTGAGGATGTATGTAAGTGCCATTTCGCGCCTGCAAAGAGTTCTCTCTGCAGACCCAAATGCCAAACTTGACATCTTGCGCTATCCCGATGGCCGTTTCACTACCTCAAAAGAGGAAACCCTACAATTTTTAATGGGGACTCACTTTCCTGGATGCAGCGATGCATAATCCATACAAAAGCAGGCCCACTAGTGATCAATGGAGGTCAGCGGTGAGCACTGTAACGAGAGAAAAGGTAAGAACCATCATTCTATCTTTCTCACCTTACAAATCGCCCGGACCAGACGGTATTTATCCAATACTCCTTCAAAGGGGAATCGATACAATACTACTGTTGCTCACTAGGATCTATCGAGCAAGTATTGCTCTAGGCTATTTCCCTCTATCTTTGAGGAGCGCCAACGCTGTCTTCATCCCCAAGCCGGATAAACTAGCCTATGATCTTCCAAAAAGGTTCAGGATTATCAGCCTTTCTTCCTTCCTTCTGAAGGGCCTTGAAAAATTGTTTGACGTGCAGCTTAAGATAGGAACGCTAAGTGTAGCGCCAATCCATGATAGCCAGCATGCCTATCAAAGAGGCAAGTCGACGGAGACAGCGCTGGTGGAGCTGACAGGCAGGGTGCAACGCGCTCTCGACCGGAAGCACTATAGCCTCGCTGTATTCCTCGATATTGAGGGAGCTTTCGATAATCCCACCTTCGAAATGACTGAATCTGCACTAAGATCAAAAGGAATTGACCCGACACTCATCGGTTGGATTCTAGCGATGCTTAAGAGCAGATCAACAACAGCTTCATTAAGTAATTACTCCAAGACCATGCAAGCTGTAAAAGGCTTTGCACAAGGTGGAGTCCTGTCGACCACATTGTGGAACCTCTTAGTTGACTCCTTACTGAGAAGACTAAGCGAGGGAGGATATCCAACAATTGGATTCGCTGATGATGAATGCATCATCGTCAGTGGTAGCAATTTACCAGCACTCTGTGAGCGGATGCAATCCGCTCTTAGCATTGTTGGAGCATGGTGTCGTGAGCAGTCATTATCGGTCAATCCCTCCAAGACCGAGATGATGCTGTTCACAAACAAAAGGAAGTTGCCTCCTATAAGATGGCCTACGTTCCTAGGCACCCAGCTTAACCCTCATCCTGTAAAGAAAAAAAACGTCATATTCAGTGTTTTGGGTGAATTGTGAATTTTATTGCTTTATTTGCACTTTTTACAATTTATTTCCATAAATGAATGTTTTCTACAGATAACTGAATTACATCTGTTACATTTGGTAGCATACATATTATAGAAATCGCGCGAGTTTTTTAAGTCTCAAAATGCGTTTGGGCAAAATTTGCCCAAAATACAGGATGAGGGTTAAACCTTCTAGTACGGTGAAATACTTGGGTATCCTGTTGGACCCGAAACTAACCTTCCTGTTGCAAGAACAACTAATGCCACCAACATACTTTGGCAATGCCGTAGAATGTTCAATAGATCATGGGGGCTTAGCCCAAAAATGGTCTACTGGATTTATACGTCAGGCCAATTTCGGGCGAAGGTTCCAATGTCTCCTTTCAGATCGCTCTGAATGGAACAGCGGAGGCTGGTCTGGTTTCCCATCAGAAAGTATAATTTTCTATACGGACGGGTCCTTAATGAATTAGCTCTTCGGAGCAGGTGTCTACTCAGAAAAATGCCACGTTGAGCAAACTGGTCACAGGGTTCACTCCCTTAAACGAGCACCTGAACAAAATTGGAATCAGAAGCTCGGGCCTTTGCGAAATGTGCCTGGAAGAAGAAGAGACAGCTAAGCACTTCATTAGCGAGTGTCCGGCCTTTGCTCGGATTAGAAAGGCCACTCTAGGCAAGTACGTCCTACGGGACGTTGATCTACTAGAGCTCAATCTTGCCCTATTGTTTCGCTTTGCGAAAGCGACGGGAAAATTTGGATCGACATATAGCTCAGCAACAAATCGCTAATTCAGCGAATGGGGTGGTACTTCACCAAAGTACAATGGGCCTACAGGTCTACGTACTTGTTGTCTCTACGGAACAAGCGATATCATAAGTATCAGAGGTGTTCTAAACAAAAAGGGCTACAGACGTAATGATGAGAGTAATATTTCAAGTGATGGTCTTCGGTTAGTTGGAAGAGGGTTCGCCTTTCAACAAGGTAAAGATTCACCACGAATATTTTGGCAGCAGCTTACGACTCGTGGAATTGCATTCCAATTAAAACAACGTGTAAATTGAGTACCCAACACAGACATGTTAAAGCTGTAATAAATTCAAGAAAAGGACACATATGTACTTCGAATGCTTTTATGGCTTTTTGGCAATTAATTATTTGGTACAAAGTAATAAAATTCTATTTAAAAAGAATGTGTATCTATCTACATAGTGTACTCAAATAAATAAAAATCGGCAAAACGCAGCACTCGAAATAAACACTTGAAGCCTCGTCTTTGCAGCAGTAAATGTGGCTAATTCTGTTCAGTTCGCAAATTAAATTTCCTCTATCGTAGGAATAGACGCAAAACGGAAAATAATCACACAACTGTTTAGGCTAGATAAAACTATTTTGTAATAAATTCTTTGTAATCTAGTTTCATTCTGACTAAACGCATATTTTTATGCATACGAAATACTCCGTACGTTGACCCAGATCCTCTTTTCTAAAAGCAATTACATACTTCTTTCTTTATGAAAAGGTATTCCATTTCTATTCAAACTTCCTACCACTTTTTGATTCATATTTTAAAAGAAAACGATTTTGCTTCATGGTTATTCAAAAGTTTTAATTTATTAATCAATAACAGACCAAATCATACACATGTACTTGTGCATTCAATAAGAAATGAAATGATAAGTTTAGAAACGAGCTTGATGATTGTATAACAATTGCTTAAAATATCAACAAATAAAAATGCTACATATTTGGATGTGTTGCAATTCTATTATCAGTTTGGTTTTTGCAAAAGTATCGTTATCAAATCATTGCGCTACCTAAATCATCATTGAAAACTAGAGCATTTTTAGTAAATAAAGTCATTCTTTAAGAGCATGTCAGTATAGTGACCACTTTCTTATTCAGTCGTGAGTTTTAAAAGCTTTTACATTTTTCTTTTGTTTTCCGGGATTACATGTCAACGACATTTCTTCACATTGCAAAGATATTGTACATTTCAAACTGATGAATAACTGAGGTATCAGTCATCACATCACAATATCGCACCCACTTAACACCTGACCCTGTATTTTTATCAACCACTACCACCACCACTGGTGGCTGAATTAAAAATTCTTCTATTGTAATCGGTCATTTTTATCGAAATGTTTACATTTTTTTTTTTTTTTTGTTTTTTTTTTTTATGTGGCTTGACTGCTTATTATACAATTCGTAACGGGCATGATGCTTGAATGTAACACATGTCTGTTGTTTCTTCTAATTATAGACTACACGTGTCTTTTTATGCATTCGTTGATATATCGTTTTTTATATTGGAAAAAAGGCATGAGAAGGAAACTGAATGAATTGTGTGTGGTAATGTGCACGATGATGTCGAAAGAGAACGCGAATGTGCTCACTCGGCGGAGAAATCAAAAAAATGGATCATATCATAAGTGAGGTCTGGGAGAATACCAATTAGAAAGTTATCCACGTTTTCAGTTTTTTCTTTTAATTGTAATTCTTTGGTTTGCTGCATAATAAAGCCTTACCCTTCAAGAGTGTATGTTGTTCGAGTTTTCGATTAGTGCTTGCTTTAGACTGCAATCTGTATGGTTGGTCTATTTAAAGTACTTTGCACCTTTATATGATAAAATAAATAACCTTAACACAAATATACCTTCAGGTAAGGTAAAGAGCACGTACATATAGGAAAGTGTTTAGCACCATAACATGATTGGAAATGATGACACAGCTCTTATTCAACTACTTTCGATTTACTTTTATAATATACGCGCTTTGCTTGAAAAACAAATAATATTACTAACTCGAAAATCTATATAAGAAAAAGCATTCTCGAAGTATCTTATTTGTGATTTCCATTGATAAATTAGGTAAAGGGGGGCTGACTAAAAAGACAATGCATTAATTATTTTATACGAACGTGTGCTCTGTGTTTATGACCCAGAAATTCCACATTTAAATAGTCATTGGATTTTGTTTGACATTGCCTCTGCGCTTGTTCGATCAACCGCGTTTGCTTGATGGTCGTTGTTGTGCTGTGTTGTGTGTATCTGGTTGTTTTGAATTAAATACAAGTACAGAGAGACCGACCGTTGGCGATTGTGTAAAAGTGGCCACAGTGATCCATTTTGTTGTGTTTTATGTATTATTTATTTTTTTTATATAATGTACATACCGAGAAGTTATCAGTAAATGCGGAATTTTATGCACATACTGATAACAGTAAGAATTGTACGAGTAAACTTCTGGATTGCATTCATTTGTCTTATACTTACTTAGTAAATATTACGGAAATTATTTGCAACGCATATAATATGTATGTACGATACATATTAACGTTTAACATGCGCGCATCTTGTCTGGTCTTTAGTTTCCTGTATGGGGGTATAATTGGTAAAACTTTTTCATTAAAGCTATATACCCTTATTTCCTGATACAATTTGGAAGCAATGTGGGTGAATGGAAGTCTAGAGTGACGTATGACTTAAACCAAGGAAAAAAGCGATAGTCATAATTTTTTTCAGCAGCTACAAATTAGCAATAATCTTTGGCATCCCGTCAGAATATCGGTAAGAAGAATGTCATCCGCATACGAGCCCACAGGATCCGTTATATCTTTGTATATACATTACTATAGTAGCGCCAATCCAGTAGTACAGTTATGCTGCAAGGTGTCGCTAGTAATACCAAATCGAGAATAAAGTGGCAGAGAGCTTTTGCGTCTGATAATTTCATTCCTTATGAAAAAGCTTTCGTCAAGATTTTAATTTCTTCGTATATTCGTCTTTTGATGTCGGTTTTTTTTTTAAATGCGAATTAACTGATTAAAAAAGTAAATATGTTTTGTGTTTCAAAAACTGTTTCTTTTTTTTGTTTCCTTTATTCATTTACAGCTGTACATATTGGACACCTAGTAATTGTTGTTACATAACAGTATATGATAGCTTATAAGGCCAGTGCCTTTACAAACCTTTGTTTTAAAATAAGGTGGGTTTTTTAATTATTAGCGAGTATTCAAAAATTAAAGATTACAATAGTTATTATTTTTAATAATGTCTTTGAGTTAGGTCTAATGGTCTAAGGCACTTCAGTCTTCTTTTTCGGGTTATTTCTTGTAGCGGGATTGAGTTGACTTAATTGTTATCGTGGATTAATAACCGGATTTGGTGTTTTGTGCTTGTCTTTTGTATTTCTTCAATTACTGTCGATAATTTGAGGTCTTTATGGATGTCGTCATTGGAAATATACCATGGAGCGTCTATTATCGTTCTTAATATTTTTGATAGCTGTCTTTGGATGATGTTTATATTTGATTTACACGCTGTTCCCCACAGCTTAGTCTGTATGTCCATATTGGTTTAATAATCGTCTTTTAAATGAACAGTTTGTTGTCTATAGAAAGAACCGAGTTTCTTCTCAGCAGCCAAAATAGTTGTCTAAATTTGTCCTTGATTTGATTACGTTTTGTGAGTATATATTGTTTCCAAGTTGACTTTTGGTCTATGTCGCAATCCTTGCATTTCTTGACTGAGTTGCAGGAATGTCGGATGTATATATTAGATATAATAAAGTTCCAAGGACGCTTCCTTGGGGAACTCCAGCTTCTGCTTTAAGAAGATTTGAGTGCTCGTCTCTGTGTTATAGACTATCTATATCGAATAGCTTTGATACTATTGTCAATAAACTTATTGGCCTGTAATTTGCGTTTTGAGTAGCGTCTTTTCGAGGTTTTGGAACTGCTATCACTTTGGCTACTTTCCAAATCTTTGGGAAGCACTTTAGAGTAAAAATTGCGTTAAATAGATTTCAGAGGTACAAAAGTGCGTTTTGGGGTAGTTTTATTAATAGGCGTGTTTTTTTTTCAAACCTATTTAGGCTAAACATGTTTCCGCAGCATGTTTTCAATGTAAAA
Organism: Brachyopa scutellaris; assembly: GCA_949775065.1. NCBI lineage: Eukaryota > Metazoa > Arthropoda > Insecta > Diptera > Syrphidae > Brachyopa > Brachyopa scutellaris. The sequence continues at coordinate 110,517,558 of OX459112.1, forward strand.
TACAACAAAACCTTAGCCTGGATGTAATCCAGTCTTATTTTTGTATGGAAAGCTTTTTCGAAATCTATATAAATTTGAAAAAAAAAAAACGCACCTAATACTTGTCCGGTAATAAGATCATACCCAGAGCTTTTTTTGGATTAATCTTGTGTTGAATGTAGTATTTTATTTCTTTTACTGTTAGCTTTTCTATGTTAGAACTATCAGTGCTTTGGAAACTAGAAGTTGTAGGTAAGCTTATGTCTGAGTTATTTGTATCATTAGTAAACGTCACTCTAAAATGTTCAGCTAAGATTGTTGCAATAATTTTTTGTGTGCCCATATTTTTGACAATTTAAGCACTGAGCAATGTCCTTCTTTAATCGAGGAGGTTCGAAGTTTATACTGCCTTAAAGTAATTTTCTTATGTTATATACAGTGTCCCACAAAAGTCTGCGTACAACGATGAAACTTTGATAAACAACGACGTTATTCACAAACAGAAAATATTAAATTTTTGAATTGAATGTATTTCAGTAGAACAATATACCACGCATACATCTCGAACAAAATTTAAATTATCTTATTATTTATTTAAGTAAAAAATTAACAAAAACAGAAAAAAGTCATAGAATTTATTCCACAAAAGTCTGCGTACAGCTGCAGATATTCCTTGCTTAAAGGTCTTCTAAGGAACGTAAACTTTTTTTCATAGGAAATTAACACGCTACGGGGTGGCTTGGATGTAATGATTATGATATGGAATGGATTTTTTAGACATTCAGCTTAGATCAACGAATTTAATGGCAAATAAACAATTTAGTGGGTCTGAACGGCAGTTGATTCTTAATTTGTATATAAAACAACAAAAGTAAAACAACAAATATTCAAATCTACTTCAAGAAGCCGGTCAATGATCCAAAAAACAATAAATCGCTGTAGGGATGATGGTCAGGTCAAATCAAAGCCAAGATCTTGAAGACCATTGAAGCTAACTCTAAGAGATAAGCGAACAATCAAGCGGATTGTGGACCAGGAGCCGTTTATAAGCGCTCAAATGATAAGTTCCCAACTCGGAATATACAATAATACAATAGTGCATCCAGAAACAGTAAGAAGGGTCATTCTGGACAGGGGATTTAAGTCATGCACACCCAGCAAAAAAACATTTGTCAATGAAAATAATAGACATAAATGTCTTAAGTTCGCAAAGGAGTACCTACGTCAAAAAATCTCCAGACTTCTGGGTTCTGGCACAAGGTTATATTCTCGGACGAGTCAAAACACAATCTTTTTGGCTCCAATGGCCGCTTGAGGGTCTGACGACGTCAAAACCAAGCGTTAAATCGAAAGTTTAACACCAAGACAGTGAAACACGAAGGTGGAGGTTTGATGGTTTGGGGCTGTATGTCTACACCGGGGGTCGGAAAGCTGGAATTTATTGAAGGAATCATGGACCAGTTCATGAACGCTTATATTCTCAAACCAAATTTAAAATACAGAACTCAAATGCTGGGAATTTCGGACTATTTACACTTCCAAGAAGATAATGACCCCAAAATATACGGCCCCTAATGCGTGTTTGTGGCTTTTGTTTAACGCTTCCACATAATGTAAATGACCTACAAAGTCCAGACATCAATCTTGTTGAGCACCTGTGGGATAAATTAAAACGCAGAGCCCGAACGCACAAAGCGCAACTTAAAACGGCCTTATTGTCTGAAGGGAGAACTATAAGTTATCCTGTACAGAAAAACTAGTAACTTTTATGCCAAATCGTTTGAAAGAGGTCATAAAGTTGTGAGGATATCCGACTAAACATTGGCCATAAATGTAAAAAGATAAAAGTACTTTTTATTTAGTTAAATTTATTGTTTACATTTTCCTTTACAGCTTTTGTGGAGTGAATTCGATGACTTTTTTCTGTTTTTTTTAATTTTTTCTTAAATAAATAATAAAATAATTCAAATTTTGTTCGTAATGAATATATTGTTCTATTGAAATACATTCAATTTAAAAATGTAATATTTTCCGGTTGTGAATAACATCGTTGTTACTCAGAGTTTCATCGCTGTACGCAGACTTTTGTGGAACACTGTATGTATGTCTTAATTGTTTTCCTGATTTTCAATCTCTAGTGTAAAGATCGGTAGAGGTCTTTTGGTTCCTCGTTGGAGAATGTTATGGATATTTGTCACATTATGGCCCAACTCGGATAGCTCCCTTTTGATTTCATTCGTATCTGTTGAGTGATGTATCGTACATGACTAAGCGATGTAAGATGCCACATGAGAATGAATGAGGTAAAAGAGTTGTCAAAAAATGATTGATGTTCTTGAAGATTTACACCGTTCAGTAGAGACAAAACGGTTTTGCCTCCAAGGCCCCATTGATTCCTCATATTTGAATCGTTTTCGGCTTTAGCACCAGCATACGGATGAACTGAATAGGTAGCCATCGCTAGAGCAGATACACCACAAGGTTAGGTTGGGTTGGGTGGCTATCCCCATATTTCGTAGGATTCACTTAGACCAAAGTAGGTCCATTGTGTTGCCACATGAGCCGATTCTCAGCGATACTCCTGGAACCATTTTGAAATTTGGATGAATTTCCGTATTTTATTGATATCTGTTGAGGAAATATCTTGAAAGGTCTACAAAGAAGTATTTATTATCATTTTTCTTAAGGAGGAGAGAGCTGAGCAACTCCTCCTCCTCATCCATGCAGCTATGATAGTAGTCATTGGCGAGGATTCCTAGTCTGCTGGCATATCTGCCTATTGCACAATGACCTGTCCAACTAGTATGCCGATATGTGTCTGCTTATTTTTAGCAGGCGGCAAGTTTTATGTTGGTTTAGCCGTGGCCAAGTCTGTCTGGCCCAGCTACACGTGTCAAGATTACGCCATCTCTCATAAGCCTGTTGTAGGGCTTGCGCTGAGATATTTTGTTTTATTGTTTCTATTGGTACATGGGTTTCACTTTCTGTGATAAAACATCCAAGTTTTGTTCCTTTTGTGGTTAGTTCGTCTGCCTCACAGTTACCTGTGAGACTTTGAGGGATGCTATGCTTCTTAGTGAATAACACAAGCTCCGTTTTTCCTGCATCCAAAACGTACAGGTTTGTTCCAAATGAACATTTGCAGGAATGGGGAAATAAGTATAGCACCATTTGCTAATTGCAAAAGGAAAAAATACGCAGGAGAACAGATGCTGAAAACATTCATTTGTAAAAACTAAATACATAATTACATATTTTGAAATCTATTGTAAAAGTATTAGAGCAATTCTTAAATACGAAAATCACATTGTATTGCTATGTTGCGGGATTTAAATATTTGGCAACGAACAATAAATTGTGATCGGGGGAAAAAATTAAATATGGCAACCAGTAAACAAATTTATTTACCCGAAATACACAAAAATCTATTCGTTTGCGCCGGTCGTATAAAAAATAAATATTTGTTGTTGTTTTTTTTCGTTGAAAAATAGCTTTTTTTTGGACGAGACATTCATAAAACTTGAAAGCTCCCTCTAAATCAATTCAGGACACAATCCAGTTTTCATTTTAGACCGATTGAAGCGCCAACGCTTTGTCGGGATACTGGTACAACGTTTCTACTGAATTTCTTGGCGTACCTATAGGAATGTGTATACAAAGGTTATATCCTCATCACATCGTCATCATCATTATATTAATACGTAAACATCGAAAATGCCGGTACCATTTTTAAGTATTTATTATAAAAGGGGCGGAAGGAAACTTATATCATTCGAAACGTACTGTGCCATAAATTTGCACAAACAGAAGATGTGTGTGCGTTGCCGTTTAGCCAGGTTAATTAAAATAAACCCTTTAGCGTTTAGTCGATTATCCCGTTTCGGCCCAAATGGCATACATATATTTTTTTTACTGTTTTCAATCTTTTGCGTGAGTCAATCAACCAAAGCTTTCTAAGAAACATATTCTATCGTAATTTTTTCTGCCCTTTCCGATTCCGGTGACAGAATTGTTCTATCTGCCGCCATTTTTGAAATATGGCAGCTGTAAGCAGAAAAAATGTTAAATTTTAGTTATTTTTTTTTTTTCAAACAATCGTAAAAATGCTCGACCGTTTCAATGGTCACATAAAAGTATGTATTTATTTTTAAAAAAACTGGTAGCATCAAATTTCTATAACAATGAGTTATATTTTATGTATAAGATACTCGTGTCTCGTAGAAGAAGAAAAAACCTGTAATTTTTCAACCCTTATTTACGTAGAGACATATTCATAAATTTCTTAGAATTCTTCATTTTCAACAAACTTGCTCACACTATCCTTACATCTCTTGTTTCATTTTCTAAAGAATGAACAATGTATTCCTGTAAAGCATCTTTGTTTACGTACATAAATAGCGTTTTGTTTTTTTTTTTAAATATATTTTTATTCTTTTTTACAGGTTAAATATAACACAAGCGTATATCCAAAAATTGTTTATGAAAGATTCTACTAGAAGATCACTACGAAAAAAATATATTGATATCTCTTTAGAATCAAAGTCCATTTCTATCCAGCGGCAACCACTTGAAACAATAAACAGTAACAATACTTAAGGTTCGGAACACGCAATGTCAATGTCGAAATCACCCGACACAGCACAACAAATAAAATATATAACTTCGGTTTTTCGAGCGTTAATTACATCCCGAAAGCAACCATGTACATTACGAGAGATACTACGAGAGTATCCCGAAGTGGAGAGTAAACCAATCAATTATAATAAACTTGGATTCAGATCTGTCGAGGAACTACTCCGTGAAAGTGGTGATTTTGTGCTCACAAAACTTGGACGGGAGGTGAGTTTATTTATAATTTGTACTCATTTAGTCTAAAAATAAATCGGTTTGGTATTTTCCATTTTTTAGACATGCATCGCTGCCAAGTACAACAAGAATTCGTCGCATATAGCGTTGTTGGTGCGTGGACAAAAGAGTAGCGGCAAAACGAACAAAACAATTAAGGCACAAGTACGACAACCACAACGCCCCGCTGACCAGAGCTGGAATAAGAGCTCATATTCATCGAATGTTTATCAGAAGCTGCCATTATCCTCGAATAGATTTACCTTGTCGCAAAATCGTATGAACGGCGATAACAATAACAATTCGAGTCAAATAAACAATCGAAACGCACATCCACAGAAGCAATCAAGCGTTTATAATAATAATCGTCCACAATATCAACAGCAGCCTGTTGGTGGCGGCGCTCAAAAGGATTTGCGTGAGAAGTTAAACACAAAGAAGGACAACAAAATGATGACAAATGGCAAGATGCAATCGCAGCAACCGGCACAGGATCTAAGGGAACGGTTAAATGTAAAACAAAACCACCATTCCCAACAGCAGCAGCAGCAGCAGCAGCAACAACAGCAACAACAACATCATCAATATCAACAGCAACAGAACAAAAATAAATTTGGCCCACGTGCGATTCTCGGACAGAATAACAATGCAAACGGTGCTCCCATATCCCAGCGACAGCAACAACAACAACAATCTAATCCGTGTGAGCATTTACAGAACAGCAATGCAATTTCAATAGCATCTTCGCTGATCCTGGCACAAAGGCAACAGCAAGCAATACAACAACATTTACAGCAAGCATCTCGTCATCAATCACAACAGCCGCAACAATTATACCAACGTATGCAACAGCAAAAGCAGCCTCAACAACCGCTACATCCGCAAATGTCTACATCAAACCAGGGTAACATAAACAAACAGCATCAGCAACAATATATAATGGCAGCTGCAGGAGGAAAGAATTCTGTTCAAGATAGACTGAAAGTAAAGATAAGCAACAATAATTATAACGCGAATAATAATAATTGCAATGTCAGCGGTGCTGGGAGCGGTAATTCGGGAGTAATCCCAGAGTCGTCGCCAATATTATCGTCTACTAGTTCGAATCAGAATGCGCCGAGTGCTCTTGGCGATCGAAAACATGTGATAAAGAATGAAACTCAAGAGACTCAACAAATAATTCCGCCAAAAGTTTTCCAATTTAACCCGAAACTAGATCCTGTCACATCGCTCTCACAATACTGTGTAGTTCGGCGGTGCCTACAACCGGAGTACAGCTTCTTTCGATCGAAATTCACGAAGCTATTCCAATGTCGTGTACTAGTCAATGGAAGTATTTATTCTACATACCCGAATGAGTATCGAAACGAACCGTTAGCGAAGTTCGCTTGTGCCGCTTTGGCAATAGAAGAGATAAAAATTCAAGAATGTCGTCGTCATTTGCCCCTCTGCCCGGACTCTGACTGTGAGCTGAGTGCGAAAATCTATAATGAACTGAAATCTCATCCACATGGAATATTCGCAAAGAATCTCCCGGAATGGTTTGAGAGCACGTTTGAACAGCTGCTGCCCGATCATTGGTGGTCACTGATCGAGGGATCGAAACAATTTCTTACCGAAACCACAGCCGGTGATTGTGTGATTATTTTTTCAAACGATGACTTTGAAACTAACGAACACGTAGAGCCCGAACCTGAAAGTTATACTCTGGATGTGATCACACTGCCATGGGCCAACAAATACTGGAATCTCTACATAACCCAGTGTGTATCGACAGTTGAAATATGGGGGCGACTATTCGGAAAAGAATACAGTGATCAATTTGACAACCTGATGAATGACATCGATGTGTACATGTTGACAGATAAGGCTCGCCCAGTGTCGGTTGCGTGCAATCAAATCTATTTGGTTTGCATATCGGAGTGCTGGCATCGGGTGCGCTTAAACGAAATGGACAAATTAAACGGTATCGGGTTGTGCTTCTTCATTGACTTTGGTGACGAAGATTGGGTGCCTGTCAGTCAGTTGTTTATATGTGAAAAGAAATTCCTGAAACTAGCGCCGCAAGCAGTTTCATTCAGTTTGTTCGGTTTGGAGGACTTCGCTGGGAACCCCAACGCTAAGAGGCATTTAGACACAATGCTTGCCAGTAAGAGTGTTGTGGGGGAGATTCTTACCAAGGAGGACATCTACCAATCGGGCAATGGCGAAGGTAATGTCTTCCGAATACAGGTGGTACTGTACGATACCTCATCGCAAGAGGATGTGAATTTGAATCCATTAATTCTGCACCAAATCTGCGATGATACACCGCCGCCAGAGATCAAGCGCACTGGCCTGACAAATGTACTGATAACCCACATAACCGATGCAGGAGACGTGTTCCTGCAGGTGCGGAATTCTGAGTTGCAATACGTGCAGGTTGGTTTTTCATTAATCATAAAATTAAACGTTTCTTATTTTATTGTACTCTTGTTTAGAAACTAATTCACCAACTAATTGAGTCAAAATTCAAAGAAGATCAGCATAAAGTGACACGGGCTGATATTCAGCGTTCGAATCTGTTTTTAATTTGTGATAAAGGAACTAATCAATGGTATCGAGGGACGCTTGCGAGCGCCGCCACCACCCAACCTGACGATGAGGAGTTTGACATTTTCTACGTAGACCATGGCTTGACAAAGAAGACACATATTTCGAATATGTTCCAACTAGATTCGTTGAGTACGGCACTCAGCAAATTCCCTCGTCAGGCTATAAAAGCGAAATTGGATAATATTCCAGCGATTAATCCAGGAGTTGTTGCAAGAATGCGTGGACTTTTGCCTGCTGACTCGAGAGCGTTGGTAAGTTATAAATTCTTTATTCCCTCTTCTTTTTTTAATTCATACATACATAATGTATATTTACCTTTATTTATAGGTCAAAATTGGTACACCAAATGCTGTACCATTGATTGTTGCCTATAAACGTTTCGAAGGCAGTGAGGCGCTATGCAATGTCAACGAAGTAATCCGCATTGAACAAGAACTGGAGAGGTAATATAACTCTTTCGCACTCCCATCGCTTTCAACACCTTATATTTTTTCAGTTCATACTCTGATCTTCTGGATGAGACTGTACCAACTTCTCCAATTGATAGTAAAAGCAACGGTGGTGGTAGCAGTGGTGGTCTTCCATCGCCATCACGAAATAGTTCTTCAATTGATTTGAATCAAACATTGCGAAATCTCACAATTAAAACGACTTCTGTGCCAAATTCACCACTAAAAAGTGATTATATGCTCAAGTTGAAGAGCTACGACGAGGTGCCAAGCGAGGGAGAATTCTTTGATGTGCGCGTTACTATGTCGGCAAATCCATGTAATTTTATGGTGAGGAGGAGCATTTTAAAGAGAATTAATTATATTAGGTTAATAAGGCATATTTAATAACAGGTTCAACCGTATAAAGATTATCCAGAGTTACGTAATCTGATGAAAGATCTACAAGAGTATTGTGAGAATAATGATGAATTTATTCCTGCTGACATGGTGGAAATCGGACAGGCGTATGCAGGCAAAAATAAAGATGGCTTCTATCATAGGTATGTAGCTACAAGTAGATAAACATGTATTCGAATTGAGGCAGTGATGGGTTTGCCATCATTCTCCTCTTCACTTCGTCCACAGCATACACGAGTGGTTTGCTAGATCCCACACAAATGTCCCAACCCCAAATACCAAACCAAGTCAAGGTCTGGTAAAAGATTTATTTTGAAAACTAAAGCCTTTAAGACTAGAAGGACTGAAGGACTAGAAAGGGTCATGTATCTTGGGCGGTGGCCATGTATCAGAATAACCTTCCTCTCCTGTGCATCAATAAGCCATGTCCTTTGCGTTTATATGCAAGCTCCCTCGCTTTCCTAGTCATAATATGGATACGTTGATTTGCTTTCGGTGAGGACTTGCATTTATTTTGCCAACATCCAGCTATGAACGGTTTTGATGGTGGAAACTACTATTGCTTAGTATTGTACATCGTATCGATTGTCTGGTAGTGTAATTGGACTTATTTTATATGGGTGCTCATTCAGTTCACTCTACTTGGTAACAGACGAGATAGCAAGCCGGTCTATGATATCGCATTAATACCACTATTACGGTTAGCGAATCGAACGTTCGACTCGAGTCGAACTCTCAGGCGAATTACTGCTGTCGAGGTGTTACGGTTAGCGAACGTTTTTATTCGGTGCTGCATGAGGAAAAAATTTCACATATCAGCTGTGAAGTGTCAGATAGTTGATAGTTTGTGAAATAAACTGCAATTTCATTTGAGTTGAAAGTTGAAATTGATTTCGGTGGTTAAAGAATGATTTTATGATTTGTGATGATTTGTCCCAGCAGTTCACCTCACTATAAGAACATTAAGTTACGTTCGCAGTTTCAGAGTTCGTACACTGACCGCGTCATAGTTGACACATCACCGGACTGTGTAAGGCAAAGCAAGGGCAAGTAGAAAAAGCGATTATCCAAGCCCAAAATTGTACAATGATGCGTTATTATGAGAAGCACTTGGATTTCCTAAAAGACTCTAAACTATTCGATCCAGAGAAACCAGTTGGACCATCACAAAAACTAGATGTTACGAATAGTGTTTAATTTATAAGAAATACATTTATATATACATTTATTTGTATTCAATGATTTCAGAAGGAATCTTAGAAGAAATGGAATGGAATGGAAGGAATCTCTAATGGCTGCTGAATTGTTGCCCAGATTATCGTCTTCTGGTTCTTGTGACATGTCTTGGTTAGCCTCCATCAACTCGACCAGTTTTTCAAATTGGCTAGGATTGGTTTTTTTAAAGTTTGAAATATTTAACCACACTATTTTACTGTTAATTACAATATATTATTTTTATTAATTTTCAACTACATAGATATCTTTAACTTATTTTCTGGAGCATGTCAATGGGTCCTTCTTTTTCTTCTGGCAAGTGGATGTTGAATTTTTGCCCAGCTCAGGACCGACTTTGCACCATCAACTCAACCAGTTTTTCAAATTGGCAAAGATTGGATTTTTTTTCAAGATTGAGATACATAATTTCAACACATTACTTTAATTTTAATAATATATTTAATAACTAGCTGATCCGCCCGGCTTCCCCCGTGTATGCAAACAGTAGCGTTACTCACATGACAGATAATTGCCATCTGTGGGAAGTTTTTGTGACTACACCAAACAATATTATCACATTTAAATTTAATATTATTGATATGAAAATTGCATATGTATATACGGGGAAAACTAAATTTTCGTAAACATCTGTACCCCAGCGCCACCTTTCGGGTCGAAATGTTGCCAAAGACTTTCTTTTTATTTAAATATTATATGGTGTGAACTTGAGCCAATTGGTCCATAAATAAGAATTTTCGAAAAAAGTGACCTCAGCACCACCTAGGTGGTGCATAACATAAACAAAAACAATCCAGAGCACCACACGAACATATGGCTTGAATACAAGGTGGATTGCTTCAGTGGTTCAGTCGTGATTGTTGGACATACATATGCACCAACGTTTTTATATATTAACCCCTTCGGTCTTGACGTCCATTTCAATGGACATACTTTACTAACTCATGCTATGTGACAGTGTTAATAGAAACTACATGTTAAAATTGAACTGTATTCGTGCCTTTTCTAAGAACGTATTTTCAAACAAAACGCAAGCAGTTTATTCGTGTAAGTAGGAAAATGTAATGTAGTTAAGTTTTAACCTTAGTCATGGACACACCAAGCAAGTAAGCCTTCAGTTTGACTTTATTTTCTTTAGCATAACATGTGTTTGCTTTACCGAATATGATTTTTGACGTAGAAAAGATGTTTGTTATGGTTTTAATTTATACATAAGCACAAATAATGTCCGTTTTGTAATAGAAATTGGCAATTAAAGCTGATCATCCATTTGAGTGGACATTCAATTTTAAAAAAATCTATAAGAGGAACGATGTTCTTTTCCTTGCAAATATTCTTCAATTAGATCCTAACTACACTGGAAAGCGTTGAAAATGTTTTAATGATGCGTTAAATTAATTCAGGTCCGAAGGGGTTAAGATAATTTTATTAATACTACGTAGTCACAAGAAAATTTCATTTGATTTATTTTGACAGAAAAAATGTTCGCACCGTAATAGAGTGAAGTCACGATTCGCCTAAACTCTGACGTTTAAGGCGAATGAAATTTCAGCGAGTCGATAACCGTAATACAAAATAGTCACATTCGCCAACTTTTTCGTTCGACTCGCAAACCGTTATAGGGGTGTGGAACAATAGACTAATGAATTAACATATTTCGTTTCAGAATAATCGTTGTAAATACATACCAAGAAATGATTCACGTGAGTTTCTGTGACTTTGGTGATGTTGATACTCTACGAAGTGATCAATTGAAAACACTTCCCGCTAAGTTCCGTCAACTTCCGAAGCAGGCTATCCAAGCTAAATTATACGGTAGTTATTTTATTTATTTATTTTCCTTCAAATGAGAATAAACAAAACGTTTACTTTCGCAGGTATTACCGCACTTAATGTTGACTGGTCTCTGGAAGATTGCCTACGCTTCCGTGATCTAACAGTTGGCCAAAAGTTCGTATCTGTTATCAAGAAGGTAACCAACGGGGACAAGATCAGTCCGGACACTCGCATTCTCGAGTTGGATCTGATCGATGTTCAGACCGATGATGATATCTTTATACGAGATATTCTATTAAAAGAGGATCGTGCCATCGAGACAAGCGGCGAATAAGCGGCACAACTTCTCAGTACTGCATACTATTATTGATGTTTAAAAATGATTAAGACGGTGTTTGCGCCATATTGCATAGACACACATGTTGTGTGTGTTGTTGAAGAAGTTTTTATTATTTATTTTTGAATAGAAATCTCTGTGCTGCTGCCGTTGATTTATAGAAATCACATTGTCGCTTAAAAGTCTTATAAATGTGGTTTGGTCGATCTAACCATCGATATTTTATTTTTTTTTTGTATGGACTTCAATTCAATAATTTATTACTTTTTCTTTTGTTGAGTATGCAAAGATATACTATACCTATTTTTTATTTTAGGTTTAGTCGACTTTGTATCAGCTTTTGATATGATATTGAATAAGGTCTAAATTTCTATAAAACGAAATGAATTGTTTTTTTTTTTAGTTTTACTAGTATAAAACCACATTCCGCTTAACACAACCCGCTCGAAAAGGGATATTGTTCGGTTATTAATTAATCTATTTATTTTTGCATTTTTCAAAAGAAATGAAAACGATATTATTTAAAACTAAATTAAAAGTCTCAAAATTTAGTGATCGACTCATGTGAAGTTTATAAAGAAAAACTCGCACTACAAAAAAAAACAATATAGCTTATATATTTTTTTTTTATTATATATACTCATATATAAATATAAAAATAGCTTACCTATATTCATTGTTAAACAAAAATAGAAAACAATGTATACATACATACATTGAAAAGCTAAAACCTATTGTTGAATCGTTAAGCTACTCGTGTATTTAAGAAATATACATACATACGTACATATATACATAACGTAGTATAATAAGGGTAGTTTGTTTATTGTTTATATGTAGTGGACAAACTGTGAAGTTGTTAGATCACGGTTTGTAATTCGCAAGTAAGCAGTGATCATTGGTTACTACTCACTGGATTGACTTGACGGTGCGGTCTGCGTAGGAAGCTGACAAAAACACAGTTGGTTAATTGCAAGTGTATGAGCACTTTTACTCCTTGGGTATTTTTTTGTGGAAATGTTTGCTCCGACAATCCTCCGCCCCACTGCTCATTCGTTATTTGAGACAGCTGCTTTGTTTAGCTCTCCGCTGCATGTTCTGTCCGAAGACCGTAGTAGACGTTGGACAGGCAACCGAATTAAGTTCACACAATTAAAAAAAGAGAAGTGAAATAAAAACAATGCGATCTAAATTTAAAAAAAAACGAGGTCTATTTTTATTTTTTAATTTAAAAAATTATAAATCTAACGGCCTCTACACACGGGATGAATTCCACCGGCGGAAAATCGAGTTCGTTGGTGAGGGAAACGGAGAGCGCGGAAGAAACGGCATAAAATCTTCCCCTATGTTTGACTGGAATAACGAAGATGAAAACACATTAACACACAAATTTTCATATTTGAGGTCCGGAAAAAAATACAAATACAATGATAAATGGTCCATATATACAAATTCTTCCCCCAGCATAGTTCATCTCGTGTGTACTTGAAATGTGGAATAAAACTGGGGCCCAACTATGTAACTCGATTCTACAATAAAAATGTTCGAATTCGCAAAATACGTACTCTATAATTCTATAGCAAGCCGTAGTATTTGAAAATCGAACGAATCTCGAACTTCATATTTGTTTTCGGAAATTTGGTACTACCTTATTCTAAAATAAATGTCAAAATCGTTCGAATTCGATTTTTTTTTTTTTTCTGTACAAGTAAAATCTAAAAAACTACACGTAGGAAATCGAAATTTTTGCTATCAATTTAATCAGTATAAGGTCCTAAGTTAAAAACAAATTACAGCTTCTTGGCACCAAAACCAGTGTTGACCAGTGTATTGATACTGTTGCAACCAAACACTGCACATTTAACTATTTCATCACCAAAATAAGGAAGTAGGAAGCGGAAACAATACACTTTTAGAACAATTTTCACTGAAATACGTTGTCGTCAGGTGACGTCACAAGGCAAGAGAGAGATGCAAACAGACATGCGCAATAGCATACTTTGTATTTCTATATACCTTTATTCATGGGTACTACGTACTACCTAGAATTAGGTAAATGTCAATATCGTTCTAATGCAAATGTATTTGCGAGCAAGCTGTTGGACTATGAATTTTTCAAAAACGTAGGTGACAATTATTTTCATATTTTATTATACATTGCTTAGAACTATTAAAATATATTTTGTGCGTAGCTAATCAATTAAATGAGTAAATAAGACGTCTCAATTTGAGATTCTTGTGGAATATATACAAAGGATACTTGAGAACCCCGGAGGCTAGACGAAAATCCACACAGCAAATACAAAAATGCATCTGTTGAAAGTTGGATCTATCTGTGCCAGTGATGGAAAATGGGTTACAATTGTAACTTTTTGGATACAATCAGAAATCAAAGTTACAGAGTTACAATTGATAAGAAAAAGTTACAATTTACCAAATACAAAAAATCTTTAAAAAAAGTACCAATTGCAAAGTTTTGGACTGAGATTAGTCGTAAGGTGGGTATGAACAGGCATGCGGCAGGAATGCGGAATTTATTTTGCTATCCACTAGCATGCATGCATGCGCGTTCCTTATATAACTCACCCTTATCCCACCACAATTCGGGCAAACTTTCATAAATGTCACTAGATTCATACCAAAACAAATGACGGAAGCAACACATTTTGCGCAATTATTGCTATCCACAGGCCGGAATGATTGCGCAAACCTGTGTTTGCGCACGCATGCCAGCGGATTTCAAATAATTTTAAAATCACACAGGCAGGTTTGCGCAAGCACCCTGCAGTAGACAAACAACACAGTAACTCGGCATATAGACTCTGCAATCTTCACGTACGGGTCAAAAACTGCAAGAGGTACAGGGTCTGGTATCTACTATGTGGAACCAGATCTAAAGGTGTCCTTAAGACTCCCGGATACCTGCAGCGTTTTTCAGGCAGAAGTTCTAGCCGTATACTTAGAGCTGCAGAGCTTTTGAATATGAAACGAATGTTCGGTAAGGATAATCATATTTACATCGAAGCCAGGCCGCGCTTAAGGCGTTAGAATCGTGCACTATTAAATCGTAACTAGTCAGGAGCTGCCGCAGAATGCTCAGGGGGCCTATTCCTGTAAACGAGTGAGAGTCAATTTCATGTGACAGTGATGAAATGGTATTCTTGAACACGAGTCACTCAATTTTGGTATTCCTGTACTCGAACTCAAACGTCAGATTTCACTCGAGTGAAAATGTAGGTATTCCTAGAGACGATAATGACTGTTTTCTTGTGACAAATTGCTCGTTTAAGAATAGTTGTCGAGTGTCGCTGTCGTGTGAAGTAGCAATGGATTCTGCAAAAATGTAAGTTAATTGTATAGCATTGTTGAACGATTTTGGTGTATAGTGAAATTATTTATATTTGTATTCATTTTAGGGTAAAAATAGAACAAAGTTTTGGTGGATTTTTTTTTAAAAACATTAAAAAAAAATGCAACAGCCGCATTCAGTCTGCGGCAGCAAGTCAAAAATCGAATGAATTGTGGAAGGAATTAAAGGACCATATGTAAAAGACGTGACTGGGTGGAAGAAGTTAATTATATGATACGCTAAAATTATAAAAATTAAAACGTTATATTTTATATTATATTTGTTGATAATTTATTGTATTCTATTTATAGATTTGGTGTAATAACAAAAATATTTTGAAAAGAAAAACTCACTATCAGTTAATTAATAATAATTTATAAAATAATATTATTTTAATAAAATCTATATAATAAAAATGAAATGATGATCGTTGGTAAGCGCATATCTTGGGAACGGCTAGACCGATTTGGCTCATTTTTCTTCTCAAATGTTCGATATAGTCCGAATGATGTCCTAACGGAGAGAAAAATTCGATAGGTGGCGCTGAAGTCAATTTATTAACAAATTCTATATTTATTGACCAAATGGACTCATATTTAGAAAATATGTTGGTTTGGTGCTAAAAGAGAAAACAACAAAATATGGACCCGATAGGTGGGGCTGTAGTCAAGTTATTAGCAAATTCAATATTCATAGAAACACAGACAAGAAAAAAATATAAAAAAAAAAATAAAAAAAATTGATGCAAGACATACGAAGCAATCAAAACCGGTTTGGTGGTGCGATGATTCTTCTGGCAGATGATTTTCGCCAAACATTGCCAGTGGTTCCACGGTCAACACCAGCAGATAAAATTAATGCATGTTTGAAGTCGTACGTTTTGTGGACACAAGTCAAGGCACTCAAACTAAGTATAAACATGCGTGTTGAGTTGCAGAATGACCAATCTGGAGAAATATTTTCAAAACAATTGTTGGACATTGGCAATGGGGAAATCCCAATTGACATATTGACTGGTTGTATTACATTCCCCGTCGATTTTTGCCAGTTCACCGAATCAAAGACCAAACTCATAAAAAAGGTGTTCCCAAATATTGATCGAAATTACAAAAATCATGTTTGGTTGAGCGAATGTGCTATATTAGCTTCGAAACACATTGATGTGAACGAATTGAATTTGAAGATTCAAAGTGAAATTGGTGAATTGATGACGTACAAATCGGTGGATTCCATTACTAGCCAAGATGATGTTGTCAACTTTCCAACGGAATTTTTAAACTCGCTTGATTTGCCCGAATTGCCGCCGAATAATCTTCAATTGAAAGTGGGATCGATAGTCATTATGTTGCGAAATATAAATCAACCACGTCTTTGTAATGGCACCCGGCTTGTGGTGAGCAAATTAATGAATAACGTCATCGATGTAACAATACTTAAAGGAAAATACAAAGGAGAAGACGTTTTGACACCACGCATCACAATGATTCCGACCGACATGCCATTCGACCTCAAACGCTTGCAGTTTCCGATGCGGCTTGCATTTGCAATTACAATTAACAAATCACAAGGGCAGTCATTGAGTGTTTGCGGCATTAACCTTGAAAATTCATGTTTCTCGCATGGTCAATTATATGTCGCCTGTTCCTGTGTCGGAAACCCATCAGCTTTATTTGCTTACACGCCAGACAAAAGAACAAAAAATGTATATCATAAAGCATTGCAATGAGGGAACAATAAAAGGGTGGAGCGAAGCGCACCGGGCTCAGCTAGTTAATTAATAATTCACAAAAAAAAATACTAAACTTTAAAACAACCATTTCATTTTTTCAAATGTAAATGGGTGTGGTTTAAAATTGTGTTCTCGAGTGAGAGACAGTCGATCGAGTCCAGGAATACCAAAACGTACTCGACTCGACTGTGGGCTCACTTTTGACGTCTCATTCGACTCGTGTACAGGAATAGGCCCCCAGCGCATTATGCGCGCAGAACCGGGTAAGACTATGTTGGGTGCCGGGTCACTACGGGATAGAAGGCAACGAGTTTGCCGATGAGTTGGCAAGAGGGGGGAACTGCCTCTACCCGAAGCATTGGAAGTAGCTCCACCACTTTGCTGCATCAAATCAAAGGTAAAGGATATAATTACGAGAAGGGCTGACCATAGATGGTCTAACATTCCAGGACACAGGGTTCCAAAGGCACTTTGGCCAGCGCTGGACAGTAAAAGGACCAGCGAAATCCTTAGAATTAGCAGGGCAGAAATAAGTACAGTTGTAGGAATATTATCCGGGCATTGCCTTCTAGGCAAACACGCTAAGAGGCTCGGACTCTTAGGCACGTTTATTTGCAGATATTGTAATGATCTAGGTTTAGCAGAGGATATCACACATATTCTGTGTGAATGCCAGGGCAAAGCACGTAGTCGCAGAAACATTTTAGACAGGTACTTCTTTAGCAACCTGGAGGAGGTAGGCCGAATCAACCATATACTCTTACTAAACTTTTGCAGATTAATACAATGTTTTGAGGAAATTGTGACGGTTTTGGTGCCATCCTTGGATGGATTCTTAGGGGAAAGCGATGGGCGCACTCTGGTGCCTAGTGTTTTGGGATGGCTCAGTCTCTCAGCCCCTCTCAACCTAACCTAACCTGTATATAAAATAGGTCAAGGCTTACTTTCAATACTACATTCTTCGGCCTGTGTGGTAAGCATTTTTTTGCATTAAAATTTAATAAAAACTAAGTGTAATACAGGTGGTAACTTGTATACAGGTGGTAACTTGCTCAGCTCTGATTGAAAAAAAAATTCGTTGTGTCATAATTTCAAAATTGAAAAAAGTATTTTAGACACGAATATACTAATAAATAGTAATATCACTGATTATCAAAAGAAAAGTTACAATTCAGTCGTAAAAGTTACAATTTCAGCTTTTGAAAAGTACAATCTAAAAATTTCATTTTCCATCACTTATCTGCGCTGGTCATCATAATACTTCTGATTGCAACAATTCTAACATGCACAAATGCGCGAACTGTCATGGTTATCATAAGTCCACTGATAACGCATGCGCCAGCAGAAATAATTACTTGCAAATGAGACAGAAAACTGCAACAAAAGCTCTTCGCCCTTTACAAAGACACAACAACAATGAAAACAGCCACAGCATCAATGTTCCAGTTCCACTGCTGTCAATGAGCGATTTTCCGTCTCTACCTACACGCACCAATACAAAGCGTGCAGAATCAAACATAAACATCTCTCGCCCAAAAGCATGGGAAAGCACCTCATCAACATCAGCTGGAACACCACCTGTAACTAACAACAACAATGCGTCCGTGGGCAGCACCAGCGGAGAATTGTTCTCGATGGACGAATTGAATTCACTCGTAATGGAGATGATTACCAAGCTAGGTACATGTAAATCTAAATTAAATCAGTTTAATGTTATCGCACAATTGGCGACTAAGTTTCTGTACAACAATGTCAAGTAATCTAAATAATAGTAATATGAATATTATAACATGGAATTCCAGAGGTATTCGTAATAAACATGTAGAATTTATATATTTTTTAAATAATAAGAAAATTGACATTGCACTAGTAACCGAGACATGGTTGAAATCTGAAATTCAAATATCCACGTCGGATTGTAAATGTTATCGAGTAGATAGAGAAAATAAGAGAGGTGGGGGTGTCGCAATTCTGATTAGGAGATCAATTCAACATGATCTTTTGCCTTGCGTGCAGACTAGGTATTTGGAAAATATAGGAATTGAAATAACTTTACGTAACCAAAGAAAGATCAAGATTTACTGTGTATATTTTTCCGGAAAAATTACAGGTAGCTTAACAAATGAAGAGAAAAGGCTTGCATTGAAAAATGATTTTAGAAAACTTTTAGGTACCAATTCTGCATTTTTAGTGGGAGATGATCTTAATTTCAGGCACAGGGATTGGGGCTGCATTAGAGCAAACTCCTGGGGAAATGTATTGTCCAATCTTACTGTTATGTTACCTGTGTCTATTATGTTTCCACCAAGTCTTACTTATGTCCCAGCTAGTTCACGTGGTAATCCCTCCGTTATTGATTTATTTGTTACAAATGTTTCCAGTCTGATATCTCAGCCAATTGCTATAAATGAGCTTAGCTCTGACCATAACCCAGTTCTCTGTAAAATTAGTTGGTCGGGTGTGGAAAAATTGCAATACATTCAAGATTTGAAAAACGCAAATTGGATAAGTTTTCGCACTGAAGTAAAAAGAAAACTTCGAGCGAGTCCTACAAACTTGGAAGCCATATCAAGTAAACATGATGTAGACCTAATTATTCAATGTTTTTCGGAGCATATTATTACGTCGGCTCAAAATAATATCCCCAGGATTCCTAAAAAACCTCAGACAGTAAAATTACCACCATCAGAATTAGGAACATGCACGGAAGAAACTGGCAAAGATATCGCCAGCCAATTTTCCGAAATCATGTTACACAACTTAATAAGCTAATAAAGAACAAAATTCAAGTCTACCGAAATGAAGAATGGAACGCCAAACTAAAAACTCTAGATAAAGCTACAAAACCTTTCTGGAATATAGTCAAAATAATTAAAAATAGAAATAGGCAAATACCCTGCCTCAAAAGTGGTTTGGATACTTTCATTACAAACACTGAAAAAGCTAAAGTATTGGCCTTAAATTTTTCACAAAATCACGTGGTAACTCAACATTTAGGAGATCTCGGAACTAACACACGTGTAGAGAATACTCTACAGGATTTTAATGTGGTTAATTCTGAGACTCCGTCAAATGAATTTGTATCTGATATAGATACCAAGTACTTTTTGGATAATTTACAGATAAAGAAAACTGGTGGAATCGATAACATTAAAAATGTATATCTTAAGGAACTGCGAAAAGAGGGAATCAAATTCCTGACTTTTATTATCAATTCTTGTCTCAAAACGCAATACTTTCCAGATGCGTGGAAACTGCCAAAAGTAGTACCAATTCCAAAAGCGGGAAAGCCACTTAATAGTCCTCTAAGTTTGCTGAGTAGTGTAAGCAAAATTTATGAAAAAAAAATTTAAAGAAAAAATTGTGAAGATTATCGAAGATCAGAAAATATATCCCGATGAACAGTTTGGTTTTAGGCATAGTCACGGAACCTCACATCAAGTTCTGAGAATATGTAATAGTATTAGGAGAAACCGTGAAATAGGAAAATAAACTGGCATGATCTTACTTGATATTGAAAAAGCTTTTGATTCCGTGTGGCATAGTGGCCGAGTCTATAAAATGTTAAATTTGATTTTTCCCCATTTCTGTGTAAAACTGTCCAAAGTTTTGTCGCCAACCTTTGTTTTAAAGTACATGTTAATGGTAGTGTATCCGATTTAACTTATTTTCATGCAGGTGTACCGCTAGGCTCTGTTCTTGGTCCAGTTTTATACAATTTATATACGTCTGATTTCCCAAGACTACCAGATTGTGAAGTGGAAATATATGCCAATGACACTGCAGTATTCTCATCGCATGAATTCGGTCTTAATATTGAGACGAATTTAAAAAATGCGCTTGTAATACTGCAGGGTTACTACTCAAAATGGAAAATCAAGCTGAATGCCGAAAAAATCCAAGCCATCTTTTTTACGCGGAAAAGAAAACCTTGCTGTTTACCGGCTAATCAATTAGTACTCAACGGACATTCCATAACGTGGAAGCCTTCTGTAAGATACTTAGGGATGTATCTTGACTCCAAATTAACATTTAAAGAACATAATACCCAAACACTTAACAAAATAAATATTGCTATAAAAATGTTATACCCATTCATAAACAGAAAATCATTATTATCGAATGAAAACCAAATAATAATCCATAAAACAATCTTTCAAGCAATTTTCTTGTATGGGTGCCAGGTTTGGGGTTATTGTGCCCAATGTCATATTAAAAAATTACAAATCGCACAGAACAAAATATTAAAAATGATGCTCAATCTCCCTTGGCATTATTCTACATTTGAACTGCATACGAGAGCTGGTGTTCAAATGATCTCCTTCAGAATATGCAAACTTAACAACACTTTTAGAATCAGGGGCCCAACTATGTAACTCGATTCTACTTTCGATTCTATTCGATTCTATTGTGTTTGACAGATAAACTAAAACTAAAGTAAATAATTATTTATTGTGATTTGTGAAACAATGAAATAATAATTGGTATACTACACATAGGTATTAATATGGTGCGTGTCGCATTTTGGTTTTTAAACGAAGAAAACCAAGATCGCAGTGGTCAAATTGAGAAAACACGAATTCGGGATAAATCTGTGTTTAAGTGTTTGTTTAGAATATGTACATTTAATAATCCAAACATTTGTAATCAAATGATTTAATTTAAGTTTAATAACAAAAATGCCCAACTTTCAAAAGATGTCTTTTTGTATTTGCTGTACGGATTTTCGTCTAGCCTCCGGGGTTCTCAAGTATCCTTTGTAATTATATTCCACAAGAATCTCAAATTGAGACATCTTCTTGTTTGCTTATTTTAAATGATTACCTACGCACAAAATATATTTTAGTAGTTCTATGCGATATATAATAAAATATGAAAACATTTTTCACCTACATTTTAGAAAATTTCGCAGTCCGGCAGCTTGCTCGCAAACACATTTGCATTAGAACGATTATTTGCGAATTCGAACGATTTTGACATTTACTAGAATTAGGTAGTACCAAATTTCCGAAAACAAATATGAAGCTCGAGATTCGTTCGATTTTCGAATACTAGGGCTTGCTATTAGAATTATAGAGTACGCATTTTGCGAATTAGAACATTTTTATTGTAGAATCGAGTTACACAGTTGGGCCCCTGATGCGATATTCCTGACAACCCCCTAATAAACCCTATAATAAAAATTCTAATGCAATGTTCATATATCCTATATATTTATTTATCTGTTAATTTATTTACTTGTTATTTATTATTTCTTAATTGTTATCTGTTATTTATTATTAATTACTTGTTATTGAAGTGAAACTTCTTACTCGACTTCGGAAGATTGCGTCAAACGGTCGCGTTAAATGGTCGCGTTATGGTTGCATTTAACATTTCACTACAGTGAATTTACATAGGCACCGCATGCAGAGTAAACAAAATGACCACGTTCTAAATGACAAATATTAATCGCAACCGAATAATTGCTGCATCGATCCAATAGATTGCTTTCAAACCATTTTAAGTTATATAGTCGTGCGAGTCAACCAGCCTTCAGTGGGTTGTGACTTCGGTATACACAGCTTTTTTCGTATTTTCGTTTGCTGCAACTCGTCTCGTCCGATTCGATCACCAAAATCAAGCAGCATCGAGCGCTTAGTGCTTAGTCGAGTAAGAAGCTTCTGTAGTTGTGGTCCCCTCTAACTAAAGAAGCTTCTCACTCGACTTCAGTTGGTTTCGTGGTATGTATCAGTGGTGTGGGGAATAGGTAACAAAGTGCTTAATCGAGTAAGAAGCTTCTTTAGTTGTGGTCCCCCTAACTAACGAAGCTTCGTTCTCGACTTCGGTTGGTTGCGTGGTATCATTGTATTTATATCCTATAGTAATGACAAGGACGTTTGCAGGTTACCTCACTAGATGCCGATAGTTGTACCAAAATGAGAAAATATCTGAAAACGAGCTTTTTGTTTGTTTATTTAAGCCAGAACTACATCGGAACAAAAGTGATAAAAAGTAGAAGTGTGCACACACTGAAAGCTCACTCAATTCCAACTGACCAACAGCGCCATTAACGGATGAAATTATTATTTGTTTGACATTTGAAAGCTCCAGGAAATGTATTTCTCCGCAACCATGCACATTTATTCATTAATAGTGGATGAATAATAAAAAGGAAAATTGATTTCAAGCCTATAATTCTAAAAAAATGTACGGGAATAATAAAATCGGTATTTGCTTTCGTGAATATACGTCTAAAATCATTTTTTAATTTCTTTGGATATCAGCTGGTAAAGAATGTTATGCAAGCTTGCAGTCTGTCTGCCACCCAGAAGCGGATCTCCTTATGAGATACATCCGCACAATAAGCAACAGATAAGAACCACCCAAGTGACATCGGATCACATTACGTCGAAGCGGACGTATTTGTTTATACGAATGATCGCTTGGTTATCTGTTGCGTGGGTTGAATCAAATACAAGTGCAGGCATTATGTTGGCTGCATAACATCTCTTCGAAAACCAAAGTAGTCAGTCGACAAACTACATCCGAGGAGACCACCACTAGAATATAAACCAAGTAAAGATTACCAATAAAAGCTAAATAAAGTTAAACTCAAAAAAGTAGTGTCTTATTCATTTATTTTATACTTTTCACAAACCCACGCATAACAAACTGGTGTCAGCGGTAGGATTTCGCCGTGATTAACAAAAGAAAAATTTAATGTGGAAGCCTGTACCTTAATAGCGCAAGTGAAACAAAATAAATTAAAAAGATATATATATATACAAATATATATATAATAATAAGTCAAAAAAAAAAAGTGCGTCAAAAAAAGTGCGACAAAAAGTGCGTTCAAAAAAATAAAATAATAAGTTAAATAATACGCTACCTTGCACATTTTAAAATATTCGAAAGTGCTAACGTACCAAACTAAAAATAATAAATAAAAATCTCTACCAGAGAAAGAAGCAGAATCTACAGGAGAAACAAAAGAAGCCGAATCTATTGGAGAAACAAAAATACAGCCGATAATAAGAAGTCAGCAGTTGGAAAAGAAGCAGTTGGAGACGAAGCAGTTGTAACAGGATGATCAAGATTATAATGTTGTAAGCTAGAATTTGCTATTTGATTTTTAATACATACATACTTATATTCTGTACTTAGTGTTATAATTATTTTAAAGAAAATGAATAACGAAGGTGAAAACAATGTAACCAAAACTGAAAGTAGTAATGTAGGAGGTAAAGTAATCATTCCAATAAGTGTGCTCATACAATTCATACCAAAATTTAATGGAGAGGCCACGGAAGCCTTTGCATTCATTCAAAATTGCGAAAATGCTTTTGAGTTAGCAAACAATTCACAAGAACAAGCCCTTTTGGCATTCGTCAAATCTCGCATGAGCGGCAACTCTTCTGCCCTGCTCATGAATAAAGCCATAAATACATGGAAAGAACTTTAAGTTGAACTTAATAAAGTTTATAAGGAAAGTTTTTCCAATTTACAGTTGCATAGGGAGCTTATAAATTTGAAACAGAAATATGATGAAACCATCGTCCAATTTACGCAGAGATGCGAAACTCTGCAACGAAGAATGCTTCAAAATGAAGTAGCCACAACTAATCAACCTGATTGGAAGGGTAAAAGTGAATACATTAAACTAAACATATTGAACGATTTTATAAACGGGTTAACTGAAAGAATTAGTACTTATGTAAATAATCGAAAACCAGCAGATTTAAACCAAGCAAGTCAATACGGTTGTGAGGAAGAGTCTAGGTTAGGTTCACAAATAAATTCCAAAATTACGAGCAGTAGGGACTACACAAACAAAAATACCATTAAAATAAACACAATTACCTGTTTTATATGTGGAAAGATAGGGCATAAAGCCAACGTCTGTCGTAATAGAAACCCGAGACCAATACAAAACAATAATTCTTATCAGAATAAATTCCATCAAAATAGTAATAGAAAATTTACTGGAAATACACCACATTCAGCTACAACGAAAAGTCCAAATGCGGGTAGGTTTGTACAAAATAGACCGGATTTTCGCAGAGGCGAACAATAAGTGAGGTTGGAATTTCGCTTTTTAATGTAACAGAAAGTCCTCACATAATGATGAATTATAAAAATAAGCTATGTAAAATGCTTATTGATACAGGTGCAGCTGTCAGTTTGATTAAAGTAAATAACATCTTTGAAAAAGATTTGAGCAAGAAACAAAGGATTAATTTTAAAGGAATAGGAAACGGAAGTATTAGAAGTTTAGGAACATGTAATATATCTGTCGACTTTGGAAACGTATATTACTCGTTAGAATTTCATGTAATAAACACGAATTATTTAACAAATTATGACGGTATAATAGGTAATGATATCTTAAAAAAGGCAGGTTTTATCATAAACTATGAAAAAGAGATATTGATAAGAGGCGATGAAATTATAGAATTGTTCTTTGAAGAAATAAAATGTAGTCGTGAAGAAAAGAAGTTGATTATTGAAAATAAAAACGAAGAAGTGATTGGAGGAAATAGCAATATAGATTTCAATTCTGAGGGGCACTACTTTGAAGAAATACCCCCCAGATGTGAAATTTTTAAGTTGATTACAATAGTAGATAAACGAGGATATCAATTTCCAGAGAATAGTGAAGTAGTTGTATCAAAACAGGATTTAAATGGTGTTTTAATACCTGATTGCGTTACCTTGGTACGTAATGACGGTAAAGGCTTAATGAAAGTTATTAATGTAAAAGAGGAAATTAAGAATATCGAGTTGAAAGTTATTGGGTACTCTTTAATTAGTTTGAAACAAATGAATCACATTGTGAAGGCGTAGATACGCTGGGAATAAATATTATTGAAAGTGATGAATATAGACTTGAAGAAATTCTAAGAAATCTAAGAACTACGCATATGAACGAAGAAGAAGAAGATAGCATGCATGCAATCGTTAGAGAATATACTGACATTTTTAGTTTTAGAGGGGATAAGTTAACTACTACCAATTTAATAGAACATAAAATTAGGACTACTGAAAATAGTGAACCTATTTACACAAAATCGTACCGTTATCCTAAGATCCATGAGAAAGAGGTTGATAAGCAAATAAAGAAACTTAGAGATGATGGCATAATTCGCGATAGTCAATCGCCTTGGAATTCACCTCTGTGGGTGGTTCCCAAAAAGAGAGACGCAAGTGGAGAAATAAAATGGAGAATAGTGATAGACTATAGGCGTCTTAATGAAATTACTGTTTCGGATAACTATCCATTACCTAATATCAGTGAAATTTTGGACCAATTGGGGAATAGTAAATATTTTTCGGTGTTAGACCTTACTTCTGGTTTCCACCAGATACCTGTTAATACTGAAGACATAGAAAAAACTGCGTTTTCCACTCCTTATGGACACTTCGAATTTACAAAAATGCCATTCGGACTGAAGAATGCACCAGCGTGCTTCCAGAGGCTAATGAACAATGTTCTTAGCGGCCTTCAAGGGGTTAAATGTTTCGTATATTTAGACGACATAGTCGTATATGGTAAGACTCTTCACGAGCACAATCAAAAACTCATAGAAGTTTTCGAACAATTACGGAAGTCAAATTTAAAACTTCAAATGGACAAATGCGAATTTCTAAAAAAGGAAGTTTCATATTTGGGTCACGTCATCACAGACCACGGTGTTCAACCAGACATGCAAAAAGTTGATGCAATTACCAAACTCAAATCCCCAACTAATCAAAAAGAAATAAAATCATTCCTTGGAATGATAGGTTACTACCGGAAGTTTATCAAAAATTTTAGTAAAAAGGCATATCCATTAAATAAATTACTGAAAAAGGATACAAGTTTTAAGTGGACAGCAGAACAACAAAATTCATTTGAAGAACTTAAAAACGCTTTAAAAGATTTTACAATCTTACAATACCCAGATTACAACAAGACATTCATTATTACAACGGATGCTAGTAATTACGGATTAGGTGCTGTATTAAGCCAGGAACATAGTGAGAAAGACTCAATAATGCTGAGAAAAATTACTCGACAACTGAAAAAGAATGTTTAGCCATAGTATGGGCTGTAAAAGTATTTAGACCGTATATATATGGTACGAAGTTTTTGGTAAGAACGGACCATAAGCCATTACAATGGTTGTTTAACGTAAAAGACCCCGGATCACGTTTGATCCGTTGGAGACTAAAATTACAAGAATATGATTACACGATTCAGTATAAAAAGGGATGTGACAATAAAGTAGCGGATGAATTGAGTCGTAATGTTAATATTTTGGAAGATATAGATGAGGAACCATTGGAAGAAATAAATGATGTATCTAATAACCAAGCAGAAGAACTGAATGAAAAAACAGCAGAAGAAATAGTAGATGAGGAGTTGAAAATTAAAATAATAAAGGAAAATCATGAAGGGCTCGTTGGAGGACATTGTGGCCAAAAAGCTACTATTGACAAAATAAAACAAAAATATAATTGGAAAGGCCTAAATAGAGATGTAATTTCATTTATTGCTGGATGTGTAGCATGCCAAACAGAAAAGATTGATAGGCATCCTTCAAGAAACCCCATGACAATCGTATCTAGTTCAGATCATGCTTTAGAAAAAATAGCTATAGATTTAACAGGACCCTATATAACCAAAGATAAAGTCATTAATAAGTACGGACTTACAATTCAAGACGACTTATCTAAATTTATAAAATTTGTTCCGATAGAAAATAAGGAAGCATTTACAGTAGCTAAAGCCCTAGTAGAAAACTGGATATTAATATTTGGAGTCCCAAAGATAATACTTTCAGACAATGGTACAGAATTTTGCAATTCTTTAATGAAAGAAATTTCTGAAATATTTAATTTCAAAAATATGACTACTAGTGTAGCTTACCCACAATCAAACGGAAGTGTTGAAAGAGCACACGCCAGACTCTCCGAGTATATACGAACAGTTAGTAAAGCAAACTCTGATAGTTCAAAGAATCGGGATGAATACATGAAGTATGCTAGTTTCTGTTATAATACGACACGCCATTCTAGCACAGGTTTTACTCCATACGAACTTGTTTTTGGTAGGATAGCCAATAAGCCAAGTAATGTAGATTACGAAGAAATAAAAACTACTCACGACTATTCAACAGAACTAAGGACTAAACTATTGGCTATGGAAGTAAAAGCCAAGGCGAGATTATTAGACAGTAAAGAAAAATCCAAAGTCAGGTATGATAAGAACTTAGGACCGAAATTAAGAGAAATTCGAACAGGAGACAGAGTTTACGTTAAAGAAACAAATGCAGGAAAATTAGACTCGAAATGGTCAGGACCATATATTGTATCATCTGTAGAAAATGATAATATTATAGTAAAAAGAAACGGTAAATTAGCGATTTAAAACAAATCTCGTGTTAAACTTTTCATAGGTTATGGACGATCAGAATTACAATTGGCCTCAACATCGAAAAACTAGATGATCATAATGGATTTTATTTCAAATCCCTGGGAACTATGCGAATAATAGACGGACATGTTTCAATCATTAATAGAATTGACTTAAGTGAAATCGAATTAGGAATTGAAAATATTAAGTTACAAACAAATAATATTGATGAAATTTGTTTTAAATTATTTAACGATTGTAAAATATTAGCGGAGAAAGGAAAGCAAAATTATAGAAATTTATCGCAGAAAATGAATACAATTTATAACTTACTAGGCACAAAGAAAAATAGAATGCGAAGAGGACTCATTAATATTGTAGGGACAGGATTAAAAACTTTATTCGGAACTATGGACAGTTCTGATGCTGAATATTATGATAACATTATTAAAACTACTAAAACTAATCAAGAGTTCTTGCAAAAAGGATTAACCGAAGAAATCAATATAATGAAAAGTTTGAATGAACAAAATCACATATTAACAAGTAATTATTACAGTATAGAAAATAAAACAAACGAAGTTATGACAATCTTAGATAGTGTTATTTTACATGTTAACGAGATGGAAAGGAGAGAAAATGGACTAGAATATTTACAAGAAGTACATGACTCAATAATTGATAAAAGTTTAGAACTAGAGATAGAATTAGAAAAGATTATTGACGCTATTCTCTTTTTACAATTAAGAATAGTTCACCCATTCATTATCACACCTGAAAAACTAGTTAGTGCCCTATCAAACAGCAAATATGAAGACAAAATGCTATTCACACCCACTATAATAACATATCATAATATCGTCAAGCAATTGGAAGTCAAATGTTATGAGAAAAATCATACTATACATGTTATCCTATCTATTCCAATTTTAAAACATGAAAATATTGAAATATATGAAATTATTACTTTACCCATAACAATAAATAAACAATTTACTATTTTTGAAAATAAAGACAATATTTTAGTAATTACCCAAAATAGGGATAATTTTATGTTAAAATCTAATATGAACGATTGTCAATCTTACAAAATTATATCAAGAAATCTATATGTATGTCAAAATATTGTGTTTGAAAGTACAATTAAAAATGAAATTTGTGAAGTTAACGTCTTTATGAAAAGAGGTAACAATAAATGTAAACTAAAATTAATAGAAAACGAAGTAGAATTCTTCCATAAAATTAATAATAATAAATATTTGTATGCATTAACTAACGATACTAGCTATAAAAGTAAATGTGGATCAGAAAAAGAAGAGTCAGGAATATTGAGTAACGTAGGAATTATTTATCTAGAGAGCAAATGTAAATTTAGTACATTAGAAACAGACATAGTTGTGTCCGAAGATATTAATGAAGAAATAAATAATGATGTATTACATTATACTATTGATAACTGTTGTCAAAATATCAAACTAAAAGAAATTAACCCGATTGAAAAATTAACAAAAATAAAAGGAAGTAATCTCAATAATTTAAAAGATCTCTCAATTGAAATTAATAACCAAAAGAACTTTGTAACGAAATCGTTAAAAAATATACCAGAAAAATCTCAAGGTGCCTTAATCGGAATTACTGGGGTACTATCAACAATAGGTATAATTTATTTTACTGTTACTTGTCTTAAAGGCAGGCATACTTTTAATTTGTTTAACAAATGTTTTAATAAAAAAAGAGCCAGACCGGTTCAAAATCAAGTTGTATATATTCCTGAAACAAAAAGGAAAATTATTAAAATTGAAAATCCAGTATATATGGATAAATTACTACCATGAATTAAGATTTATTAATTTTGTTGTATTCATACATATATCATGTTATATATTCTTGTATTCATTAATTTTTTTTGTTAACATGAAAACATATTTTACTATTAAATTCAAATACGTTTTATCTTAAGGGGGGAGGTGTTATGCAAGCTTGCAGTCTGTCTGCCACCCAGAAGCGGATCTCCTTATGAGATACATCCGCACAATAAGCAACAGATAAGAACCACCCAAGTGACATCGGATCACATTACGTCGAAGCGGACGTATTTGTTTATACGAATGATCGCTTGGTTATCTGTTGCGTGGGTTGAATCAAATACAAGTGCAGGCATTATGTTGGCTGCATAACATCTCTTCGAAAACCAAAGTAGTCAGTCGACAAACTACATCCGAGGAGACCACCACTAGAATATAAACCAAGTAAAGATTACCAATAAAAGCTAAATAAAGTTAAACTCAAAAAAGTAGTGTCTTATTCATTTATTTTATACTTTTCACAAACCCACGCATAACAAGAAAAACGTGAATAAGCGCCATCTATGGTTGTATAGATGTATGTGAATCCAATTGGATTTACTTGAATTCATATAAGATCGTTTAAGTATTTGGTTGGAAGAACAACAGGAAAGCTTTCGTGCAAAATCACCGCGGCCAAAGCTAGGGTATGCTCTAGCTTTACCCGCGGTGAGTTTTATTTATTTGAGAGGAATTGATACAGATGTGCCATGGGATGGAGGAGTACAACACATTGTTTTGAGTTTGTTGTACTTTTTATCACTTTTGTTCCGATGTAGTTCTGGCTTTAGCCGCGGTGAGTTTTATTTATCTGAGAGGAATTGATACAGATGTGCCATGGGATGGAGGAGTACAACACATTGTTTTGAGTTTGTTGTACTTTTTATCACTTTTGTTCCGATGTAGTTCTGGCTTTATTCGTCGTTCTTAATTATGGTTTGTTAAAAGAAAAAAAGCTATTGATCTAAAGGGTGGGTTAGTAATGTGGGGAAGATGAAAAGAGCAAGAGGTAGCGTAAGAACAACAACAAGTTGAATTCAAGAATTTACTTTACAACATAAGCATACCTATACTATTGTGTGGAGTATATTTGTATTTCATTTCAATGCCATAAGCGAATGGGTTATGCGTATGTGTGTTTTTTTCGCAGAAATGATTTGTGCTTATAGAAATTGCTTCAAGGGAAAAGGAAATGTGACCCGAGTTTCGTTTTTAGGGTTTCGAACGTAACCTACCCATATGGTAATAAGGAATTTTTATAAGTTCGTTTTGAACTCTAAAATGTTGGTCACGATAAAAACATCAAGAACTATTATACAGTTGAATCTCGGAAAGATGAACGAATAAAAAACCGGCCCTGTTCATCCTTTCGAAATGTTCATCTTTTTGAGTACCTATAGGTACTTAATTTTACGTAGGTAGGTAGGTACTTAATTTTGGATAAGATGTCTTTCAACACTTTGTACTTTTATTTTAAATTTACAAACTTTACTCGGCCTTTAACTGGTGGCATCTTTTCTCTATATAAATTCACTTCACACTGGTATGCAAACAAACGAAATGAAATGCAAAAATGCAAAATCAAGCAGAAAAGAACAGTTTTCCAAAGAATGACGGTTATATGAATCTACTAGGAATAACTAAAATACGAATAAGGAAGAAAAACAAATTTGTGGGTAGAGCGTTCATCTATTCAAGTATCGAAAAATCAACCTGTTCATCTTTACAATACTGTAATGGTGAATAAATTCCGTTAATCTTTCTGGGTAGTTCATCTTTTGGAATAGTTCATCTTTCCGAAATTCTACTGTACATAGAAACTTGAAATTTGGGACACTTATATATTACGGTGGTACATATGTACATATATTTGAGATAACTTATCACTCAAAAATGTATTGTGAAACAATTGAGGGTGTGGGTGGCGAAATGTAGATTAACTCGAAAAAAGAAATTCTTAAAAATATGTAAGGTAGGTGACACAAATAAGGCCCAGCGCGTAATAAGGTCCCGTCTTCCAAAATCATAAAAAACGTTAACCAATTGGAATAAGTTTATATTTGTGTTTATGGGCACAGATCAGAGGAACTAAAACCGTAAAAAAAATTGTTCTGTCGCAAACGTGTCAGCGCCTATCGCAAAAAGTTGGTAAATGTGCACGCACGCTCCCTTTACAGCTAGATACTGTGAATGCATTTTCCTTGCATTTTTTTTTTTTTTTTTGTTATCTTGGCAGTACATACAGTATTGTGCAAAATATTTGCAAGTTTTTTTTTCTCTGATGTTTTGTTAGCTAACAAACTCCCTTATTTGGTCCATACCAAAAAGGTGTGAGGAATAATAAGAAACAGTTTAGCTTTAATATTTTGTACCAAAAACCTACATATTAAAAAAAAATAATTGGATATGTTGGTTTTTGTTTTTTTATTTATTATAAAACATCAACGGTACATGTTAGTGATTTATTTGCTTTCTTTTAAATAATAAAATCAACGTAATAGGTATGTACGTACTTTCAACTCAGCATTTCATTCGAATTCTGCCTTTGTTTAGAGTAATTTAAACACAAAATCACTGTAGGTAGGTATTTGAAAAAAAAATTGCAAATGTTTTGCACAATACTGTAGGTACCTACCTACTTTAGGAGGAGCTCCTTATATACAATAGAATACCCCCCCTTATTCTTTCTTAATCAAATAAAATTTAACCATCCATCGATTCACCACGTCCTCATCGTGGTTCTGGTGAAACAGAGAGTGGGTCAAACATAAAAATTGGATCAGAAATCAGAAGCTAGACCCCTAGAAAGGTAAATAGCATTACCGCCAGAAGGACTATTAAAATCAGTTGTGACATATGATGCAAATACATAATGTCCTACATAAGTATGTACTTATAAATTAAAATCAAATTATGTAGTATAATATACATACATACACAAGTGTAGGAATATGAAAACAAGAATAATAATTTATTCGTATCGTACAGAAACATACATATACGAGTTCACTAACCGAACAACCTGAAAACAGTTTAATAAAAGGGAAAGGGGATACATACACACAGAATAATGTCCTATCTCAACAAGATCGTTTTGGTTGTGTAGAGAAGAATGTGTGCGTAATCTATTTCTGTCCTGCAAGCTATATTTCGGAGTAAGCTTTTCTTCTAACACAAACCAATTCGAAACTTTAAAAAACAAAATTCTTATCTTATACACAAACCACACACACATCATATTTTTTACAGCGCCACACAGATTGCGAGGAAACCTGCAAACAATTTGAGTGCCCTTCTTGTCATTACTATAGGATATAAATACAATGGTGGTATGTATGGATATCAGTGGTGTGGGGAATAGGTAACAGAGTGCTTAGTCGACTAAGAAGCTTCTTTAGTTGTGGTCCCCCCTAACTAAAGAAGTTTCTTAGTTCTTACTCGACTTCGGTTGGTTGCGTGGTATGTATGGATATCACTGGTATGGGGAATAGGTAACAAAGTAGAAATAGCGAAAATTGATTGAGTGGAGAGTAGTATTAGGCGTGCGAGTAGTATTCCCACAGATCAGAGTTGTAATATTTTGTATTACTTTGCAATATTTTGTTTTATTTTGTTTTATTTTGGAGTATTATGCATTTTTTGAGTTAATTTTAGTTTATTTGGTACAAAATGTAAGTAAATGTAGGTAAACTGAGTAAAATAAAGCAAAATAAGGCAAAATTATAATGCAAAAAAATGCAAAAGAATGCAAAGAATGCGAATGCATTTATTAATTATTGCATTCAATTAAATGGTACCTAGAAGAAAAAGAATGCGATCTTTTGAATGCTTAAGAATGGTGATTGCATTCTTGTTATTGAAGTCTCGAAATGCAGTCGATGAATGCAATCACAAAATTGAATTCATTCGATCATTTTTAAAGAATGCATTCCAAAATTAATTTGGACACCCACCCAATGAAAAGGTTATGTACCTATGTATTGGTTATGTACATATGTATTTATATATTAGTAGGATATAGTTGGTTAAATTGAAATCAAACACCTTTTCCTTAAGGAATTCATATTATCAACAAGTGGTTCCGGGCAAAATGGACACCCGAGCATACATATATTCGAGAGTGGGGTTAAAAAGACACCCGAACAATTTGATTCCCTTCAAAAGCTTAGAAAATTTCTGATGGAAAATACATAAATATTATGTGTCATATGGTATGACCCCATTTCTTAAGTTTTTTCAAGGATTTTTTGAGGAGAAAAAATGGAGAATATTCTTTGAATATCCAATAAATTCGAAAAATTGTATGAAGGTCTCTTCCTTTTGTCACAAATTCATTTTCCTTTGTCCACGATTATATTTATTGTTTATTATTTATTACTAGCCGAACCGCCCGGCTTCGCCCGTGTACACAAACAGTCTCTTCTCGGTATAACGTTTTAATTTCAACTGATTTAGTGAATGATCTCTCGTCTCATCGCCCACCTATTTATACAGAAAATTTGACAAAATTCTATGTACCCATATACCTATGTTATGTACTATGTAATGTACATCTAGTAGGTATGCATAGAATTTCCAAAGTGATTTTGTGCGTTTATGAGTTGCCGCTTCCGTCTAGTATATTTAGTCTTTGGTGAAATGACGAAGCAAAAAGGACACCTGTCAACTTACCCAATGTTTATTTATTCAATGATTGGATACATATTAAGAATATACTTCTTATAAATTAGTGCTAAGGCAAAATTATGTAAAATTAAACATTGGAAATCACTATTTCAATGCAAAATCAGTTGGTTTTGTACATCATTCTTTAATTCAAGTGTCCAATGGACTAATAGCGCCATCTCTATCAATCTGTCTATCTGTCTGTCTGTGTACCTGTCTGTCTATCTGTCTGTCTGTGTACCTGTCTGTCTGTCTATATATGTGTCTATCTGTCTGTCTGTCCATCTGTCTGTCTGTCTGTCTATCTGTCTGTGTACCTGTCTGTCTGTCTGTCTGCCTACCTGTCTATCTATCTGGCTGTCTCTCTGTCTGTGTGTCTATCTGTCTGTCTATCTATCTATCTGTCTATCTGTCTATCTGTCTGTCTGTCTATCATATATTGTGAATATGAGTCATTTTGGTCAACTAATATAGATTTTGTTAATAACTCGATTCCAGCGCCACCTATCGGGTCCGTATATAGTAGTTTTCTCTTTTGGCACAATACCAACATATATTGTGAATATAAGCCATTTTGGTCAATTAATATAGATTTTATTAATAAATCGACTCGAGCGCCACCTATCGGGTCCAGATTTTCAAATTTTCGGCTCCGTTGTGGTATTACCTGGTTCAATACGAATCCAACAAAAAAATCCCCATGCAAATCCGATGATGTTCAGTCGAGTTATGCTGGTACAAACAGACACCAATTCATTTTTATATATATAGATTTATTATTTATTATTTGTTATTTATTATTTATTATTTATTATTTATTATTTATTATTTATTATTTATTATTTATTATTTATTATTTATTATTTATTATTTATTATTTATTATTTATGATATATTATTTATTATTTATTAATTATTATTTATTATTTATTATATATTATTTATTATTTATTATTTATTGTTTATTATTTATTATTTATTATTTATTATTTATTATTTATTATATATTATTTATTATTTATTATTTATTATTTATTTTTTATTATTTATTTATTATTTATAAATTATTATTTATTATTCATGATTTGTTATATATTACTTTTTATTCATATGTACATAATATAATACATATTACATAAGATTTTGTTTTAAATTCGTGCTAGGGTAAAATTATGCAAAATTAAACATTGGAAATCACTACTTCAATGCAAAATCAGTTGGTTTTGTACACCATTCTTAATTCAAGTGTCAAATGGACTAATAGCGCCATCTCTATCTATCTGTCTGTCTGTCTGCCTGTGTACATGTCCGTTTATCTATCCGTCTGTGTACCTATCTGTCTATCTGTCTGTCTATCCATCTGTCTGTCTGTCTATCCCGCGGGGCGGATTTTCCATTTTTACACGGTCGATCTTGTTTGTGCCTGTTCGCCTCTTCTGTGACTCTCCTCCCGTCTGAGCTCTTTTTGTATGCGAACTAAAAAAGTTGCTATCGCATTCCATCTGCTTTCCGATTTCAGCATCTCCGCTATTACATTTCCTGTATTAAGTTCAGTACTTGATTCATTTTCTAAGATTCTTTTTTCTTCAATGAACCTTAGGCAATTGAACACCACATGTTCTGGGTCTTCGTCGCATCCAGCGCATGCAGGACATTCTGATGAGTCCTCGAGTTTGAAGCGATGAAGGTAACGGCGATAGCCGCTATGACCTGCCAGTAATTGTGTCAGTTGGTAATTCACTTCTCCATGACCTCTGCTTATCCATGGTTCTATGCTCGGAATGAGTTTGTACGTCCATCTGCCTTTTTCTGAGACATCCCATCGCTGCTGCCACTTTCTCAATGACACTGCTCTTTCTTGCCTTCTTATTTCCTCTGCTTCGGTGCTATGGGCTCTACCATTTTGAATTCGTTTCGCTTCTTCAGCTAGTATATCTATAGGGACCATGCCTGCAATAACACACGCTGCCTCGTTTGAAATCGTTCTATAAGCACTTATAACTCTTAGTGCAGTCAATCTATAGACCCTAGTCATCAGCGAACGGTTTTTCTTAATGCTCAACGTATCCGCCCAGATTGGAGCTGCATAGAGCATTGTTGAGCTAACAACTCTACCCAATAAATGTCTTCTGCTACTTCTTGGCCCCCCAATGTTTGGCAACATTCTCGATAGTGCCGAGAATACCTTAGACGCCTTCTCCGCGATATATTCCATGTGGCTTCCAAAGTTTAGTCTGTCGTCAATTATTACACCTAGGTACTTGATATTTTTATTGGAGTGTACTGTGAAACTTCTAACCTTAACTTTTATAGACTCTCTTATTCGGCGGCTACTAATAAGCACCGCCTCCGTCTTGTGCTCCGCCAATTCCAGACTCATCGATTCAAGTCATTGTTTGACAACAGCAAGAGTCTCATTTGCAATAAGCTCTAGCTCATCTAGGTATTTGGCCGTCACCACTATCGCTATGTCATCGGCGAATCCTATTATTTTCGCCTCGTCGGGGATTTGTAGTCTCAGTACACCATCGTACATTATATTCTAAAGAACCGGTCCGAGAACGGAGCCCTGTGGAACGCCAGCAGTGATAGTGTACTCTTTGGTCCCTTCGTCGGTTTTAAACTGTAGCACTCTCTGGTGTAAGTAGTTGTCAATTATTCTCCTAATGTATGCGGGGTTATTTATATTTCCAAGCGCGTCCATTATATTGCTCCAGTTGGCTGTGTTAAACGCGTTTTTGACATCAAGCGTTATTATACCGCAGTATTTCTTTTTTCCCTGTCTCCAACTGGAACCCTGTATCGATTGTTTGGCAATAGATACCACTTTATCAATGGCATCGATAGTGGATCTAGCTTTTCGAAATCCGTATTGTTGGTTGGAAACGAGAGCAGTCTACTGAATATTATCCGTTCTAGTAACTTCCCCATTGTATCAAGGAGACAGATTGGGCGATATGATGAAGGCTCACCGGGGTTCTTTCCAGTTTTTGGTAATAAAACTAGTCTCTGCTTTTCCCAAATCGAGGGGAAGGTACCATGTTCCAGGCATAGTTGCACTGTTTTGGAAAAGATTAGAGGGTTACACCTTATTGCTGCTTTAAGGGCTTTATTCGGCACTCCATCTGGACCTGGGCATTTTTTATCTCCTATCTTTTTGCTGGCGTGCAGTATTTCATCTACGGTAACTTCTGGTATCGCTGATATTTGATAGCTTCTATGTTCTTCACGTGGTATGTGCTGCGGGAACAACGCTGTGACAATTTTTTTTAGTAGATCTGGACATTTCTCCTGTGGTATCTTATGGCCTCTGATTTTAGTCATCACTACCCTGTACGCCGATCCCCATGGTTTTTTATCTGCCTCCAGGCATAGTGACTTGAAGCTCTCTCGATTACTTCTTCGGATTTCGTCGCGAAGTGCTTTTCTCGTGCGTTTGTACTCTTCTCGTTTTCCCTCATATTCTGGCCTTCCAAAAGATCTCTGTGTTTTTCTCCTGGCTCGAAAGCAGTTGGCCCGGAGCTCTGCAATGCTGTTATTCCACCAGAAGACTGGGTGTCTTTGGTTTGTCCTTGCTCTTCTTGTCATCGAAGCATCGCATCCCTCCTTAATGTTGTTCGCTAAGACCCGTGCCGCGTCCTCAGCCGAAATTTCATGAATCTCTTTGTCCCATATAATCTCGCAGAACAGTTCCTCGTCGAAGGATTTGTCTGTCCATCCATATTCAATGTTGTGGTGTTTTATGGGGTTAGTGTTATTGTTGGGCACTAGCTCGCATATAACCGCTTGGTGGTCACTGTGTGTATACTGCTCGCTTACGTGCCAATTAATTTGTTTAATCAACGAGCTGCTTGCGAAGGTAATGTCGATGACAGACTGCCTTCCGTTCTTCCGGAACGTGGTGGTGCTACCTGTATTGGCCAGAGTAATATCAAGGCACGCGAAAGCTTCTAACAGTGCTTGTCCTCTGTCATTTGTGGATCTACAGCCCCATTCAGTAGCCCATGCGTTGAAATCTCCGGCGATGATAACGGGAGGTTGGCTTCTTGCTTCGGTTACAATTTTGTTTAACATCTCTTCATATTTTGAATGTGGCCAGCTTGGAGGGGCATAGCAGCTATATATGAATACTCATTTAACTTTTACCCATATAAAACCCATTTTAAAACCGTCTTGTTTTTTTTTCCATTTTTCTCTGGGGAGGATAGTTGCCACAAGTCCATATTCCTGCCTTACCTGTATTGTCGGCGGCCCATACTGTGTTTTGTGGAATTTTGTATGGTTCTGATAGTATAGCTACTTCTGCTCTCTGTTCATGGACGGATTTTGCCAGGAGATCCTGCGCCGCTTCACAGTGGTTAAGATTTAGCTGTATGAGTTTCATCATCGGCTCTTATTTGCAGCTCTCCAGTATTCCGGACACCTTCGGCTTCCTGCAATGTGTTCTCCTGAATCTTTACATAGCATGCATTTGGTTTTTTTATTGCACTCTTTCACTTTGTGGCCTTCTTTTCCACATCTTAAGCATAACTTTGATCTGTCTGGATTCTTACACTCTCTTGACAGATGACCAAAATCTAGGCATCTATAACATTTTTTCAGCTGTATTGGCTCCCTTAGCCTACAGATCACCCATCCGATTTTAACCTTGCCTGCTTTTAATAGCTTGTTGGCTGCTTCCACTGATAGACTCAAAAGCGCTGTTTGGGTACCTCCATAGGCCTTTCTTATGCTCCTAACCGCCGATAGCTGCAGGTCTGGTATCTCAAACTGTTCCTTCAAAGCAGACAAAATGTCCGTTTTCGTCGTAATTTCGTCAAGGTCCTTGCATTCCACTGTTACTTCGTGGGTTAGAGATTTTACTTCGTCTTGTTCACCCAAGGCTTTTCCTATGAGTTCCTTGTACTTAAAACTCTTTTCGCCTGTCTTCTCGTTGAGTTCCAGCAACATCTCGCCCTTTTGGGTCCTTCTGATGCGTGCTACCTTATCCCCAATCTCCTTTAGGGCAGCATCGCTATTTATTTGTCTCAGGATATCCGCGTACGATTTCTCTCCTCGCGTTGCTATAAGGATAGCATCTGATCTCTGCTTCTTTAGGGTTTTTGTCTTGTTTTCCCCTGCATGCCTTCGATGGTTGTCCTTACCTCTAGTGTTCATTGACCACTGCGTAGGTGTCTGTTCAATCCTGTCACATATAGGTTTTTTGGACTCCTGGGGTGTTCGGGATCTTTCATCTTTGTTTCTTTGTTGAGGCTGTGGTCCTACTTTCTCTTTCGATCTGTCTGTCTATCTGTCTCTCTATCTGTCTATCTGTCTATCTGTCTATCTGACTATCTATCTGTCTGTCTGTCTGTCTGTCTGTCTGTCTGTCTGTCTGTGTACCTGTCTGTCTATCTGTCTGTATGTGTACTTGTCTGTCTGTCTAAATATCTGTCTGTCTGTCTGTCTGTCTGTGTACTTGTTTGTCTGTCTGTCTATCTATCTATCTTTCTATCTGTGTACCTGTCTGTCTGTCTGTCTGTCTGTCCATCTGTCTGTCTGTACATCTGCCTGTCTGTCTGTCTGCATATCTGTCTATTTATGTATGTGGGACTTTAATCTACTAAAACCACCTCCTGCCTCTGTTCCCTGATCTCCACGGTACCACTGTAAATATTTCGTCATGGGGGGACTTCAGCCGTAACTTTTCCTCATCTTCACATGTCTTTGTCAATGTGTCTGAAACTGTCCTGAAGGGTATTGTTCGTTTATGTATATGTCAGTACGTATGGGTCTAGTCTAGTTCGTTAGTTTCGTATGGTGTGTGCGTAAGTTCGTGTGTGTGCCATTCCGTATACGTTCATGCCTTTGAAGTTCGGTTTGAAGGTCCTGTTGTGTGAGCTATTGCCTGACCGGCATTTCCACGCTGTAGCCGCAGCTAATTTGTAACACGTTTGCGTCCCTCTGTGAGCGCATGTATATTCGTATGTCCAACTGTCTGTGC
Source organism: Brachyopa scutellaris (assembly GCA_949775065.1). Classification (NCBI taxonomy): domain Eukaryota; kingdom Metazoa; phylum Arthropoda; class Insecta; order Diptera; family Syrphidae; genus Brachyopa; species Brachyopa scutellaris. The sequence goes on from OX459112.1 coordinate 110,558,118, forward strand.
CTTTGCGTAGGTGAGTTTTGGTACACAGCAGCGTAACCGCTCGTTTCCACTCTGTGGCTTCTGGCATTTTCTTCAGATTCTCTTCTTTCTCGCTCTAGTCTCCTCAACTCCTGGCATACATCTTTGGCATAGAAACTCACTGCGTTCCATATGTCTTCCTTCTAGCATGTGATGTACTAGATTCTCCGGAGTTGGTTTTTCTCCCAGTGCTGTTTGAAGTGCATCCCTTTGCAGCTGGAATCGTGGGCAGTGGAGGATACATTCTCTACGCCTTCGGGGGTACCACTGCATGATGGGCAAGTGGGAGAGTCATCGTTCTTGTATTTTTGAAGATATGACCGGAAACAACCATGTCCCGTGAGCAGTTGCGTTAGGAAGAAGTTAACTTCACCATGTCTGCGGTTTATCCAAGTCTCTATACTCGGGATAAGGCGGTAAGTCCAACGGCCCTTGGAAGAAAGGTTTCAGCGTTGCTGCCACTCTATCAATCCTGTGCTTCTTTCTCTGGTGTCCGCTTCGCTGTAAGTCAGCCGCCGCTCCTGTCTGCTCTCTAGGAACTTTTTCTGCAGTTCTTCCGCCAGTATATCGATTGGTAGATTCCTGCGATGACACAGGCTGCGTGGTCCGAGGTGGTGCGGAAAGCACTACTAACTCTTAGTTACATAGTCGATTTACTGCTAAAATTCTTCTTTTGTATGAAGTCACTTACATAGCTTCGGCCTAAACTGGTGATCCATAAAGCACTACGGATTTGACTACTCTAGCTAAGAGAAGTGTTGAAAATATACATTGGCATCACTCACTGCTATCTCTCTAACTTCATCTCTGTACTTCCGGCCTCTTATTAAATAAACACTTTCTGGTGAACTATTGTAAAAGTCGAACGTGTTTCTTTTAATCTGCTTTAATCCACAGCAATTTCAACAGGTTATGGGCCCAGAAAGAGTTTTTGATTCTTTGATAACTAAAGTTTCAATAGTAGTACATAACATTTTTTTGGTTTTTTTGGAGTTTATTCTTGTGCATTCGTTGCAGGCCACGTCGTTGGAAAAAGTACATCCATATTGAAAATGTCGACAAATGAATCGAATGTTGGCATCGAGAAATTGCGTGGTGGCGAAAATTACCACACCTGGAAATTTGCCATGCAAAATATTATGGAGCTCTGCGAACTCCAGAAATGCATAACGGATCCGGTGAGTGAGACGGAGGAAGGAAAGCTTCGTAAGGCAAAAGCGAAAATCGTCTTGGCTGTAGACGAATCGCTTTTCGTGCACATTCACAACGAGACGAGCGCATTGGCCATTTGGAAAAAACTAGAAACATTGTATGAGGACAATGGTTTGACTCGCAAAATTGCTCTATTACGGAAGCTGATAACGGCACCTTTGGAGAACTGTGACTCGATGACGGACTATGTCAACCTCATCATCGGCACTTCAAACAAACTGGCAAGCATAAAATTCCCCATTTCTGCGGAATGGCTTGGTGCCATTATGCTAGCAGGACTTGGCGAAGAGTTTAAGCCGTTCATCATGGCATTGAAAGTAGTGGTACTAATATCACTGGAGAGATCATCAAGGCGAAATTGCTGGATTGCGATTATGGAAAATCAAATGCTGAAAGTGTTTTTTTCGGAAAGAAGAAAAGTGTCAAGAACAGTGGTTCGAAACGTAATTTTCGATGCATGAGTGTGGCCAAAAATTGTCCAGTTAAAAGAAAAACCACTTAGGACAGCAAGAGAAAAGAACCGCAAAATGGTTTCAGTGCAGTGTTATTCACAAGTGAAAACAACAAATGGCCGAGCGAGTGGTATATTGACAGTGGTGCCTCGCAACATATGACGCCGAGTGTAAATTGGTTGTCAGGAGTTAAGAAATCATCGATATTGTGACGGCGAACAACCAAAAAATGGAAGTCACTGGAACTGGTATTAGCCGTGTTTTATAATCATCGTGATCTGATCCGGATCAGATCAGAATAATAAAACAAACCAGATCAAAGTTCTGTGTTGTGGTGATTGTACAAGCTAAGTTCATTTTGACATTTAGTGCGAAGTTGCCATGCGAATGAATATTTTCTTTTAAATGAAAATTGAATGCGCTTGTTTTATTTTTTAGGAGGAAATTGTTAATTTTGATTAACAGATACCGAATGAGAATAATATTTTGCAGCTATAATTTCAGTTTCACATCGCTTAAATATCATTATGAACAGAAAAATTAATTTATTCGAACAAAATAACATTAATGATATTTGGATTGCCAATAATATTTTTATATTCTAATCTGGCAACATTTACCCTTGGCAATTGTCAAGAATACAGCAACATTCACAAACGAAAGTGTACCATAGTAAGAAATAGTTGAACTAATTTTTGGATCACGAAAATTGATCTTGACAAGAAGCAAGATCTCGGATTGTTGTTGTAATGCACACAAACTTATTTGTTGATCTGATCCGGATCAGATAACGGGGATAATAAAACACGGCTAATGTTAATTTGCAGTTGAAGCATCGTCTCGATCGTGGTGAGGAACGTACTACATGTACCTCAACTGTCAGCAAATCTGTTGTCGGTGGCACAAATGGTGGAAGGCGGCAACAGTGTGATATTCAACCTAGATGGCTGCAGTGAAATGAATGAAATGAAAACAACGAACTCCTTGTAAAAGTGGGATCTTCGGCTGGGGTATACAAGATACAGGGTAAAACTGTGGGTTCGCAAGAATGTATGCTCGTAAATAAATCATCAGAATTAATCACATGGCATCGACGTTTGGGACATATCAATTACGATGACTTATGCAAGATCACCGAAAATGCAAGTGTTTTAAGTAAGTGTCAAACTTGCCTCGAGGGCAAACAAACTCGGTTTTTGTGTATTTCTTAGAGTCCAAAGCCGAAGTATTCGGACTATTCAAGGAGTTCAAGCTGATGGTAGAGAATCAAATCGGGCGAAAAATTAAGGTTTTCCGAACAGACAATGGAACAGAGTTTATTGGTAAAGACTGTAGTATAAATATACCATCGAATCCATTATACTGGTTCAAAATTAACGACCATCAAATTCAATATGGCAACCCTAGTAGCAGGTGTCCAACAAAAGATGGCAATAGACAGTTGGCATGACTGATCATATGGTGGACAAAATGGCGATCCGACTTCCTTTGCTCGGCATTTTCTTTTTCTTCTAAGATCGCCACGAGGAAGGTTGCCTCTTAAAGGATATATACAACTTATATATATATAAAGAATTTTATCAAATAAGAAAAGACCAGGTATAGTGAGAAGCTAATTAAAAACGTTATCCTAAGGTATGAAAAGAATATCTTCGTAGGTTCGCATTTTTTTTAGTAGTATATATATATATATACTATTTACAGATACGGCTAAGTGTTGCTTTGTGTTCGGCTAAATATTCAGCCAGGTGCTCAAACAAGAGGTAGCTGTGGTGTAACAAAAAAAAAAAAAGGACCGCAAGAGTCCCACCATCACCGCTCATAAAACAGCACCCAGTGCCACCAAACGCTGCCCCCACCAGTGCCTAACCGAAAATCGCCACGGCAACCTGATCTGTCGAGATCATCAAGAGATCAGCCGTAGAAGACCACCTCAGTTAATCAGCGCCCGCCACAGCAAAGAGAAAATCGGTAACCCTGCCCTGCCTCACCTGTGTCTCGACAGCAAAAAAACGCCAATTTCGATACGACGACTCACACCGAGTTCAAGCATCGCAGACAGAACGACAGTCTCGGCCATTGTTACCCTGTGCTGATATAGTGCTAAAAAACCGAATCAACAGTGTCATCATAGTGATAAATGTGCTTAAATTTCTAAACTAAAATTTCTCTTCAATCGTCTTAAATTACCTATCTAACTCTAAATTAAACTATTCAATCTACCTTTTATATTTTTGCTTTATATTAACTACCTTATATCCTAAACCTAAATCTAATTCTTATATCAAATCCGTGGTACCCAGTGTGTAAAAATTATTATAGCTAACGTAATTAGAGCAGCATTTTGAAGTCAACGTTAGAATGTTTTCATATCATTGAGTGCAAACGAACAAAAAACGGCAAAAACGCAAATACATATGTAACGAAAAACGAGCAAATGGTTAAAAAAACGAAAAAACGAGAACGAACGGGTGAAGTAGTTAATGTATACATCAGGGTTGGAATTATGTTATGTACCTATTCGTTTTTCTTCTATGCGGTTTCATGTGTGCGTAACAGAATTTATATTCATTTGCATTCGCATGCATGTGTTGAATTTTGTGTATTCTCTGGTTTGTTATTTATTTCAGTCCCCTTTTCCACGTTGAAACAAATCGCGGCGAGCAATGTATTTTATTGGTAAAATTCGAAGTCGAAATGGGAAAAGGAAAAATCTCCCCGGTCAGCGTTTGCGGCGATTTTTTTGACATTTCTCTTTACACTTTTCATATATTTTTCATATTATTGCTTCATATTTATTTTCTGCTTTCTACCGTTAGATTGTGCATATAAATTCAAAGTTAGACAGTTTTACGGAATGCCAAATCAAAGCAGACATAAAATGTTTCATACTCGCAATTTCAACGTGTAAAACGAACATGCAATTTCATAAGAAAATTCGAAAAAATCGCCTACTTCGAATCTCTGCATGTAAAAGGGGACTTAGTTAAACTGTTTTTTTTTTTTTTTTTTTATAAAAAGAATACGGTTACGTCGTTACGAGATGAAAAACTGTTACTAGTTCGTTTTATTTGTGCTACCCAATCCTACTGTGAATCCGCTTTCATATTCATTCTATTTTGAACTACCAAATGGGAAATATCGATATACCAACCTACATAGTCTTATTTTAAAAATTAAAAGGCAAATCAAGTGTTTCAATAAATGTGAAAATATGTAGATATATGTGGTGACACACACACAGAAGTAAGCCGCTGGAAAGCACCGCACAACAATTCATGACGTCACAAGTCACACCACTGACTCTGACCGCTAAACGACCAGTGGAGTTTTTGTGTGCCCGCTAAGAAAAGGCAGTCGTCAACCACCAGCTCCCCCGTGAACTTCTTTTATAAACTTATTGTGTTAAAACCTAATTTGGTCTGCTAAATAAATGAATTACTTAGTATTAAATTAAACGTTGATTAGTTCTCTTTGGAATGAGACACTAAATTGGTGACCCCGAATCGTTAATTTAATTAATTTAATTTGTTTTTGCATAATCATTTTCACAAGTGCACGAGGTTTTTTCTGACGCTCACACCGCTACGCAAGTACAGTTTCGAATCGAATATTAACATCTTCGATATGTCAAACCCACCAACCGAGGCAAATGAAACGGCTTCTACATCATCATGGTCTGCTGATTCAAGCACGCCGTGCTTGCCATCTGACGTCAAGGCACCACCGTTTAGTGCTGAAAGACCGGCGCTATGGTTTGCGCAACTAGAGGCACAATTTACCAACCGTCAAATTATCAGTGAGAAGGATAAGTTTTACCGCACAATCCCTCTGATTGATACCCGATTTGCATCAGAAGTAGAAGATCTGATTATTAATCCGGCTGTGACCACACCGTACCAAACGCTAAAGACTACACTTATATCAAGATTTTCAAAATCAAAGGAAGCGAAAATGCTCCAATTACTGGACCAAGAAAGCCTGGGAGACCGTACGCCAGCACAGCACTTACGTCGTCTTCGAAGCCTCGTTCCGGATATCGACGAAAAGGTATTAAAAGCTCGCTGGTTATCACACCTCCCAACACAAACACAAGCCTGTCTAGTGGCGCAGAAATCCACCTCCGTCACCGAGTTAGGTGAACTCGCAGACAAATTGACAAGTTTTCTCACCACACACTGTCGCGTCAACAAGCAGTGTAGACTTGCAACACCAAATGGCTGCCCTCACCAAACAAGTAGCAACTCTTTCCACTACAGTCGCCGCTCTCCACCCGCTGGACTCAAGAAGCAGATCAAGAAGCCCAAAACCCGAAGACAGACTCCGAAGCAGATCCCAAACAAGGCAAGTATCATCTAAATCAAATATTTGTTGGTTTCATACTAAATTCGGCCAAAATGCTCGCAACTGTCTTCCTGGTTGCAAGTTTCAGGAAAACACCACCGGGAGCCGTTAATGGCGGTACACGACTCTCACGCAACTTCTTGCCGTCTCTTTGTTAAAGAAGTTATTTCTGGAGATAAGTTTTTAGTCGACACGGGATCTGACGTCTCCGTATATCCACGCCAACGAGCGCAGGCATCGCTGACTCCGCTAACAAACCAGCTGTTCGTCGCAAATGGCTCACCCATTAACACCTACGGCACAGCAACCCTACACCTCAATTTCGGATTACGTAGAGACCTAACCTGGCGTTTTATTATAGCAGACGTAACTCATCCTATCATAGGAGCTGATTTTCTCAGCAATTTTGGCCTCCTAGTGGACCTAAAACAGCAACGCATCATAGACGAGACTACCGGATTATCTACGAGTGGACAGATCTTGCAGGCTCGAACAGCATCGATTCGGGCACTTCAAGCGGATGTCAGCACGCCATACGCAGCACTTCTACAGCGATACCGTGCAATCACACAACCTGGTATTGCGCACAGAATGCGGCAATTCTCCACTGAGCACAACATCAAAACGACAAATGGCCCACCGATCTCGAGCAGAGCCAGGCGATTAGCACCCGACCGCCTCAAGATCGCTAAAGCAGAATTCGAGAAAATGTTAAAGCTTGGAATCGCACGACGCTCAGACAGCCCATGGTCTTCTCCACTACATCTCGCGCCAAAGAAATCAGGTGAGTGGCGTCCGTGCGGTGACTATAGACGCCTCAACGACCGCACCATACCGGATTCATACCCAATACGATACTTAGAGGACTTCTCAGCAGACCTGCACGGTAAACACATTTTTTCTACCATCGACCTAGTCCGCGCCTTTAACCAGATACCAGTTGCGCCCAGTGACATTCAAAAGACGGCCATCATCACGCCATTCGGCCTCTTTGAATTCCCATTTATGACGTTTGGCCTGCGAAATGCCGCGCAAACGTTTCAAAGATTTATGGATGAAGTAACGCGTGACCTTCCATTCGTTTTCACCTACATCGATGACCTGCTTATCGCCTCAGAGAATGAGAAAGAACACTTGGAACACCTGAGTTGCTTATTTCAACGCCTTCAAGACGCCGGACTCGTGATCAATGCAACAAAATCGCTCTTTGGTAGAGCCGAAGTACCATTTTTGGGACATCTGATTTCAGAGCACGGAATCACACCTCTTCCTGAGAGAGTTTCTGTAATCCTGAATTTCCCCAAGCCCCAAACAATAAAAAAACTTCGAGCATTTTTAGGTACTATTAACTTCTACCGGAAATTCATAAAAGGAGCCGCCCAACTTCTTGCACCGCTAAATAAGGAACTAGAAGGAGAAAAGATTAAAAGTTCACAACTTGTCAACTGGACACCGCTCTTGGACCAAGTGTTTGAGAACTGCAAAGAAACCCTTGCATCAACAGCGCTACTCGCTCACCCAAATATTAATTCAGAATGGTCAATCTTCACCGACGCTTCAGAACAAGCCATTGGAGCAGTTCTCCAGCAGCGTTGTCAAGGTGCATGGCAACCTCTAGCGTTTTTCAGCCGAAAACTCTCTTCATCGGCACAGAAGCAATCGACATACGACCGAGAGCTACATGCAGTCTACGAAGCCGTACAGCACTTCCGACATATCTTCGAGGGACGCCACGTTGTTATATATACGGACCACAAGCCGCTCATCCATGCCTTCAAACAACGCCCTGAACGAGCATCACCGTGGCAATTTCGAAGATTGGATTTTATAAGCCAATTTACTACTGACATTCGGCACATTGCAGGTGCCGAGAACATTGTCGCAGATACGCTCTCACGTGTGGACGCAATCTCACCAGCAGTTACCACACAGGTTCTAGCTCAAGCCCAATCAGAAGATGAAGAACTTCGTGGAATCCTACGCAACCCAGACTCATCTCTTCAAATTCGCCCACTTCGCCTGCAGGACCCTGAAGTCGAACTTTTCTGTGACGTCTCATCGGGATCGGTTCGCCCATATGTTCCCCAGCCGCTAAGAAAGATGATTTTTGATTCACTGCACTCACTAGCACACCCTGGTCAACGTGCATCACGAAAGCTCATCGCCGAACGCTATGTTTGGCCGTCAATGAATAAGGATTGTGCAAGATGGACCAAGCATTGCATCCCTTGCCAGTCTAATAAAATCACGCGCCATACAATCTCACCAATCGCAAACTTCGAGCTACCAACTCAACGCTTCGAGCATATTCACATAGACCTGGTTACATTGACAGCATCGAATGGATATAATCAGTGTCTGACTATTGTTGACAGATACACTCGTTTCCCCGAGGCCATCGCATTGGAAAATGGAACAGCTGAAACCACTGCCCGAGCACTGCTGACATCTTGGGTATCGCGCTTTGGTGTCCCACTTCGAATCACATCTGACCTAGGACGTCAATTTGAATCGGACATTTTTAGAAGTCTCATGCAGATTCTTGGCTGTAAACACCTCAGAACGACACCATATCATCCGCAAGCAAACGGACTCGTAGAGCGTTTACATAGGCAGCTCAAATCAGCACTTTTATTACCAGGTGAATTCTTGCACCCATCAACTAGAGACACCCCAGCCCCAGAATTAGTACGCATTCTACGCAATCACTTCAGGACTCTAGCACCCAAACAAATGTCCCGCCATGCACAGCGAGCAATATTCGTGTTCAAGGATTTAGTGAACTCCTCGCATGTCTTCGTACGGCATGATCATATTCGGCAATCATTCGCTACACCATATGACGGACCATACCGAGTTGTTAGGAAGCACGACAAGTATTATATTGTTCACTACAAGGGTAAGGACACTGCAATCTCCGTAGACCGGTTAAAACCTGCGTACATCCTCCAAGAAGATTTAGAGAACAACGACGTTCGAGCAATCGAGCCTACAAGCAAACAACCACAAGCATCAACGAGTTCAAGAGCAACAACAAAACGTGTTCGCTTTGCACCTTAAATTTTTCACATTACAATTTTTGCCTTTCTTTCAAACTGTTCATAACATTTAATACCATTTAACTTTTCTTTTTCAATTTTTTTCTCACAGAAGGGGAGGCATGTGGTGACACACACACAGAAGTAAGCCGCTGGAAAGCACCGCACAACAATTCATGACGTCACAAGTCACACCACTGACTCTGACCGCTAAACGACCAGTGGAGTTTTTGTGTGCCCGCTAAGAAAAGGCAGTCGTCAACCACCAGCTCCCCCGTGAACTTCTTTTATAAACTTATTGTGTTAAAACCTAATTTGGTCTGCTAAATAAATGAATTACTTAGTATTAAATTAAACGTTGATTAGTTCTCTTTGGAATGAGACACTAAATATACATACATACATACATACAAATAAAGAAAGAAACAAATATAAAAAAAGTGCTCAACTTAGAAAAAAACTACATACATAGGTACATACTTATTTAAATGAGTGACGTTGTGAATACAAAAAATATTGTTTGTTAACCCATTAGAGCCTGGCGTCCTTTTTTTTCGCGATAATTTTAAAATTTTCTATGAATCCATGTCCAAGTGCATCTATTAAGACAAATCCGCTAAAAAAAGATTTATTTTTTTGATAGTTTATAAGTTTTGAGCCGTTGCCATATGGCAACGATAGGCCATAACGTGTACAAAAATTCCGTATTATAAAGTATCCTTGTGATTTGATTTTATTTGCATATACAGTAGAATCCTGATTATCTTAACATCGATTATCCGAATATCCGATTATCCGAACTCATTCGTCGCGGCTTAACATCGCTGTCAAATAATAAATAATTTGAAAAGTGGGGGGAAATCCTCTCAGCAGTGGAAAATTCGTAAGAAAAGTAACCAAACACGTTGTGCGTGATACTTGTAAATTTGTTTTGGTTTTCCACTAACAATGAAGATTATGACGTTTCACAATTGTCAGATGGCTAGTTTCTACAGAGTTGTTCAACCTTAGGCGAAGAAAAAGAAGGTGTAAGATTAGGTCTGTTCGAGTACCTGTCCAAAATAACGCAAAACTACACAAAACTACGAAAATCAGTCAAATCCTGTTCCTGTATGAAGATTTTTCGCAGTTTTCGACAGAAGAGAGAAATTTCCCCATGCTGCCGATTTTAGCCCAAGAAATTTCTTTGGGCAGCTTTATGAAATTGTCGAATCTGTCAAACGTCATACATTTTTCGTTTTTTGTTGTTAATGTGTTCCTGTACTTTTGCACACTTTTCCCTCTCTCTGATATATTTTTACCCCCACTCCTTGAAATTTGAGAATCTATAAATTTTAGTGCAGAAAGTACGGGAACAGACCTATTGTATATGCTCTCAGTTGAGGGGAATTTTTTTGAACTGTCATTTGGCTTTCTCCCTTACGAATATTTTGTTATGTATTTCAAGTACCATCTCACGCAGAAGCTTTCTAAGCTCTAGATATTACTTTTAAGTGGTTTGAAAGACAGGACGAATCAGATCCCATACAGTTGTAACAACTGAAGCGCATCAGGGACTTAGCCGCAATGAAAAGATGTGATTCATTACGTCAAACATCAATAACAAGTTATTTACGGCAAATTGTGCAGGTGCTAATAGCTGTCGTGCTATCAAGTTATCCACCAATCCGCCTCCATCTTCATCCGCTGAATCTCTATCGGTTAACTCGGCAGCTTCTGGAGGTTTAATGAATATATCAGCATTATTTTTGGTGTCATTATTTTCAAGTTTATCAATGATTTCAGCCAAAGTTAGACTAAAATAAGCATAAACAATGTTTAGAAAAAATGTACACACTATGGCCTATCGTTGCCATATGGCAACGGGCGAAGAAAAGAGTAAATATTGTTGACCGTTATGTGAATTTACCATTTAGAACTTATATCGTTAGTTAAAATATGATGTTGTAGTTCGAAAAAGTGCAATAGAATCCAATTTGACTGAGTCTAACAAATTTAAAATATTACTTACATTTTTCGGTTCGCCATTTTTCGGAATTTAAATCTTTTGCCAATTTTAACTTCCACAATCAACTTAACTGGACAAAATCACAGCTAACAAAAACAAACGTGCACAAAGCAATACCTATGTGTATTTGTTTTGACAAAAAAATCGGAGATTACTAGACAACAGTTTTCAAAATCTGAAATTTTCCGTGACATGATTGCCGTTGCCATATGGCAACGATAGGCTCTAATGGGTTAAAGGATCACCTATGTTTAAGTTATTAAATACGTACATGGGTATGTAATACAAAATAATTAAGTCAAGCTCATATGATACAAGTGATACAAAAAAAAAAGAGCATATTTTCAAAAAGTTCAAGAAAATGAAGTGATAGAAAAAGAAAATTAAAATACATTAAGTATTTTAGTTAATATATACATATATATATGTACATATATGAAGTGGATTCGAGTAATTTAAAATAGCATATAATAAAGAAGTGATTGCTCAAGTAATTGAAGTTACAAACATATTTAAAAAAATAATATTTAGAGAAAGCGTGTAGGTATTGCCAAAACATAATTGAAGCAGTTAACAAAAGAAAGTAGTAAGTGCAAGTTAGGGAACACTTCAACCACACCCTTAAATACAATCGAATGGCTATCCCCAATGATCAGCGAGAGCAGAAACTTGCATTAATTCGATTGCTGGAAGTGACAGCATAGCAACAGCATAGCAAAAGCAAACGGCATAGCACCAGCATAGCAACAGCATCGAACAGCATGGCAACAGCAGCGAAAATAACAACAACAACGACAACTGTGTACTGCACAAAACAACGCGATGGTTTCTCTGCGTGATCATTTTTACATGTAAGCAATAAAGCGGGTGGACAGTCTTCTTTCTCATTTGATTACAGGCAGTAGCTAAAACAACGGGCTAGAGCACGGGTCAATTTAGTTTCTCATAGAGAAATTTGTATAAGAATTTTTATGTAATAATTGAATTAATAAAAAAAAAACGTTCTTTTGAAAACCTGGCGTTCAATTATTTATATCTGGCGCCCAAACGTGTGGTACAACACGAAAACGAACATTAAAATCCTATTAATGGATAGTAGTTTGCGTTGACGATTAAAAAAAAATAATAAAAAAATAAAAAAATAATAAAAATTTAAATTCAATTAATTATTAGTTAATGAACAAAAGCTGAGTTATAAAAAAAGTAACATACTGAAAATAAACATACAGTGAAAATTTAACTAAAAAACAAATACAAGTAGGTACATGAGTGCAAAAGAGCTTAGTTTAAAAAAAAAAAAAAAAAGTTACACATTAGAGAATAAAAAAGACAGTGAAAATTGAACTACAAAAAAAAAACAAACAAAAAAACAGAAGTATTAAGTGCAAAATAAGAACAAGCGTTGAAATTCTAACGAAAAAGTAATCATCATCTTTAATCATCAGTTGTAGCAGAAATCATCAATCGAAGCGGGATAGATCAGAGACATCGTTAAGTGTTATTCTTAAAAAAAAAAAAGAAAAAAAAAAAAATAATAATAAATAAAAATAAAATTTGCATTAGTTAAGCGTTATTTCTATTCCAATTATTATTAAAAATATAAGACACAAATTGTATTCAATTATTATTATTTTCGTAGCTAGATAAGCGTTATTTAAGCGTTGTGCATAAAAGGAATTGTCAATTATTACCACTTCTTTTTTACTGAGCGCAATAATGGACGCAGATCAGCTAAGGGCAGTAGTTACAGCTGCGGTTCAGCTCGCAACTGATCAAACAAGACAGGCATTTGAAACGACTGTACGCGGACTAACGACTCGACTTAGGGCATTGGAAATTCCTCACGCTGTTGAGGAATATCGTCCAGTAACTTTTGATGTTAATAAAAAGTGCGAAGAATCTTTAGATTTAGTGAAATCGCTGCCTGAGTTCAGCGGTGAACAAGTTCGCTATATTTCGTGGCGTCAAGCTGCTTTTGCTGCCTACAAACTATTTGAGGCACATGACGGGAGTTCAAGACATTACCAAGCGGTGGCCATTATCAGAAATAAAGTTATCGGCTCTGCAGATCAAGTTTTGGCGTCATTTAATACTGTGCTCAATTTTAAAGCCATCATCGCGCGACTAGACTTTACATATGCAGACAAGAGACCTGTCTATCTCATAGAGCAGGAAATGTCCACTCTGCGCCAAGGTAGAATGACGATCGTCGAATTTTATGATGAGGTGGAAAAAAAATTAACATTAATAATTAATAAGACCCTAATGCTCCACGAAGGTAATAATACCCTGATTGATTCTCTTAGTGAAAAGTATAGACAGGATGCGCTGAGGATTTTTATTTCTGGCTTGAAAAAACCCATGTGTGACATTTTATTTTCATCACGACCCACAGATATGCCGACCGCACTTGCTCTTGCCCAAGAACTAGAGGCAAACCAAGCACGGTATGTTTTTGCTAATTCATTTTCCTCTAGAAACGAATATTCAAATAACTTTCAACCCAGGCAGACCTACAACAATAACCAATTTAACGCATATAATTCACCCCACTATAGACCAATTTCCTCTAACCAAATGCGACTTAGGCCAGATCCAATGGAAGTAGACCCAACCCTTTCACGTTATAGGAACCCTAATTACCCTCAAAATCCTGTGCAAAACTCTAAAAATTTTGAAAGACAAATGCAAAACTCCAATAACTTCCAAAGATCTTTTAACAGTGCTAACCAGTAGTGGGTTTATATAGGTTCTGGAACACAGTCGCGCCCCAAAAAAGTGAACCGAATTATTTTGTAGTGTGTGTCATTGGGGGGTTATATATGGCGATTTTTTTATAGTATACTTTTAGGAGTTACATATATAATGTTTTAGTATTGTTATGTGTGGTTGTTATGTTATGTTATGTTGTATACAATTAGGTGTAAGATATATTACTGGTTGACTGTTTGTATTGCCTCCCATATATCGAAGCAGCGGTTTGCCTACCATTGATAGACATTCGCGGTGCAAAAAAGTGAACGGACTCAGTTTGTATAGTTTACCACTGAACTTGATATGTAGAGATTTTTGTTTTGTCTACAATTAGGCGTGATATACATATTGTGGTTTATGTATTGACTATCATCAGATGAATACTGTATATTATGGGTGATGTATTAGATGCAGTTGAGTGTTTCTATTGCTTACCACCAGTCGAAGCTGTTGTTGTTGGACTGGATTCTTATCATCAGATGAAGTGTATGTTGTGTAATAGTTTTTTTGTTTGTTAACGGAAATGGTTTGGAAGTTAAGGTTAAGTTGATTTGCTGTGAGTATGTTAATGATAGGAAAAAGTTGATGTAAAAAAACAACTACATTTTTTTATCACACTTTTTATTTATTGTTCAGGAGAATTTATTGGTATTTTATAATGACCCCAAGCATAAGTTCTTATTCCAACTTTACGTATATATCTCTTAGTATCATTAAAACTTAAAGCTAACTTATTTACATTTTGTGTATAAATATTATGCATCTTACTTCTAAATACAAACATTGATCTATAAATATGTTGTTTTTTTATTAAACATTTATCATAATCTCTTATATCTAAGCTCTTAGTTACAGATTTTTTTATACCCTTTGCTTTTTTTATCACTTCACCGGTATCGATGCTAAAGGAATACAGTTTTGCTCTTAATTCCACAAATTCTAACATTTTTCGAGAATTATTTTCATCTTTGAACTTGCCAAGCACTTTACCATTTGTTAGAGGAAAACTATGACAATTATCTGTAGGATACTCTGAGGTATCAAATCTAGATTTCTCTATATCAATGACATCACTATATATATCACTATAAAAGTCGTCTGTTGTGAACGAATAAATAAATCAATCTGTATCTGTATAGTTCAACCGAACTGATTCATTAAACTTTGGTTTCATATAATCATAATGGAAGTCATACATTAACCACTTTGATAGTTCTAATACCGCAAAACCTAAATAAATGGGTTTGTCGTACTTTACCTTTCCCTTTTTCAATTCAATGGCGCACATGTTGGGTGAAAATATAGATCGACTATGAAAATTGGGATTTGCAATAAGACTTCTAGCATTTAATTGATTTCTATTAATATCCCAAATTGTTACTATTTTCACATCCCTACGCTTTTCTACATTCTCCATAGTCTTTTCATAAACAGAGTTATTCATTAACTTGAAAAAATCTTTTTCAAACTTGTTTACAGCCCTCATTCTATGTTCAGTATTTAGCATTATATATTGCTGTAACCATTTAGATTGCTTAAATATCAACACTCTATGTACTTTTGTAAGAATTAATCCATTTTTGAGACATTGTTGTAAATTATTCATATGAATAATATATTTCTTCTTTGAATATAAACTAGCTATCAATTTGGGTATTTTACTTCCCGGAGTTATAATGTTTTCTGGACAAAATGGCAGGTCATTATGATAGCTATGAATGGCTGTTGGATAAGTTAAATCTACTTCCAATACGCAACATCATAGTCTTTAAATTTTGAAATAAACTCAGGTGTGTAAATCTCGGGGTCATCCCAACAAAAATCACCATAGGGAAGGGGTTGTGACATTGCCCAACCATATAAATTATTAGCATCGAAATACATAAGATATTCATTTGTTTTATTTGAATCATAAGTAGCAACATACTTATTGTTGGCCAAAGCATATCGATGACTACACTGACATAAACCACCTCGTATACCTTTTCTAAAGAAGTTATACATATCAATATCTAATAACAGCTCTATTTATTTTCAACATTGCATCCCAAGACAAACCAGGAGCTGTGTAATAATGACACGGATCTAACTCATAAATTCTGATGCAAACCTTACGGAAATTCTCGAAAATATCTGTTAATAATAGCACATCACTTTGTAGATATAGAAGCAGGTAGTCCTTAAAAGTTTTACAGTTGAAATGCTTCCATACTTTTTGTGCATGATTATAATCCTTTTTCAGAACACTCTTGATTGCTCATTTTGTTGAAGAATTTCGAAATCGGTGGAAGAGAACAATTCTCAAACTTTTCCCACGAATCAAGAAAATCATAGGGAAATACACCTTTCCTCAACATTAATTTAAACGATTCATCATTTATGAAAATCTTCTTTGTATGAATCAAATCATCAACCCTTAAATTTTTCGCCAATGAATCTATACTAGATTGAAGGAATCGGTTCAAATCTAAAAATCGCATTTCAAATGAATTTTTGTTATTCAACTGTATATATTTAGAGAGTGAAATATAGTTCTCTTTGGTTTGTGGCATTATTTTTATGTCTCCGCTAATATTAGCAAGACTCTTTACAAAAAGATGACAATCATAACCCGAAAAATTATGCAACAAGATTGGAAAGAATTTTTTTTTTACGAAATCCTAAATTACATTTTGAATGTGCAGGTCCTCTATAATTACCAGTGAAGTGACAATGATCCCTAACTTCGGATACTTCGGATTGCTTAAAATTAATCTTACATATACTGCATTGGGGTGTTGTATTCTGCATGAAGTTTTCAAGGTCGGTCAATGGACTCATCGGCAATGGTTTCATTATTATTTCCTTATGAAGGAATGTCAGATCTTCTATCAAATTTTCAACAAATCTATCTGGGGCATTTTCTCCTAAAAAAGAAAAAAAAAAAAAACGTAATTGAATAAGTATATTTTTATATTTTGTATTTTAAATTTCTTACCGACATATGTTCCATGTTTATCATGTTTTTCATCAAATGAGCACTTGGTGTAGTAAGAAAAAGCACATGGTACATGCTGTTGTACATCTAATGTTGATGAAGTTTGTGGATCTGAGACACAATAACTCACAGGAGCTAGGATGGATTCAAAGTCGGCGTATACAGTAAATGGAACTTCCAACTTTCTATCATAAAATGCTCAAATTTAATGTTATTCTCGCCTTTCTCCGGCATTATCGTAACTAGTTTGCGACATTCAGTTTTGTGTTTCTCCAAGTTTGATTCGCTGGAAAACCGTAGTAAACATCCATTACAGAGATGCATTTGTTTACCGAACTTAGTTATTTGAGATCTCATCAACCAATTTTGATGTATACATAGTGCGATTTACCATCATCATTTTCACAGAAAAGCAAGTTTATATGATTATTCTTTTGCTCAATCGTGTGATAGTAGGGACCAATTATGTTTAAATTAGTCATCATTGTATTCACTTCATAACCAAAAACATTTACACTAATCTCAGGATTATTGTCTTCAAAGATTTTCACATCTTTAACTAGCAGTGGAAATTTCATATTAGCAAAGTTTATTATTTTTCCATCAACTTCTATTGCGTCCTGTCTTATATCACGTATCTTATAGACAGATGGTCTCTGATGATCACGTACAACTTTTTTATCTATAGCAGATATAATAGCCCATTTAAAACAATATTCATCATGATTTTGCACATTTATACATGCTTTCTTATTTTCAATTATTGAGGGTAATGGAAAGTATGAAGAACCTCGAATAGGTTGATATTTATTGATATTCACTTCAATTCTTACAAATGATATCAGTGCCCAACCGCTATCTTTTTCTTGAAATTCTTCTAATTTTACTTTAATATCTGCACTCATCGTCTTTAATATTTCCGGTAAATCATCTACAGCTAAGACAACACTCATCTTGGTTTGAAGACTTTTTAAACTCATCATAATTTCTTCATCACCATTGATTTTCGCAAATTCACAAAAACAATTCAATGTTAAATTTTATTGCTTTCAACACTTCAAATTCACTTTTTAATAATTCCAATATTACACCCATATTTTTCTCGAAAATCACATCAACATTTAAAATGGTTTCGTCTTTGTTTTTTATGGAAAAACTTTTCACTCTATTCTTGTATGCTCCACTTATAAAACTCACATTTTCTGTTAAGACTTGCTTTAACTTATCTTTATGAATATTTTTTCTTTGATGTTGACTCCATTTCGTTTCATCAACATCCTCTTCACAAATTAAACATCGTTTATAGACTGTAAACTTGACTTTTTTATTTTTAAACCCTAACGAGGTTGAAGGTTTCGGAGAGTGTTCCATTCTTCGAGACAGGATACTTATTAATGTTTTGCTTGTTACATATCTGCAGAGTTTATAAAATCGTGTTATGTATCAAATTAAAGAGAATTCAAACTCTGCCCCACCCCCCACCAAAAACAAAAAAAATAATAATAATATATATAACCATAGTCATATATGTATATATATATATATATATATATATATATATATACCATAGAGAAATCCATGTGTATATAAATTTCTGAAGAAAGCGAGAGAAAAAAACAAATATATATTCAACCCCAACGTTAGTAACATCTTTTTCTAGCATCAAACCTGAGAAATATAAAGACTTAAATAAATACTTTTTTTTATTATATTTATTGATTTAATGCATGTCTTTTTTGTGAACAAGAGTCTGTAATTACAAAACGATAAATTATGTCTGTTTCTTCATTTTCTGATAGAACAAAAAATAATAATGAATTGTTTTTATTTAAAAATTTAACTTCTTCTTCTGTATATATATCTGCCATATGATGAGGAAGGAAAAATTGTGTAGTTGGAAATTCAACAACAAGTCGAGTTCCAATTCTAGTTTGTAATATTTTAATTTTTTCAACTTTATAATAATAATTAAACATCATGTTATCTATATCAAGTATATCCTTAAATTTAAGCGCTTCGTTCCATGGATTGTAATTATTAAAACGATTTAAAATATTATTCAACTCATCTTCTTCGTTGGTCATCTCATGCTCTTCTTCACAGTGTTGTTGTTGTTTTTTTTGTTGGTGTTGGTGTTGCTCTTGAAGATCCTCTAGATTTATAAACTGAGGTGATGATTCACAAAACGTTAAACCTTGTAGAATTTGAAAGTTATCCATATTTTAACTTTATTCACTTTAAACCTGATGATTACTAATGTATTGTATCTAAAGCTCTTCCCTTTTATTTGATCTTTTACACTAATAATAATACAATACTATGTAACTCATGCTGTTGTATATGTATTCTTATCTACCTATATAATATATATCATATATATAGAAAGAGAACATAACTTTTGTATATCCCAACACATGAAAACAGTGACTGTTCTATCATTAACCGTGTATATAGATGAAACTATATATCATCTACTGTGTTATTATATAAACAACAACAGCTTTGTTTGTGGGCGTCAACATGTTTTTTGATTGGTAGAATTAAAAAAACGATAATTATTACATACACACATTTGTTTTTTATATCCGTATACATACATAGAACTTTGTATGCTATAGTAAGAAATAGTTTTGTATAAATACTCGACATCAGCGCTAGATTATTTCATTAATCAACTCTAAAAAGCTACGTACAGTTTCTTTTTAAAAACCTTTTTTTGTGTTTAAAAAATAAAAAATAAAAAAATAAAAAATGTCTGATTCTCTGTTTATTGACGAATTAACAAAACTAACTACTGGGTATACTCCAGCAACTAGTATAAAAAGCTTGACTGAAGATCACCCATACGAAATTAAATCTTTAAGGCTGATTGAAACAAAATATGGATCGAAGATGATTGCCGATCTAGGCGAATTCGAGGTGAATATATATATATATATTTATATATATCTCACGTTTTTCTTTTTTATATTATTTTTTTTTTTTTTTTTTTTTTTAAGGTCTTTCTACCAGCAAGATTCGCAGGAATGACGGCTGCAGCCCAATTAAAAATCAACGAAGGAAACTTCATGCTAATCTACAAGGGACCCCATCATAAGACTGTAGCACTCGATATTGTAGAAAAAGTAGAAAAAAAAAAAAAAATAAAAGCAAATAATTTTTTTAAAAATAAAATATTTTTATTTATTTTTTTTTTTTTACTATGAAATTTGGAAAAATAATAAAAATTACAAATAGTTTTCATATAAATTTTTTTTTTTTTTATTTTTGTATTTATTTAATATACAGCAACGCTTTTAGATTTTGATTAATTGGTGGGATATCAAATCCATCAGCTTGTAAAAAGCTGGTGAGATCCCTCAACATTCTGATTACTGCCTGCAGCTTCTTCAGCTCCTTTGGGCGTTTCTTAACAATCATCCGCAGGCCTTCAATGAAAGTTGGGTGATCCCAACACAGCTTATCCATTGTGATGAGTTGATCTTCGATCATATTAAAGAAATATGAAGGATCCATAGCTATTTTTTTTTTATTATTGGAAAAAAAACAAGAGCACGAGTAATGTGTCCTGATAAAATTGAAATGTTACTGATTACAATTGATACATGATTACAATTTTAGAAAAATGTGGGAATAAACAAATTAATTGTTTTGTTTTCTCCATAGTGAGGGTGACATATATAATTAGTATTTTCTTATCACCCCCCACGCGTGTGATATATTTTTTGGATTACATCCTGTATATGCCTAAGATAATTACAATTTTAGAAAAATGTGGGAATAAACAAATTAATTATTTTGTTTTCTTCATAGTAAAGGTAACATATATAATTAGTATTTTCTTATCACCCCCCACGCGTGTGATATATTTTTTCGGGTTACTTCCTGTATGCCTAAGATGATAACAATAGAAAAAATGTTTTATTGTACAGTTTCAATCGCCCGAATGTATGTGTGTGTGTGTGTGATTTAAAAAATAAAAAACAAAAATCTCATTAAAAAAGACATTTTCAAATCATAATTTTCTCAATAGAAATTTTTTTTTTTTGTTTTTGAGTGCATGCGTGTGCGTGTAAAGTATTTACAAAAAAAAAAAAAAAAAAAAAAAAAAATAAAAAAGAAAGAAAAAACAAAAGAAGCAAAAACATGGATCTTTTCTGCAACGAAGTTTTTTTCGATATTAATATCACTTTTCATTTTGATGAGCTGTTAGAAAAGATTGCAGCCAAATTACAATTTTCCATTCCTGAGGATAAGGATTTCGCTAAAGACGAGTGGATTAACTTCTTTGATAGAAATACATCACTGAAGAAATTTATCGCGAATCAATTCGAGTGGGATTCATCATATCAGAAAATCGTAGATTGCAGTACCTTTAATGAGTTAACATTTAAACCAGCAACTTTAATAAATAATACAATTTTAACTTTAATTTTAAATAATAATATACAATTGTTTATAGATAATGAAGATAATTTAAAAAAATGTATGGGCATTGATCTCAGTAAAATTTATATTATATATGTAAAACTAGTAATGGAATATAAAACTTATTACAAAGAAATTAACGTATGTACAATAAAAGATTTTTTAAATCTAAAAAATATACGACATAATGAGGAAATTTATAATGTTCATTTGCCTCAAACAAATAATAATTGAATACAAAAATCATTTTGTTTTATTTGTTTGATATTCGTTTTCACTTAAAAAAATATTTTCTTTTCTTTTTTTTTTTTTTTTAGTTATGTATAGTATGTCAGCTTTCACTTAAACATTTTTTCATCAGATAAACATTTTGCAATGCACAGCGTTTATTGTGTGATAAACACTTTATTCCATTTGGATGGATACGCTTCAATTCGGATAGATTAGGACATGCGATTTCTTCAATATGAATAACACAAACATTCTCATCATTATCAGCATTGAGTACTTTTTGCAACCATTTTTGTTTTTCGAGATCCTTAACATAAACAGTAGTATTTTTGATGTTTTCTCGAAGATATCGTTTAACTTCTCGAAATTCTATGAATCCTCCATCCCAGGTCAAACCATGATAATTATGATAGAGCCATTTAGCTTGTCTCGTCAGTGTTGGTGACAGTTGATTAGAGTTGAATGGTGGTTTTATGATGTAATGATGATGGTGACCATTATGCAATACAGCTATTTCCTTTGAGATAAATTTATTATTGGGTCCTCTGAATCCTTGAACATCTATAATAAAATACATTTTATCTATTGCTTGGATGCGTGCGTCTGTGCGTGTGCGTGTGCGTTAGCGTGTGCGTGTGCGTGTGCATGTGTCTGTTTATGTGATTACATCATTATCACCCTATTTGCAACAGATCGCAGCACTCAAAAACAAAAAAAAAAAAATTTCTTTTGAGAAAATTATGATTTGAAAATGTCTTTTTTAATGAGATTTTTGTTTTTTATTTTTTAAATCACACACACACACACACACACACACATTCGGGCGATTGAAACTGTACAATAAAACATTTTTTCTATTGTTATCATCTTAGGCATACAGGAAGTAACCCGAAAAAATATATCACACGCGTGGGGGGTGATCAGAAAATACTAATTATATATGTTACCTTTACTATGAAGAAAACAAAATAATTAATTTGTTTATTCCCACATTTTTCTAAAATTGTAATCATCTTAGGCATATACAGGATGTAATCCAAAAAATATATCACACGCGTGGGGGGTGATAAGAAAATACTAATTATATATGTCACCCTCACTATGGAGAAAACAAAACAATTAATTTGTTTATTCCCACATTTTTCTAAAATTGTAATCATGTATCAATTGTAATCAGTAACATTTCAATTTTATCAGGACACATTACTCGTGCTCTTGTTTTTTTTCCAATAATAAAAAAAAAATAGCTATGGATCCTTCATATTTCTTTAATATGATCGAAGATCAACTCATCACAATGGATAAGCTGTGTTGGGATCACCCAACTTTCATTGAAGGCCTGTGGATGATTGTTAAGAAACGCCCAAAGGAGCTGAAGAAGCTGCAGGCAGTAATCAGAATGTTGAGGGATCTCACCAGCTTTTTACAAGCTGATGGATTTGATATCCCACCAATTAATCAAAATCTAAAAGCGTTGCTGTATATTAAATAAATACAAAAATAAAAAAAAAAAAATTTATATGAAAACTATTTGTAATTTTTATTATTTTTCCAAGTTTCATAGTAAAAAAAAAAAATAAATAAAAATATTTTATTTTTAAAAAAATTATTTGCTTTTATTTTTTTTTTTTTTTCTACTTTTTCTACAATATCGAGTGCTACAGTCTTATGATGGGGTCCCTTGTAGATTAGCATAAAGTTTCCTTCGTTGATTTTTAATTGGGCTGCAGCCGTCATTCCTGCGAATCTTGCTGGTAGAAAGACCTTAAAAAAAAAAAAAAATAAAAAATAATATAAAAAAGAAAAACGTGAGATATATATAAATATATATATATATATATTCACCTCGAATTCGCCTAGATCGGCAATCATCTTCGATCCATATTTTGTTTCAATCAGCCTTAAAGATTTAATTTCGTATGGGTGATCTTCAGTCAAGCTTTTTATACTAGTTGCTGGAGTATACCCAGTAGTTAGTTTTGTTAATTCGTCAATAAACAGAGAATCAGACATTTTTTATTTTTTTATTTTTTATTTTTTAAACACAAAAAAAGGTTTTTAAAAAGAAACTGTACGTAGCTTTTTAGAGTTGATTAATGAAATAATCTAGCGCTGATGTCGAGTATTTATACAAAACTATTTCTTACTATAGCATACAAAGTTCTATGTATGTATACGGATATAAAAAACAAATGTGTGTATGTAATAATTATCGTTTTTTTAATTCTACCAATCAAAAAACATGTTGACGC
Organism: Brachyopa scutellaris; assembly: GCA_949775065.1. Lineage (NCBI taxonomy): Eukaryota > Metazoa > Arthropoda > Insecta > Diptera > Syrphidae > Brachyopa > Brachyopa scutellaris. The sequence continues at coordinate 110,581,832 of OX459112.1, forward strand.
CCACAAACAAAGCTGTTGTTGTTTATATAATAACACAGTAGATGATATATAGTTTCATCTATATACACGGTAAATGATAGAACAGTCACTGTTTTCATGTGTTGGGATATACAAAAGTTATGTTCTCTTTCTATATATATGATATATATTATATAGGTAGATAAGAATACATATACAACAGCATGAGTTACATAGTATTGTATTATTATTAGTGTAAAAGAATCAAATAAAAGGGAAGAGCTTTAGATACAATACATTAGTAATCATCAGGTTTAAAGTGAATAAAGTTAAAATATGGATAACTTTCAAATTCTACAAGGTTTAACGTTTTGTGAATCATCACCTCAGTTTATAAATCTAGAGGATCTTCAAGAGCAACACCAACACCAACAAAAAAAACAACAACAACAACAACAACACTGTGAAGAAGAGCATGAGATGACCAACGAAGAAGATGAGTTGAATAATATTTTAAATCGTTTTAATAATTACAATCCATGGAACGAAGCGCTTAAATTTAAGGATATACTTGATATAGATAACATGATGTTTAATTATTATTATAAAGTTGAAAAAATTAAAATATTACAAACTAGAATTGGAACTCGACTTGTTGTTGAATTTCCAACTACACAATTTTTCCTTCCTCATCATATGGCAGATATATATACAGAAGAAGAAGTTAAATTTTTAAATAAAAACAATTCATTATTATTTTTTGTTCTATCAGAAAATGAAGAAACAGACATAATTTATCGTTTTGTAATTACAGACTCTTGTTCACAAAAAAGACATGCATTAAATCAATAAATATAATAAAAAAAAGTATTTATTTAAGTCCTTATATTTCTCAAGTTTGATGCTAGAAAAAGATGTTACTAACGTTGGGGTTGAATATATAAAGGGTGATTTTTTAGCTGGTTTGGTTTTGGCAACACTGGTTTTGACAGCTGACGTGTGTTTAGTACCTTGTGTCACTGTCAAACAGCTTCAGTTTGGTTTGCAATTTAACCATGGATCGTCTTACAAATGAACAACGCTTGCAAATTATTGAATTTTACTATCAAAATTCGTGCTCGGTTCGAAATGTTCATCGCGCGCTGCTTCCATTTTATGATCGGCATTCTCGACCTTCTGAGCAGTCTATTCGGAAGATTGTGACCAAATTTCGCACCAAATTTACTTTGTTGGACATTAAACCACCAACTCGTTTACGTACTGTGCGTAGTGAAGAAAATATTGCGGCCGTATCAGCTAGTGTGACAGAAGACCGCGAAATGTCGATTCGGCGCCGTTCCCAGCAGTTAGGCCTTTGTTACAGCCCGAAATGGAAGTTCTTGACTTGCATGATATGTGGTTTCAACAAGACGGTGCCACATGCCACACAGCACGCGAAACAATGGCGCAATTGCGAGGCGAGTTTGGTGAACAGTTAATTTCACGTTTCGGGCCGGTCAATTGGCCGCCTAGATCGTGCGATTTGACACCATTAGATTATTTTTTGTGGGGGTATGTCAAGGCTAATGTCTATAGGGACAAGCCCGCTTCGATTGACGCACTGGAAGCCAACATCCATGCATTCATTCGTGAGATACCGGCCGATATGTGTGAAAGAGTATGCCAAAATTGGACTCAGCGGATGGGCTACCTGAGACGCAGCCGCGGTCAACATTTGCATGAAATTATCTTTAAACATTAAATTGCAAGGTTCAAACTATCGATTCAAATAAATATTTCATTCATTTTTTCGAATTTTTTGTGTTTTTTTTTTAAAAAAAGTTCTCAACCTCTTAAAAAATCACCCTTTATTTGTTTTTTTCTCTCGCTTTCTTCAGAAATTTATATACACATGGATTTCTCTATGGTATATATATATATATATATATATATATATATACATATATGACTATGGTTATATATATTATTATTATTTTTTTTGTTTTTGGTGGGGGGTGGGGCAGAGTTTGAATTCTCTTTAATTTGATACATAACACGATTTTATAAACTCTGCAGATATGTAACAAGCAAAACATTAATAAGTATCCTGTCTCGAAGAATGGAACACTCTCCGAAACCTTCAACCTCGTTAGGGTTTAAAAATAAAAAAGTCAAGTTTACAGTCTATAAACGATGTTTAATTTGTGAAGAGGATGTTGATGAAACGAAATGGAGTCAACATCAAAGAAAAAATATTCATAAAGATAAGTTAAAGCAAGTCTTAACAGAAAATGTGAGTTTTATAAGTTTTTTTTTTTTTTTTTTTTTTTTTCCCGAGGGTAGGTGAAAATCTTCCATAGACACTATGAGAATAGCAAGCGCGTGCTCATAGTAGTGTCAGATTCTTACTGACCAAAAACACCTCCCTTCGATATAAATTTGTTAGATACTGCAACTAAGTTATACTACTTATCAAGCAATTTTTCTATCACGAAATATAAACGTTTGGCAGGTTACTTTCCAATGAAAGATCCTGCATATTCCGCAATTTAGATGCGGTTAATCCTTAACTCGCCAAGTCGAAAGGTTTTGTCCTTTGTAGTCGGCGCAATAAATTGCTCTCATCCAAAATAAGTAGGACTGTATTATTAACATGTCCGATTAGTCGGTTTCTATGTTTTCGCGCGAAGCTTCTAGTTTCAGCTTCGATTGTCGGAATTCCGAGATCCCTGTGGATATCGTCGTTTCTAGCATACCACGGTGCTTGGACAATTTCTCTAAGCACTTTATTTTGAAAGGTCTGTAAAATATTGGCATTTGTTTTCTTGGTACAACCCCAAAGTTGTATACCGTAGGACCACATCGGCTTTAGCACTTGCTTGTATAAAAGCAGTTTGTTCTCGGTACTGAGGTGGGAATGTTTCCCGATCAGCCAGTACATTTCTCTATATTTGATTTCTAATTCTTTACGTTTCATTTTCACGTGCGAATTCCACTTCAGCTTTGCGTCAAGTGTCATTCCCAGGTATTTGGCTTCATTTGCAATAGGAATTCGGGCCAAATTTATAAAAATTGGCAAGTCATTAATTTTTCTATAAGTGAAATTCACGTGAACAGATTTAGTTCCGTTAAGGGCGATCCGCCAGTCCCTCGTCCATTCATTTACTTTATTCAATGCGTTTTGCAGTTTGGCAGTCGTTTCCTCGATTGTTTTACCTACTGCTAGGATAGCGGTGTCGTCGGCAAACGTAGCAAGCATAGTGCCATCTTCTTTCGGTATATCACGAGTATATAACAGATAAAGAAGCGGCCCCAGAACGCTTCCTTGCGGTACGCCGGCCGAAATTGTTTTGAGCTCTGAGTATTCGTTTCCATTTCTAACACGGAAGAGTCTATTTCCAAAATATGAATCCAAAATCTCGTATAGGTACACGGGGAGTACTTGTCGTAATTTGCATTTCAAGCCATCGTGCCACACCTTATCAAAGGCTTGCGAGACGTCAAGAAATACGGCTGAGCATATCTTTTTTTCTTCTAGTGCTTTTTCGATTACGTTAGTAATTCTATGCACCTGGTCAATTGTCGAATGCTTACTTCTGAACCCAAACTGGTGGTCAGGGATTAGATTATTTTCTTCTATAACCGGTTGGAGACGCCTTAGTAATATCCTCTCGAAAATTTTTGATACGACTGGAAGAAGCGAGATTGGTCTATACGATTTTACTTCATATGACGGTTTTCCTGGTTTTAAAACCATTATGACTTCCGCAACTTTCCATTGGCTCGGTACGTGTTTTAATCTGAGTGCAGCATTTATAATATGGAGAAGCTTAATTAATGCTTTTCTAGGTAAGGCTTTGAGAATTTCTCTGGTAATCAAATCATAACCAGGAGCTTTCTTAGGTTTTAGTTTCGCGATCTCACGTTCGAGTTCTCTAAGCGTCGCAGATCTGCGCGTTAAATTGTCAGATGGTGGAACTACCATCCTTGTGATGTTGATGTTGTCAAGAACCACTTGACCAACGTTCGGTTTAAAGGTTTCTTCCAAATGGGCGGCAAAAATATCCGCTTTTTCTTTATCTTCCCTTGCCCATTCATTTTGATTTATTTTAAGTGGCGGCGCGGGGATTTTGGGCTTTTTGGTGCCTTTTACGGCTTTCCAAAGGGAATAATTAGAATCTTTTTTCGCTGTTAAACTTTCAAGGTAAGAGCCTATCGCACGATTTTTAAAATCCTTAATGCTATTCTTTAACAAATTGCAGAGACGATTCAGATGGGTTTTATGCTGTGGAGCACGACTTTGTTGCCATCTTTTACGCGCTTTTCTTTTTTCCCTATTTAATTCCTTTATTTCAGCAGGATATCGTAGACCGTATTTGTCTGGCGTTTTTCTTGGATTATGCGTATTATTCCAAGAGGCGAGCTGTACTATCTCAACGAAGCGATCGACTTCAACCTCAAGTTCATAGGGTGTCGTAAGCGGTACGCTCAGTTCAACATTTACTTCGATTTCGTTCCTAAAGCCTTCCCAGTTAGTTGTTCTGCCGGTTAATTTCGCTGGCTCTCGGTTAAGTAATAGTTTTTCGCTCAATGTCAAAATAACTGGGGAATGATCAGACGACAGATCAAAGCTTTCTTCAACTTCTATGTGGTTGTTAGATATTCCTTTCACCACGAAGAAATCGATCAGGTCAGGTATTTTCAAAGTATCAGCTGGCCAGTAAGTCGGTTTGCCCGTCGAATGGAAATCACAACTGTACTCCATACCTGCCCCATAGAGCATTCTACCTTTTTGCGAGATGTATCTAGAGCCCCAGAACGTATGTTTCGCGTTAAAATCGCCGCCAATAATGAAATTAGGTTTCAGCGATTTAAATAAGTTAGTAAAATCACTTTTTTCAAGCGCGGAACGCGGTGGACAGTAAATAGATGAGATTTTAATAGTACGCTGACTATTTTTAACTCGAATTGTGCACATTTGCAGAGTTTCAAGCTCTATCTTTAGGTCTTCGCATTGTTCAATGCAGTCTTTAATAAACAAGGAAGATCCGCCTCTCGCTTTGCCCGAAGGGTGACAAGCGTGGTAATCAGTATAGCCTTTTATTTTTAAATGCGATTCCTTTTTCATGTGAGTTTCAGAAATCAAGCAAATGTCAATATCTTTTTCTCGCATGAATATTTCCAATTCGTCAAGTTTTTGCAAAAGTCCGTTTGCATTCCAAGTACATATTTTTAACATTCTTTTTTCATTCATATTCTAGGTGAAGTACGCGTTTTCCGTGAATAACTCTCGAGCTTAACCAACCTATCGAGAATAATTTTATTTATTTTGCTTTGCTCTTCAAGTTTCGCGAGAATAATTGAGAAAACTTGAGAAGCAGGGTCCGTCGGGATTTCGATGTTTTTTGATTTTTCGGATGCTGCAGCCTGGGCGTAGGTCTGCACTCCTGCTGTCCGAGGGCTATTACTTGATGTCTTTTCTAATGGCTTTTCATTACCATTTCTCTTAAGGCCAGAAGTCGAGGGCTTTTCTCCTGTCACCAACTTTTTCCGCTCTGAACCCGGTGGTTTTTGTTTGCCTACGTTCGCCTGACCGATCTTACTATTTGCATTAGTTAGCGGTCTTGTTATTTTATTTTGAGGCTTATGGAGTGCATCTCTCCGTTTTTGCAACTCCTTAGCTACTTCACAGCCTCTATAATTTGCCGGGTGCTTTCCCTTACAATTAGCACAGATTGCGGAGGCTTGTTTGTTCACTCCACAGTCTTGGGAGAGGTGATTTCCGGCGCATTTCACACAACGCGGTTCTTTTTTGCAGTACGTTTGCGTATGATTAAATCCTTGGCAACGTTTGCACTGCGGAATTATTTTTAAATTTCTACGCATGGGCTCGATTTTGACCACGATATTCAATATGGTTTTAATTCGGTAGATATCGTCGATGCTGTCAGATTTATCGAATGTTAGCATAAAAAGTGGAAGTCCACGCCTAACCAATATGTCTGTATCTATTTCAGATTGTTGCTTTTCCTTCTTGATGATATTAACGGCATCAAGAATTTTAAAGCCTTTGGCTTGAAGGTCGCTCATAACCTCTTCTTTGGTGCATGAGGGGTGAAGACCCCTTGCTACAACACGATGTGGCCTTTCTGACTTGATTTCGAAAGTATACCACTGAATCTTATCCACATTAAGTTTTTGGGACACTGCTCGGTAGTCATCGTGGTCGTCGACGTTAATCCTCCACGCATTATTCCTCAAAGATGTGACCTTAAATTTCGATGTAATCGTTCCTTTAAGGAGGCTATGCAACTTATTATATTCCGTTATCCCGACGATGTTTATTGGTGGCGGTAAACGAAATTGCGTTTTACGTTGATTTTCTTGCAGTTCTTTACGCTTTTCTTCATTTAAGGGCACGACTTCGGGCGAAGAACCGGCTCTCCGTTTTTTAGAAGGTCTTTTCTTAGGGACCCGATTCGTTTCGCGTGCTAGCTCTTCTTCATCGGTGTGGTACTCCCGACTATCTAATAGTGCTGGAGCACATTCGCGCTCTTTCTGCGAGTGTGTGTTCTTTAGAACCTTATTCTCTTCTTTTAATAGATCTATCTCTTTCTTAAGATCTTGATAGAGTAGATCCATTTCGTTAAGCTTTATTCGGAGTACTTTATTTTCTTCCTCAAAGCTTTTATATTTCGCTAAGTCCTGGTTTTCGCGCTGCGGCGCTCCCGGCGGACTTTTTTTCCCGGAGTTATTCGATCTTGATGGAGGAGATCGAGATACCCTTGCACTTCTTGTGAAAGGGTCATTGGATTGCAATAAATGGCTCTCCCCAGAATCCGTAGAGCCGACCTCCGAAGAGGGTGGATTTTCCAGTAAAGCTGGACTGCCACCTGGGGTAATCAATCTTTTTGTTTTGTCCATTGCATTTTTGTATACACTATGCACTCGGTATACGGAGATTGGATTTTAGTCGCCTCTTACGACAGGCATGCCTACATGTTTTATAAGTGGAGCATACAAGAATAGAGTGAAAAGTTTTTCCATAAAAAACAAAGACGAAACCATTTTAAATATTGATGTGATTTTCGAGAAAAATATGGGTGTAATATTGGAATTATTAAAAAGTGAATTTGAAGTGTTGAAAGCAATAAAATTTAACATTGAATTGTTTTTGTGAATTTGCGAAAATCAATGGTGATGAAGAAATTATGATGAGTTTAAAAAGTCTTCAAACCAAGATGAGTGTTGTCTTAGCTGTAGATGATTTACCGGAAATATTAAAGACGATGAGTACAGATATTAAAGTAAAATTAGAAGAATTTCAAGAAAAAGATAGCGGTTGGGCACTGATATCATTTGTAAGAATTGAAGTGAATATCAATAAATATCAACCTATTCGAGGTTCTTCATACTTTCCATTACCCTCAATAATTGAAAATAAGAAAGCATGTATAAATGTGCAAAATCATGATGAATATTGTTTTAAATGGGCTATTATATCTGCTATAGATAAAAAAGTTGTACGTGATCATCAGAGACCATCTGTCTATAAGATACGTGATATAAGACAGGACGCAATAGAAGTTGATGGAAAAATAATAAACTTTGCTAATATGAAATTTCCACTGCTAGTTAAAGATGTGAAAATCTTTGAAGACAATAATCCTGAGATTAGTGTAAATGTTTTTGGTTATGAAGTGAATACAATGATGACTAATTTAAACATAATTGGTCCCTACTATCACACGATTGAGCAAAAGAATAATCATATAAACTTGCTTTTCTGTGAAAATGATGATGGTAAATCGCACTATGTATACATCAAAATTGGTTGATGAGATCTCAAATAACTAAGTTCGGTAAACAAATGCATCTCTGTAATGGATGTTTACTACGGTTTTCCAGCGAATCAAACTTGGAGAAACACAAAACTGAATGTCGCAAACTAGTTACGATAATGCCGGAGAAAGGCGAGAATAACATTAAATTTGAGCATTTTATGATAGAAAGTTGGAAGTTCCATTTACTGTATACGCCGACTTTGAATCCATCCTAGCTCCTGTGAGTTATTGTGTCTCAGATCCACAAACTTCATCAACATTAGATGTACAACAGCATGTACCATGTGCTTTTTCTTACTACACCAAGTGCTCATTTGATGAAAAACATGATAAACATGGAACATATGTCGGTAAGAAATTTAAAATACAAAATGTAAAAATATACTTATTCAATTACGTTTTTTTTTTTTTTCTTTTTTAGGAGAAAATGCCCCAGATAGATTTGTTGAAAATTTGATAGAAGATCTGACATTCCTTCATAAGGAAATAATAATGAAACCATTGCCGATGAGTCCATTGACCGACCTTGAAAACTTCATGCAGAATACAACACCCCAATGCAGTATATGTAAGATTAATTTTAAGCAATCCGAAGTATCCGAAGTTAGGGATCATTGTCACTTCACTGGTAATTATAGAGGACCTGCACATTCAAAATGTAATTTAGGATTTCGTAAAAAAAAATTCTTTCCAATCTTGTTGCATAATTTTTCGGGCTTTGATTGTCATCTTTTTGTAAAGAGTCTTGCTAATATTAGCGGAGACATAAAAATAATGCCACAAACCAAAGAGAACTATATTTCACTCTCTAAATATATACAGTTGAATAACAAAAATTCATTTGAAATGCGATTTTTAGATTTGAACCGATTCCTTCAATCTAGTATAGATTCATTGGCGAAAAATTTAAGGGTTGATGATTTGATTCATACAAAGAAAATTTTCATAAATGATGAATCGTTTAAATTAATGTTGAGGAAAGGTGTATTTCCCTATGATTTTCTTGATTCGTGGGAACAGTTTGAGAATTGTTCTCTTCCACCGATTTCGAAATTCTTCAACAAAATGAGCAATCAAGAGTGTTCTGAAAAAGGATTATAATCATACACAAAAAGTATGGAAGCATTTCAACTGTAAAACTTTTAAGGACTACCTGCTTCTATATCTACAAAGTGATGTGCTATTATTAACAGATATTTTCGAGAATTTCCGTAAGGCTTGCATCAGAATTTATGAGTTAGATCTGTGTCATTATTACACAGCTCCTGGTTTGTCTTGGGATGCAATGTTGAAAATAAATAGAGCTGTTATTAGATATTGATATGTATAACTTCTTTAGAAAAGGTATACGAGGTGGTTTATGTCAGTGTAGTCATCGATATGCTTTGGCCAACAATAAGTATGTTGCTACTTATGATTCAAATAAAACAAATGAATATCTTATGTATTTCGATGCTAATAATTTATATGGTTGGGCAATGTCACAACCCCTTCCCTATGGTGATTTTTGTTGGGATGACCCCGAGATTTACACACCTGAGTTTATTTCAAAATTTAAAGACTATGATGTTGCGTATTGGAAGTAGATTTAACTTATCCAACAGCCATTCATAGCTATCATAATGACCTGCCATTTTGTCCAGAAAACATTATAACTCCGGGAAGTAAAATACCCAAATTGATAGCTAGTTTATATTCAAAGAAGAAATATATTATTTATATGAATAATTTACAACAATGTCTCAAAAATGGATTAATTCTTACAAAAGTACATAGAGTGTTGATATTTAAGCAATCTAAATGGTTACAGCAATATATAATGCTAAATACTGAACATAGAATGAGGGCTGTAAACAAGTTTGAAAAAGATTTTTTCAAGTTAATGAATAACTCTGTTTATGAAAAGACTATGGAGAATGTAGAAAAGCGTAGGGATGTGAAAATAGTAACAATTTGGGATATTAATAGAAATCAATTAAATGCTAGAAGTCTTATTGCAAATCCCAATTTTCATAGTCGATCTATATTTTCACCCAACATGTGCGCCATTGAATTGAAAAAGGGAAAGGTAAAGTACGACAAACCCATTTATTTAGGTTTTGCGGTATTAGAACTATCAAAGTGGTTAATGTATGACTTCCATTATGATTATATGAAACCAAAGTTTAATGAATCAGTTCGGTTGAACTATACAGATACAGATTGATTTATTTATTCGTTCACAACAGACGACTTTTATAGTGATATATATAGTGATGTCATTGATATAGAGAAATCTAGATTTGATACCTCAGAGTATCCTACAGATAATTGTCATAGTTTTCCTCTAACAAATGGTAAAGTGCTTGGCAAGTTCAAAGATGAAAATAATTCTCGAAAAATGTTAGAATTTGTGGAATTAAGAGCAAAACTGTATTCCTTTAGCATCGATACCGGTGAAGTGATAAAAAAAGCAAAGGGTATAAAAAAATCTGTAACTAAGAGCTTAGATATAAGAGATTATGATAAATGTTTAATAAAAAAACAACATATTTATAGATCAATGTTTGTATTTAGAAGTAAGATGCATAATATTTATACACAAAATGTAAATAAGTTAGCTTTAAGTTTTAATGATACTAAGAGATATATACGTAAAGATGGAATAAGAACTTATGCTTGGGGTCATTATAAAATACCAATAAATTCTCCTGAACAATAAATAAAAAGTGTGATAAAAAAATGTAGTTGTTTTTTTACATCAACTTTTTCCTATCATTAACATACTCACAGCAAATCAACTTAACCTTAACTTCCAAACCATTTCCGTTAACAAACAAAAAAACTATTACACAACATACACTTCATCTGATGATAAGAATCCAGTCCAACAACAACAGCTTCGACTGGTGGTAAGCAATAGAAACACTCAACTGCATCTAATACATCACCCATAATATACAGTATTCATCTGATGATAGTCAATACATAAACCACAATATGTATATCACGCCTAATTGTAGACAAAACAAAAATCTCTACATATCAAGTTCAGTGGTAAACTATACAAACTGAGTCCGTTCACTTTTTTGCACCGCGAATGTCTATCAATGGTAGGCAAACCGCTGCTTCGATATATGGGAGGCAATACAAACAGTCAACCAGTAATATATCTTACACCTAATTGTATACAACATAACATAACATAACAACCACACATAACAATACTAAAACATTATATATGTAACTCCTAAAAGTATACTATAAAAAAATCGCCATATATAACCCCCCAATGACACACACTACAAAATAATTCGGTTCACTTTTTTGGGGCGCGACTGTGTTCCAGAACCTATATAAACCCACTACTCTAACCAACTTAAGCGTCACCGCGAATCTGATCGACAGACACTTCCAAAGCTTCAGAGAATTAACCATTTAAATCAGGTACAGCACATACCAAACACCAGAGAAGATGACCAGTACTATCCGTATGAATACTACGCAACCAACGAAGAGTCATACAATAACACCGGCGGTAGAGAAGAGCGGTACTTTGACGGCGAACGTAATGAGATCAAACATCAGAATGTAGAATGCAATGAAATTCCAGAGGTTTTTGACGAGATCAATTTTTTAGGGGAAAGTCCCTCCTGCCCTATGTCGGCCGAACATTGGCAGGAAAGGAAATAAAGTTCTTAGTGGACACTGGTGCCGCTAAAAACTACATTAAGAACTTCAGCACTCTAAAGGCTATCCAGCCGATTGAGAAACCATTTTTTGTTAAGTCCATTCATGGTACCAACCAGGTTACATCAAAATGCATCATTAATCTTTTTAACAGAAATTCTACTTTTTTGTTACTTCCAACACTAAAAACGTTTGATGGGATAATTGGATTTGATTTCTTAAGAGAAATTAGTGCAGAAATAAATTTAGTTAAAGGAATTTTAACCTACAGCGGGGGTGAAGAAAAGTTGCTTTATTTTTTCTGTAAAGACGTAAACAGTATATATTTAGAAAATGATACTTACTGTTCGGACATCAATGAACAATTCTCTTTATTAATAAAACGCCAAAAGAAAGCTTTTGCTGATCCCAACGAATCATTACCTTATAATACGAAAGTTATTGCAACCATCAGAACAGTCGATAATGACCCAATTTATTCGAAAGCCTACCCATATCCGATGGCCGCGACTGAGTTTGTTCTCGCTGAGATTACTGACTTACTTCGCAACGGAATCATAAGGTCGTCAAGATCTCCCTATAACAATCCAATATGGGTTGTTGATAAAAAAAGGTGTCGATGAAATGGGAAAACGCAAAATGCGTTTGGTCATAGACTTTCGCAAATTGAATAGTAAGACCATATGCGATAAGTATCCGATTCCGGATACCGCGGTAATTCTTGCCAATCTTGGGAAAGCTTCTGTTTTTACAACCCTTGATTTAAAATCGGGTTTTCACCAGATTAGACTTTCTGAACGGGATAGAGAAAAAACAGCCTTTTCTATTAATAACGGAAAGTACGAATTCTGTAGACTTCCGTTCGGATTAAAAAACGCATCCAGTATTTTCCAAAGGGCAATCGACGATGTGCTCCGAGAAGAGATAGGTAAATGCTGTCATGTTTACATTGACGATGTGATTATCTTTTCGAAAACAAAAGAAGAACATCTTAAGGACGTAGAGCGAATTTTGAATCTGCTATTTGAGGCAAACATGCGAGTATCTGCAGAAAAATCAAGTTTTTTGAAGGAAGAGGTTGAATTTTTAGGGTTTGTTGTATCCAAAAAAGGAATAAGAACTTGTCCAGAAAAGGTTAGGGATATTGTTGGTTATGAAGTTCCAAAAACACTTCGTAGCCTGCGGTCTTTTCTCGGACTATCAGGATACTACAGGCGTTTTATAAAAGATTATGCCCAAATCGCGAAACCTCTGACAAAATACTTGAGGGGTGAGAATGGTAACATAGGCACAAATCAGTCCAAAAATGTAAGGATGGAATTAGATGAAGAAGCCCTACAAGCTTTTAGTAGAATTAAAAAGATTCTGGCTTCAGAAGACGTATTGCTTTTATACCCTGACTATGAGAAGCCTTTTGAACTGACAACGGATGCTTCATCCCATGCGCTTGGTGCTGTTCTCTCTCAAGGTGGCAGACCAATAACCATGATTTCACGAACGTTGTCTGCCACTGAGGAAAGCTACGCTACTAATGAGCGGGAACTACTGGCTATAGTGTGGTCGTTGCAGAAGCTCAGAAACTATCTTTATGGAGTGCGTCGACTAAACATTTATACAGACCACCAGCCGTTGACTTTTGCTATATCTGACAAAAACCCCAATGCGAAGATCAAAAGGTGGAGAGCTTTTGTGGAAGAGTTTTCACCAACATTCTTTTATAAGCCTGGAAAGGACAACTTCGTTGCTGATGCTTTGTCTAGGCAGTATATGAATGTCCTGGAAGAATCTGCAGACTCGAATTCTGAAACGGCTCATAGTGAGGAATCTCTTACTCAAACAATACCCAGTGTCCAGAACCCCGTGAACTGCTTCAGAAACCAACTTATCCTAAATAAGGGAGCGGAGCTGGGGAAAACAACAAAAATACTTTTTAAGAGCCAAATTCGACACACTATAACATTCGATAGTATAGATAGCCTCATGCTAATATTAAAAGAAGCTATTAACCCTAACGTTGTGAATGCAATTCATTGCGACCTACCCACATTAGCACAAATTCAAAATAGCCTCACTAACTTATTTCCTTCAGTAAAGCTGCTTTACACCGAAAAGTTGGTAACCGATATTTTTAATCCAACAGATCAAATGGAAATTCTTGCAAATGAACATAATCGGGCCCATCGGTCGGTACACGAAAACACGCTACAAATATTGCAGGATTATTACTTTCCTAAAATTCGGAAGCGGTTGAAAGAGATAGTTTCTAATTGTAAGATATGTCACGAGGCAAAATATCAAAGGCACCCGCCGAAGCCTCAGATAGGTGAAACCCCCATACCATACCATCCGGGTGAGATTCTCCATCTCGACATTTATTCGACGGCCGGCACCCATTTCCTCACGTGTTTAGATAAATTTTCTAAATTTGCAGTTGTAAAGCCTATAAAATCACGTGCTATAGTTGACATAAAAGAGCCTCTTTTAGAAATACTTAATTTCTTCAAAAACACTAAAACAGTAGTCTGCGATAATGAAAGATCTCTCACCTCCGAAAGTATAAAGTCATTGCTTAAGAATCACTTTGGAATAACAATATTTACTACACCACCCTTTCATAGTATAACAAACGGACAAGTAGAAAGGTTTCACAGTTCTCTATCTGAAATAGCGAGGTGTACGAGACTAGAACAGAACATCATTGACACAGCTGAACTCCTTTTACTTGCCACCGTCAAGTACAACAGGACGATTCATTCAGTTACTAATTACAGGCCAATTGACGTTATCCATTCAATCCCGACTACTTTAGGAAATGAGATCAGAAGAAAGATAGCCGCCACCCAAAAGAAAAACTTACACTATCACAATAAGGACAGACAAACTCGAACATTCAAATCAGGTGACATAGTATTTGTAAGGACAAACAAACGCATTGGAAATAAATTCAGAAAGCTTTTTGTGGAGAAAATAGTTCAGAAAGACCTTGGAACTACTGTCCTTATTGATAATAAAAAGGTTCACAAAAATAATCTCAGGTAAAGTTATATGTAATGATTCGGGTTTAAATACTTTTTTATTTTATTTTTCTTTTCTTTATTTTGTAAAGAAGAGGTGGAAATAACATATACCTACATACATATATGTACGTTTATTAAGATTTTTGTTAGTTTGTAGCAGTAATACTTTTGTTAAAGTAGTAAGTAAGTTATTCAGCATAAAATAATATTGTAATAAAAATATCATTTTTATTAATACATATTTTTGTTAATTTGTAATAGTAATACTTTTGTTGAGGTAGTATGTAAGTTATTGAGCATAAAATAATATCATAACGAAAATATTATTAAGATATTAAGATATATTAAGATTTTGTTAATTTGTAGTATTAATGTTTTTGTAAAGGTAGTAAGTAAGCTTCTAACCATAAGATAATACTGTAATATACCACATTTGTATACTAGTATCTTTATTTTCTTGCTCTGTAAGCATGCCCCGAACGCCAACGAAATATGCGGTATGAAAAGAAATTTCGCTAATGGGACTTAAAGCTTAAACAAAATCTCTTATATTATTATCATGACATTCTTCTTGGACTGGATGAAGGCGGGGACGACTTCGCTTAAAAGGGGGAATAGTTATGGAACACTTCAACCACACCCTTAAATACAATCGAATGGCTATCCCCAATGATCAGCGAGAGCAGAAACTTGCATTAATTCGATTGCTGGAAGTGACAGCATAGCAACAGCATAGCAAAAGCAAACAGCATAGCACCAGCATAGCAACAGCATCGAACAGCATGGCAACAGCAGCGAAAATAACAACAACAACGACAACTGTGTACTGCACAAAACAACGCGATGGTTTCTCTGCGTGATCATTTTTACATGTAAGCAATAAAGCGGGTGGACAGTCTTCTTTCTCATTTGATTACAGGCAGTAGCTAAAACAACGGGCTAGAGCACGGGTCAATTTAGTTTCTCATAGAGAAATTTGTATAAGAATTTTTATGTAATAATTGAATTAATAAAAAAAAACGTTCTTTTGAAAACCTTGCGTTCAATTATTTATATCTTACACATTACATATAAATACATACATATACACAATTAACATAATATCTGTTGTTGTTCGATCAAAATAATCGTTCCTCAATACTAAGCAAAGATTCTAATAAATCCCTAGTTTGTTCCAAACTACTGAACAGAACTTTTATCAGTGATCACTTTTTATTCAATACATTCTAAATTATTTTCGTTATAAGACTAAAAAATATCCAGTTAGATAAAATGTCTTTTGAGCAACCATTTTGTTACATTATTGATACCGTTAGGTATATCGAAGATGATGTTATTGAAGAGTTCAATAATATTTTGTCAAGTCATGGCTTTTCAAATAGGAGTCTTTATGAAATGATTGTTGTTGAACTTAGAAAAGAAGTTCATGCTGTTAACATTGAGAGTGATACAAGTTATGTTCAGAGAAAATTCCGTCAATATTTGCACAGTATCCACGCAGGCTGAGCTAGACCGGGATGCTAGGCAAGAGAGCATAAGCAAGGGGTGGTAAGAATAATAACTTTCGGAGTTTTCGGATAGCAGAATAGAAAGTGCTCTCATCAAAATTGCTTTAGTGGGTTCGTCGGGATGGAGCCGTACTGACCTCCTGCAGAACATGCTACAGTAATTTGGCGCCCAAATCGTGCGGTTTTTGGGTAAACTAATTAAAATCGGTACGAAAAGAAAAATAATTGTTGAGTTGCAATAAAATAAAAATCTGTTAAAAGATGAAACAAAAGTGATCGAGAGTGTGGTTTTGCGATGTGCGGTAATCGTAATCAATCCAATATGTGCGGTTAGACATAGATTAGAGTTTTGTTCTTATCATATTCCCGTTTTCAGATTCAGTGCTTGAAGTGAGATGTAGCGGAATAATTTGGTTTATAACCTTCCACTACTCCTTTAGCATGTATAATTTGTACAGTTAGATTCCTGAAAGAAAACGCGTAAGTAAGTTCTTGAAAATCCTAGTACGAAATTATTTCGATTACGTTTTATAGGCACATACAATGATCGCAGAGTTATTTTAGCATACTCTGTATCACAGTTTTTTCGTTTTGATCCGGCGTGTTGTGATGGAAATTGGTTTGACTTCGGCAGGATAAATATCAATATACAAATATAAATATATAGGAATTTTGCGAAACAAAAAGACATACAGTTACTAGAGTTATTTCAGAATTAATACAAGTAAATTGATTTACGACACATTTTGAGTTTGGGGCATTTTGATTCGATTTTTAGAGTAAAGGCAGTTAAAACTTTTTTGATTGCTTGACGAAACATCTTGTATATTTCACGAAAATGTTAGAAAATGATGAGATTCAGCATGAATGCCAAATTCGAGGTTTGCCAACCACAGGCAGCATTAGAAATCTTGCTAAAGATTTAACTAAACTTTATGAGGAAGAGACGCAGGGAAAGCGGGTATCAGAGTTTAGGTATACAAATAATACCGCGAATGAATTTAGTATTTGCTGTGAGAAGGTGAAGGGATTACTTGCATTGTATGAAGAGATGCTTAAGACGGCAGATCAGCAGTCGCAAATTAGAGCCGTGTCCAGGGGTCTTCATGTTATGGGGCGTCTAGACGCTTTACAAAATCGTGCTCCGGAACAAAAGGTTGCGATTGAAGGTCTTCGAGATAAAGTAAATCACATTATTAGGCGGCTGACTTCTGAACAGTTTGGAGCGGGTCCTTCCACACCGGTAGATCCAGATGATAGGTTAGCTCAGAGTAGCATTGAAATGGAGCTGAATAAAAATAATAATGATTTGATTAATTGTAGTGTAGGAAGTGCATTATCGCAAAGTTGCCTTTCACAAGTAACGGGTGCTATTCCAAAAAGGAAACCACCACAACCCCCATCAGTGCACATTTCATCTGCAGCAGATAAACATCAGAATATGCTAGCGCCAGGTTTCAATAATTTGAGCTTAGGTAAAAGCCATCAACAGCAACCTCAAGGAGTTTATGCGAATGAATATCAGGCGCAACAGCCTTACCTTCCAGGCTACTTTCAACAATTTCCGCCACCAAGATATGATTCGATGCGACAGGTACAAAGCAATCAGATAGCCATGGAGAATCGAAGAAGTAGTAGCACATTGGGATATAACAGAGATCAAAGTCGTGTAGGGGAACTAGATAATTCCATTGCTGCAGAGAGAGGGGAAGAAGTCTCTTTTGATCATCGGAAACTGGCCGGAATATCAAATTGGAGATTGGAGTTTGAGGGATATTCTAGTCGTTTGAGCGTAGAACACTTTGTGTTCCGAGTAGAGGTTTTAGCTAGGAGCCAGGGTATTCCCTTGGACAAACTTTGCTTATCTATGCACCAGCTGTTGACCGGCTCTGCCGTTACTTGGTTCTGGATTTTTGTCACCAGAAACCGGAATCCAACATGGTCATAATTTCGGAAGGCATTCATTTCTGAATTTCAGACTGTTACTACCGACCATGAGATTCGTCGGCAGATGGAGTCCAGGAAGCAGAAACCGAGGGAATCATTTAGTGAATTCAAACTGGCAATAGAATCCATGGACTCGTTACTACGTGTTCCATATTCTGAAGCAGATAAGCTTTCACTTCTTAAAAGTAATATCTACCCAGCACTGCGAAAACAGTTAATGCTCGCACATCCAGTGACGGTTGACCACTTACGGGTCATGTGTATGGAGGTGGAAAAGGGGCTATTTGACATTGGGGAGAGTTTAGATGAGCAGTTGGTGAGCCGTAGGAGAGTAGTACATGAGGCAGAATATTCTGAGGCGGGATACTATAGAGAAGAACCGGTTGAACAGAACCTGGGAGAAGCTTACGCGGTGGAGGAAAATGACCTGAGTATCTGCTGGAATTGCAGCGATATCGGACATATTTTTATAAATTGTCCCAGTCCAAAAATACAAACTTTTTGTTATTCGTGTGGTGCGAAGAACATCACTAAACCGAATTGCATGCGTTGCAATCGGTTAAACTCCAAAATGGATGTCAGGAGAGGAGGCTATCGACATCCGGTCAAAACAAACCCTCCACAACATTCGGTGGTGCAGATCCTACCGAGGTCGAAGACTGCAAACTCGCAGCAAACCGGGACAGAAAATTAAATACCCGATTCCAAAAGTATATAAGAAACAAAAAGGAAACGTACAAGTCAATCAAACATGCAACTATTGAATCTTCCAATGACCCACGTCTCTTCGCTAAAATTGAAGTTGAGCAGACACAACAAACAGGCCTCTTAGATAGTGGAGCCACAATATCAGTTTTGGGAGCGGGAGGCTTGGAATTTTTAAAAAGCAAAGGCATCAACTTTTTAAAGGTTCAAAGCAATCTGCAAACAGCTGATGGAGTTTCTCAGCCTATTATAGGTTATGTTTTTCTCAAGGTTCGATTCAATGCTAGTATGAAGACTATTAAGTTTTTTATTTCTCCAACACTTAAAAGACTTTTTACATTGGGGATTGACTTTTGGCATGCCTTTGGTTTGGTTGCTGCGGCTGCATGTGAGATTAGTCTACCACCTTCGGATGAAAAGTCTCACAAGCTCACTGCAGAACAGAATCGAATTTTGTGGGAAACTATTGAACAGATTCCCTCTTTCGATAAAAATGGTCTGGGTAGAACAACACTAATTGAACACGATATAGAGTATAGACACTGGCAACATCAAACCAATTAAGCAAAGACATTGGCCAATTTCTCCTGCAATGCAAAACATAATGGATGAAGAGGTTAAGCGTATGCTTAACTTAGGCGTGATTGAGAAAAGTGACAGTTCCTGGTCATCTCCAAAGGTAATGGTTAGGAAAGCAAATGGTACCTTCAGATTTTGTTTAGATGCACGTAAAGTGAACGAGCATACTAACAAGGATGCTTACCCCTTGCCCATTATTGATGGAATACTAGCCAGATTAAAGCGAGCAAGCGAGAGTTTTTGGCAGATACCTCTTTCGAAATCGGCCAGAGAAAAAACGGCCTTCCCAGTTCCAGGGCAGGGACTTTTCCACTTTAAAATGATGCCTTTTGGACTGAAAAATGCCACGCAGACAATGTGCCGATTAATTGATAAGGCTATTCCATATGAGCTTCACGAGGATGTGTTCAAATATGTTGACGATCTGTTAATCGTATCAGATACGTTTGAAGATCACATTGAACTGTTATCAAAGGTAGCCAAGTGTTTAAGAAAGGCCAATCTGACGATTAACGTTCAAAAATCTAAGTTTTGTCAACGCGAGATCAATTATTTGGGGTATGTTATCGGAGAAGAAGGTATTAAAGCAAATCCAGAGAAAATTAAAGCAATCCAAGACTTTCCGCGGCCTACCACTTTAAAACAATTGAGGAGACTCTTAGGCATGTGTCAGTGGTATATGAGGATGGTCCCAAACTTTGCTGCTGTAGCGGCACCTTTAACCAATATTACGGGAAAAAAATATACCAATGACTGGCCTGAGGAATGTCTACAATCGTTTGAGAAGTTGAAGGCAATGTTAACGTCCGCTCCAATACTTTCTCCGCCTGATTTCGATAAGCCATTTAATATTCAATGCGATGCTTCTAATACTGGTGTCGGTGGTGCGCTAATCTGAGTCGATGATAAGGGTGATGAGAAACCAGTGGCCTTCATGTCGAAGAAGCTTAATGCGGCACAGCGAAACTATAGCGTCACTGAATTAGAGTGCTTAGCTGCTGTGCTTAGCGTAAAGAAGTTTCGACCTTACATAGAGGGCACTCGCTTCACCATCATCACAGACCACATGAGCCTGAAATGGTTAATGGCGCAGAAAGATCGGCACGGTCGTCTAGCCAGGTGGTCCTTAAAACTTCAGCCATTCGATTTTGAGATCGTGCATCGCCGAGGCAAGCAGAACGTGGTGGCAGATGCTCTCTCCAGAGCAGAGATCGATGGAATGGATTTCGAAATTTGTGAGATATATTTATCATCTAAAGCCTTTGAAGAAGAGGAATACAGATCTCTGATCGATATGATTGCGTCTGAGCCCGACAGATATCCTGATTTAAAGGTTTCAAAAAATCTGCTCTATAAAAGAACTCGATTTCGTTCGGAAGACGTAGAGAGTGAAAAAGATTGCTGGCGTCTATATGTTCCTAAAGATCTTCGAAATGTTATGATGGATAAACTACATTCTCCTCCGTCATGTTCTCATCCTGGTATTAATAAACTTCTAGAGAAGCTTAGACGTACATACTAATGGCCAAAGATGGTAGTCGATGTCATAAGATTCGTAAACAATTGCGAGGTGTGTAAGACTGCGAAGATTCCAAATCTTACTCTCAGCCCGACTTCTCATCCGAGACCTCAACCTTTGCGACCTTGGCAAGAACTCCATGTAGACTTTGTTGGTCCATTTCCAAGGTCAAAGAGAGGCAACACTCAAGCTTTTGTTATATTGGACCAATTTTCGAAATATGTTATTATAAAGCCATTGAAAAGTGCTACAGCCCAGTTAGCAATTCGAACTCTGCAAGAAGAGGTGTTTAATCTCTTCGGGGTGCCCGAACAGGTATTGAGCGATAATGGTGCTCAGTTCACTTCTAAAGAATTCAAACACTTCTTAGCTCAAGCGGGAATAAAGCACTGTCTTACGGGTTATTATTCGCCATAGGCCAACGCCGCTGAACGGGCGAATAAGACAATTTTCACAGCTGTAAGGATGTATATCGAGGAAGACCAGAGAGAGTGGGACAAACATTTGGGTTCGATAGCCTGTGCTCTTAGGAATGTTGTACATGATTCTACAGGCTATAGTCCATTTTATTTACTCATGGGCTACCATATGGTGACTCATGGGAGTTCATATGAATTGTTGAGGAAACTCGAGGGGTTATCTGGTGAAGCACCTGAACAGTTGAATAGAGGAGATATTGAATTAAATGAAACACGCGGAGAAAAATTAACACACGTCAGATTTATTTCAGTATCAGAAAGGAAGTGTGATACATAAATATGGTGGCAAAAAATAAAATGGCAGTAATGGAGAGAGTAATTTAAGTGTTGCCAATTATACATAAGTTATTTTTAACACACTGCCTCAACGCTTAAATATTTAATTTTGTACAAATTCATAATTAATTCAAAAATAAAAAATTCATAAGGAATGTTATCGAAACTAATTTATAAATTTTAATTCAATTAAAGTTAGTATAATCAAAAATTGGAGAAAGATTATAATCTAAAAGTTTTGAGAAACAATAGTGGTGTTTAGATACCGTTGTAGGCTTAGTTAGGGCATCAGCTATCATTTTGTCCGTTGAGAGATACTCCAAGGTAACTGTCCCATCAGTAATTGCCTCACGGATATAGTGGTAACGGATATGAAGATGTTTTGAGCGCGATCTTTTGCCTCGGTAGTTTGCGATGTATTGCGCGCTTTGATTTGCTCGCCTGGCACATGAGGTAAGTGTTACGTACTCTGCTTCAGCACTTGACAGGGTAATGAAATTTTGCTTTCGCGACTCCCAATCCACAGGTCCACCAGACAGGACAAAAACCATTCCAGACTGTGATTTTCGGTCATCGATGTCCTCAGCCCAACTTGAATCGGCGTAAGCGTAGAGAGGTTTTCCTGTTTGGCGATAAGTGATTTTAAAATTTTGAGTCCCTTTTAAATACCTTAATACAGATAGAGCGGAATTCCAATGTTGAACCCTGGGATCTTGATTAAATTGTGAAAGTGAATTAACGCTGTATGTAATGTCAGGACGGCTGAAGAGTGATAAGTGTAATAGGCTGCCTATGAGCTCTTGATAATCCTTTTGATGTACTTTTTGGTTTTCTCCTTTGATGTCAGGTTCCTTTTGCAGTTTGAATTTCGGCGGCAATGGTGTTTTATTTGGCCTGCAATGATCAAGATTATAAGCTTTTATTAAATTTTGTATATAACCTGATTGGCATATCGAGATTGTTCCCTTTTCTCGATCTCGAGAAACTTCTAGGCCAACTGTTAACTTCGGCTCCCCACAATCACGAATATCAAAATGTTTTTGGAGACAAATTTTAATTTCAATATAAAAATTCAAATCATTCGTAGCAATAATTAAATCATCCACATAAACGGCTAAGTATGTGGTCTTATTACCTTCCATCTTAAAATAAATACATTTGTCGTAATTTGAATTTGAAAAACCTATTTCTTTCAGTTTATCGTCTAACTTTTTATTCCACTGATGTCCGGATTGCTTAAGTCCATAAATGGATTTTTCCAGTTTACAAACTTTGTTAACATCTTTAATAAATCCATCTGCTTGTTCCATGTATATTTCCTCGTCAAGATCGCCATACAAGAAGGCGGTGGAAACATCAATGTGACGTAGTTCTAAATCATCCTTAGCAGCGATGGCATATAATATTCGAATAGAGCTTATTTCCGCTACTGGTGCAAACGTTTCGAGATAATACTTCCCATATATTTGAGCGTATCCTTTTGCAACTAGTCTAGCTTTTCTGCGTTCGACTGTACCATCTGCGTTTCGTTTTGTTTTAAATACCCACTTACAACCGATAACATTTTTATCGATGGGTCGATCTACCAGTGTCCACGTTTTATTTTTATTAAGCAAATCATACTCAATTGCCATTGCATTTTTCCAAGCAATTACGTTTTCCGAATTTTCAACATCTTTAATTGATTTAGGATCTCCGACTTTAGCCAGATTTGCTGTTTCACTGCGAAGTCTAACTTGACGGATGGGGTTTTGTCTTCTTTCAGGGATTTTATTTTTATCATTTTCGTCTTCACTAGTTTTCTCATTGTCTAAATTGTCATTGATCTGGCCTTCATTTGACTCATCTTCAACGTTTTCATCAATTAATTCTGTCTCTTTCTCCTCAACCTCTTTCTTTTTATCCTTATTTAAATCAAACTCTATTTTAGCATTTTCCTCAACTATATCTATACTTTTCTTTTCATTCTCTTTTAAATCATATTCATAAAATGTTTGTTTATTATTTTTTGCGTTTGCCTTTTCAATGAATATTACATCTCGGCTTTTAGTTATCGAACGTGCACCCTTTTTCCACAATCTATATGCTTTACCATCTTCACAGAAACCAACTAACACAAATTCTTCACTTCTCGGCTCAAACTTTCCTAAGCTATCCTTTTTGTTTAAAACAAATGCGCGTGAACCTACTTCTCTTAAGTGAGATACAGTTGGAATCTTCCCGGACCAAAGTTGCTCTGCCGTTTTATTTCGATTCGGAACTGTTGGGCATCTATTTCTAATGTACGCCGCGGTATATACTAGTTCTGCCCACAAAAAGTCAGGTAAATTTGCTTCGATCTTCAAACATCGAGCCATTTCTATAAGTGTACGATTTGCGCGCTCAGCCACACCATTCTGCTGTGGTGTATTCGGACAACTAAATTCTTGTTTAATTCCATGCATGCAACAAAATTCAGTAAAAGCTTTACTTGTATATTCTGTCCCGTTATCTGATCTTATTCTTTTAATTCTTAAATTCAATTGATTTTCCACATAACTTTTAAATTTGTGGTGAATATACATTTTTAATGGATTAACATATACTAATATTCGTTCATTTTCATTTTAATATTTTTGTTTGGCAATACCATGAAGTATACAATACGTTTAAAATTCATTTTTTGATTCATCTCTCTCAATTGTCATCCTTCTGACGAAATAGCGACGCCTTTTAACTTTTCAACTATTAAAACCTAAAAACAACTGTGTATCTTTATTTAATAAAAACATAATTTAAGTAATACTTTTAGTGTTGTGTTTTATTGGTGTTACGAAACACTAAATTGGTGACCCCGACAAACGAACACCAGTAGTTTTAAGGTAATTATTGCACCGAATCTGCAATGATTGAAACGCAGAACAACGAAAATAAAGACTCTACGTCCACGGGCTCTGGCGCCACAGCCATGAACATCGGCCCAATTGTGAACCGTGTAGCTGTTAAGGTTCCACCTTTTTGGCCTGATCATGCGGAAATTTGGCTAGCACAAGTCGAGGCACAGTTTAATGTTGCCGGAATAACAAGCGATGCATCCAAATTCAACACCGTAGTTGCTGCAATAGAATCGAATGTTCTGGTCCAAATATCTGACGCAATCCTTAATCCGCCTGAAAAAGATAAGTATGTCAATTTAAAGAAGTGTATTGTAGAACGTTTCTGTGAGAGCGAATTAAAAAAAACACAGAAATTACTATCTGACATCGATTTGGGTGACAAACGACCAACACAATTGTTAAATGAGTTGAGCGCTCTTGGTAAGAACAAAATAACCAAGGATTTTTTAAAGTCATTATGGCTGCAACGATTGCCAATACAAGTGCGAGCCATATTACAAGCATCTGACGCTGATCTATCCGAACTAGCAAAATTGGCAGACAAAATTATGGAAGTTGGTGAGTTTCACAATTTAGCTGTCGTTTCGAATGTGCAACCATCAATCTCAGGTAACACTGAAATAGACAAGCGTCTAGGGCGTATTGAACAACAAATAAACAGCTTAATAAAAAACAATAGCAACTTAAAACGCTTATCCCGTTCAGTTTCTTCTAGACGTCAAAAATCCCGTGATCACTCCAACGTGTCAATACATGCCGACGAAGAACTCTGCTGGTATCATCAAAAATTCGGACAAAACGCTCGCAAGTGTCGTGATCCGTGTGCTTATCGAAAAAATACGCCAAAAAACTAACTACGTCCTCCGATCAAGCGGGCGGATCTGAAGACAATTATCGGATAGCCCGCCTAGTTATTAACGATAGCATTTCAAGACAACGATATTTGATAGATACTGGTGCGGATCTTTCCGTGCTACCAGCCCATAACACCATTAAGCGAAGAACAACAAAATCAACTCAGCTGTTCGCAGCCAACGGCACACCGATACAAACATACGGCGAAAAGCGAATAACACTCTCGTTGGGATTAAGACGAAATTTCACCTGGACGTTCCTACTGGCTGACGTCAGCTGTGCTATTATTGGATCCGATTTTTTAAAACATTTCGATCTGTTAGTCGACATTAAGGAAGGCCAACTTATCGACCGAATGACAATGCTCAAATCAAAAGGAAAAAACACCTTATGTAATGTTGTACAAATAGTGGCATACGATACGCACGAACGTTACGCACAATTACTACATGAGTTCAAAGACCTCGCTACAATTAACGCCAACAAGAAACCGACCGACTCTAAAGTAACGCATCATATTACTACAAAGGGGCCTCCGACATATGCACGTGCTCGTCGCCTTCCCACCGATAAACTACAAGCGGCAAAAAAAGAGTTTGAATATCTGTTGGAAAAAGGCATCTGCAGACCCTCGAAAAGCAACTGGGCCAGTCCGTTGCATTTAGTAAGAAAAACGAACGGAGAGTGGCGGGCATGTGGTGATTACCGTGCGTTGAATGATATCACAGTACCCGACAGATATCCGATACCATATTTACACGACGTCACCAGTATCTTATATCGCAAAAAAGTTTTTTCCACGATCGATTTACAGCGAGCATACCACCAAATTCCGATGGAACCGTGCGACATTCACAAATCAGCTATTATCACTCCATTTGGCTTATTTGAATTTCTCTATATGACATTTGGTTTGAGAAATGCGGCTCAAACGTTCCAGCGTCATATAAATGAAGTATTGAAAGGTCTCGATTTTATCTTCGTTTATATTGATGATATCCTCATCGCATCGGAATCGGTAGAAGAGCATGTAAAACACATCCGCATCGTATGTTGTCGTCTTCGTCAAGCACACCTGGCTATCAATTTTAATAAATGTCAATTCGGAAAACGAGAACTAACTTTTTTGGGCCACACAATCAGTTCAGATGGATTAAAACCGCCAGAAGATAAAGTAAAAACAATACGAAATTTTCCACAACCGAAAGTCGCAAAAAATTTAAGGAAATTTCTAGGAATGCTGAATTTTTATCGTCCGTTTATTCCGCATGCCACGAAAAATCAACATATATTACAACGATTGGTCAATGGCAACAAAAAGAATGACAACAGTGTTGTAAATTGGACACCCGAGGCTGAGATCGCTTTCGTTGCTTGCAAGGACGATCTCGCAAATGCAACGCTATTGAACTATATGGCACCAGAAGCACAAATAACACTCACGACTGATGCTTCGGACGATGCTGTAGGCGCTGTTCTTCACCAGATCATCAAGGACCAAATTCAACCACTCGGATTCTACTCAAAAAAGTTTACACCTGCGCAGAAAAATTACAGCGCGTATGATCGAGAATTAACAGCCGTATACCAGGCAATTCAACATTTTAAATACGCACTCGAGGGCAGAGAGTTTATGGTTTTCACAGACCATAAACCACTCATTTTCGCGTTTAAGCAGAAAAGTGAGAAAGCATCGCCACGAAGAGCTCGACAACTTGATTTAATAAGTCAGTATACAACCGACATTCGTCATTTACCAGGATCAGACAACGACATTGCAGACTTACTCTCACGCATTAATACTGTACAAAAAGAAATAATTAGTTTCGATGAGATGGCCACACAACAACAAACAGATCCAGAACTGCAGACTCTTTTAAGCGAAGGTAACGATAAATCGATAAAGTTATCAAAACTATCCATTCCAGATTCGACGTATGAGATTTTCTGCCACGTTCTGCGAGACAAAATAAGACCATACGTACCGAAGTGTTTTCGTCAAACAGTGATTCATAAACTTCACTCTTTATCACACCCCGGTATCAGAGCAACAAAACAACTGGTAGCTGATCACTATGTCTGGCCTTCGATGTCCACAGATGTAGCTGCATTTGTCCGTTCATGTATTCCGTGTCAGAAAGCAAAAATACATCGACACACGAAATCACCTTTAAGCGACTATGCGTCCATCGATGTCCGTTTCGAGCACATAAATATCGACATTGTCGGACCGCTGCCAACTTCAAATGGATTTCGGTACTGTCTGACATGCATTGACCGATATACAAGATGGCCAGTGGCGATTCCGCTAATAGACATAACAGCGCAAAGTGTGGCAAGTGCACTAATCAGCGGTTGGATATCTACGTTTGGTATCCCCTTACGAATTACTACGGATTTGGGTCGTCAATTCGAATCGGCTATTTTTCAAGAATTAACGCAAATACTCGGCATCAAACATTTACGCACAACACCGTACCACCCACAGTCTAATGGGATTATAGAACGTTGGCATCGAACATTAAAGGCCGCCATCAAGTGTTCGGAGACGAATTGTTGGAGTTCAGCGCTTCCACTAGTGCTCTTGGGAATGCGATCAACCATTAAGAGCGACATCGGTTTAAGTCCGGCAGAGATGGTGTACGGAGCGCCGCTACGAATCCCTGGTGAGTTCCTTATGCCGCGAAAAAGCAAAACCAGCCAAACCGAGTTCGTGGAATTACTTCGAAAATCAATGCTCGAGTTACCAATGACGAAACCAGTACGACACGGGATGGAACGATATTGTGTGCAGCCAGCATTAAGAGACGCCAAATACGTGTTTATCAGGACCGATCGTGTAAAAACGCCTTTGGAATTCAACTACGAAGGTCCGTTTGAAGTAATATCCAAATCTGAAAAATACTTCGTTTTAAAAATAAATCAGCGAGTGACAAAAATATCGATCGATCGTTTAAAGGCCGCATACATATTCGACGATACAACAACACCAACAGCAATACCTCAACAGGAAACCAGTAAAGAACAAAAGAACGACATCGCTTCGAAAAATATTACTACATCAAATGATGCAAAACAAAAACAATCGAAAACCGACAACGAGCCACAAACAAAGAAGACATCATCTGGAAGACATGTTAGATTTCCTCTTAAATATCGTTAGTCGATAACTAGGTGGGGGATATTGTGGTGAATATACATTTTTAATGGATTAACATATACTAATATTCGTTCATTTTCATTTTAATATTTTTGTTTGGCAATACCATGAAGTATACAATACGTTTAAAATTCATTTTTTGATTCATCTCTCTCAATTGTCAACCTTCTGATGAAATAGCGACGCCTTTTAACTTTTCAACTATTAAAACCTAAAAACAACTGTGTATCTTTATTTAATAAAAACATAATTTAAGTAATACTTTTAGTGTTGTGTTTTATTGGTGTTACGAAACACTAAAAATTCAATAAATTTTGACATCATTTCAGACTTCTTTCGAATAAAATATACAAATATTTTCCTTGAAAAATCATCGATAAAAGTAACAAAATATAATGACTTACTTAATGATTCCGTTCTCATAGGGCCACAGATATCTGAATGTACCAATTCCAGACAATGCGATGTAGATTTTTCCAACTTCAATGTAAATGGTAGTCTTGTCTGTTTTCCTTGTATGCATGTTGTACACTTTAGTTCGCTATTTTTAAATTGTGGTAATCCATTCACTAAGTTTTCACGTTGCAATTGTTTTAAAGAAGCACTATTTAGATGTCCCATTCGTCTGTGCCAGGTTTCAAAAATATTGTCCTTGCCGGGCGTAGGTTCACTGTGGTTGATTGTTCGTTGCTGTTTCGTCAGGGTGTGATTTTGCTGATTGATTTTTGTGTTGTTGTAAGCCGTGTTCATTTCTGTGTTGTAAGCCGTGTTAATTTTTGTGTTGTTATAATTCGTGTTTTCTGTAGTTTTTATAAAGTATAGTCCATCCTCTTGTCTTGCTTTGATGATTAATGATCCGTCCTTGTTAAATAATTTTGCGTGATTGTTTTCGAAGACGACTTTGATGCCGTTTGAAGTCGCCTTGGTTATCGAAATTAGGTTTTCTTTCAAATCTGGAACATAAAGAGCATTAAAAAGAGAACAATTAATAACCTTTCCATTTACTCTGCTTTTTACGGTCGCAGTTCCGATACCCATAATGTCGATTTGTTTGTTATTTGCCAATTTAACAAACCCAAAATGACCTTCACGGAGTTCGCAGAATAATTTTTTACTTTGACACATGTGGGACGTAGCACCGCTATCCACACACCAACGTGCTTTTCCAGCAGTGTTGACTTCTGCACAAGAAGAATTGAGAAGTTCCTGCATGATGAATCCGCAATTGTTATCGCTTGCTTGTCTCGCAGTTTCTGTTTGTGTTTGACAGTTTCTCGCCTTGTGTCCCCTTTTTCCGCATCGCCGACAGTTGTAGTTGAAAGACCTGTTCGGTTGAAATGATGCTTGGCGGAAATTGTTATACTTTTTATTTCGGAAAGAAGAAGCTCTCATCGCGTTATTACTTACAAATTCTTTTCTTTTGTCACCTATTTCCATAATCGACTGCGAATGGTATCCAACGATGGGAATTTCTCCTGCGCATCAAAAGCTGCCTGTACACTTTTGTACGATTCGTTAAGGCTATCAAGCAGAATGATAGCTAGCAGATCGTTGTCTAATTTGGCATCCAGTTCTATTAAGCGATTGATAACTGCATTGAATTCTCTAAGATCATCCATGCCTTGAGCGGTGTCCATTTTCATGTTGAGAAGTTTTCTGAACTCCTCCGCTTTGTGCCGTACACCTTTTCTGTTGTATGTATTCTCAACGAAGTCCCATACCTCCTTCGACGTTCGCAGGTGTCGCACTAGCGCAACCACGTGGGGCTCCATTGATAGAAGAAGCTCAGCTCGAGCATCAAAGTCTTTTTCAGTCCATTTTTCAGCCTCCGCTGCGTTACCTGCTGGTCGAGTTTCCTTTCCTTCGACGATTTTAAGGAATCTTTGTTTGTGGAGGATTCCCTCCATCTGTGCACGCCATGTGCTAAAGTTTTCTCCGCTAAGAAGCGTGATTCTGCCGTACGCTGTACTACTTGACATTTTATTACTATTATTTTTATTTTAATTTTTTTTTTTTTTGTATTTATAAATTAATTTGTAAATAAAAATGAAAACCAGCTGGGCCCAGCACGCTTCCACTGCGCAGTGGAAGCGTGCTGGGCCCATAACCTATTGAATTAAACGAAACACGCGGAGAAAAATTAACACACGTCAGATTTATTTCAGTATCAGAAAGGAAGTGTGATACATAAATATGGTGGCAAAAAATAAAATGGCAGTAATGGAGAGAATAATTTAAGTGTTGCCAATTATACATAAGTTATTTTTAACAGGAGACTATCTCCAGAAGGTTCGAGACAAGGCACACAAGCTGTTGCTAGAAGCTCAAAAGAAACATTCTAAAGTGTATAACTTGCGTACTCGTCCAAGTGAATTTTCGGTGGGGCAAATTGTCTACCGACGCAACTTCCACCAAAGTGAAGCATCTAAGCAGTTTAGTGCTAA
Source organism: Brachyopa scutellaris (assembly GCA_949775065.1). Lineage (NCBI taxonomy): Eukaryota > Metazoa > Arthropoda > Insecta > Diptera > Syrphidae > Brachyopa > Brachyopa scutellaris. The sequence continues at coordinate 110,612,647 of OX459112.1, forward strand.
GCTCGCACGCAAGTTCTCAAGATGTCGAGTTATAGAACGGATAGGTAACAGTTTATATGTTCTCGAGGATATGAAGGGTAAAGTGATTGGTAGGGTTCATGGGAAGAATATACACGCGTAGTGGAGATCAGAAGGTTGCCTAATGCCCGGCTTTATAGAGCATGAGTTTCAGGGCGTGCGTCTGCCCCACGTTTTTAGTTGGCACATTTTTGTTTTCCAATACCATCGGCCTTAAAACATGGTTGTCATATTTTGGGGCGATGTTATTGTTTTGCAGTATAAATATACCATCGAATCCATTATACTGGTTCAAAATTAACGACCATCAAATTCCCCTTCGGGTAGGGGATAGAATATACCCGAGGTAGGCATGCCTGTCGTAAGAGGCGACTTAAATCCAATCTCCGTATACCGAGTGTATAGTGTATACAAAAATGCAATGGACAAAACAAAAAGATTAATTACCCCAGGTGGCAGTCCAGCTTTACTGGAAAATCCACCCTCTTCGGAGGTCGGCTCTACGGATTCTGGGGAGAGCCATTTATTGCAATCCAATGACCCTTTCACAAGAAGTGCAAGGGTATCTCGATCTCCTCCATCAAGATCGAATAACTCCGGGAAAAAAAGTCCGCCGGGAGCGCCGCAGCGCGAAAATCAGGACTTAGCGAAATATAAAAGCTTTGAGGAAGAAAATAAAGTACTCCGAATAAAGCTTAACGAAATGGATCTACTCTATCAAGATCTTAAGAAAGAGACAGATCTATTAAAAGAAGAGAATAAGGTTCTAAAGAACACACACTCGCAGAAAGAGCGCGAATGTGCTCCAGCACTATTAGATAGTCGGGAGTACCACACCGATGAAGAAGAGCTAGCACGCGAAACGAATCGCGTCCCTAGAAAAGACCTACTAAAAAACGGAGAGCCGGTTCTTCGCCCGAAGTCGTGCCCTTAAACGAAGAAAAGCGTAAAGAACTGCAAGAAAATCAACGTAAAACGCAATTTCGTTTACCGCCACCAATAAACATCGTCGGGATAACGGAATATAATAAGTTGCATAGCCTCCTTAAAGGAACGATAACATCGAAATTTAAGGTCACATCTTTGAGGAATAATGCGTGGAAGATTAACGTCGATGACCATGACGACTATCGCGCACTGTCCCAGAAACTTAATATCGATAAGATTCAGTGGTATACTTTCGAAATCAAGTCAGAAAGGCCACATCGTGTTGTAGCAAGGGGACTTCACCCCTCGTGCACAAAAGAAGAGATTATGAGCGACCTTCAAGACAAGGGCTTTAAAATTCTTGATGCCGTTAATATCATCAAGAAGGAGAAGCAACAATCCGAAATAGATAAGGACATCTTGGTAAGGCGTGGACTTCCGCTTTTTATGCTAACATTCGATAAAGCTGATAGTATCGACGATATTTATCGAATAAAAACCATATTGAATATCGTGGTCAAAATCGAGCCCATGCGTAGAAATTTCAATCATACGCAAACGTATTGCAAAAAAGAACCACGGTGTGTGAAATGCGCCGGAAATCACCTCTCCCAAGACTGTCGAGTAAACAAGCAAGCCTCTGCAATCTGTGCTAATTGTAAGGGAAAGCACCCGGCAAATTATAGAGGCTGTGAAGTAGCCAAGGAGTTGCAAAAACGAAGAGATACACTCCATAAGCCTCAAAATAAAATAATAAAACCGCTAACTAAGGCAAATGGTAAGATCGGTCAGGAGAACGTAAACAAACAAAAACCACCGGGTTCAGAGCGGAAGAAGGTGGTGATAACAGAAAAGCCCTCGACTTCTGGTCTTAAAATAAACGGTAATAAAAAGCCATTAGAAAAGACATCGGGTAATAGCCCTCGGACAGCAGGAGTGCAGACCTACGCCCAGGCTGCAGCATCCGAAAAATCAGAAAACCTCGAAATCCCAACGGACCCTGCTTCTCAAGTTTTCTCAATTATTCTCGCGAAACTTGAAGAGCAAAGCAAAATAAATAAAATGATTCTCGATAGGTTGGTTAAGCTCGAGAGTTATTCACGGAAAACGCGTACTTCACCTAGAATATGAATGAAAAAAGAATGTTAAAAATATGTACTTGGAATGCAAACGGACTTTTGCAAAAACTTGACGAATTGGAAATATTCATGCGAGAAAAAGATATTGACATTTGCTTGATTTCTGAAACTCACGTGAAAAAGGAATCGCATTTAAAAATAAAAGGCTATACTGATTACCACGCTTGTCACCCTTCGGGCAAAGCGAGAGGCGGATCTTCCTTGTTTATTAAAGACTGCATTGAACAATGCGAAGACCTAAAGATAGAGCTTGAAACTCTGCAACTGTGCACAATTCGAGTTAAAAATAGTCAGCGTACTATTAAAATCTCATCTATCTACTGTCCACCGCGTTCCGCGCTTGAAAAAAGTGATTTTACTAACTTATTTAAATCGCTGAAACCTAATTTCATTATTGGCGGCGATTTTAACGCGAAACATACGTTTTGGGGCTCTAGATACATCTCGCAAAAAGGTAGAATGCTCTATGGGGCAGGTATGGGGTACAGTTGTGATTTTCATTCGACGGGCAAACCGACTTACTGGCCAGCTGATACTTTGAAAATACCTGACCTGATCGATTTCTTCGTGGTGAAAGGAATATCTAACAACCACATAAAAGTTGAAGAGAGCTTTGATCTGTCGTCTGATCATTCCCCAGTTATTTTGACATTGAGCGAAAAACTAGTATATAACCGAGAGCCAGCGAAATTAACCGGTAGAACAACTAACTGGGAAGGCTTTAGGAACGAGATCGAAGTAAATGTTGAACTGAGCGTACCGCTTACGACACCCTATGAACTTGAGGTTGAAGTCGATCGCTTCATTCAGATAGTACAGCTCGCCTCTTGGAATAATACGCCCAATCCAAGAAAAACGCCGGACAAATACGGTCTACGATATCCTTCTGAAATAAAAGAATTAATCAGGGAAAAAAGAAAAGTGCGTAAAAGATGGCAACAGAGTCGTGCTCCACAGCATAAAGCATATCTGAATCGTCTCTGCAATTTGTTAAAGAATAGCATTAAGGATTTTAAAAATCGTGCGATAGGCTCTTACCTTGAGAGTTTAACAGCGAAAAAAGATTCCAATTATTCCCTTTGGAAAGCCGTAAAAGGCACCAAAAGGCCCAAAATCACTGCGCCGCCACTTAAAATAAATCAAAATGAATGGGCAAGGGAAGATAAAGAAAAAGCGGATATTTTTGCCGCCCATTTGGAAGAAACCTTTAAACCGAACGTTGGTCAAGTGGTTCTTGACAACATCAACATCACAAGGATGGTAGTTCCACCATCTGACAATTTAACGCGCAGATCTGCGACGCTTAGAGAACTCGAACGTGAGATCGCGAAACTAAAACCTAAGAAAGCTCCTGGTTATGATTTGATTACCAGAGAAATTCTCAAAGCCTTACCTAGAAAAGCATTAATTAAGCTTCTCCATATTATAAATGCTGCACTCAGATTAAAACACGTACCGAGCCAATGGAAAGTTGCGGAAGTCATAATGGTTTTAAAACCAGGAAAACCGTCATATGAAGTAAAATCATACAGACCAATATCGCTTCTTCCAGTCATATCCAAAATTTTCGAGAGGATATTACTAAGGCGTCTCCAACCGGTTATAGAAGCAAATAATCTAATACCTGACCACCAGTTTGGGTTCAGAAGTAAGCATTCGACGATTGACCAGGTGCATTGAATTACTAACGTAATCGAAAAAGCACTAGAAGAAAAAAAGATATGCTCAACCGTATTTCTTGACGTCTCGCAAGCCTTTGATAAGGTGTGGCACGATGGCTTGAAATGCAAACTACGACAAGTACTTCCCGCAAACCTATACGAGATTTTGAATTCATATCTCGGGAATAGACTCTTCCGTGTTAGAAATGGAAATGAATACTCCGAGCTCAAAGGAATTTTGGCCGGCGTACCGCAAGGAAGCGTTCTGGGGCCGCTTCTCTATCTGTTATATACTCGTGATATACCGAAAGAAGATGGCACTATCCTTGCTACGTTTGCCGACGACACCGCTATCCTAGCGGTAGGTAAAACAATCGAGGAAACGACTGCTAAACTGCAAAACGCATTAAATAAAGTAAATGAATGGACGAAGGACTGGCGGATCGCCCTTAACGGAACTAAATCTGTTCACGTGAATTTCACTTATAGGAAAATTAATGACTTGCCCATTTTTATAAATTTGGCCCGAATACCCTTTGCAAATGAAGCCAAATACCTGGGAATGACACTCGACGCAAGGTTGAAGTGGAATTCGCACGTGAAAATGAAACGTAAAGAACTAGATATCAAATATAGAGAAATGTACTGGTTGATCGGAAAACAATCCCCACCTCAGTACCGAGAACAAACTGCTTTTATACAAGCAAGTGCTAAAGCCGGTGTGGACCTACGGTATACAACTTTGGGGTTGTACCAAGAAAACAAATGCCAATATTTTACAAACCTTTCAAAATAAAGTGCTAAGAGAAATTGTCCAAGCACCGTGGTATGCTAGAAACGACGATATCCACAGGGATCTCGGAATTCCGACAATCGAAGCTGAAAGTAGAAGCTTCGCGCGAAAACATAGAAACCGACTAATCGGACATGTTAATAATACAGTCCTACTTATTTTGGATGAGAGCAATTTATTGCGCCGACTACAAAGAACAAAACCTTTCGACTTGGCGAGATAAGGATTAACCGCGTCTAAATTGTGGAACATGCAGGATCTTTCATTGGAAAGTAACCTGCCAAACGTTTATATTTCGTGATAGAAAAATTGGTTGATAAGTAGTATAACTTAGTTGCAGTATCTAACAAATTTATATCGAAGGGTGGTGTTTTTGGTCAGTAAGAATCTGACACTACTATGAGCACGCGCTTGCTATTCTCATAGTGTCTATGGAAGATTTTCACCTACCCTCGGCAAAAAAAAAAAAAAAAAAAAAAATCAATATGGCAACCCTAGTAGCAGGTGTCCAACAAAAGATGGCGTTCAGAATAGACAGTTGGCATGACTGATCATATGGTGGACAAAATGGCGATCCGACTTCCTTTGCTCGGCATTTTCTTTTTCTTCTAAGATCGCCACAAGGAAGGTTGCATCTTGAAGGATATATACAACTTATATATATAAAGAATTTTATCAAATAAGAAAAGACCAGGTATAGTGAGAAGCTAATTAAAAACGTTATCCTAAGGTATGAAAAGAATATCTTCGTAGGTTCGCATTTTTTTTAGTAGTATATATATATATATATACTATTTACAGATACGGCTAAGTGTTGCTTTGTGTTCGGCTAAATATTCAGCCAGGTGCTCAAACAAGAGGTAGCTGTGATGTAACAAAAAAAGAAAAAAAAGACCGCAAGAGTCCCACCATCACCGCTCATAAAACAGCACCCAGTGCCACCCAACGCTGCCCCCACCAGTGCCTAACCGAAAATCGCCACGGCAACCTGATCTGTCGAGATCATCAAGAGATCAGCCGTAGGAGACCACCTCAGTTAATCAGCGCCCGCCACAGCAAAGAGAAAATCGGTAACCCTGCCCTGCCTCACCTGTGTCGCGACAGCAAAAAAAACGCCAATTTCGATACGACGACTCACACCGAGTTCAAGCATCGCAGACAGAACGACAGTCTCGGCCATTGTTACCCTGTGCTGATATAGTGCTAAAAAACCGAATCAACAGTGTCATCATAGTGATAAATGTGCTTAAATTTCTAAACTAAAATTTCTCTTCAATCGTCTTAAATTACCTATCTAACTCTAAATTAAACTATTCAATCTACCTATTATATTTTTGCTTTATATTAACTACCTTATATCTAAACCTAAATCTAATTCTTATATCAAATCCGTGGTACCCAGTGTGTAAAAATTATTATAGCTAACGTAATTAGAGCAGCATTTTGAAGTCAACGTTAGAAGCTGACCACCGCCCAGTCCTGACATGTCACGACGGAGATACCAGGTAAATTTTTAATTAATCAGGAATGAAATGATCTTCCTCTATACCTATATAATTTTTACATAGTACCACTTGTTTTTTTTAAATTTAGTACTCTCATACGATCATATTTTTTTGTTACATAAATTTTTTTTCTAAATACGATGCAATTGAATTTAAAGCCTCTCTCTTTAAATTTGAGGCAAATAAAGCAAATCATGTGTTAAGAGTGAATAAGAGGTCAAACCAGTTTTTTATTGCATAACGCGGATCAAAACCAACTCAACGTGCAGACAATGCACGGTACCTCATCTCTTATCAGCATTTAGGAAAGAGAAATTATCACTTCTTGCACAGTATCCACGCAGGCTGAGCTAGACCTGGATGCTAGGCGAGCATAAGCAAGGGGTGGTAAGAATAATAACTTTCGGAGTTTTCGGATAGCAGAATAGAAAGTGCTCTCATCAAAATTGCTTTAGTGGGTTCGTCGGGATGGAGCCGTACTGACCTCCTGCAGAACATGCTACAAGACTTCAAATCGTTTTGCAAGAGCGCCGGCATAGTACACAATACGACGAACATATACACACCTGAGCAAAATGGTGTAGCCGAGAGAATGAATAGAAGAATTGTGGAGCGGGCAAGATGTATGATTTTTGACGCAAAACTGGATAAGTCATATTGGGCTGAGGCAGTAAACACTGCTGTGTACACGATAAATCGGTCAGTAAGTTCGTCGCTAGTAGACAAAACCCCAGAAGAGATCAAAAGTGGATTTGAGCGGCATGCTGATTTTCAGGTCACCTGTCATGGTTCATGTACCAAAGGCGAAGCGACGCAAGTGGGATTCGAAATCTTTCGACAAAGGAATATCGGTGCATCGATCCAATGACTAAAAAGATTTCAACAAGTCGTGATGTAGTTTTCATGGAACCAAGCGTGAAGGTAATAGATAATATTCCAATTGTGTCTAATGAGGATTTCGTTTCAGTGGGGGCAACTAAAAAAACATCAACAGAGGTTCGAAACAAGTTTTGGACTGAAACAGTTCCATGTGTTGAAATTGAGGCGATCTCTGATGCAGTTTTAAATAAAACGAATAATAGTGTGGCCAATGAAGAATCGTTAGTTGACAACTCTACACATATTGATGCAGTTTCAAGTGAAACAAATGATTGTGTGGACAATGAAGAATCGCTAGGTGACAACTCTACGTACATTGATGCAGTTGACCCATTATATATCCCAGAAGAAGCGACAGTGCCACAACAAGTATTGCGGCGATCGGAGCGTACACCAGCACCGCGGAATTTCGAAAAAGATGACTACGTGATTTATTCAGCGCTCATCAAAGATTTAGACATAGATCCAACTACCATCGAACAAGCAATGTCGCGATAGGATAGCAGTGCTTGGAAAGCTGCCATGCAATATGAACTGCAATCACTCGCTGAAAATAAGACTTGGACATTAGTCGATTTGCCACGAGGACGAAAGGCAATAAAAACAAAGTGTGTGTTCAAAACAAAACGTGATGGCGATGACAACATAATTCGTCACAAGGCAAGACCGGTGGCTAAAGGATGCTCACAACAATATGGCATCGATTATAATGAAACGTATTCACCAGTGGTACGATATATGTACATCTGTTCGTTTTTTAATCGCATTGGCTGTTAAGATGCATATGAAAATCGATCAAATGGACGCCATAACCGCATTCTTGCAGAGAGATTTGCCAGATGAAATTTATATGGAGCAGCCAAACGGATACAGCGAAGGCAGCGCCCACGTATATAAATTGAAGAAATCCATATACGGACTAACGCAAAGCAGTCGTCAGTGGAACATTAAGTTGGAGTCAGAGTTGAAATCATTTGGACTTACGAAATCAAAAATGGATCCATGCGTGTACTACAGTCAAAGCGGTCAATTGATTGTAGCTATATACGTTGATGACATGCTGATTTTTTGGTGTGATATTCGACTTCGGGACAATTTAAAAGAAGCTATGTGTAGAGCGTTCAAAATTAAGGACTTGGGAGTGGCCGCTAGTTGTGTTGGACTTAACATTACGTACGACACCGAAACAAATGGTATATGGTTGGACCAATCGAAGTACATCAAAAATATATTGGCGAGGTTTGGCATGGCTGATTGCAAACCGGTGGCGACTCCGACTGATCCGAATCAAAAGCGGTCAATCCAAATGTGCAACGAAGAGGAAATGGAAAAGGTTCCGTATCAAGAAGCCGTCGGGAGTCTATTATATTTGTTGCAGGGAACTAGGCCAGATATTGCATTCGCTGCAAATGACGTAAGTCGGTTCAACGCGAATTATGAGAAAGCGCACTGAACTGCCGTAAAACGTATCTTCAGATATTTGAAAGTAACGATTGATCTGCGAATACATTTCACTGGTTCCGAGAGTTTGACTGCTTTTTCGGATGCTGACTGGGCATCTGACATAGATGAACGTCGTTCATGCACGGGGTATGTACTCAAATTATGTGGCGGTGCAATTTCGTGGGAGAGCAAGCGGCAACCAACTGTTGCTTTGTCGAGCACTGAGGCAGAATACATGGCCTTATCTGCGGCTGTGAAAGAAGTAATCTGGCTCAAACAGTTTGGGAAACAGTTCAATTCTACCTGGAAGGAGCGACCAATTGTGATTGCGTGCGACAATCAGAGCGCAATTAAATTAGCAGAAGTGGATACTTTTAGATCAAGATCCAAGCATATTGATGTTCGTCATCATCACATTCGTGATAGAATCACCGATCGTACTATTAATGTGCGATACATATCAACAGAAGACATGATTGCTGATAACCTGACGAAAGCTGTGCCAGGCAACAAACACATGCTCTGTACTAAAGGGATGGGCATGAGTGAGTATCAAAAATTAGTACAAAATGAAGCGAAATTTAAAAAAGTATTGTTAATTTTGCTTGATTTGCTTGCTTTAATAATGTATACATTTAACGTAGTATCTCTTTGTAAATTGTTTTGTTCACTGGGAAGTTTAATATTTTGATAAGTGGGGGATATAAATTGGCATCACTCACTGCTATCTGTCTAACTTCATCTCTGTACTTTCGGCCTCTTATTAAATAAACACTCTCTGGTGAACTATTGTAAAATTATTGGCGCAAATTTATAGTCAACCCCACTTTATCAGTTTAACTCCGTACTAGTTATACGCAACTTTAAACTTAAAAGCATACTTTAACTTTTGGTTATTAATAGACACTTTTTAGTATGCTGCTAAATAATTTCTATTTCACAACACATAAAAGTGACAGTTTTGATAAAAAATAACGTAGTAGTCAAGCTCCCTATTAAATATTTAATACGACGTTCGGGTGATTTTAACTTTAATACGAGGCGCTAACGATAAAGTGGGCTTTATGACGACTATAATTATGAAAACGCTTAGTTTCGTGCTAAAATAATTTTAAAGTGTACTTTAATCGACTATAATTTTGCGCCATTATAACTTTATTGATACTTAAATAGAATTACATGATCAATAATGGAAAAAAAATAAAGCGCTAGCTACCAGGGCTTTCGGCTATTTGAAATAAAAAACGATTAAATAAATAGTTCTAACTTAAGATTAAGCAGGATTTTATATACACATCTTATATTACTATCGGAGATGATAGTTAGAAGTTGTTGAAAGTTTTTTCCGGAAATGGTTTTGCAGATTAAGTCAATTTGTTCGCATTGCAGCATGTGTGTTACTGTGAATGTTGGTTTTGGGTCACAGAATTCGCAGAGTGGAGCAGGTTCTTTGGTGATTAGGTGCTTGTGGGTTATGTTGGTGTGTCCCATTCTGAGCCGTACATAGGATTTAATCATCGAAGCTGGTAGGTTTGCGGGGTAAATAGCCTTTACGGCGGTTGGATTGAGCATCGAGTACACGTGATGATATTCAGACCAAGCGTTCTTCGTCTTTATACTTATGGACGTTTTGAGGTATTCCTTTAAGTCTTTTTGGTTATGCTGATAGAATGCAGTAAGGGGCTCTTTGAGTGCCCGTTTTGCTTCTGTGTCTGCGTTTTCGTTACCAATGATGCCTGCGTGTCCCGGTATCCAAGCCAATCTTAAGTTGTTTTTTTTAGCAATAAGTTTGTCGCGGATGTCTGAAACAATATTGGAGCAATTATTTATGTTTTTTATGGCATTTATTGAGGACAGGCTATCGGTGAAGATGATCGTTTTTTTATTTTTTGCAGCTTGCAATGCTTTAAGTATGGCAGCAGCTTCTGCCGTGAATATGGATGAGGTAAAATGGAGTAGGCCCTTACTGATAATAGAACCATTTTCAGTGACCACAGCGAAGGAAGTTCCGTCGGTTGTTTTCGAAGCATCAGAAAACCAAAGCTCCCATCCTAGCTTAAGGTATTTTTCTTTTATTTCTAGAAACATTGTTTTGTAGACTGCGTTATTGGTGGATGCTTTTGGATATTCGGTGAGATTAGAAATAATAGAGTGGTTGGGCAAATTCCATGGAGGAAGATTGATTTTTGTTTTGTTTTCGATTGTGATTGGGATATTTAGGTTTGCTGCTGCCATTAGTGATTTTTGTAGAGCTGATGCGTATTTTGGTGTTTTTTTACGTTTAAGCATTTTCTTGGCGTCAACGTGGATGGGTGTTGTGAGCGGTGAGTTTATTTTTTGAATGATTTACCAGGTAACGAATTCAATTCTATCAGTTAGATGAGGAAGTCTGGCTTCAGTTAAGATATTTTTAATAGGCGTTGTACGAAAAGCTCCCAAACTAATTCTTATTGCTGTATGGTATGGTGTTGAAACGAGCTGCATAGATGATTTAGGGCATTTTCCATAAATTGGTAGACCGTAGTCGATTTTGGACAGGATAATAGATCGGACAACATTGACAATAGTATTAACATTACAATTACTTTTTTTGAGGACAAATACTTTACTAAATTGACCCTGGTAGTAAGGCTCTTTTTTATATGCGTACAATGTTCCTTAAAACTATATTTTATATTAAATATAATCCCTAATATTTTTGAAGAGTTTTCATTTTTAATAGAAACATTGTTAAGACTAACTCCTACAATATGTTTTTGACAATTATATTTTTTGCATAGATGTTAAATTTCACATTTAGATGTCGATATTTTGGAGCCAGATGTGATACCCCATTCTGACAATTTGTTAACTACTTCCGAAAAAATTGTTCCTAGAACGCTTAGGTCTTTACATTTAGAAAATAAAATTAAGTCGTCCGCATAAGGACGTGATTTATTTGTACAAAACTATGAATGATTCTACTTATTTCATTAAAAGCGATTATCTATAAATATTATAAAACTGTAGAGGTTTTTTGTTGGTTACCTAATGGCGTGAAAACGAAATGCTTGAAATGCTTCTTAAGTACCCGGGATGATCACAAGCTATGTATTTTTTTGCTCAGCCTACTGGGTCTTACATAGTAGTCAAAAAAACTGTATATCGGAGAGGAATATTATCATTATACAGCCCTAACTCAATAATGGCTTATCGGATTGAAAATCCAAAAAATAGGTGAAGTTAGTAAATCTGTCGCTGATTCATTTTCAGTGTAATTCTGCTCATTGTCTATGACACACGCAAAATTTGCCCGGAAAAATGAATTCGCAGTGTTTTAAATGTTTAAACGCAATATCCAACTCCGATTCTTCTTTATTGTGTGGTATATCTGGTTTAAGCTTACATTGTGAATGTTCTAATTTTCAAGACTATAGTATTATTATTAATTTAATTAAATCAAACCCGAACATTTTTTTTAAATGTGATAAGTGCATGAACAATTCTATATCTGTTTGCGCGCAAAAAATAAATGATCTCTTTGCCTTTATGCAAGAGAACATGAAATCTCTTATAATTAACGATCCATCTCCTACCTCCGTTAGTGAATGCATACCGCCGAATATTACCACAATTGCAAGCACATTAAATACTAGCCGTGGTGTTCGCGATAGCACTCGCAACCAAAGAAGAGCTAAGGTTGATGAACCCGTCATAGTGCCAATCACTAATAGACGTGCACTCTCTTCTCTGGATCGACTATCTTCAAAGAATAACAAATGTTCTCCTGCAAATTCTCGTCCGAAAGCTGTCAGCGGCATCTCTCCTGTTGCCGATGCTGCTTCTGTTGCTGGTATGAGTGACTTAAGAGGTAAAAAGAAACCCGAAAAAACTCTCCCATCATCAAGCCCTAATCTCTCTATTAATGCGCACTCTGATAAGAGTATGATACTCCCCACGTCCGAGTGTGTTGTAGTTAATCAAGCTGTCGCTTCTGCTGCTGCCCTCATTCCTGAAGATCCGTTGCCTGCTGCTGCTGAAAATTATTCATCTGACGTTAAAATCGATGATGTAAGTTCTGATGTTGACATCTGTGTAATTAAAAATAACAACATGCTAGCACATGATGCTGTTGAAGTTGCGGCTGGTAAAAATGTGAAGACTTGTAATGAAAGATCTGTGGATATCCCATCAGCTGAAAAGTACATCACTGCCAACAGTGGTGCAGGTAATTCCAATCGTACGAGTAACTCAAATAATACGCCAAAGGTGATTATCGGAACTAATTCCTACGGCTGCGATCTCCAAGTTGCCAAAAAATATAAATGGTTCCATATTGGAAGTTTTCGATCCTCTACCTCTCCTGAAGACATAATTGCATTTTTATCAACTAATCTGAAAATACATTCATCTCAGTTTTTGTGACATAAATTAGTCAAACTAGAGGATGGCAATCGTAAACTCAGCTTTCTTAATTTTAAGATTGGCGTTCCGGTAGAATTTGCTAAGGTGGTTTTTACTGACACTTCCAACTATCGACACAGAACAAATCTGTATATCTGTCAAAGTAAACAAGCTTCCTAACTCAAAATTATTTTTTATTGTTAGCTATGTGCCTCCCAGTAGTTGCCTTGATCTTTGTGAAAAACATATTAGTAATATTGAATTTATCAATAAGCTTTGTTCTATATCAGATAATATGTGTGTCTTAGGGGACTTTAATATGTCCGATATAAATTGGAAGTGGTCAGATACTGATAAAATGTTAATTCCTCTCAATATGAAAAAAGAAGTCGATCTTACATTTATTGACTACTCTCTAAATCTTAAGCAAATTAATTATATCATTCATTTGCTGTGATGATTTCAAAGTTAAATTAACAAATGCTCCCTTTTCTCTATTAAATGAATCAATACATCACAAAGAACTCTTTTTTGAAGTAGAGTTTTATACTTATGCTTTTACCGATGTTAATTTAAATAAAAAAACGTATAACTTTTCTAAAGCCAATTTTGTAGATCTTAATAACTTTTTCACTAATACTGACTGGCTCAGTGAACTTATGTTTCTTGATTTGGAAAGCATGTATAAACGCTTCATTAATATACTATTAACAGGTTTTGATAAGTTTGTCCCTCTTACTCGTAGAAGAAAGTCTTCAGATCCTCCCTGGAGTAATAAACAGCTTCTAGACTTAAAAAAACGAAAACGTAAAGCTTACGTAAAATATAAAAAATATAATCTTTCTATTGACTATGCCAACTTTAGTAAATTGCGTAAGGATTTTGTCATTCTTAGTAAATTCCTTTACAGAGCTTACATCATGGATATTGAAAGCAATATCAAAAACAATTGTAAATCTTTTTGGTCTTTTATTAATTCTAAAAGAAAATCTGTTGGGATTCCAAATACCATGGTTTTCAAAGGCGTTGAATCACCGGATTTAAATTGCACTGTCGAATTGTTCGCTAATTTCTTTGAGTCAGTTTACTCTAATTGTGGTTTTAACAGTAGTTCTTTAAACAACTTAATGAGTACGATTGATATCGGATCCATCCAATTAAGGCTTGAGGAAGTAACTTCTGCACTTAAATTACTTAAACCTAATGCTAATCCTGGTCCCGATGGCATACCCGCCATATTGCTTAAACATTGTTGCAACTCGATTTGTACTCCTTTGCTCACAATTCTCAATCAGTCCCTTCTAGAAGGCAAGTTCCTTGATGAATGGAAGCTTTCATACCTGACCCCCATTTTTAAATCAGGCCCAAGGAACAATATAGAGAACTATAGGGGAATATGTAAACTTTTGGCTATACCCAAGCTTTTCGAAAGCGTGGTAAAAGAAAGACTTGATTTTCTAACGAGCGAATTTTTATTCGAGGCTCAGCATGGCTTCGTTTACTGTTACCAATCTACTGTTACCAATCTGACCTACTTTGCATCATATGTCACTAATGCCATTGAGGATAAATACCAGGTTGACGCAGTATACACTGACTTCAGTAAAGCTTTTGATTCTGTGAATCACCAAACTCTTTTGAAAAAGCTGGAGATATTTGGATTTCATTCCCAACTGCTTAGGTGGTTATCTTTTTATTTAACTGGGAGAATACAAATGGTTCAGGTTGGTAACATATGCTCAGAGGCAATCCTGTGTACATCAGGTGTTCCCCAAGATAGCCATCTGGGTCCGTTACTTTTCATAATTTTTATCAACGATATTCTTTCGGTGATAAATCATTGAGAATGTTTGTTGTATGCTGATGATCTAAAGCTGTTTTTAAAAATAACATGTCTCGAAGATTGTCAACGAATTCAATCCGACGTTGATTCTCTTAGACAGAGAATCAACGTCGGATTGAATTCGTTGGTGTTTTTCAAATAGCCTAAAACTTAATATTAAAAAGTGCAATGTAATTTCTTTCTCAAGAAAAGCATCTTGTTTGTCGTTTGCCTACAGTATTGAATCTGAGCTTATAAATCGAGTCACTTGTATTAAAGACTTAGGTATAATACTTGACTCCTCATTTTCTTTTAATAGTCATTTCGACTATTTGGTCCCTAAAGCCAACTCATTAGTCGGTTTCATTAAAAGAAACGGAAAGGATTTTAGGGATCCCTACGTCCTACTATCCCTATATTCATCTCTCGTTAGATCGCTCCTGGAGTATGCAGATGTTATTTGGAGTCCTGCAGTTAAACTTCACTCTGACAGGCTTGAAAGGATTCAAAGACGATTCACAAAATATATATTTCAGCAAATGCGATGGGGTTTTTGTCCCGATTACACAGCTAGATGTCAATTGCTTGGAATAAAATCGCTAGAATCCAGACGTGCTATCCATGGTGTAATGCTGGTGAGGGATTTATTGTGTTACCACATAAAGAGTCCATCGCTTCTTGCGTTGGTACCAATTTATGTACCCGCTAGGTCTCTTAGAGCGTGATTTTACTTATTTCAAAAATCACACAGAACAAATTATGGCTATAATGAACCCTTATCAAGATCTGTTAGGTATTTTAATGAAGTGTCCTTAAATATTGATATGTTATGTTTAACTCGAGAAAAATTTAAATCTGAAATTTTGTACTTATATTTATTCTAATCCTCATATTGTATATATATACTTAAATTGTTGTAAATCTGTTAGCTGTAATATTGCTTGTAGATAAATAAATAAATAAATAAATAAATAAATATAAAACATCCTCCTGCGTTATCCTGAAGCTGAGCAATGTTCAAAACAATTATTCAAAGAATCGCCCACAATTTTCTTTCAGTGGTGACCACTGCCAGCAGTCGGGCAGCAGTGGGTATCGTTGCAATAGTGTGTGTGTGAGTATCTGTGCGCGCTCTAACATGATCATATGCTTTGTACTTCATTATCACCATTTGCGGCTCTCACACTCAACCAATCTTAACAAATGAGGTGTGAGCAGTGAATTGCATTTTCAGTTTATAAATATTGTTGCGAATTTCCTCCTAGGATTCGACCACTGGATTGTAACAAAAAATTAGGACACAATTCTAGCTTTTATTAGAAATTTTAGGATACTTTTATTGTCTTCGTTTAGAAAGTTTTTCGACAACTAAATTTCGAGAACTATTATTTTTCTATTATTATTTCTAAAGTGATCTGATTATTTGAAATCAGATCAACACACAGTGATTTTTACATTTTCGTAACATTACCCACCGCCTAAACTTGTACGTCCCGAACATGTTCCATGCCCTTGCCTTTGTAGGGAGCCAGTCGGTCTAGATGGACTACCTTCATCTTCACTCGCCTGCTTGCGTTCCACTGTATCCGGTAAACCACATCGTTTATTTGCTTCACCACCCTGTACGGTCCTTCCCAGTGTGTCTGCAGCTTTGGTGATAGACCCTTCTTACGCTGTGGATTATGAAGCAACACCAACTGGCCTTCTAGAAAACCACCTGAATTGGCCTTTATGTCATATCTAGCCTTCATCTTGTCACTCTTTAGTTGTATACGCCACCTCATAGTTTGATGTACTTCTTCCAATTTACCTTTTAAGTTAGATGTATAGTTGGAGTATTCCCCCTTCACCGGCAATGCTCCAAACCTCAGATCGGTTGGAAGTCTTATTTCTGATCCAAAGATCGCTTTTGCTGGTGTCGTAGATGTAGTGTCGTGGACGGCAGATCGGTAGGCCATTAGGAAAGTTGGTATGTACTCATCCCAGTCTCGTTGATTCTTATCGACCACCTTCCTAAGATACTCCTCTAGTGTCCGGTTGAATCTTTCTACCATGCCATCCGACTGCGGATGCAGGGGTGTTGTTCGTGTTTTGTTTATGCCCAACGTTTGGCACAATTCCTTGAATATTGTTGACTCAAAATTTCTTCCCTGGTCTGAGTGTAATTCTAGTGGAACTCCAAAACGGGATACCCAATTGCTTACAAACACATCCGCGCAGGTTTTGGCTTCTTGGTTCGGTAAGGCGTAGACTTCCGGCCACTTGCTGAAGTAATCGATTACCACCAGGATGTATTTGTTGCCATGGTCACTGATTGGAAATGGTCCTGCAATATCCATTGCAATTCGTTCGAATGGTGCTCCAACATTGTATTGGCACATTTTGCCACGGCTTCTCAACTTCGGACCCTTCGCTCTTGTACATCCTTCACACGACTGGATCCAATCTGCTACTGACTGCTGACAACCTACCCAGTAAAACCGTTGTTTGACCTTTTGAACTGTCTTCGAGATGCCCAGATGTCCTCCGCTTCGAAGACTTCGCCATTGTGCCCAGTATGCTTTTGCAATTTGGCTCTCACAGGCCATTTCCTTCCACGTTGGTCTGAAATCCCGTTTCTTAGCAGCAATTATTTTTACTAGATCCGGATCGTTTTTCTGTTCTATATGGATCTGTTCCGGCGACCAGTTCTCCTCCGACACGATGCTTATCAAACGTAGATCAACGATGCTCTCTTTGCCTCCCGCCTTTGCACTCTACCTTACAGGGGCGCCGCGATAGTGCATCCGCGTTTCCATGAAGAACTCCTTTGCGGTGTTCGATGATGAAGTCATAACTTTGCAATCTTTCAATCCATCGAGCGAGCTGTCCTTCCGAGTTTTTGAACTGAAGAAGCCACCGTAGCGCTGCGTGATCCGTTCTTAAGTGAAATTTCTGACCATATAAGTATTTGTGGAAGTGTTTTACGCTTTCCAATACGGCGAGAAGCTCTCTTCTTGTAACGCAATAGTTCCTTTCTGGTTTCGACAAAATTTTGCTGTAATAAGCAATCACATTTTCTTGGCTGTCGATGATTTGGCACAGAACGCCGCCTATTCCATAACCGCTTGCATCCGTATCCAATATAAATGTTTTGCCGGGTACTGGATATGCAAGGACCGGCGATGTGCAGAGTGATTCTTTCAATTTTGTAAATGCTTGTTCTTGCGCCTCCTTCCATTCAAATGGTTGATTCTTTCTTGTCAACTCATGCAAACTATAGGCCACGTTTGCGAAACCAGGGTATCATCTATCCTTGGTAGTGGATAGCTGTCCTGCTTCGTCGCGTCATTCAGCTTTCTATAGTCTACACAGAAGCGCGTGCTACCATCCTTCTTTTTGACTAACACCACTGGTGAACTCCATGGACTCGATGATGCTTCGATTATGTTGTTTTGTTGCATGTCTTTCACCAAGTTTCTTACTTCGTCCCTTTTTGCAAGTGGTACCCTTCGTGGTGCTTGACGAATTGGCCTTGCATCTCCGGTGTCGATTTGATGCTTCACTATGGCTGTCCTACCCTCGTTTTTACCGTTGGATGCAAATATAGAGTAATACTTATTTAACAACCATTGTACTTCTCGTGCTTGTGACGTCGTTAGTCCCTTCTTACATTCGTCTAAGAGCGTCGTCATGCTGCTGTCATTGGTTGGCTCTGCAATTTGTATTGGATTGGATTCACAGTTCACTATGGCTGACACTTCTTGACATTGTCCTATGGTTTCTCCCTTCTTGAGTATCTTCAATTGTTTTGCCAAATTCAGTATCCTTACCGGAACCATTTTATTGCTTTTGACCTCCACGAGGGTCTTTCCAACAATCAACCCATTTGTTGCTTTGTTTCTGGACTCTACTAACCACAACGTGTTCATTTCACAATCTCCATTAATATTTGCCCATACCACAGTTTCTGAATTCGGCGGGATTTCTACTTTTTCTTTGACGAAGACTTTCTGGAACCTTGGTGAATTTTCTTTGCCGATATTCAATGGAACCTCCGAATTTCCGTACCTTAGGATCCGCCGTCTCAAATCCAACGTGATACCGTTCGCTACCATGAAATCAATGCCCAGGATTAACTCGTCAACTATTTCCGCCACTATAAACTCATGCTCAACTGTCGTGGTTCCAATCGTTATTTTATCGGTAACTTTGCCCAGTATCGGTGCCTCCTCCCCTGTAGCCGTTTGAAGTCGCACTCCCAACAACGGTTCCATTTTTTCTACCAAGTCACTCCTTAAGATCGAGTGTGATGCTCCCGTATCCAAAGTTACCGTGAATAATTTGTCCCCAATGATGCCACTGACAGTGAGATTATTTGCTTTTCGTCCAAGTTGAGAAATAAAGATTCTGGGACAGTCCATTGTGGGAGCCAGTTCATGTCCGCCAAAACTGACTCCACTTAGTTTTCCGACGAATGGGTGCCACCCTCTTCTCTCCTTGGTTCTGATTGTCTTCCTCTCCAGGCTCTTGAAGGAGATTGGGACCTTAAGTGTTTTCTACGTTCCGGACAGTCGCGTGCTAGGTGTCCCACATTCTCACAATTGAAACACCGGCCCTTAAACTTGACGTTCGGCCTGAGCTCGGAATTTAATGTAACCTCAAGTCGACGAGCTCTTGGATACGACCCGCATGCCAAACCCGCTGCTTCGTGTATTAGGGCGTTTGCAACCGTTTCCTGGAATGTTGGCTTTTGAGTTGACAATGTGGCACGTTTGGTTTCCAGGTCCCAGATGCCATCGACAAACGCATCGGTCTTAGCGACCTCAATTAACTCCATGACTGAGCCTGCATATGCTAAATGTGCTAAACGCTCAACCTCCGCTGCAAATTCTTGAAGCGTCTCACCCTTCATTTGTTTCCGGCTCTTTAGCTCCATCTTGTAAATCTGTTTTCGATGCTCACTTCCATATTTGCGCTGCAAAGAGCTCATTAACGCCTCATAATTACATTGTTCAACTTCTATGAGTGTTTGAAGCACATCTGCAGCACCACCCTTCAGTGCTACCACTAGAGCTGTAGCCTTATCTTCTTTATTTAGGCAAGCCTTCTTTACTGATGTTTCAAATTGAAGTTTGAAGACGTTGAAGGCAGTCGTTCCGTCGTACGTTGGTGGCTTAAATTTATTGAAGTTGTTGCCTTGCACCATCGGTTCTCTTGATTTCCAAGCGCACAGGTCCTTTTCTAGTCTCATGACTTTGCTATCTACATCACCCACGGAAGTTTCCAGTTCACAAATCTATTTGAAATCAGATCAACACACAGTGATTTTTACATTTTCGTAACAATATTATTAATAGATTAAAAAAAAAACCATCAAAAACAAATATTCTACCCAAAGTGAACTTCTGTTGTTTTAAAAGTTAATTTTGGTTCATATATGTATGCACATATGTATTTGCTATGTGGAAGTCATCTGGGATGTTTGGTTTACAGTGCTATTTTGTCGAGACTTTAGGCAAACGTTATCAGTAGTGCCACGAGGCACATCCGAACGCACAACATTTCTCTGATTTGTTATTTAAAATTGGTGGAGGAACGCTTCCGGAAGAAAATGGAAAAGTAAATTTATCACAAGGTTTAAGGTGATACAGCTTTGTGATCGAGCTATTTTGTTGTCTCGGAATGATTAAGCTCCAGCAATTAACAGCGAGATATTTTCACCTGCTGATGGTCTAAGTGCAGATAGTATTTCAATCACCCGGGTTGTGGACCAAGAAGTAACAACCAGATATCTGGTCGAATTTTTAAACTCTCGCTTTCGCTGCCATCACATAAATTTAAACTAAAAGTGGGTGTACCTACTATTCTTCTAAGAAACTTGAGCCCGCCTTAATAATGTAATGGCACCCGACCTAGAGTAACAATTTTGCAATGACATCTGGAAGAGGTGGAAGTGTTGACGGGCTACGGTGCGGTGCGGTTTTTGAGAACTATGAAATCTGCAGTTAGGGGCTGAAAGTTACACATTGAAACGTTTTTGATAAAACGCAGTTAATCAACAAAATTTACTAAACACTTTTGTGGACTTAGACAAATACTTTGATGTTTCTACGCTCCCACTGAAATTGCATATTTGTATGCATAACAAAACCCTTAGAATGCGAAGCAAGACGAGCATGGGTTCAACTAGTAAATAATATGACTGATAATGGTGACCCTTGAGGTATGCCGTTTTTAATGTTGTGTATAGAAGAATAGATGTTGTTAGTTTTTATGCGAAATTTGCGGTTGGTAAGAAAGGCTTTAACGTACCTAAATACTTTTGGTCCGATTTTCCATACCATAAGTTGATTTAAGATGACATGTGGGCCAATTCTGTCGAAAGCTTGTTCGAAATCGATCGTGAGGACCGAAACGTGGTATTTCTCTGAAAGACCCGAAGAGATAAAAGCATCAAGATGCAGAAGTGAATCCATTGTGCTTCGTCCTTTTTTGAAAGCTAGTTGATTTTTATTTATAAGTTTGTTTTTTTCTAGAAACCAGAATAGGCGTTTAGAAATGATATTTTCTAAAATCTTTGAAGTGCAAGTGTAGTTTGAGGCTGTTATCTATTGATACTGTGGTGAGAATTGGAAAGTGGTCGCTACCATACAAGTCATCGGAGACCTTCCAGGCTGATTTTGGGATAAGATGAGGTGACGTGAGAGTAAGATCGACGTGAGAAAATGTGCGGTGGGTGGAAAAATTAGTGGGACGTCCGTCGTTTAGCACTGCGAGTCCAGTATTTGCAATGAAGTTTTCAACTAGCTTACCACGGCTGTTTAAAGTGGGCGATCCCCAAGAGGGACTCCAAGAATTAAAATCGCCGGTTAAGACGATAGGAGTCGAGATATTGCACACAATATTTTCGAGATCACAGGTTTCAAATTTCTGGTCCGGTGGTATGCAAAGTGAAACGATAGTAAATTTAGTTCTCAATTCGATTTCAACTGCGACTGTGGATATGTTAGAATCTATGTTGATGAATCTATGGGGAATTTCTTTGTGAATAAGAAGACATGTACCTTGTTTTGAGGTAGTATTGTAAAAGTCGAACGTGTTTCTTTTAATCTGCTTTAATCCACAGCAATTTCAACAAGAAGTCTATCCGTCTATCTGTCTGTATGTCTGTGTATCTGTCTATCTATCTGTCTATCTATCTGTCTATCATATATTGTGAATATGAGTCATTTTGGTCAATTAATATAGATTTTGTTAATAAATCGACTCGAGCGCCACCTATCGGCTCCGTTGTGGTGTTACCTGGTTCAATACGAATCCAATAAAAAAATCCACATGCAAATCGGATGAAGTTCAGCCGAATTATGCTAGTTCAAACAGACACCAATTAATTTTTATATATATAGAAGAAGATGTTCAAGGCTGTTGTTGGTAGCAACATGAAATGTATTGAAATTCAAATAAAAGCATCGAAAAAAATATATATGCGCAGTTTGCTTTGTTTATGCGCATCAAAAACCTTTAGGATGCGTTTAGAAACTTGCGACTTTAGCCGTGTTTTTTTGAAACGTAGCTAGCCAGTAGTTGCTAGCAAAGTCAAATTTCACACGTAAAACAAATACAACAACCAGCTGGCTACAACTCTTGATTTTATCCGCAGCCAAAAGCAGATGGCTAGGAATGTTGCGATATCTCATGGCAAGGTGGCGCTTAAAGCGATTTGTAGAACATTTGACAGACTGTCGTGCACGAAAATTATATAATTTCAATTAGGTACTAAATGATGTTTCACAGAAATAATCCACTATATTATGATTGCATATCACTTTATGTAAATTATGCATTGAATAAATTACCGAAATTGATTGTTTTCAAAACATATAACAAAAAATCGATCATATCCGGATCATCTTTTTACATGCATTACAAAAACAAAAGAAGATCTTCCTTTTTATCGGATTCTCGTTTCGTGATCTGGTTTTTAGTTCACACTATTCACAGCTAGGTTTCGTTTTGTTTTGTGAGGGTTGGTATACTGTCAAGGGATTTGTCAAACATGGGTACTGCCAGATCAGAAAATAAAATGTAAATAGAATGCAAAATGCTATTTATTAGTTTATAAATTGTTGGGCTGTGCTTTTCAATAGATCAACCTGAATTTTCACATTTTATTATTATTTTTGGTAAAAATATGTATGTCTGAGATGTTCTGTGTGTGAATTAATGTAAGGAAACATTTGTTTATGTGTTTAATATAATAATACATTTTTCACAAAACCATACAAATCCGCACAAAAACCGTACAAATATCAGCAAATTTGACATAATAATGACTTGACAGGCTGTTTTTATTGCGTTCAGTGGGCATCGGTCGCCCTGCCTTATTCTGTGCTGAACAACTCACGAAAAATGCAATGAATTTACGGCAGCTATCAGTTTATTTCCTTATAATTTTTTCACCATAAAATATTCTGCATTCACTGTTTCGCTTTATTTTATTTGGCAATACATTATTTTGTATTTTTAATTTGTTTGGCTTTCATTTTATCACATGTTAAAAATTTTGCGCGAATACAGAATATTTTATGGTGAAATAATTACAAACCTAAATGAAAGTTTGCCAAATAAATAAGAAAATGATACATTTAAATTTTTCGAGGTTAGAACTTCGAAAATTCAAACTTTTTTTTTGGATTTATTTGTTATTTCCTGACTTTAATTCAATTTGTTCTAGAGTGTTCTAGAGGTCATTTGGGGCCAATAAAAAAAATTGTTTAAATCCGAAGGTTGACCTATTGAAAAGCGGCCCAATTGTTGCAATATAATGTTAAAGATTTATATGAAACGAGTAAAGTGCAACAAAATAATAATAGTAACTTCTTAGCCCACTTCTATAAACACATTTTCATGGTTATTATTGTATCTAAGATGTGTTTTTGTGTATCGTAAATAGTCGTGATTTAGTTAATGATGTTTCAATTAAATTGGTAATAAATAGTTATCGTATTTTGCATATTTCGTACATTTTTATTAAAATGTACGATACTTAATTTCAGTAAATACATCAAAAAAATATTTTTTGGAGATTCGCAAATTACAAATGGTAGCTTTTTTTTAGCTTCGCGCCAAACACGAAATTGTCAAATGCAAAAAAAAAAAAAAATATATTCAGAAGTAAACAATGGAAAACGACCAAAAATCTGATAAGAAAATTGCAACATACGAGTATGTACATACATACAAACATACATAACACATTTTTCCAGACCAATTTAAGGGTGGATGAAGGTGAAAAAGCCTCAAAAAAAAGAAAAATGTGTGAGCCTTATCCGCATAAGCTTAGCTATGAGCCTTATCCGCATAAGCTTAGCTAGTGAATACTTTCGCAATCCAAAGCAGTTGTGTACGTGTAATGTGTAAGAGAAGAAATTTGTCTAGTACAATCGATGGAAAATGTGTAATAATATTTAGTAAATATAAATGTAAACTTGACTATATTTTTGTAATACAAATTATGAAAGGAACAGCTATTCAAAATTGCATTAAATATAGAATTTGTTAATAACTCGACTCCAGCGCCACCCATCGGGTCCAGTTTTTGTAGTTTTCTCTGTTGGTACTATACTAACATAAATTGTCAATATGAATCGTTTTGGTCAGTTAATAAAGAAGTTGCTTATAACTTGACTCCAGCGCCACCTAGCGGGTGGTTTTTTCACCTTAGTCCTTCCTTAGGTCCCAGAATATCTCTCTGCCAAATTACATTATAATTGGTTAAGCGGTTTAAGCGTGAAAAGGTTTTGTTAAGAACTTGACTCCAGCGCCCCCAAGCGAGCAGTTTTTCCACCTAAGTTCTTCTTCAGGTCCCAGACTATCCCTTTGCCGAATTGCATTACAATTGGTTAAGCGGTTTAGGCGTGAAAAGTTTTTGTTAATAAGTTGACTCCAGCGCCCCCTAGCGAGCGGTTTTTCCATCTAAGTCTTTCCTTAGGTCCCAGACTATCTCTTTGCCAAATTACATTATAATTGGTTTAGCGGTTTAGGCGTGAAAAGGTTTTGTTAATAACTTGACTCCAGCGCCGCCTAGCGATCGGTTTTTCCACCTAAGTCCTTCCTCAGGTCCCAGACTATCCCTTTGCCAAATTACATTACAATTGGTTCAGCGGTTTAGGCGTGAAAAGGTTTTGTCAATAAGTTGACTCCAGCGCCCCCTAGCGAGCGGTTTTTCCACCTAAATCTTTCCTTAGGTCCCAGACTATCTCTTTGCCAAATTACATTATAATTGGTTCAGCGGCTTAGGCGTGAAAAGGTTTTGTTAATAACTCGACTCCAGCGCCCTCTAGCGAGCGGTATTACCACCTAAGTCCTTCCGTAGGTCCCAGACTATCTCTTTGCCAAATAAAATTACAATTGCTTCAGCGGATTAGGCGTGAAAAGGTTTAACTTGACTCCAGCGCCCCCTAGCGAGCGGTTTTTCCACCTTAGTCTTTCCTTAGGTCCCAGACTATCTATCTGCCAAATTACATTATAATTGGTTCAGCGGTTTAGATGTTAAAAGGTAGACAGACAGACAGACGGACGGATGGACAGACAGACAGACACAGACGGCCAGACAGACAGACAGACGGCCAGACAGACGGACGGACAGACAGACAGACAGACAGACAGACAGACAGACAGACAGACAGACGGATAAACGGACAGACAGACATACAGACAGCTGATGGTTTCTGTATACATATTTCCCCTGTATGGAATCAATTCCACGTTATCGAAATACAGTTACAGTTATACAGTCTATCGTGATGTAATTATCGTCACTCGTTTTCAAAAACAAATACGTCGCTAAAGAAGTATTCACTTCAAAAATCTAATTCTGCTTCTTCGTCCATTGTTTTAATTGATGACAAATGTCAATGTCAAACTACAAAAGCAGTTGTACCAAACTTTAGAAGTTAAAATTCGAGATGATCTGGATCGTTTTATTTTAAGCACTTGATCGGATCAGGATCATGTGAATAATAAAACACGGCTTTTGTATCTACATTCTACAACACATCTGATGCATTTTGGAACTCAGCCGCTGCTTCCATTGGACGTGGCTCCTGGGACCCAACTATGTAATTCGATTCTAAAGGGTGATTTTTTAGCTGGTTTGGTTTTGGCAACACTGGTTTTGACAGCTGACGTGTGTTTAGTACCTTGTGTCACTGTCAAACAGCTTCAGTTTGGTTTGCAATTTAACCATGGATCGTCTTACAAATGAACAACGCTTGCAAATTATTGAATTTTACTATCAAAATTCGTGCTCGGTTCGAAATGTTTTTTTTATCGATTTATCGAAAAATTGTGTTCAGCGATGAGGCTCATTTTTGGTTGAATGGGTACGTAAATAAGCAAAATTGCCGCATTTGGAGTGAAGATCAGCCAGAAGCATTGCAACAGCTACCAATGCATCCCGAAAAAGCCACTGTTTGGTGCGGTTTATGGGCCGGCGGCATTATTGGGCCATATTTCTTCAAAGATGATGCGAATCGCAGCGTTACTGTCAATGGTGAACGCTACCGAGCGATGATAACAAACTTTTTTTTGCCCGAAATGGAAGTTCTTGACTTGCATGATATGTGGTTTCAACAAGACGGTGCCACATGCCACACAGCACGCGAAACAATGGCGCAATTGCGAGGCGAGTTTGGTGAACAGTTAATTTCACGTTTCGGGCCGGTCAATTGGCCGCCTAGATCGTGCGATTTGACACCATTAGATTATTTTTTGTGGGGGTATGTCAAGGCTAATGTCTATAGGGACAAGCCCGCTTCGATTGACGCACTGGAAGCCAACATCCATGCATTCATTCGTGAGATACCGGCCGATATGTGTGAAAGAGTATGCCAAAATTGGACTCAGCGGATGGGCTACCTGAGACGCAGCCGCGGTCAACATTTGCATGAAATTATCTTTAAACATTAAATTGCAAGGTTCAAACTATCGATTCAAATAAATATTTTATTCATTTTTTCGAAATTTTTGTGTTTTTTTTTTAAAAAAAGTTCTCAACCTCTTAAAAAATCACCCTTTACTTTCTTTTCTATTCGAAAGTTGTTTCCGATTCTACTTTCAAACCGAACGTTAGTTATGCCAACTTTTTCCCACAAAATTTCCGAATTTCGAACGAGTCTAGCCTTGTGTTTGAGAGATAAACGAAAACTAAAAATAAGGAAATACCTAATAAAAGGTTTCATATATTAACTTGGTGCGTGTTGCATTTTGGGTTTTAAACGAAAACTAGGAGAGTAGTGGTCAGATTGAGCAAACACGAATTCGGGATAAATCCAATAAATGAATGAAGCTGAGTGAAAAAGTGTTTGTTTAGAATATGTTCATTAAATAATCAGAACATTTGTAATCAAATGATTTAATTTTAATTTAATAAAAAAAATTTACAACTTTCAAAAGATGCCTTTTTGTATTTGCTGTGCGGATTTTCGTCCAGCCTCTGGGGTTCTCAAGTATCCTTTGTTGATGTCTTCTTGTTTGCTCATTTAGATGATTACCTACACACGAAATATATTTTAATAGTTCTATGCAATGTATAATAAAATATGAAAAAACTTGTCACCTACATTTTCGAAAATTTCGCAGTCCGACAGCTTGCTCGCATACACATTTGCACTAGAACGATTATTTGCGAATTCGAACGATTTTGACATTTACTTTAGAATTAGGTAGTACCAAATTTCCGAAAACAAATGAAGTTCGAGATTCGTTCGATTTTTGAATACCAGGGGCCCAACTATGTAACTCGATTCTACTTTCGATTCTATTCGAAAGTTGTTTCCGATTCTACTTTCAAACCGTACTACGTATTATATTAGAATCGAACGTTAGTAATGCCAACTTTTTCCCACAAAAGTTCCGAATTTCAAACGAGTCTCGCCTTGTGTTTGACAGATAAACGAAAACTAAAGTAATTTATTATTAATTGTGATTTGTGAAACAAGGAAATAATAATAGTTTTCATATATTAACATGGTGCGTGTCGAATTTTGGGTTTTAATCGAAGAAAACCAAGATCGCAGTGGTCAAATTGAGCAGACGAAATCGAGATAAATCCAATAATAGAGCTGAGTGAAAAAGTGTTTGTTTAGAATCTGTACATATAATAATAAAAACGTTTGTAATAAAATGACTTAATTTTAGTGTAAAAAAAAATATATTCAACTTTCAACAGATGCCTTTTTGTATTTGCTGTGTGGATTTTCGTCTAGCCTCCGGGGTTCTCAAGTATCCTTTGTATATATTCCACAAGCATCTCAAATTGAGACGTCTGTTTTGCTCATTTAATTGATTAGCCACACACAAAATATATTTTAATAGTTCTATGCAATGTATAATAAAATATAAAAAAAATTGTCACCTACGTTTTTGAAAATTTCACAGTCCAACAGTTTGCTCGCAAACACATTTGCATTAGAACGATTATTTGCGAATTCGAACGATTTTGACATTAACTTTAAAATTAGGTAGTACCAAATTTCCGAAAACAAATATGAAGTTCGAGATTCGTTCGATTTTCAAATACTATGGCTTGCTATAGAATTATAGAGTACGCATTTTGCGAATTCGAACATTTTTATTGTAGAATCGAGTTACATAGTTGGGCCCCAGGGCTTGCTATAGAATTATAGAGTACGCACTTTGCCAATTTGAACATTTTTATTGTAGAATCGAGTTACATAGTTGGGTCCCAGCATAGAATAGGGTGCATGCGGGAAATAAGTAAAAGGTTTTATGGTCAGGTATAAAAAAAATAAAATTGCGTTTTTTTTCGGGATTTCATATTATGATGAATGAAAATGCACAGTTGCGAAATTAAGTAGCCATTAACGTATAGATATTGCCTAGGAAAATGCAAAGCAGATATTTTTTATTGAGTGTATGTTTATGACGGTCGAATAAACAAATGTCGTTTTCTATTGGGCTCTTCAGATTTTGCTCGCAGATTTCAGATCTTTCGTGCTGAATGGAAATGAAACGAGATTAATTTCTTTTTCTGCATTTGCATTCGTGTGTCATTTGACATTTTGTTCATAAAATTAAAACAAAGGAAATAAATAAAAAAAGAAAAATAATAAATATAATTTTAAATACACTTTCTTTTTATTTTCTAAACGTTGTATGGAGTTTCTGATAATATTTGTGTAGATTGATAGCATTTTGATGTGCTGAGTTTCAATTTCATAAAATGCACATTAGCTCTATATTTAGTTTTTATATCTCAACCTTTCCCACAGAAGATATTTTTCAAGTTTTTATGCTTTGTAAATTTTTTTTATAAAAAAAAACCAATCGTTTTACTACTTCTACTGCTAAAATGTTTTGGTGTAAGTTCAAGTAGGCGTGAATCTCGAGTAGGAATTGAGATTCACGAAAATAGATCTCGAGCAAAAAAAAAACGTATTTAGGTATTTATTGAAAAGAAAAAATTGAAGTTTGTTTTTTAAAAGTTTAAATTAAACAATTCGTGATAATTTTTATAAGTGCTTGGCAGTAGGAAAACTAAGATTCAAGTGCAAAATATTTTAGCGTACCGGAAAATTGTGAGATTTAAGCAAAATTACAAAAATTGTAATTACATGGTGTGCATGCATACTAAACCTTAATTGTCCCTTTCCATTTTTTAGATGAGCGGAAGTTGTTCCACTGTTTTACCAAACTACACTTATTACATAAACAAATTTTGAAGGATTGAAGAGTCTCTACGAAAGGCATTTCGAAAAAAACACGCTTTTCAAGTGTTTGAAATATTCGGGAACACCTGATTTGGTCATTTAAAAAAAAAGCTAATACAACAGAAGGTAAAAACGAGTATTGAAACGTACAGCAACAACCGAAGGTTGCTTCACAGGCCCCACAGCCTAAAGCACCGGAGGCTGACTTGATGGCTATCTTGCTCTCTATTCAAGGGCAGATGGGTCAGCTACAACGTCAGGTACAAGTGCAGGCGAAGAGCGTGGACCAGATCTGCGCGCTTCTGCCGGGCCTAGCGCATCTCCAGTTATAATGTGTGCGATGGCGGAGAATACCTTTAGGATCCTCGCGGTGAATGTAAATTCACTGATTAGGATCGAACGAAGAGCCGTACTTTTTAAGTTGTTAGAATACCAAAGACCTGATTTGCTTTTGGTTAGCGAAACTAAGCTAAACCAGGAACATAAGTTACGGAACAATAATTATATCATAATAAGAAGAAACCGACCCAACTCTATACAAGGAGGAGGTATTGCGATCTTTATTAGCAAAAAGCTAAAATATAAGGTAGTGTACAATGGTGAAGTGCGGAGATTCCAGAAGCTAGAAGCGTGTATCGTGTGCATGTGCATCCCTCTCCACAGTGGAAAGAGGATGTACATGATCTCAGCTTATGCACCTGAAGCTACACAACCAACTTTGTTTATTTCAGAGCTCGAGACACTTTTCCGATGCCTTGGGCTGGAGTCGGAGGAGAATTATTTCCTTTTGGCCGGGGATCTAAACGCCAAACATAGAGATTGGGGAAATAACATTCCTAACTCTAGAGGGAACCAACTTTTTAATTGGTGGGGTCGGCACAGTGTCGAGTATAGACTCGATTTGAAAGCAACAGATAGTCGGTCGTTTCCTCGAAGCGGATCTCCTGCTGTTCGACGTACGGTTACAACTGACTAACACGAACGGACAAACTATAAACTGCCTTTGCACATTTGTGAATGACAGTGACCATTGCGGACTCAGTGCCGAAATTACAATTCCCAACGAGATTGCGGAACTTGAAGCATTTGTTCATGCGCATCCCTATAATTATAGTAGGGTGCGTTGGACACGCTTCTCTAGAGTTTTGACAAGAGCAATCTCCTCAAACGCTCTACCCACCGTCCAATAGGAATCTGTCGAATGAGGAGATTGACGGATACCTCAAACAAATGGACGAGACAATAAAACAAACGATGGACAGGACAGGACAGGACAAACTGGCAATGTAGGGATATACCGCAACGCCACAATAAACGCACTACACCAACAGAAAAGTAGACTGCTGTCGAGATTAAAAACCTTGTACAGACGGTTTACTGACAGACAAAACTCAGAGATTAGGACACTGAAGGCGTTGATTAAAAACCTCAAACAGTTAATAAAAGAAAACTACCGATTAGCGGTAAATCTGCTCTGGAACAAAAAAATTGGGGCTGTAAAAGCCAACAACCCCAGTATGTTCCCGCAAATAAACAAAATATTTCGGAGGACAAATCTCAACGACCTTCCATGTCTCAAAATTCCTCGAAATGCGGACAACGAACGAATAATTGTGACAGCAGGTATAGATCCAGCAACCGCAGTCGATGACGACAATTTCTTTTTGATCGAAGATCCGCAGGAGAAGGTTGAGGCTATAGGAGCGACTTTTCAGGAAGTGTATAAGGTGAAGAGTAGTATTTGCCCGAACCATGACCTGGAATATCGAGTCCTTGTGCACAACTTCTACCTTCGAAATGAACTACAGCAATGGCGATCAGAGAACATCGGTTTCAACGAGTTCAGTGAAGACAATAGGGCAAATAATGCCATCGCCAACGAAGGGATTCATCCCCCGTTCTTATCGAAGGTAGAGCTCCAAGCGATCTTCGAATCATTGAGAAAGAAGAAGTCAGTGGGAATCGATGGAATATCTAACATTGTGCTTAGACATCTCCCTCTAGAAGCGGTAGACATTTACTGCATTTTGCTTAATAATGTGCTGAATAATGAACATTATTCAGCGCATTGGAAAACAGCAGTAGTGCATCCTATCCCTAAAAGGGGTAAGGAAAATTCCAATACGGCATATCTCCGGTCAATAAGTCTCCTTTCGAACATCAGCAAGGTATTCGAAAAAGTGATCAATAGAGCCCTGTGTAAGTGGGTTGACGACAAACATATAATTCCAGATAACCAATTCGGTTTTAAGGCGGGGCATGATACCATACATGCCGCGTCTAAACTCGTATCAGATATTCAATGGAACAAAAGCAAGAAACAATGCACGGGTGCCTACCTGGTTGACTTGGAGAAAGCCTTCGACACCGTTTGGCTAGAGGGACTTTTTTACAAGTTGAGCAGGTTGAGCATAAGTAAACCACTGCTGTACATACTTTATAATATGCTCACCAGTAGGCGGTTCATTGTGAAAAGTGGCAATGTGACCTCTGATGGTATGTTTGAAATTAAAAATGATCTACAACAAGGTGCGGTTAATTCGTCGATCCTCTTCAATATTTACACAAGTGATCTCGTAGGGTCTCTTCACCATGCTATTGCGTACGCAGATGACTTGGTCGCGTACAGATCAGGACTAAAGATCGAGGTCATTGCAATTCTCTTGCAACGTGACTTCGATAAGATTCAGCGATATTGTGACGACTGGAAGTTGAAGATCAACCTCCAGAAGTCAGAAACCATCTTGTTTCGGACGCCGTTGTCTGCGGCCTCATGGGACACCAGAAAGAATTGGCGAAAGTTCGCAATTGTTGCACGACACGGGCGGCCACTTGCATGTCGAAATGTAGTCAGATACCTCGGGCTCTGGCTAGACCAGTATCTGTATTTTAACAAACATATAGATGCTGCTCTGACCAGAGCCAGAGGCGCTTTTGCCCTTACAAAGAGACTGTTTTAGAGCAGCCAACTCGATGCGAGGGTAAAGGTTATCTGCTACACGGTCCTTATACGGCCAATGATAGCATATGGTTGTCCCGTGTAGTTCAACGTCGGACCAAGTTCAATGGAAAGGATTCGGGTGTTTGAGAGGGCTTGTATTCGGGCTTGCCTTCGTTTATACAAAACACCAGAGTCCGAGTACAAAAAATTCTATGCCAATGAGGTCCAATACAACAGGGCAAACGTAATAAGAGTGGACAATTTCCTAATCAAGATGACTCGGAGGCGCATTGCAAGAGCAATGAGTTCGATGAATAGCCTGATCTTCGGGGCTTACTACCCCAATTTCACGTACCATAACAGAGTGTACCTTAACAGCTTCGTTCCACCAGAAGCGTTCCTCTATTTTGACCAACAGGGTCTGATCCAGGATAGATTAGCGGTGCCGCTAATCTTCCATGTTGCTCGCACGACTGTGGATAGGTGGCTCAACTACGACAGAAACGTCGCACAGAGCCAAACGGAGCGCCTCCGGTTTAGTAGGTCGGTTTCGGGGCGCGATGGGTACGACGTTGAGCAGCAGCATCAGAAATTCTGGTGGCTGTTAGAAGCAGATGGATCCTTTGTCGATTCCGTTCGATGCGGGGTAGACACCCTAAGGCATAGTTGGCCGCATGTATATTTTTATATGTATATGTATATATTAATTAGGTCAAGGTATATAGATTACATGGTATGCTATTCCGCGATTAATTTTTCGTTTGTTCTGCGCATGTACGTCACTTGACGACAACTATTTTGACGTTTCTGTGAAAATGTATACAAATACGTGTAGTTTTCGGTGCGCGCTTCTAATTTTTAATAATAAATTGGTTTTATGTGCTATGTTAGAGTGCAATAGCATTAATAAATAATAGCTCATAGATCTAATACGCAGCGGCAGAAACAAAGGAAATAAATAAATTCTGTCGTTTCCGCAATGCAAAATTGATTGAAGAAATATGGTGACCGTCAAAAATGCGACCAAAAACATAACTTTCCCCACTGTTCTGCATTTCGAGTGAAAGTGGATTGAAACCGAAATTGAAATTCACTCGGAATGGAATTCAGTGTTCTGCATTCCGAGTGATTTCGAATTTTTGGAATCCACTTCGAATTCATTTGTTTGAAATGTCAAACACAACTGTCAAATCATTTCAAAATCATTGGAGATTTTCAGTTCTTGGTTTTTGTTTTGTGCAAGTGAATTAAACATTTAAGAAAAAGTATATTTTATTAAAAAAAATGGAAAACAACATTTTTAAATGATTGGTGAAAACCGCGAAGAAAACCGAATGGAGAGAGTTCGCAAGAAGATTTTCCGAGATAAATCTAACATTCTGGATCTTCCCGAAGTTAGACAACTGAAGAAAAATAATTTATTTAATGATTTTTGCATTTTTAAAAACAGTTTTAGGGTGAGAAGTGGAGTCAGAGAAATCTTGATCTTGGCAAATCTTGATTTTCTTTCATGTAATTCGAAACAATACTCTCTTGCCTCTAATTTTTGTGCTGTACTATATTAAACAAAGGAATTATTTTAATACACTAATGGAAAGTCTTATTATTCTACTTATATTTTTCAAAATGATTCTGATCAACAAATTAATTAATTAATTCACTTTACAACGGCATGTGAATTCAATTCACGTCAAGAATCTCAAGTGAATTCAATTCACTTAAATCACAGGGTTTTCGGAATGCAGAACACGAATTTACAGCTGTCATCTTGAGTGAAATGCAGAACCCCAAAATATTCACTTTCGAAAATACAATCCACAATTCATAGTTTCGTTCGGAATACAGGACACCCAATTCAACTTTTGGTGGTTTAATTTACTAAAAGTGGAATGCAGAACAGGGGGGTTTATTGTGGAAAGATTTTATGTAATTGCGTAGTCATTTGCAGAAGATGCTAAACAATTTGCTAGAACCAGTTTTAACATAATACAAGGCCTAAATAATGAAAAGTTTTTGTTTCAATTTATTGTTTTGTCTATTTTGCGTTTGTTCGAATTAACATTTTCATGCATTTCCGAGTTTAAAATTTTAATTTTAACCCTTTGTTGACCGACGGTACTTACAAGTACCAACATGTCTTCAAATGAAATCTCTATATTATAGGAAAAAATTTAGACACTGAGCCCAAACGAGACTTTCTCAATGAAATTTATTCGTTATGTACACATGTTTACCTTAGTTTAGCCACAGATATAACAGTTTTTCTGACAGCATATTAGACTTTGAAGAAAGTAATTTACGCCAATTTCAGTATTAATAATTTAAGGTGGTATTTTACACAGCTTCGATTTTCATTTTATTAATGGCTTATATATTCGAAAGCCAAAAAATATCATCTTTAAATAAAATAAACTTAAAATACAAATTTTCTTTTTATAACTTAAGTTATAGCCTGACGGTACTTTGGAGTACGACCTTCAAAGTTTGTCCCTAGGAGTTGAAATGAGATTGCCATTTTAAATTTTTAATTTTTTTTTTAAATGGGTTCTGACCCGATAGTTGCGAAGGGTACCACAAAGTAGATTCAGAGGACCAGAGGCTCAATTCTTTCGGTGAAGTTGAGGATCTCACTGGTGGAGATTTTACGAAATTCCATGGGAGTTAGGATTTCTCTGTGGAAGTGTTGTCTCCTGAGGGCACAGAGTGCCATGCAGTCACATAAAATATGTTTCGCAGTTTAGTCATCTTCCATAGTGGCTGGCTACACGATCATTTCCATACCGATTCTTTTCAGTGAGACAGCTAGATTTTATTGTGAGTTAAAACGAGAAGGGTTGATTTCAGGAAAAAACCCTTCTCGTTTTCACTCACATAAAATGTACCTGTCTCACTGAAAAGAATCGGTATGGAAATGATCGTGTAGCCAGCCACTTACAAAGACGACATTCAGTTTCCTGAATAAGACCTATTTTGTTTCGGTGATATCGAAGATGGCAATGTCCTGATAGAAATCCCACTAATCTTCTGATATCATTTCTACTGAGAAGTAGGTTGTTTCTGGTCTTTTCGCCTGACGAAATCCCTAGGTATTTTCCTAATAAGAGATATGTACACAATCATTTTGCTTTCCCAACTTTCAATTTTTTAAGTTTATAGCTGAATTTGGAATGTTATAAAACGGCTCAGGGCTGATAAAGAACTCAAACGAACCTTTTCTAGCCTGTCCGAGAACCCAATAAAGTTTGATTTTGTTTCTATGGGAGAGGTCTTGGAGAGTATTGAAGCAGTTCAGGACTTGGATTTGGATTTGGAGTCACTCAGGGTCGAGTATAGTGCTTTTATAACTGCTTGAATATCCGTGAGTATATGGATTACGTTGGCGCACACTTGAATGGCATGAATTTCAGCTTGAAATACACTGGGATTTTGTCCCATTGGTATTGATTGAAGAGAGGTACCAAGGCCGATGGGATCGGCATATTATGGTTGACTACTGCTGGGGGATGCAACGTGATTGTTAGTTTAATCAGTATAAGGTTCTAAGTTAAAAATAAATTACAGCTTCTTGGCACCAAAACCAGTGCTGACCAGTGTATTGATACTGTTGCCAAAACCAAACACTGCACATTAAACTATTTCATCATCAAAATAAGGAAGTAAGAAGCGGAAACAATACACTTTTAGAACAATTTTCACTGAAATGCGTTGTCGTCATGTGACGTCACAAGGCAAGAGAGAGATGCAAACAGACATGCGCAATAGCATACCTTGTATTTCTATATACGTTGGGTTTAGGTAGTATAGGTATTGTTAAGTTTTATAAAAAAAAAAAATATTAAAAAAAAAAAAATAAAATAAAAAACAGCACAGCACTTTGCACAAAAAAAAAATATAAAACCTTATAAAAAACAAAAAAAATCTTAAAATGACACAGCACAAAAAACAAAAAAAAAATACGTATTTTTATTATTATTATTATAACTTTATTGATACATAAATAAAATTACATTGTCAATAATCAAAAGTAAAGCGCTAGCTACCAGGGCCTTCGGCTAAAATTACGTAGCTAGAGTAGGATAGGTTAAGTAGTCATAAGTTTTATTATTTAAGGTAATTTTAAGCAAAAATAAAGTCATTTCACTAAGTTTTTTTAACAAAAACATTTTTCTTAGTAAGTATTAAAATTGTAATTATAATTAAATTTTAAAAGTATAAGTAAGGTTACGTCGAAAGACATAGTATAAGTATTAAGTTTAGCTTAGAGTGCCCGTGCGGGGCCAGTAAGTTAGAGTAAGATAGTTAAGTTAGTTAAGCTAGTTTTAAGAAGTTTTGTCTAGCATGTAAGTAATACTTGAATTCCGTAATAAAAATGCATTAAAAATGAAAAAAATGAAACGAGTCGAAATCGAAACGCGTAAATGTATACCAATATTTTTTAACAATAATGTATTACAAATTCATTTTTTCGGATTTTAAAAAGAACACCCTGTTTCAAATTCTGAAATAATTTTGCTTCTCTTCTATCTCGCTTTCACGACAACCCTTCTTATTACCGTCTATTTCTCCGTGTCGGTGTGACTGAAAATGGAACTGATATGGCTGTGTGCCAATTGCGTTAAAATATTATCCTCTGGCTAATTTTTGACGCTAGTGAGGTGAATATAGACTTCAAAAAATTAGCCAGCTCTGGAGCTGCATAAAAAATTATCCTGTGGCTAATGTTTGACATTTGTATATACCCATGATGGAATGAGAGAGACGACGAGAGCTTTGTGTTTGTTTCGGTTTTCCAAGTCGATTGTCGGTGGACAAATGTAGTGCGTTAGTGTTCACATACGATGGGAAAACTATCTATTGTGAAAATTATGTAAAACCCAGTTCAACATATATTTTTTATAAAAAAAGTAATTCATATGAGCAATATCGTGTAAAAACAAGTAAAATTGATAGTTTAAATAATGTTGATTGCTGAAATTTTTATCTTTATATTTTCCATTTACAAATGACGAATTTTGTTGGTCAATCATGTACACAAATTAGATATAATTTACAAACAAAAGCATTAACACGGAAAATAATTATTAGTTATGGTTTTTATTTTATTTTTTTATTTCAAACAGGAAAAACAGTTTGGTAATTTTAGTTATAATTAAATCTGATGTTAATAAAATGAAAGGGAACATTTTCAATTCTAGTAGGAAATTAATGAAAAATAGGACTAAAAGAAATCCCATTTAATCCAATCGACACAGCAAAAAGCTAAAATTTTATCCACCTCTGGTAGAAAAGTCAAATATTAGCCAGTGGATAAAAATTTAACGAAATTGGCACACGGCCTAAGAAACACGTGAAGAGTGTTCCTACTCATTATTAGATATACAGTAGATTCCGCTTATTTGGGACACTAGACCGATTTTGTCCCAATTAAGCAGCTGTCCCAATAATGTGATGTGACAATCAAGTAAAAAACCAATCTGTTCTGTTCTGTTCTTGACCATTTGTCCCAGTTAAGTGGCTGTCCCGATTATCCACCGTCCCAATAAAGCGGACTCTCATTCCCCTCTCCCTAGTTTTTTTTTTTATTCTCAACGATCACCTTCATTACATAAATGGCGCCCAACGTGGGGCCCGAAAGATTTCTTTCTGTGCCTTCCCAATTGCATCGAGAACCACTTATCCGATTAACGTGTTTTTTTTTTCATTCATAGATACATATGTTCGCTGGCCAGGTTATAGCATATACATAATCACAATATTACTTTTAGGAGTTAAGATAATAGTCAAAAAACTGCATATCCGTGAGGAAAATTATGATTATACAGCCCTAACTCAATAATAGCGTATCGGATTGAAAAACCAAAAAATAGGTCAATTAATTTTGTCACCGATTCATTTGAGGTATAAAACATTCTCCTGCGTTGTCCTAAAGCTGAGCAATGTTTAAAACAATTATTTAAATCATTGCCCACAATAGTATATGTGTGAGTATAAGGTGCGCGCTCTACGTTGAACGCGAACCTGTTGGGTTGGGACCTTAGGAGAGGGCAGAGGGGTGTTTGTTATTATTGTGCTCTTCGCTTTTTCTTTCTTCGCACTCTTTTTGTTTTCGCATACAAAACGAATACTCGAGCAGTATGTGTGTGTGATGTGATACTGATAATATCATGCCTTTTTTTCTTTTCGCTTTAATTTCTTTGTAAGTAATGCAAGTTACCCTCTCCGTCCCAAATTAATAAATGTATGTATAAAAAAAATATAAAATTCGATATTAAATACAAGATTCAACTAAAAAGCATAGTAGGCGACGAAGATGCAAAAGAATGTGCCTACTAAAATGTTTTTGAATTTTGATTAGATTTTTTCGTGACAGCCAAAATGGCTACCATGGGCTGGAAAGGGTTAAAGGAAGGGCCGGACCTTTACATAGGAGCGAGTGGCGCAGCTGCGCCAAGCGCTAGAAAGCAAGAGGCGTAAAAACTAAAAAAAAATACTATCCAAAAAACAGATCTACTCGTTTGCTAATACATATGTATTTATATTCTTCATAAACAAATATTTCTCACCGTACTTCTCAAATAACTAACAATACACACATTTCAATCACTGTACTTTAAAAATACACACACATTAAAATCACCAAATTTCCATATAAATATGCACATAATGTTTTTTTTTTCTATCCCTTCTCCCTTCCCGTTCCCACAACATTTTATTCTCTTTCTCTCCATAGCTGCTAATTGGTATGACAGAACAGACCAGTTAGCAGAATTTTTATCTGTACCCAACTACAACCAGAGACAAACATTTGTCTCTGCTGCAACCATAGTAGACTCTGTTGTTTCATATTAAATATCCAGTCGACCCTTTCAGCCCATTGCGAAAATCGAAATTTTCACTGCCAACATGCTGTGGAGCAGTCTTATCATACCGCTCCATTTGCGCCTACCAAAATCCATACAAATCAACAAACATGTCGGAAGTTGTGGAGCAGGATTCAAATTTTGCGCCAAGGCAATGCGCCTACCTAAAACGATGCGAACTTCAAATTTGGTTTCACAACCTTGTTCGATATATCAAAACGTTCGATTTGACTGAAGAGAAAGAGAGTCAAACTCTGGTCATACAGATACACATACGTAGTAAAATTTATTGTTACATTATTTATGTACAGATCGCGACAGAAAGATAGCACATTTGCTTTTTTTTGGATCCCTTTTGAATTGTCGTGTTTTCAACCAATAAAAAACCATTTCCTTCTTATATGTTGTGCATTTAATATTTAATTGATAACAAAACAAGACTAGATAAAAAAATTCAACCTGAGGATACGAAAACAAAAGATATTATTGAATTCAGAACATTAGCACTTCAAGGGGTAGATAGCACATTTTTAAAAATATTGAAAATTAGTAAGTAATTATATTCAATTTTCTCTGCGTTTATTAATGCGTTGATTCTCCTTGGCTTCGATTATAGTAGATTGTACGCCTGATATACATAAGTAGAAAGGAGCAATTAACTTTAGTAGTTAGAATAGTGAACCAAAATACGAAAAAGTTTAAAATTAGAGAATATTTTTTGCGATTGTTAGTTGCGAAAAAAACTGGCTTAACTTACCTAGTTTTGAATGAACTTGCTGATTTGGATATTCTATTAGTGAATTGTAGAGGACAAGAGTATGAAAATGGTACTAATATGAGAGGGAAACATTGTGGTATGCAATCGAGAATTAAGGTTTTGGAACCTAGAGCTTTGATGATGATGATGTTCAGTGCTCTTCTGATGCAGTTGCATTCTTCGATACAGTTGAGAGTATCTATGTTTTCTATTCAAGTTCTGTAGGGAGATGGTCGGTTTTAAAAAAAACATCTTAGTAGTTTGACTCTTAAGCAGAATAGATGCAATAAAACCACTAAAACTATACTTGGGAGATGTTTATAAGGCTCTTGTTGAAATTTCAGAAAATGATGACCAAAAAGTCCAAAATATGCCTCAATCTCTTGGTAGCTTAGCGAATTTAAATTTATTTGTTGTGTTGTTCATTGGTACACAATATTAGACACAAAGCAGTGTTTGCCTTAAGCTTGCAGTTGAAATTTTGTGCTCAATGAAAAATTTTTTAGTCGAACTAAGAGTTTCTCGCTTTTATGTGTACCTAGATGAAATATGCGTTGGCCAAACTATTTTAAGAATTAAGTCTAAAGCTGTGGGTGCGGATAATGTTCACCCGGATTTTGTAAAAATTCTCCTTCCTGTTATACTTCATCAAATTACACATATTTTTAATACGGCTATAACAACCTCTACCTTTCCAGAAAGCTGGAAAATTGCCAAAGTTTTACCTCTGCCAAAACCATCAACGAGTAAAATAGAATATCGTCCAATCGCAATCCTCTCGTTCCTGAGCAAAGTTTTCGAAACGATTGTTAGTAGCCAAATTAAGGAATTTTTCAGGAATAAAAACCTAATCACTCAATTTCAGTCAGGTTTTCGCGAAAAGCACAACTGCACTACAGCACTCTTAAAGGTCTGTGAGGATATACGCGAAGGATTGGATAGTGATATGCTGGGTTTAATGGTATTTTTAGATTTCTCCAAGGCATTTGATTGCGTCAATCATAGCATCTTAATTCGCAAACTTGAAAACCAATTCTCATTTGAAAGCTCCCTATGTCGACTTATGTCCTCATATCTCGCTAATCGGTCACAGTACGTGTCTCATAAAGGTCTACGCTCATCAACCTTACATGTGCCTTCAGGAGTTCCGCAAGGCTCTGTGTTGGGCCCACTTCTATTCACATGTTTTATAAACGATATTACAGAACGTCTCACCACCTGTGAGTATCACATTTTCGCCGATGATGTACAAATATATACATTATTTCCGAAACTGCATAAGAACTCGGCCATAAACAAAATGGAGAGGGAACTGAACCAAGTTTTCCTTTGGTCCGTAGAAAATAAGCTCAATCTGAATCCGACAAAAACAAAAGCTATGATCGTTAACAGAAGTAGAAACAAAGAAGTCTTTCCATCACTTCATCTCAACAATTCTCCAATAGAATATGTAGAGAACATAAAGAATTTGGGAGTTTATCTTAGTAGCGATTTTAATTGGGATATCCATATAAATAGGGTTACTTCAAACATCTATGGTGCCCTCCGTGGCCTTAGTCCAACGGCCAAATACCTCCCGGTTAATGTTAAGCTTAAGCTTGTGAAAGCCTTTATTTTACCACTGATAATCTACGGTTGCGAACTATTTTCAAACATGGATCATGAATCCAAAAGAAAACTTGAAGTAGCCTATAACAGTTGCGCAAGGTTTATCTTCGGCATTGGAAGGCATGAACATATCTCTGACCACACTAAATTAATAACCGGCTGCTCCTTAACTGCGCTTTTAAAATATCGTACTATATTATTTTTACATAAAATTATTTTAACTAAAGAACCAGCGTATCTATATATTAAAATTAAATTCGGAAGAACACTACAATTAATACCTCCCAGACGTAAATATCTGGTCACCACTCGTCATTTCTTTGTTTACGCCATTCAACTTTGGAACATTCTACCCCTCAATATTAAAAATGTGAACAGCGCCCATTCGTTCAAAAAAGAATTATTTCAATACTTCGCCGACAATCTTTAATGGAATGATCTTTATTCTGTCCGCTTAACTTATCTTCGCTTCTTTAGCTATCTCAGTCATAAACTTTTCTGTAA
This sequence comes from Brachyopa scutellaris, assembly GCA_949775065.1. Taxonomy (NCBI): domain Eukaryota; kingdom Metazoa; phylum Arthropoda; class Insecta; order Diptera; family Syrphidae; genus Brachyopa; species Brachyopa scutellaris. The sequence goes on from OX459112.1 coordinate 110,654,601, forward strand.
CTTTCATCATATTCTTCTCTCTCTTAATATTATTTTATTATTTTCATTATATTTTATACATTATATTTAATATTAATATTGAAACTAAGCTTGTGCACATTTAAAAGATTTATCTTACCTGTACAATGAATTATATAAATAAATACAGTAAGAACTAATGTCATTTTTTTTTTTTTATATTTAGATAAGTCTCGCCTTATAGCAAATGAAATTAAAGTTCCTTGCACTTTTCCAACAATTTCAACTTAACGGTCCCGAAAAAAAGTAGTTCAGTTTTCCTATGAAGATAGGGATGAGGTAATTTTAGACCCTCAAGAAAAATTTAGGGTTGAATTTTATGTTAAAGTCAACGCGTCAATTACTCTTCAGGTGATGTAGAAAAGACCAAAAATTTTTTAAGTTGCTTTTGGGGCGCTTATTTTTTTTCCTGGGCCAGGCGCCAAAACTGTTAAAGCCGGCCCTGGTTAAAGGGGCATATGGATGGGGAAAAGCCACTATGGCTGTGTGGTTTTCATAATGCTGCAAGTGTTAACATTTTCTTGAAAGGAAATTATAGCCGTGTGTTTTTTAAAGTGAGTACATACTCACTTTTGGAATCATAAAAAAACGGGTATACTCACTTCTATACTCACTTTTTGTACAGCTGTTTTGTGATTTTCAAATTGTCACATTTCTATAAATTCTTGACATGCATGTCAAATTAAATTGTTTATCTATGTTTTCCAACGTTTTGATGGTCAATAGTTTGAAAATATAGATGCACATGTATTTAATTTATATATTAATATCAAATATTCAAATATTTAATATGAGTTTCAAGTATTTACATTTTTGACTTTTGTTTCATAAAACCAATAAAAAATTATTAAATTTTTTGCTTGATATCTAAGGAGGCTACGTTCATAAGCACACACCTTTTTTGTTTTTTGTTTTATAATTCACTGGCAACAAATTGGTTAAGGGATTTATGATTAAAAATGGTACTACGGTGAACTATTCTATTTATTGGTCCATGTTATAAAAAAACACATGAGTGTGGGTCTATATTCAACACTCACGGAGCTATGTACATGGGGATTAAAAAAGTTCATTCAGAGAAGCAGGTAGGTACCAATAATAATTATTCAATTTTAAATTCTGGTGTATTAAGCCCAGAGCAACCAAAGAGGGTCCGTGCGATAGATAGTTGATCAATGTTTATCACAGCTTCCCATGGCTGTTACAATTCCAGCTTTCATTTTCGAGTTATTGGTCTTCAAACACAATTTTTTTTACATTTTTTTTTTTAATCAATTTGAGTGAAAATCGCATTTATCTCGGGAAAGTGTGTTAATAACTTTTTTTTTTCTTCATATTTATAAAATAAATGTATTTTAACCAATCAGAAAAAAGCACTGCATTTATCAACTTCATTTAAAAAAAAGGAAAACTTATGGACACATCCAATTACAAATTCCAAAAACAAATTTTCCTCCAACCTTTAACCGATTTCAGCGCCATTGGTATTCAGAGTCTGAAACTGCTGTACCAAGTAAAGCGTTTACTTGGAGAATTTTACCTAGTGTTATAGCAAGCGAATTTGTTTTTGTAGTGCGGGTAAATTGAAAAGTGAGTATGTACTCACTTATTAAAAAACACGGCTTATGTTACCGCGTATTCGTATGTGCATACATATGTACATATTATGTACATATATGTATTTTGTATGTTTATGCGAAGTCCTAACGGAAGGGCGGGAAAAGAACATAGATAATTTCGTTGGTTTTTGTGATGACAATAAAATAATTTCTTTGAAAACGATAACTTCATTTACAGGGAAGATTGCTGCCTTTTTTTTATTCTTGGCATGCGCGCAGTGAAAAGTTAAGTTATTATACCGGCAGGAAACCGGTTTTGTGGGCGAGGGGACTGAGGTCTGCAATAAGAAACGGCAGAAAATCTTCTACCGAATTTGAGCGATTGTAGGGGGTAGAAAACTAATACATACACAACTTTCAAAATATTAGGTCCGCAAAAATAATACCTACTACATTGCAAAAGACATGTGGTACAACCAAATAATAGTAGACAAATTATGCCACTTTGAACATTTGGTGTGATTCAACAAGGTTTGTCGGATTTGGCGGTTCTTATTTCCACCCAGAACCACATTACTAGAGCAGCGTTTTGTTTAATAAGTACCTAACGCGACTGTTATTGGGCGCGGGCGAAACCGGGCGGGACAGCTAGTAAGTATATATTTTTTCTCCCTTCTGGATTCAATTAAGCGGTTTAGTAACCACCTTTTTCTCTTCCTGGAATATATTTTTAATTAAATTGCTTTCATTGTTTAAACTTATTATGGCAGTGCGGCACAGTGCCGACAATCTAAACCAACTCGGGCCTGAGCCCAGTAATCCCACTTGTGCTATTTGCCAAGAGATGTTCGCTCATGGAGCTGAAACGGAGACCACCGATTGTCTGCACATCATTCATCACTACTTTTATAAAATGAAGTCTAAAAAAAAGTATGTATGTATGTGCCGCAAAAACAAAAAAACTACTGATTGGATCTGAATGCGGTTTTTTGCAATCGATTCTGGTTGGATTAAATCTATAAAATGGATAAAAAAAATTCAATATATTTCAATAAAAAACTTCTAAATGACAAAAAGAAAAGTTTATATTTTACCTTTCGGCATTTATCTCGCTCAATCTTAGTTCTTAAACAACGTATTAAAATAAAATTTACATATTTGTTTAGACTATTTCACAACAGAGATTTTGATATACATATATATATCTTCTTTGTACATTTTCTGTCAGAAATGTAATAACATAAAGAAATATTGTTTTTATGCTTTCACGACAAAATTCAGTGGAGACCATTGCCACCGACAGTTCAACAGCGGCAGTGGGTATGTGTGTATGCGATACATGCGTGTAGTATAAGTCATTGGGATAGTTTCGGAAAAACGGAAAAGTTGGATTGGAAGAAATTACCACCTGCGTCACTTTTTTCTTTAATAGTCTATGGAAAATCCTTTATCCAAGCAATTCATTCAGTCATTAAGTGCTAAGCAAATTGTGAAGCAAGTATTTATGCCAACTTTTAGGGTGCAAGGACAAGTGTAGCGGAAGTCTCCTTCCAGTAGACAATTTATTACAAATACACATATCTACATACAAAGAGAATATTTTTGTATGCGCAGCGAAGCGGGTACATCAGCTAGTATTCCATAAAGCCTGTTTGAGTCACTGGCTGAACGCCTCGCACACATGTCCTGTCTGTCGAAAGGATCTTAGCTCTTCCAGCCTGCTAAGCTCCCAAGTCGAACTCCCAGCTGCGTCTAATCAGCGAAGCAAGGGAGCGGTCCCAAAAGGGCGTCGTCCGGTAACTCGTTCGACTACCTCGCACAATTTCGATAATTGGCGAAACCAAGAACCTAACATCCTGGAGAGCAGACGTTCGTCCGGTCACCACTCCGAGCCTAAGCGTCCGCACACGACAGTATCTCATCCGTCCAATCCGCCTCCCTCTAGATCTCGCGTCAACTTAAATCTTTCGCTACACCACGCTTCGTTTCAGTACGAAAATAATATCCGACAGGTGGTGAGAGAAGAGATGGAGATTGGAGATGGAGCCCAAATCGTGAAGAAATCAGCCAGACAATCGAGACAATGTTTCAACGTTGTTTCATTTGGTATGCCCCTACCGTAAACCGAGCCCCCGTAAACACCCCCATGACGGATAACACCGGTTGGGAGCAACAGAGTTATTTGCCCCCGCCTCAACCTGCGCAACCTCCTCCAGTTAGGGCACGTGGCTATCCTGCTGCGCGCCTGGAGTCCTCCAGCAATAGCAAAGTATCTGGTATTTTGTTGAATTGGAACGTAAAGTTCGACGGCTCGAAAGACGGTATCCGGGCGGAAGAGTTTCTTTATAGAACTCAGGCACTCACGTTACACACGTTAAATGGCGACTTCTCAGCCCTCTGTAGCAACATCCACATTCTCTTCTCTGGCAAGGCCAAAGATTGGTATTGGCGGTACCATAAGGGGGTACCCTCCATCGAGTGGGGTGCTCTCTGTGAAGCCCTATGGTTTAAGTACTCTGACTCTCGATCCGATTTCGAAATTATCGAACTAGTTCGAAACCGAAAACAACGCGAACGGGAATCTTTCGATGACTACTTAAATGCAATGGTCTCCATAACAGATCGGCTGATGGAACCCTTGTCAGAGGGACAGTTATTGGAAATTCTAATTCGCAATCTCAAACCGGATCTGAGATACGAGTTACTTCATCTTCGAGTGAACACCATTGGTTAACTTCGAACTGCCTGTCACAGGCACGAAAACTTCATGCAGGAGCTTCACAGAGGCAATGGACCTCGGCCTAACCCCACCAGACGATTCGTGTCAGAAATATCATTTGACCTGCCACCAGAAGAAGAGATCGCCGAGTTAACTCCTCCCCGAAAAGTGTTGTCCTGTTGGAATTGCGGTTCGATGGGTGTTCTGTTATGGATGTGGGGCTCAAAACGTAAATAAGCCTAAATGTAAACTCGAAGGTGGATGTAGCCACCAACACCCGGCTGCATCCATATCTGATGAACTTAAAGTCACCAAGGACATAGAAGTACAGACCCTAGATAGTTACAGTTTAATGGCGAAACCACCACCTCCCGGTCCTTTACCTCGCACCAGCGATCCGCACAAGCCGTTCTTTCCGAGACTACCTGAAGTTAACCAGCTTCCCTTCTCCGGGTCCGACCCTAACACCTCAGTCGCATCGTCGCCTCCTTATAAAACGAAAAGATCTACCAAACGTTTGCGCCAGTTCTGGGCAAAAGTTCGGATGAACCGATAACAGCTATTATGCGCCGAACTAAGCGGTCATGACCTAGATATTCCGAGGTCAAGATTTTAGGGAAATCTGTCAAAGGATTGTTAGACTCGGGTGCGTCAATCAGTTGCCTTGGGGACAATGCCGCCAATGAAATCCTGTCTTCAGGAGCTTCCTTGAAAAAGTATCACGCTTTCGTCAAAACCGCGGAAGGTCGACTGCAAACAGTCCGTGGCAGTATCTGCTTAGACGTCACATTTCGCAACGTCACAAAACCTGTGAGCCTGTTTGTAGCTCCTTCGCTCAGTCAAGTCCTGTATCTTGGGGTAGATTTTTGAAGAAGCTTCAAAATTGCTCCAGATATAGTTTCGGAAATCACCATCTCATCTCTCTCCGATGTCCCGATGCATAAACCTACTCCGTGCGAGCAAACTCCTCAGGTCTCCTCCCCCAGAAGTACAACGAAGGACAGCACATGGTCAAAGCCGGTGACTTTCAAAGTAGACTGCCGAAAATTGCGCGTAAAACAATTTCGGAAAAGACTTTAGTCAAATCCAGCCGTCCTTTCCCAGATTAGGATTTCGCGTTACTCAGCTGCTCCTAACCTGTTTTGTAACGGAGACCGTCATTCGCGTATCTCAAATCCCACAACTCCATCTTTTCGTTTGCTTTCATTCCCACTCTATATCGCATAGAGTACATCTCACAAGTGTACCTCTTCAGCAACTCCAGTTGCGCACCTAGAACTTTGCCACGCGCCAGCGTTCTTGCGATTTGGCATTGACAAACATTTTTCTCTCTTATCCCTTTTTTTCGCCAAAAACTTTACCCTCGACTCACAGGGCAAAATATTTTCCTTCTCTTCTTTCCGAACTTTCTTACTCATTGGCACCCATGTGAGTCTAGACTCACAAGTATAACGTTTCCCAAATAATTTAAAGTCAGTCCTTTTACTTAAAACAAATATTCCCTTTTTATTCTTTTACTTTCTCTTAGAACACGTCTGCATCTGTCGGATGCCTATCTATTACTACCTCTGCCTCTGTTGTCATCCTTCTCACCCGTTACAGACTCGGCCATCCTGACTTCTTCGTCGTCCTCGTCGAAGCCGATGTTACGAGCAGTCGTCCATGATCTTTTCCTGGTCTGATTACACTGTCTTGCATAGTGACCTTGATTGCGATTGTAGCAACTGATGGGAGTAACGTTTCGTTGGACTATGTTAACATTACGTGGTTGCCAGATGGTTTGTCCTTCAGAGAACTGTCGTCGAACGCGTGCTGGTATCAGCAATGCATTTGATGCTTCTTGGCAAGCATGCTTACAAATGCTGTCATACCATTTAGTCTTCTCGATTAATTCAGATATATCGCTAAAGTTTCCAACTGCTAGACTGGACGTCATTTGGGAATCATTAAGTCCAGTGAGAATATACTGTATAATTGTTTTGTCTCCCAGTTTTATTCTCTTCCCTAGCATATTCATCTCGAAACAATAACTTTCAATGGTTTCGTTTAATCGGCGTATTCTCCCGACTAGCTGCTGGTGAATCTCGACCTCACTGTGCTGGTGTGGAAAGTTCCTTTTTAAATCGCTCACCAAGCTGTCCCAAGTGACTGAGGATTCAAGCGACGTATCCCACCAAAACCTAGCAGGACAATGCATCTTTGATGCCGCTGCCATTAATAGCGCCCGTTCATCCCAATTGTATACCTTCATGAGCTTATTGCCAGGGTTCACCCAGGCGTCTGCAGACATTGATGAAACTTCGCCCGGCGAGAATGCTGGCAATGCATCTGCTATTTCCTTAACGCTGCAATGCACTTTCGATCTGGCCAACGAATCACCATCAGGATTCCGTCTTGATTCTAGCTGCTTTAGTTGTTCCCTCAGCTCATTTTCTTGACGCATCATAGCTCGTTCCTTTTCGATAAGTTCTTTCTCTCGTCTAATCAGGTCCCATTCCCTTGCTGTTAAATCTTCATCACCCACCGAAGCACTACTTAAAACCACGCTAGGTGTTTCTACAGCCCGTTGTTCCTCTGCTCCACCGCTTTGATGCTCAATAGTTACTCCGCTTGGTGGTGTGGTAGCCTGACCCTGAATCGGTTCCCCTCTTTGCTTGTCGAATTGTAGAACTCGACTTAGTTGTACACGCTTCGATCCCTTTGTAGAGAGGTTTCGGTTCTTGAGCTCTCCTTGGAGTTGTTTCACCGTCATATGCTCTATACCGTACAAGTCTGAAAGATTTTAAACGACAATGTACAGAAACAGTAACGACATACATACATTAATTTCACATTCGTGCACACAGCTGTATTCCTTCGCAGTTTCTCTTTGCATTAATATCTCTTTCTGACTTTCAGATCGCCATTTTATTATATTTATTTAAACATTTTCTCTTTTCATTAATAAGAACTACATACAAACATATTTCGTCAGCAAAGAAAAACTGCACTAGCACTGCACTTTCGAATGAAATGAATGTCTTAATCAATTCATGCAATATTTTGTGACTACTCCCAGTCGAATTTCTAGCATTCGCAATCATCTCTTACGAATCTTTGTTTCTTTATACCCACAAAATCACGTCGTCATAGACATCCAGACGAACCCCAATTACGCACAGAGCATTCCGCTCCTAAGTACTAACCACTCTTGCCTTTTCGTGAACCGAAAATGCTACGTCGTATATCTCGGGTGCAACTCAACAATCACTGCTATGTACGATATGTATTCGCAAATAACATCACTTCCGAATGTGATCTCATAAATCAGACTCATTCCTATAATTTTGATACACATACATATTTTGTAATCCTTTCCGAAAATACCACATTTAATTTAATGCTCCAAACTACTTTTGCGTATTAACGAATCATATCTAGTATAATTCCACATTTTGATCATTTTACCAAAACGTATCTCAAATATTTTATAATATTTTAATCAACTACTCGTCCTTCGAGTACTTTTATTTTTCAGAAATTCTTCGTTCACTAAAAAATTTTAACTTCAACTACACAATTTCAGACAACAATCTGCTTTCGAAGAACGTTCGGTTGAGTTTGAATCTCATTTCACTTTGAAATTCACCATCTCCGTTCTATATATCCATCTCTTTTATCTCATCATATAATCAACCCAATTCCTATTTCACAGGAACATACATTCATTTCATCTTTTACAAATCTCTCGCTTCTACGAGTTATAGTCATAATTCCACACTTCTCTTTCCACTCCTCGCACACCATTTACCTTAGATGACAGAAGAGTACACTCAATACTTTTCCGTCTACAGAAAACGCGAAATGCAACATCTCCGTCAATCCAAAATAATGGTGATTGAGTTCGTCATCCTGCGACTACCAAAATTCCAGGCACCCTTTTCATCTCAACATAACATGTCTGAACATGTTTCACTAAAATACAACACCGCGCCGACTCGACGGCGCCAGCACTCACAACTCCGTATGGTACAGTATGCTATTCTGTATACCAAAAAGCAACTGCCACACACTTCCACCAATTCCAATGGCGCAAAATTATAGTCGATTAAAGTACGCTTTAAAATTATTTTAGCACGAAACTAAGCATTTTCATAATTATAGTCGTCATAAAGCCCACTTTATCGTTAGCGCCTCGTATTAAAGTTAAAATCACCCGAACGTCATATTAAATATTTAATATGGAGCTTGACTACTACGTTCTTTTTTATTAAAACTGTCACTTTTATGCGTGTTCGATCACAATTTCTCATAGGAACGTTGCGAAATAGAAATTATTTAGCAGCATACTAAAAAGTGTCTATTAATAAACAAAAGTTAAAGTATGCTTTTAAGTTTAAAGTTGCGTATAATTAGTACGGAGTTAAACTGATAAAGTGGGGTTGACTATAAATTTGCGCCACTGTTTCTATGCAAATACATAGATACACAATTATGTACACATAATCACAACCAAAATATATATATACAGCCACCAATATCAATTTTAAAATCATCCTCGATACTTCAATTATCTACAAATGCGGTGATTTCATAAAAATACTTAGCTTCGTATTGATCTTGATTCCTGATTTCTTGCTTTATGCATTTCTCCATTTGGGCATCAATCTATCCCACTTCTGAATTTATAACGTTTCCCAAAGTCAGTCCTTTTATTTAAAACAAATATTCCTTTTTTATTATTTTACTTTCTCTTAGAACACGTCTGCATCTGTCGGATGCCTATCTATTTCTATTACTACTAGAGCTGTGTCAATCGTGATTGATTCGATCATTTTGACCCGTTCACCAAAAAGTATTGATGATTGCATTCACACAACCACAAGTCAATCGTTCAGAAAAACCAATACTTTTCTCGCTCATATGATTGGTTCGGTTCTCTCGGTTAAAAAAGAACGAAAGAGAATTACAATATTGTAGGGTAAAGGTGTTAACAGTGGATCAATTTTTACTTACTGCGCCGTTGAGCTCGCATTTATCATAGTATAGCCAGGACATTTTTTTCACAGCTTTTTCAATGTTTTGTCTTCATTTTAAGCCCAAAATCTCAAAGCTTTATTAATGTTGAGATAGTGAAAAAATTATTTGAAATTACCCTTCCCTTGTGATCCACTGTATACCATGGGTGTACACAGTGAATCAGTGCATGGTACACAGTGAAACAGGGATTTCAAATCAATTTATTCAGTAAAAACATAAGTCTTTTTCATAACATATATAATATTTATTAATTCGTTTCATTATTTAGGGATAGACAAAAGAATAAAAACGAAAATAAAAACTCTTCAAGTATTAATACAAAAATAAATAAAAAGAACTTAACAGTTCTTGTAAAAATATCACAAAACGTTACTTTTTTGTACGAAAATAAAACTGGTAATTTAGTTGCTCATAATTATTGCTAGCGAACATCCAGATTTGAAAAATTAACATGGATTGAAAATTTTAAATTCTGGAGCCTCGAAATTCTACCATGTTCATGATTCACTGTGTACCACTTTAAACTGATTCACTGTGTACCATGCTGTCATTTCACAAAAATGTTAATAATTTATAAAATATTTCACCAAAGTAAACAAATCGACGAAAATTATTAAGTCTTTATAAACAAAAGTACGAATATTAAACTCAAATGAAGTTACAATACGCACTTTTTTAATAAGATCAAAAATAAAACAGAAAAAACAAATTACTTACCTATGCAGAAAACACAAACACACGAGAATAACCACCTTCGACAATGCGATCGCGCAGACCGTTAGTCTGTTGCGAGGGGAAGTACAAAATGTGTTCTTTTCTCATTTCCAGATTCATTTTAAAATAAAAAGGGACATTATGAGAGCTATTGATTGACTGTGTACTCTGATTCACTGTTGACACCTTTACCCTACACTTGTACAGCCAAATCAGAGGAATATCTTCTACTGCGTTTAAGAGGATGAATGGGGTAGAAACTAATACGTGTACAACTCTTAAAATATTAGATACACAAAAATACTAGCATACTAGAACAGTGAAAAGGAATTCAGTAAGTACACATCAGAAATCATCCCTTGTGCGCTCGAAGTGTCGAAGTATGATATGAAACCGGTTTTCTCCAAACAGAATTGATCTCGTGTGCGCTCCCAAACTCTCTATCTCTATCCAATACTAAAATGAACGAATGTATTCTGGATGATTGAGATTCTTGGTGGTATTGAAATGAAACGAACCAATACAATATCATTCTATCTCTATCATTGAATGATTGAATGATTGATTGAAAAGATCGAATCATTTTTGAAACCAATACTTGAACGATTCGATCTTCAAATTTGAACGATTGACATAGCTCTAATTACTACCTCTGCCTCTGTTGTCATCCTTCTCACCCGTTACACAAGTCTAAGTGTAAAAGCAGACTAAGCATGTTTTCATCTACACTCATATGTATGTGGTGACAAAAGAAATTAACGAAAGTTCACTCTCAGACAAATAGTCAGCCTACAAGAAAAACAAAAGTTGCTGTCGGAAACTAAATTTTCTTTTTATGCCCCTATTCCGTAAGACAACTTTTGTTAAGTTGAGTTGAAATTTGGTTGAAATTTGAAATTCGGTATTACTGAACACAACTCTGAGAAAAAGAGTTGCCTGTCAAAATAAAACCAAGATGGCGAATCCTCTCTAGAGTTGTGTGGGAATTTTTCTGGTATTATGGTAGACAACGCAGTTATGTTTTGATTGCTAGAGCTGTCAAAAACTAACAACTGGGTTTAGGCAGTTGTTTGAGAGTAAATGTTGAGATACGAAAGATGGAAAATGGACAAAAAGACGTATATCGGACAAATGAAATAATGCAATATTATTAATAAGGTCATTAAACAATGTGTGCATCTTAAAAACATATAGTCCACATTAGTTGGAGAAAATAGTTTTACATCTTCAGCACTCGGAACTGGTAGTGGTATTGCAATTGCAATCGAGCGTCCATGCAATTTTAACAAATCTTTGGTTTCGATTTGAACGAAGCAAAATGCTTCTGTGTTCAGTACAAAAACACTTGTAAATATTTAAAAATAACAGAAGTAATTTACACATTGCAAATGCATATTCTTTACTTAGCATTTTTTCTAGTTGGAATTGGAATTTGTCACGGATAGATTTTCATATGCGCACAACAATAACAATATTATCTTCATCATTATTATCATTAAAAAAAACAAATCAAAACATCTTTTCATTCTGTTTTTATTGAATATTGAGTTTCTGTTGGCAAAATTATTTTCTACTTCGGCCACCAGAGGTCAGATTTACGTTAAGTAGTCAATTTGTAGTTGTTATTCGCATCTAAAAGTATGCAATTTTTTTTACAATCACAACTGAAAAAGGTTGTTTTATGTAATATGAAAAATTCGTTGAGTTGCGCGAAAGTGGAGTTGAATGACAGCCAACTCGAATAAATTGAGTTGTGTTATGGAATAGGGGCATTAAATAGAGCTGTGCTAGTTGTGTATTTCCTCTGCGGAGCAAAATAATTGAGCAATTTAAGTAACGCGTGACTCCAGGCCTAATATTTATAAAATGATTAAAAGCTAGAAGTATACACCCTATAAGAAAAATAGAATACCATTTGAGAATAGCTGATGCGTTCAAGTTTGAGTACAGTTGTTATCGAAAATTTACAAACCCATACAACTTCAGACTATTTTGAATATTTGAAGTTAGGAACGACTGGAAAGTCAAGTTAGTCGTCATTTTTATAATTCGCCTACAATTGGATGGAGAAATATAATTTAACACTCGTGGACAAATAGTTAATGATTTCCATTGCAAATAAAAGTGTTTTTCGTTGCCAAACTACGAATAAATAATAAAACAGCAATCAGAAGTAAAGTAAAATGTAAGTTGGGTTAATCAAGTTATAGGCTACGCTAAACTGCAGAATATTTTTTGGGTTTCGAGTTTTTTTTATTTTATTTATTTTGTTTAATTCCGTTATTTTATTATTATTTATTATTAATAATAGTATTATCCGTAAAAATAACTCTAAACCTTAACAATAATCGTTATGGTGATAGAAAGAAATACTTATTTTCTTAACCCAACTTATATTTTACTGCAATTTAATTTTTTGTGTTAAATCCAGTGTTTCTTTTGCGATATAGAAAAATAAAATACAAAGCTAGACAAAAGTGCAGTGAGAAAAAAAAATTATGCACACATTCAGTGAAACAGGAGCAGGAGTTCCAGCCTTTTTGGCTAAGTTATGGAGACTTGTCGAAGATCCTGAAACGAATAATCTAATTTGTTGGAGCAAGGTAAGCAAAGCAGTCGCAGTGGGCCCGGCCTGGCGTAGCTCAACACTATGACATTAAAATAGAGAATGAGTAAATATTTCCGAATAAATATGGCAACGGTGTTTTTTTTATTGTTTTTTTCTTATATTTTTTTTTTTTATTAAGAAAACCGCATAAAATAGAAAATTTTTTGTATAAGATATAAGAAACAATCCAAACGTAATGATAATGAAATTAAGTTAACCTATTGGGTGTTCTTGAACACTTACCTTACAAGCCGTTCGCCGACAGTGCTAATAAAATGCGTCGAATTAAAGAGCCAGTAAACAAAATCTTACTTATCTTTGGTATACATATGTATGTAAGGAAAAATATAAAAGAAGATGCATTTATGTAGAAAATTAATCATAATTGTACGTTGCGTGATTAGTTATACATATACATATGTATGTACCTATTTGTTTCAGTGAAAGTTGCAATTAGGTTAGACATGTACATCGCAGATAATGTGACTGGGTAGGGTACCACCAATTAACTTGGGTTTTATCGTATCGAATTATTTTTGCTCCATTCTACCAGTCACACCGTGACTTTTCACTTGTTTGATTTGTTCTTCATCGGGTTGAGAGGAAGGGATAAATAAAGTAGAGTTCATATACACTGCCGCTCATCTGAATAGGTTCACAATATATGATCTTACTTCTCCCGCCTCTCTTAATGTATATTAAAAGTACACAACTTTGGTTAGTACATATAGCAAGATTATTTATTTATACTTAATTTGACAGAGAAAAACCAACGAAAAAAATAACCGTTATTGTGTTATGCTGCTTTGATCTTATACTTCGAAAAAAATATGCGAAATTTTTGGCTCATCAGAATAGGTTCAGTAGCAATAACTTCAGATAACGTTGAGATAAGCTAACAAATCGTAACGGTTTTTTGGTATTCGATAGCTATAATTATTTTCCACCATTTGTTTTGAAAATGGGTCGCGATAACCCTTTAACGTAGGACGAAAAGGACCAAATCAAAGCGTTTAGTGAATCGGGCCTAAAATACCGTAATTTCGCAAAATAAATAGGACGAATTCAAAATTTTGTTAGCAATTATTTGTAAAACGTTTTAAGCAACGGGAAAAATATGAAGGGAGGCACAAATAACACAGCTACAGAAACAGATAGGAGAGCCATCATCAGAGATGCGTCCAATTCTCACGTCGCTAATTCGAAAATAAAGGAAACAACCGGTGTTAGCCCTTACTTGGCTATGGTAAAGCATGTTATACCAACTGCTAAATATCTAAAGAGGCTGAAACTAAAAAAAAAACCAGCAACTTATTGCCACTCGTAAAAAAATACGCGCTTATTCCTGATGTGAGCAACTGAAGCGTGCAAGTTCCATAGTAGGACATGCTCCCCACACCACCACACTACCTTCACAGCTAAGGAGATGACTCAAATGATGTTCTTCTCTTCACAAGTCATGGAAGTAATAGTTATATCCATTTGGCTCCACCAAATTGAACTAATTTTGGTCAGAAAAAACGACACGTTGCCATTCAGTTTTCCAAGTCATATTCACGACAGAACTTAAGGCGTATTTTTTTACGAGTGGCAATAAGTTGCTGGTTTTTTTTTTAGTTTCAGCCTCTTTAGATATTTAGCAGTTGGTATAACATGCTTTACCATAGCCAAGTAAGGGCTAACACCGGTTGTTTCCTTTATTTTCGAATTAGCGACGTGAGAATTGGACGCATCTCTGATGATGGCTCTCCTATCTGTTTCTGTAGCTGTGTTATTTGTGCCTCCCTTCATATTTTTCCCGTTGCTTAAAACGTTTTACAAATAATTGCTAACAAAATTTTGAATTCGTCCTATTTATTTTGCGAAATTACGGTATTTTAGGCCCGATTCACTAAACGCTTTGATTTGGTCCTTTTCGTCCTACGTTAAAGGGTTATCGCGACCCATTTTCAAAACAAATGGTGGAAAATAATTATAGCTATCGAATACCAAAAAACCGTTACGATTTGTTAGCTTATCTCAACGTTATCTGAAGTTATTGCTACTGAACCTATTCTGATGAGCCAAAAATTTCGCATATTTTTTTCGAAGTATAAGATCAAAGCAGCATAACACAATAACGGTTATTTTTTTCGTTGGTTTTTCTCTGTCAAATTAAGTATAAATAAATAATCTTGCTATATGTACTAACCAAAGTTGTGTACTTTTAATATACATTAAGAGAGGCGGGAGAAGTAAGATCATATATTGTGAACCTATTCAGATGAGCGGCAGTGTATATAGTAAGGGTGTGTGCGCGGGGTTGCCATTAGAAGGTGAGGTGTAAATCATTATTTTTGGTTTTAGACTTAAAGTGCAATTCCATTCAATGAATTACGGTGCTCATGCAACCATGTAACCAGGACGCTAGAAGGAAAACATGTACAAATATATAATACGGATTCAGTTGTGTGCCGGTTGGGGAAAGTCTAAACTCCATTTTAGTTTTGTATTGTATAGAAAGCATAAATAAGAAGTACAGTGGACGCTCGATATAGTGAACATCGATAAAGTGAACAATCCAATATAGTGAACACACAATATTTTATACAAGCTATTCTAAATAGTGAACAAGTTTTTTCACTATTTAGAATATTTGTTTGTTTCACAGCTTGTGGTTGTTCTTAGTGCAAAAACAAAGTCTGTGTTGTTTATTTTGTTATTTTTTGAACGATATTCTTTGTGACCATGTCACTTAAGCACAGCTTAAGTTTGTTGTATTTTTGTTTTTTTGAAGTACATGGAATGTATTGTTAGCTATTTATTTATTATTATTAGTTATTATGATTAGTTATTGGTATAATCGTTATATAATAGGTCTTCTCTATTATGTCTTCTTTAGGTCTTAGGTCTTCTCCAGGTCTCCACTCGTTGCCGGTCGTCTCAGTTCTGTCCTCTATACTTCTAGTCTTATTATGATTTGTATTTATGTACGTAGTATGTGAGTGTATATGTATATGTATATGTATGTATCAGCCTTCTATGTTTATTGCTTTCATTCGGCCTCTCCTGACTGTTCTTAGTCCTCAAACAACTGGATACGCCTATTAGTCTTGGCTCTTTGTCGATCATCTTCATCATTGAATCCTGGGAACTCCGTCTCAACCTCTTCGTCGTCAGATAAAATTGATTCTTCAGAGTTCATAGAGGTGTATTTTTTCATCTTATCTACTACAACTACTTCCAACGATTTTTGGGATACTCGATGTTTTGCTTCCAACTTTCTGCATTGCCGCATCGCAGGAACTTCGCGGATTAGGTGCACTAGGTCATCGACATGAAACTTTTTGACGAATCTCTTTGAGTTGTACCGCCGTCGTTGATTCCCCTGATCGCTGCTGATGTTCTCGAATGCTGTTGTACGTTGGTTTTCGGCATTTGATTCTGTCATCAACTTCATACGGGTCTCATTGTTCAAGATGTCATTATCATATCCATATTGAATTCGCCCCAAATGTAAATCCCAATCTGTACCATCCGGATCAGTTGACATCATAGCAATCGACGGTGTAAGCATCCTGTGTTCCCTCTCGACTTGTACATTGGCATGCAGAGTGCCGGTTGCATTTTTGATTAGCTCACTAGTATAAAATGTTCCTCTATCTGTGATTTCTCGAGCTGGTGGTCCAATCATATCGGTGATCTCTCGGGGAAACTCTGTAGCGACTTCAGCTGTGGTGTTTCGTACAGCCTTCTGCATTTTATTTAGTAGATCTGGTCCAACATTGGGATTGATTTTAATCTCCGTGACACTCGGGCCAGCTTCAATCCGCATTAACTCCGCTTCAGTTATTTTGTTAAACTGTTCACTATTCTTAGGAGATTTGGCTTCGTCCATTTTGGAATCCTTCTCGCAGCTAGCCTCCTTATCGCTGAGCATGTTATTGTAGGACTTCTCAGTGATTAAAAAACGATTTCGTTCCGATATGTGGTTAGTAACCCTGCGGAACATTACCGTATCGCAAAAATGCTCCCAGAAATACTTGTCCCCATGGAAAACGAACATTTTCTGGAAATTTTGATAGATCTTCGAAGCATTTTCGCGGAGAATCTCTGCTTTCGTAATGAATTCGGCTTCCTGATCGGGAGTTAGATTCCATTGTTTGAGGTTACCAATATATTTGCGTAGTCGTCGAATCGTATCCACACAGTCAGCGTTGCGTTTCAGAATCAGGGCACTGAGATCCAGGTGCTTGTACTGATCCAATAGTTGAAGGCTTCGATCGATGTCAACCCGCTTGAGGCCTAAACTATCGCGCAACTCCTGTGAAAGGCGAATGAAATCTCGTTCTATGAAGAGGGCGTCTTGTTGGTCGGTTATATCCGCAGTGGAATTACCTACTTCATCTTTGTCGTGCGGATTAATACACTCATCGACTTTCGAGAATTTCTCGACAGCATCAGGAAAATATGTTCCTAGCCCCATTGTTATAATTTGGTTTAAAGCTCACTTCGACTTCTTTTTTTTTTTTTTTATTATTGCTTCTTCTAATTGCTTCTATTTTCTTCTTCTTTTTTTTCTTATTTTTTTTTTAATTTCTTCTTTTTTGTTCGTTTTATTTTCTTCTTCCTTTTAATTAGGGTTTGTTTCGGCCAGGTTCAAATCCCACTTCTGATTTTGTTAGGTATTTATTTATTATTATTAGTTATTATGATTAGTTATTGGTATAATCGTTATATAATAGGTCTTCTAATAATAGGTCTTCTCTATTATGTCTTCTTTAGGTCTTAGGTCTTCTCCAGGTCTCCACTCGTTGCCGGTCGTCTCAGTTCTGTCCTCTATACTTCTAGTCTTATTATGATTTGTATTTATGTACGTAGTATGTGAGTGTATATGTATATGTATATGTATGTATCAGCCTTCTATGTTTATTGCTTTCAGTATTATGTTCTTTACTGAAGATTTTTTCTTGTTAAAAATAAGATATTCTTTCTTATAAATATTGGCTTGTTTTTTAGTAATCGCAAAGAAAAATTGTAATTATATTCTATTTTCGATGAATTGTACGTAAAAAGATACACATTTTGATAAAATTTGCTTCAAGGAGTCCACGCTCGTTAAAATGAACAATCTCGCTTCAGTGAACAGGCCTGGTTTTTATTACTTCACTATATCTAGCGTCTACTGTATGTACATATTTTTTTATCACTTTCGGGATAATACGGTATTCACACCAGGGCAAAACAGCTAATTTCGTTGCGAATTTCCAAATTATGCTCGAAATGAGATAATTTCCCATACGAATTGACATATCGAAGTTATCTCATTTCAACATAATTTCGTTGAAATTCGTTCAAAATGATGAGAAAATAAAATCGAACAAACTTAACTTGAATGCAGTTGAATGACAATGACAGAACAAATTAATAAGGGAATATTAAAGTTTTCGCTGTGCAAAGATTAAATAACGGATTCTTATTGATCTCGGTGATCTATACACAAAAGAAAAATTATTCAGTACTAAAAAAAAAATATATCGCTAATTTAGGAGATATTTAGTGTTTAGTAGTTATTTCCGTAAATGAACTATTGAGATTGAGATTACAATTGTCAAAGCTACTGGCCCCGTTCAGCACAAGTAAAGTGATATAAAAACGAAAAATATAATGGAATAACATACAAAACACAAATATCTCATGGAATGGTTTAATAAATATGGGATGTTATCTGAAAAAAAGAAATCGAAGTTGTACGCCGCGTAGAGGCACTCTGATCAACTGCATGTGGAGCCAAAGAGCGCCGGCCATAAGATTCGTGCATACACAATATCTGTCCATTTATTTGAGCCCCGCGCCCATTGGGGCACTTTTCTACAGTTGGCTCTATAGTCGACTAGATATCCACGTGAGTGCCTGACAATTGTTGAAATACCCGGAGTGGCAAAACCTACCCGAAAAGTGATATTTTAACGTATTAACCCGAGGCAGCGCCGCATCTATCCAATGTTAGCTATATAATAGTCGACTTTATCTACCCAACTGTTTAACAATAACATTCAACTATTATTATTACGATACGTTATACCTATACTTATGTATATAAAAAAATAATTTAATATTAAAACATTTTATAACATGGCACCGTCATAGATTTACTTCACGAAATTAGCAAGCGTAGGTATGAACACTTTTTATTTGAAACTCGAAATTATCTCATTTCGACGCTAGTGTGAATCCCATATAAAGAATGAGTACAGGTTATACTAAGAATAAACGAAAATGGCGACAATTTTCGTTATATCATAGTTGCGATTTAACCTTGTGTCGGATGTGTTTGTTTAGAAATCTTTGACTGTCAAAGTACATACATTATGTTCGTACACATAAACATGTGTACATATGTATGTACATATTATGCATATGTATGTTTTAGCCCACTCCATGTTTATTGAACATTTTGGTGCTGCGTAACTGCGTGGTTATTTAAATGTTGAAGCTGAATTACATTGGTACAAATGGCGAGGTACCTTCGGATTGATAAACAACCAAGCGCGAGCGATTGACAAGTCAAGCAACTACTACTACTCCCATTTCAGAGGTCTAGCTTTTTAGATTAAAAACAAAACAAAATTTAAAACACACAAATGGTTGCGAGAAGCTAGGCTTGGTCCTGTATAAAATATTTATTTATTTTTTATTAGTAATAAGGGAACAATATTGTATAACACTAGTCCTGACCTGAGTGGACGACGCAACTTTTTTTTTTGTTCAACTTGCTAAGATAGGACAAAAAAGTTTCCATGTGAAGAGTGTACCTATCTCCATACATACATATTCACAGTACATACGTATGTATGGATGTATAAGTTCTTTGAAGCCAGTTCATCAAAATTGAACTAGAAATAGGTAAGTTGATGCATCAAAATGATGTCAGCAAATAATTATTTATTTATTTTGAATATTGTGGAAGGTTAAATGGCTGGTCGAAGTCAGACTATTTGTTTTTTCTTAATGCTATTTTGCAAAAACTTGCCATTTAAAAATACATTTCTTACAAAATACATATAAGATATAGGCCCCTATTGCGAGTGTCGATCAACGATCGATAAGCGACAACTATCGATCGTCGAGTGCTGATTTTGGTACTGTATATTGTGATTGTGATCGATATTTGTCGATTTGACAGTCGCCTATAGTCGATCACAAGTTTCTAGTCGATGCTTTTTTTTAGAAATGTGAAAGAGTTTGGTGCGAATCAATCGGCGCAATCGACAATTTTCGTGACGATCGTTGATCGACACTCACAATATGGGCCATAATATCAGTCGTTCACAGACGCTCACTGGAGACAGACGTGTTTCGACTTCTTCATTTTGTTATCAGTGAATTTCAAGTGATAAGTTTAGACAGTGTTTAATAATCGCCAGCGTAGCGCAGTAGAAGTATCAGTTAAAAAAAAAAAAAAATGTATCAGTTACCCGAGACGCGGCGAACTCCAGTTCGAACCCCGCCGGGGGAAGCAGAATTTTTTATTTTTATTTCATAAATAAAAAGAAACTTGCGATAGTGAGACAACATCAGGTGATGGATCAAAGCGAGCGGTCCGCTAGCAAAATAGCGGGAGCAGCTGGTGACGCAGTCAGTGAAACATCAGGCCACCCAGTGACAGTGACACTGGCGAGTACGTCGAAAAAGAGGAGGAAGATGAGGCCAATTCCGAACACAGTAAAGCGCCCCTCTCTTGTGGCTTCAACCGAAAAGCTGCCGGAAGAAGTTAAGGGGGGGCAGCCATCAACAACAGCAGCAAACGAAGAAAATCATCTGAAGTCTGCTGACAACCGTGATGATTACCCATAAGTCTCCGACGGTGGGGAAGGGTGGTACACGGGCGACAGTAACAGCTTCGCCTCACTGATTGCCTCCGATGAATCGGAGAACGAGGACGACGAACTCGAACCCTCAGCAGCCACATTCGACAGCTGCAGGAACGAGTATCTGCCATCAAAGCCAAACAAATAGCAAGAAGGGAGAATGAGCGACAGCTAGAATGCAATCAGTTGGTCAGCAACAAAAGCAGCCACAACAACCAAGGCAGCAACAGCAGGCTACGCCGCAACAAGCTAAGCCGCAACAACAACAACAACAACAGCCGACTAAGCTACAAAAAGAGCAGACTAAGAGACAACAAACACAACAGCAGCAGCAACAACAATCGCAGCAGGAAGAACATTAACAACGGCCGCAGAAGCAGCAGCAACAACAACATCAACCACAGCAGCAGAAACAGCAGCAACAACAACAACAGAAACTAAAGCCAAGCAGTTCTAAGGTACCGCCAATTAACACCTACAAAATCGAACTTAAGGACACCATAGACCTATGTAAGTCGGCCATAGGCAATAATTTTTAAAGCGACTCAGTTTAGATGGACGTGCTATACACTGTAATACAGTTGAACAGTATCATATAATTAAAAAATTGCTCAGGGAATCGACGACGGAGTTCTTCTCCTTTACACCGAAGGGTGAGAGGCAGCAAACAATGCTCCTCAGGGGAATGGAACCGACGGGAATTCTGCAATTGCTGAAGATGAATGAGCGCGACGATCTCCAATTCATAGGGGTCAAGCCGTTCACCACAGCAAGGGCCAAAAGGGAGAATCGGAAACTACCGCTCTTCCTGGTCCAACTTTCGCCCAACAGCAAACTGGATGGTTTAAGGAGTAGACTTCCAGGTTGTAAGGTGGGAAAAATTCAACCGGAGCGAAAGCATATTACAATGCGCTCGCTGCCAAAGGTTCGGACACGCCGCGTCGAACTGCGAAATGCAGTTTCGATGCGTGAAGTGCAGTAAGGACCACAAAGCCGAAGAATGTTCTCTGGGTAAAGATGGGGTATCAGATAAGAGCCAGCTCACTTGCGTATTGTGCAGGAACTCAGGACACTCCGCTAACTATCGGGGCTACCCTAAGTTCCAGAGCATGAAAGAAACTCTGGTTCGGCAAAAGAAAGTAGAAGTGAAATGTCCTTCCGATCCAACTCAAACTCAAACCGTCACTTCCCAAAGGACCTACGCCCAAATGGTGTCAGGCCGGGGAGAGACTGTACAGCAACCTCAAAAGGTATGTCCACAGGCCCATGTGCCAAGAGCACCTCAGAGTGAGGCTGACCTAATGGCCGTCTTGCTCTCTATTCAGAGTCAGATGAGCCATCTACAGCGTCAGATACAAGAGCAGGCGATACGGGTGGACCAGATCTACGCGCTTCTGCCTGCCTTAGCGCAAATCCAGTCGTAATGGGTACGATGGCGGAGAATTCCTTTAGGATCCTTGCAGTGAATATAAATTCACTGATAAGGATAGAGCGAAGAAACACACTATTTAGGTTGTTAGTAGATCAAAGCCCCGATGTGCTTTTGGTTAGCGAAACTAAGCTTTACCAGAAACATAAATTGCGGCACAATAAATATAATATTGTAAGAAGAGAACGACCCAACTCAACCCAAGGAGGTGGTGTCGCGATCTTCATACGCAAAGGGCTTAGTTATAAGGCTGTGTACAGTTGTGAAGTGCGGAGATTTCAGGAGTTAGAAGCTAGTATCGTGTGCATCCCTCTCCGTAGTGGAATGAAGATGTACATGATCGCAAGACGATATAAGACGAGACAATAAAACGAACGATTGACAACACGAAACCTCGGTATCAACACATAGACAACGCCGACATTATACCGCAATGCAACTATTGACGCACTACGCCAACATAAAAGTAGACTGCTGTCAAGATTAAAAACCTTGTACAGACGGTTTACTGACAGACAAAACTCGGAGGGTAGGACATTGAAGCCACTGATTAGAAACCTCCAAACATTAATCAAAAATAATTACAGAGTTTCTGTCAGTTTGCACTGGAACAATAAAATTCGGGCTGTAAAATCCAACAACCCGAGTATGTTTCCGCAAATAAATAAAATATTTCGGAGAAATAATCAGAACGATCTTCCATGTCTTAAGATCCCCCGAACTACGAACAATGAATAGATACTTGTTACAGCAGGCATAAATCCCAGAAATGCAGTCGATGATGACGACTTCTTCGTGATCGAGGATCCTCAGGAGAATGTTGAAGCTATAGGAGCGACTTTCCAGGAAGGTGAATGATAGCATTCGCCCGAACCACGACCTGGAGAATCGAGTCCTTGTGCACAACTTTTACCTGCGAGATGATATGCAACATTGGCGATCTGAGAACATTCACCGAGTTTAATGACGATAACAAAGCAAATAGTGCCATCGCCGTCGAAAGGGTCCATCCCCCGTTCATATCGAAGATAGAGCTTCAATTGATCTTCGTTTCATTGAGAAAGAATAAATCAGTGGGAATGGATGGCATACCAAACATTGTGTTACGACAACTCCCTCTAGAAGCGGTAGACATTTACACCATCCTGTTTAACAATTCATTGAATAATGCACATTATCCAGCGCATTGGAAGACAGCGGTGGTGCATCCAATTCCCAAAAGGGGAAAAGATAACTCCAACCCGAATCTCTGGTTTATAAGCGATGCGATATCATCTTGTTACGGTTCGCGAAAATTCAAACGTTCGATTCAGATTCGCTAACAACAAATAAACATAACATAGCATATACATAAATAAAGACGAAAACAAATAACCAAGGAAAGAAACACTACGGCTACCATTTCCTTATTTCATCTATAGGTTGTTCAAAATTTCCACATGATCTTGTTGATCTTTTTAAAGGCTCTTTAAAACTCATAAGTGAATATACTTCATATTTCAGGCGGTTGTGTTTATTTGTCTCAATGTTATAAAGAGTGAATTCTTATTTCCTGATTTCGTTTTTATTGCTTTTTAACAGTTTTTTTTACAAGAGAACAAAGTTTTGAGCCAAATGAGCCAAATGTGAGCCATTTCTCTTTGGCTCGGAGCACTGAGCCAAATCAGAAATACTTGAGCCGAATTACCCAATTGAGTACTTCAGCACAACGCTGGGCATGATGTCATACATGCCGCGTCTAAACTGGTATCGGATATCCAATGGAACAAAAGCAAAAAACAATGGACGGGCGCCTGCTTGGTTGTCTTGGAGAAGGCTTTTGACACCGTTTGGTTAGAGGGTCTCTTTTACAAGTTGAGCAAGCTGGGCTTAAGCAAACCACTTCTGTACATGCTTTGTAACATGCTCACCAGTAGACAGTTCATTGTGAAAAATGGCAATGTAACCTCTGCTGGTATGTTCCAAATTAAAAATGGTCTACAACAGGGCGCAGTTAACTCGCCGATCCTATTCAATATTTACACTTGTGATCTGGTAGGATCTCTCCCCCATGCTATTGCGTACGCAGACGACTTGATCGCGTACAGGTCAGGACTAAAGATCGAGGTCATTGCAATTCTCTTGCAGCGTGACTTCGATTTGATCCAGCGATGTTGCCAAAATTAGAAACTATTCTGTTTAGGACGTCGTTGTCTGGGGCCTCATCGGACACCAGAAGGAATTGACAAAAGTTCTCGATCGTTGGAGAGCACGGGCTACCATTGGCGCGTCGAAGTGTAGTCAGATATCTGGGACTTTGGCTGGACCAGTATCTGTATTTTAACAAACATAGATGCTGCTCTAGCCAGAGTCAAAGTTACTTTTGCCCTGGCAAAGAGACTGTTTTATAGCAGCCAACTCGATGCCGGGGTGAAGGTAATCTGCTATACGGCCCTCATCCGGCCAATGCTCGCTTTTGGTTGTCCCGTTTGGTTCAACGTAGGAGCTAGCTTAATGGAAAAGATTCGAGTTTTTGAGAGGGCATGTCTTAGGACGTGTCTTCGCCTATATAGAACACCCGAGTCTGAGTACATAAAATTCTATCCCAATGAGTTTCTATACAATACGGCGAACCTGATCAGAGTGGATAATTTCCTGATGAAGATAATTCGGGTCACATTGCAAGAGCAATCTTCCACATTGCCCGGACAGCTGCGGATAGGCGACTCAACTATGAGCGAGACGTCGTCCACAGCAATGCAGAGCGTCTTCGGTTCAGTAGAGCGGTATCAGATCGCGACCGTAGGGACGTTGTTCGGCAGCACCAGATATTCTGGTGGCTAGCACCCAGGGACGGAGCTCCTTCGACGATTCCCTTCGATCCAGGGTAGCCCTTAATAGAGTAAAGTGGGCCTTCATAGCTTTGGCCGGCTTACGTAGGTTAAGATAGGTGTAGGTAGATGTTAGGCTTATAGGTATTAAGGTGAAAAAAAATTTAATAAAAAAAAAAAAAAAAAAAAAGCATAGCATGGCTTACAAAAAAAATACGTATTAGTACGTAGGTACCTAGATTAAGTAAGGTTAAGATTTATTTTATTTTAAGGTAGATTTTAAGTTTTATATACAGTGGAAGTCGCTTATAACGACCATTTTCCTTTCAGTTGGTTGGTTTCTTTATATTTTAAGCTATTCTATCGTCGGATATAACGATGGTTCGGATATAACGACCAATTTTCGAAAAGAAAGACTCGATTTCATCGCTTATAACGACGAAGTGAGAGAAAATGTACAAAAAATTACATACCCATTCACGTACATGCATATGTATCTATGTATGTACGTACGTTAATCTGAATATTTCTTGTTCATTCTAGTTTTACACAATTCAATTACACAATTTTTTAGTGTTTTTTTTTGCGCCGCCGATGATGGTCGTTCTACATTGTACAGCTATCACCAGGATAGCTGATCTTAATTCTAGTGTTTTGTGTATTTATTTTAGTTAAAGTATCGTCATTTAAAAGTAGGATATTAGTTTATTAGAAGTTTATTGATTTTATTTTCTTGTGTAGCTATGAGTTCTAGAAAACGTAGGAACTTTTCTGTAGAGGAAAAGGCAGCGATTTTCTTCCGTTTGGAGTTAGGTGAAAAATTAGCGTAATAGCACACGAGTTTAGAGTGATTTATTTTGTTAAACTTCAACAAAAAAGAAAAAGTTTAATTTATTTATGAACTCTGTAATAATAATTTAAAAATAAAATAAATTAATTTTGTCTATGAATGTTTTTAAGTTTTCTCTGAATAACGACCGCCGGTTATAACGACCACATTTGTTCGGTCCCTTCACCGTCGTTATAAGCGACTTCCACTGTATAAGATAAAAAATAAAAAGTTCAGGCACTAAGTTTTTAAACTTAAACATTTTTCTTAGTTCTTAAATAGTTTGTTAATATTGATTAAGTGTTAAGTTTATCTTAGAGTGCCCGTGTAGGGCCAGTAAGTTAGTTCAGTTTCGTTAAGTTAGTTTTAAGCGTATTTTGTCTAGCATGTAAGGTCGAATGAATTATTTTAATAAAAATGCATTAAAAATGAAATCAAAATGAAACATATAATATCTTCCTAATCAAATCTTTGCTTCAAAAAAGGATGGTTTTCTTCTTAAATTCATCTAAATTTTAAAAAAATATTGAAGGATGATTCTCATGCCTTTATTTTGTATTTTTTGTAAGCAATCTAACTAACTATGTATATGTACCTACTAGTGATGAGCAAAAAATCACTAACTGTGAATTATTCACTGTGAACGAAAAATCACAGTCGCAGTCTGTTAACGGCTTGGAAATAAACTGTGAATCGCTAAAACGTGAATAATTTCACGTCACAGTTTGAAATTCGCAAATAACGAGTTCACAACGACTTCGTGATTGTGAACGTAAAGCGCGAGGCAACAAAGCAAAACGTGGTGAACGAGATTGTGTGTACTGAATATATGCTGCCTCCCGTACACAAACATGTATGTATATTGTTCGCTGGGTTGCATTGAGAGTCGCCGCTGAAAAAAGGGATGAAGATTGAACCAGAAAATAAAGGGTTACAGCAAAACGAAGTATGAGTAAATATGTGTGACTTCCGAGTAATTGTTGTCGTTTAAAATGTGGTAATTTTTTTTTACTCTGCATGCAATATCTATTTAACTACATATATATTATCTGTGGTTGAACTTTGTACCTATGTGCATTTGTTTTTAAAATTTGAATGTGTGCATGCGAAATTGCGAATAGGGGATTACCAAAGAAATTTACACATTTATTTGTGTGGTGTCTAGGAGTACGTAGATGATTTTGTATGTATGTATGTACATTTACTTTTTTATAGAATTTCTTTACCAAATTAGACGAAAGTTTCGTAAAATGTTATATCTGCCAGGCTATCACACAAAATCAGCACAATGAACAAATATACGTATGGAACATACACACATTATTCCAAAAAAAAAACTCCCATCCTTATTCATATTCGCATCATCGTGAAATCATATTCACATGTTATAATCACAGTTCACAGTTATACCTGTGAATATAAATTCATGACTTAGCCCAACTCTAGTACCTACTCATTGCACATAAATATTACACTGGAACAATAATAAAAATGTGGTTTAATAATGCAATAATATTATACTTTTATTGTACATATACTTAAAATGTTCCTCTTGATTCTACAGCAAAAATAAATTATAAATTATAATAAACGCACATTTGAAACATGAGGCTTAACATTTAATTTATTACATATCGATTATGATACCTATGTAGGTAAGGTATCTATGTATCTATATAATTAAATCGCTAGCGCAAGCGCTTATGATTCCTCCTGAGAGTTAATTTCTGCACCGATTTCAGTGATTCTAACACTGATCCAAAGCTTATCAACTGAACTTTGTTCATCAGTATAAACAATTTTGAAAATGTGCATATGAGTTAAGTTATTACGAAAAAACATTAATACCTATGGTTAGGTTAGGTTATGGGGTGGCGGCTTAGCCTCACATAGACCAGTGTTGATCCATAGTGATACCACAACTCCTCAGAGTAATCAGTTAATTTCTGTTGCTTTGTTTAAACAAAATGAGATTGTCTGTTGAGCAAATTTAATAAGAAGGTGAAGTTTTATGTCTGCCATTTCTACGAGTGACTTGAAATAGAATTTTCCCATTAGTCTGTGCCTTCTTTTTGCCAATGCAGGACAAGCGCACAGGAGGTGCTCTAAAGTTTCTACCACACCCGGTTCATTGCAGTTTCTGCATATGTCCGACGAGACTAGTTTGAGCCTACGAGCGTGATAACCTATAAGGCAATGTCCTGTGATGACGCCTAGTAGTAAATTGCATTCCACTCTTGATAGCGAGAGGATGTATTTGGATCTATGGCTACTGCAGTGCGGCCAGAATATTTTCGTTATTCTGCAAGAAGTGGATTGATTCCACTTATTGTCAGCTGTGCTTTGTAGTTTAGCATCAATTTTTGAGAAGTAGTGCTGGATCGGTGCTACTATGATTTCGGGTTCTGAACTAAGTAGAACTCCTTGTTTAGCCTGTTCATCAGCTTTTTCATTGCCTATGATACCTTGATGACCAGGAACCCAATATAAGCAGACTGTGTTACTTCTGCTGAGTTCCTGAAGTAAAGCGTAGCAGTTTAAAACTGTTTTCGATTTTATCACATTACTTTTTAGTGCTTTGAGCGCAGCTTGACTGTCAACATAAATGTTAATGTAGGAGCCTTCTTCGCAGTTCCTTAGATGCTCTGCGGCTTTTTGAATCGCCAAAAGTTCAGCCTGAAAGATGCTGCAACTATCTGGCAATTTGAAGCATTGTTTGTAGTTAGATTTTGGATTGAAGACTCCAGCGCCCACGCCTTCGTCCTGTTTCGATCCGTCCGTGTAAATATTAATGCTGTCGAGTGGATCAGCTGTACGCTGTATCCAATATTCTCTAGAGGGAATTTTTATGGAAAAGTTTCGGTCAAACAGGGTTATTGGCTTGAGATAATCTGTACTAATATTAGCAATATTGATTACGTTACCATGTCCAAATAGTCTAAACTTGAAGCCATTAGACTCTTTAAGCCTTAGCACTGTTTTAAAAACGACACTCTTAGCAAATAGGTCTATTGGTAACAAGTTCAATATGGTGTTTAGTGACATCGCTGATGTTGTTTTAAGTGCTCCAGTGATTCCAATACACATCAGACGTTGAAGTCTCTCTAGTTGTTTTAGAATGTGTGTTTTCTCCAGGGCTCTCCACCATACCACAACTCCGTATAGTAAGATCGGTCTTACTATGGAAGTGTAGATCCAGTGAGTCACTTTAGGTTGTAATCCCCATTTTATTCCAAACATTTTCTTGCAAGCGTAGTAGGCATTTTGGGCCTTTTTAATGCGTTCTTCGATATTAGGTTTCCAGTTGAGTTTTCCGTCAAAGATAACTCCAAGAAATTTGGCCTGGTTTGAAAACGGTAAAGTCAAGTTGTTCATCTTAATGCCTCTAAATTTAGGTATCTTGTATTTCCTAGAAAATATAATAAGCTCCGTTTTTTGCGAATTAATTTTCAACCCTTTTTGAAGCGCCCAGTGGCTTATAGAAGAGAGTGCTCTTTCCATTAGCTCACTCATAGTGTCTAGAAATTTGCCTGACACAAGTAAAACTATGTCATCAGCATACGCAACTACTTTAATACCATGTTCGCTGAGGGTATGGAGTATCGAGTCGACCGTGAGGATCCACAGGAGAGGTGACAAAACGCCCCCCTGCGGTGTGCCCCTGGTTGCAAACTTTTTAGCCCGAGCCAAGCCCCATTCCACAGTTATGGTGCGGTTGCTTAGCAACTCGTGAATCCATCTGCGGAGATGTGAATTAATTCCGGCTCTCGATAGCGCACTGGTAATTGCGTCACTAGTGATATTGTTAAAGGCGCCTTCAATATCAAGAAAGGCACCGAGTGTGTATTCTTTATAGTGAATTGAAGTCTCAAGTGTACTCGTGACCTCATGGATTGCTGTCTCAGTAGATTTACCTTTTTGATAGGCGTGCTGAGCAGGTGACAGAAAGTTTAATGGGATAGACTCTCTTATATGGGAATCTAGAATTCGTTCCATAGTTTTTAGAAGAAAAGATGTCAGACATAATGGTCTGTAGTCTTTGGCTTTTACATGGCTGGTTTTTCCACTTTTTGGAATGAATACAACCCGTGAAGTACGCCAGGATTTAGGGATCGTGTTGTATTGTATACAACCTTTAAAAATAGACCTTAGCCTTTCTAGAATTATTTCCAGAACATTTTGCAACATCGCAGGAAATATCCCATCTGGCCCTGGTGATTTATATGGACTAAAAGAGCGAATAGCCCACTTTATTCTATTATTGGTGAAAATGTTAGGTATCTCTTCTTGGATGCCTGAAGTATCTGTGTGAGAATTGTGACAAGGACGTACAGTGCAGCCAGGAAAGTGAGTATTAAGCAATACTTCTACTGTTTCTTCTGCGTCTGTTGTCCAATTGCCGTCATCTTTTTGAATAAGTGAGGGTGCAATTTCCTTTTTACTAAGGATTTTCCTAAGGCGTGCAGTGTCTGCAGTTTTTTCCATTTTTCCGCAAAATTCTCTCCATCCTTTCCTCTTTGCTGTTCTTAGTAGCTTTTTAAAACCTTTAAGTTCAGCCCTGTAGGAATCCCAGTCTGGTTGAGAATTATGTTTTCTAGCTGTTTTAAAAAGCAATTGTATTTTCTTGCGAGCCGTTGAGAGATCTTTGCTCCACCATGGAGGCTGCACCTTATTATTATTTGTCTTAATTGGGCAGGCAATATGAAAACTTGACAGAAGTGCTGACGATAGCGCATCATTTGCCTCATCTAATTCGAGCGAGTTTTCAACGGCTTTAGCCGCTACGTGGTTAAGTTTAGATGATACACTCTGAGTGTATTTTATCCAATCCGTTTTTATTGGATTTCTGAATGGTCTGACTGATAGGTTAGGGCTATAGTCTATTTTAAAACTAATGTACTTATGATCGGAAAATGATGCTTTGTTAAGAATCCGCCAATCGCGTATTTCCCAAGCATCATTCTCCGAAAATAAGGTTATATCTAAAACATTTGCGCTGGTAGGCCCTACAAACGTGGGTTCAGTGCCTCTATTGGCAATGTTTAGGTTAGAATTATTAATAAAGTAGAGTAGGGACTCACCTCTAAGGTTAGTGTCGTTGCTTCCCCAGATGGGACTATGTGCATTGGCATCACTCCCTGCGATGAGGCCTAATTTGCTTTTACTAGCTTCCTCCACTAGCCGTTGGAATTCAGCTGGTGGCGCATCCTCGTTATGTGGCATATAGGTAGACGCTATAAGGATTTTTCTTCCTCTTTCGTCCTCACCTATGACAGCAGCTAAGTCGTTTGAACTGTAATTAGACTTCAAGAAGAGGTTAAGATGTTTCCTGGCCATGATAGCCGCACGTTTCTTACCATCTGTTTGCGCGTAAAAAATGTTAAAATTACGTGACGCTAGCCCTTTAATTTTGCCGCTGGAATCGACCCAAGGCTCTTGAATAAGCGCCACGTCATAAGAACCGTCATTGAGGGTTTGGTGTAGTGCAGCAGACGCCGCTCTACTGTGGTGGAGATTTATTTGAAGGAACTTCATTTGGAACTGGATTAAGAATAACGGTGGCATTAAGCACATCCGTGTCTTCCTCATCTGATCCATCTGAGCCCTCAACCTTATTATTAGAAGTCTTTATGGAGATTCTGGTAGCCGCATCGGTCAGAGACTCTATACCTAGATCCTCCTCGACCTCATTAGTAGAGAGTGTGTTGGCGTTGTTGTCGGCGGGGTTCCTCTTTTTCAAACGTAGGTACACGCAGGCCATACCCCACGCCATTTTACCGAATTTCGGGTAGAGTATGTCTTCCGCTTCCTTATTTATCTGAAGGATGTACGTAGACCCTTTACCTGGTTCCCTAGCCTCGATTTCCTTTAGGACTTTCCAGTTTCCTGTAGGAACATCCGGATTTTGCCTCTGTAGGAGTTTGAGGGTTGTTGCGACGGGAAGCTTTTGGGGAAATACCACCTTAGCCTTGGGCAAGGTTGGTATTTTGCTTCTGTCTACTATTTCTAAAATGGCGCCTTCCCAGATGTGACTTAGACCTTTTACGGTCTCTTTGCACCACTCCAGTGAGAAACGATCTCTACAACTTATGATTTTCACCCCTTGGAACCACCCTGCCCCCTCATAAGAAGGCATGGGCTTATCCTCGCAGGCCTCCATAAAATTAACCAGCTTTTCGATAAGCTTGCCTTCCAGCAGCTTCCAGTTGGCCACTGAAATTTGGCCCAGCGGATTGCTGTGATCGACCAAGCCTACCACTAGCTCATTTTTTGTTTCCGCATCGCCAGTCTTTTTGTCACCACAGGAGTTCGGTACGATATTACGCCTACTTCTTTTAGACAATTGAGACCCAGAAGGAGCATCCTCCTGTGATCTCTGCCTTTTAGAAGCAGCTTGTGTCAATACTTCCTCCTCAACGCGGTTGGCAAAAAGAGGATTTTTGGCTTTGAAATCGATGCGCTTCTCATAAAATCTGCGACCATCGGATATAGTCGCGTTTGCCCACTTTAGCCGTTCAGACTCTTCAGGGGTTATGTCTTTTGGGATTTTACCATTAAGTTCATTGGCAACTGCTATTGCCGCCTTATATTGGCACAAGGCTTTACGCCCCTTTGCCACCTGGCCGCCAAAATGCGCATCACGCTCCGAGCTAGGAGAACGTAAAAGCTCCTCCTCCATCTCCTTCGTGACCTTCATTTCCGCTGCCATTATATCTTTGATACGTAATAAAAATATATATGCGATTGGTTTGAAGATGTCTTTTATTACACTGCACTGCACACGCGTAAAAAATGTTTAGTACACTAAAACTTATCACTTTAATAGGAACGTAATTAAAAAAAAAATTTATTTTTGCGGAGCGGTTTGAAAACACGACTGTTCACAAGAATTACTCAGAGAGAGCATTAATACCTATACCTACGTTCTCTTTTTTTCATTCGTAAACCGTAAAGAGTCTGATTTTTAATCGGACCCTTTCTTGGTCTACCCACATAAATGCCGCAGTCAGCAAAGTATATGGTGGACTCCGTGTTTATTTTTCACAAAACTACAATTGTGCACAAAAACCGTACAAATGTCAACATATTTGACATAAAAATGACTTGACAGGCTATTTTTTGCGTTCAGTGGGTACAGGACCCGGCCCTTTCTTAATGATTTCAGTCGATGTCCTGTCCATAGTTTTTTTTTTTAATCGCGCCAGACACCCAACTGTTTAGTTACACCAGTTGAGGAAACAGCCATACAGGACCCGGCCACTTCTTAATGATTTCAGTCGATGTCCTGTCCGTAGTTTTTTTTTAATCGCGCGCAGCGCTCAAGGCACCCAACTGTTTAGTAACACCAGTTGAGGAAACAGCCATACAGGACACCCGGCCACTTCTTAATGATTTGAGTCGATGTCCTGTCCATAGTTTTTTTTTAATCGCGCGCGGCGCGCTAGGCACCCGACTGTTTAGTAAATTAGTTGAGCAAACAGCCATACAGGACCCGGCCACTTCTTAATGATTTCAGTCGATGTCCTGTCCATAGTTTTTTTTTATCGCGCGCAGCGTGCCACCCACCCAATTGTTTACATTATTTATTATTTGCAAAAATATATAGTGAAATACACTATATTTTCTCATAAAAGTACCACTTTCATTCATAAAATGTTAGTTTTCAGTATTTTAAGGTTAGAATTTCGAAAATTGAAAAAAATTGTTTTCTTTTTTTGTTATTTCCTCACTTTGATTTTAGTTTCTTTTGTGTTTTAGGGGTCATAATTGGAAAGCGGCCCCTTTTTCCGGTTTACTCGTCTTAATACTTCCTCATTCGTCACTCTATCCATCTAAGAGATTCGTAGCATTCTTATATGTATCCACATTTCGAATGCTTCTATTTTCTTTATGGTTCTTTTCTTTAGCGTCCAAGTATCGGCACCGTATAATAGGATCAACCATATAGGTATAGCATTTCACCAGTCTTGCTTTTGTTTCCATATTGAATTCTCTGCTTCATAGAAGTTTTTTCATTTTGCAGAAGGCGCCTCTGGCTTGTTGTATTCGGCATTGAATTTCCTTAAAAGGATCACCGTTGCTGTAGATCACCGTTCCTAAATATTTGAAGCTGGACACTCTCCACATTCGTGTTGTTTATCGTCAGGTCGGCATTCTCCGTACTTATGTTTTTGACGATTATCATAAATTTTGTTTTTGCTGCATTGATTCAAATCCGTATTTTTCGCTTGCGAGATTCAGCTTACTCATCATAATTATTCAGTTCCCTTAAATCATTTGTTATTATAACTGCGTCATCCGCATATCTTAGGTTATTTATTCTCACGCCATTGAACTTTACTCCATAATTGGCGTCTCTTATGCTTTCCTTGAAGATTTCTTCTGAATATTAAATAGGAGTGGAGATAGAATGCAACCTTATCTGACTCCTCTTTTAATGTTTATATCAGTTGATTCTTCTCCTTCTATGTTTATTTTTGCTTTCTGGTTCCAATAGAGGTTTTCGATTATTCTGCATTCATTCATATCTATGCCTTTGTTCCTGAGCATTTCTGTTATCTTTTTGTGTTGGACTTTGTCAAAAGCCTTCTCGTAGTCTACGAAACATACGTAAATCATCCGGTTCATTTCTAAACTTCTTTGAATTACAATATTGAAGGCGAATAATGCTTCGCGAGTACCAACGCCACAGCTGAATCGAAATTGTGAGGGACTTACATCCTCTTCTAGTTTGTTGAAAATTATTTTTGTGTATGATTTTTAGAAAGAGTCTTAAGGCATGGCTCATTCGACTGATTGTCCTGCACTCTTCGCATCCCAACGCTTTGCTCTTCTTTGGTAGTGTTATTAAGGTTGATTTTAACCAGTCGTCGGGAATCTTGCCGTATTTATATATGGCGTTAAATAGATTAGAGAGAACTTGGATATTGTCTTCTTCTATTAGTCTCAAGAGCTCGTCAATTATAATATTATTACTAACTAGCTGTCCCGCCCGGCTTCGCCCGTGTCGAAAAAATTTAGTGTTACTTACAATACATATGTATGTACATTGTCATTTAGTTCGAAGAATCGGACGCTCTGTCTGTCTGTCTATTTGTTTGCCTGTCAATCTATCTATCTATCTGTCTGTCTGTCTGTCTATATTAATTGACCAAAATGTTTCATATTCACATTTCACCTGAAATTACGAAATTTTGTATGACAGGTTGTTTTATCGTTATCGTTCGCTTCGCGTGATCAATTCTTTACAAAAAATAAATACCTGTACAAAACCTTTTTTTGTATATTTAAGAATTTATTGGCCGAGATAGTCGCGGCGACTGTACAAAAGGAAGTGTTTGAGACAACTAGTTTTAGGTAGAATTAAGTGAGAAAGAAAGAACAAATATAACAAACTGTCAAAGTTCGAGAATCGAATTTATCATTCCCTTTTGGTTAGGCTGCAAGCACAATGCATTGAGTTAGTTGGAGTGGCGAACATCTTCCCCCTGTTGAAGGTTATCTTCAACAATCCACGAACAGGGGACACAGCTTACAGATGGCACGTTTAGTTTCTCCCTTTGCTGTCATAACCGTTGCTACCCGAATTAATCCATCTCGTCCAGGATACGTCTTCGTCACTCTCCCAATAAGCCATTGACATGGAGGCAAATTCTCTTCCTTGATGACGACGACATCGTTAATTTGAATATCCTTGGATTTCTCGGACCACTTATTTCGTTTCTGGAGCTGGCTTAGATAGTCATTGGACCATTTTTTCCAAAAATCCTGTACTGTTCGCTGAACATATTGCCATCGCCTAAGTGTTGCAGAACGCTCGTTCAACAGGTCTCGGTCTGGAACACTCGTCATCGGCCGCAGGATCAAAAAATGTGCTGGAGTGATGGGGTCGATATCCCCTTCGAATCTGGTACATAACGGCCTGGAATTGGCGCAAGCTTCAATTTGGCATAGGATCGTGCTGAATTCTTCATATGTCACCGAGGCGTTTCCTAATATCCTGCGAAGGTGGTATTTAACTGTTTTAACGCCCGCCTCCCATATCCCACCGAAATGAGGGGCATAAGGGGGTATGAAGCACCAATTTATCCCCTTTGTCGTCAATTCACTGCACACGTCGTCTTGAAATTCAATCGAATTAAGTAGATTGGACCACTCTCGCAGTTGTTGATTGGCCCCAACGAAGTTAGTGCCATTGTCGCTGAAAATGGTGTGGCACTTGCCTCGCCTGGCTACAAAACGACGTAATGCTGCTATAAAGGCTGCAGAGGACAATTCCGTCACAGCTTCAAGATGGAGTGCCTTTGTAGCCATACAAACGAACAATGAAAGGTATACCTTGTACTGCTTTGCCCCACGACCCTTCCAGGATGTCACGCTGAATGGACCCGCATAATCTACACCGGTGTTGTTGAAAGCCATTCCAGGTTCCACACGCTGCTTAGGAAGATCTGCCATCTGCTGCTTGTAGGGAATAGCGCGCTGTCTCATACACGCTACACATTGGTACACGCATCGTTTAATTGCGTGATGAGAGCCCACTATGAAGTAATCGAGAGAAAGCAAGTACGTCATTTGGCGAATGCCTGCGTGCAGATTGCTTATATGACAGTCGTTCACAATCAGTTTGGTTAAGCGATGTTCCTTGTGGAGGATTACGGGATGCTTTTGCTCAAAGGGGATGTTCGCGTTTTCAAGTCTTCCCCCAACTCGCAATATTTCGTCCTCATCGATGAACGGATTCATACGTGAAATCCCGCTTTTATTAGGAACGGGCTGACTTCGCCTCAAATAGCCGATTTCAATCGCAAACGAAGATTGTTGTGAAAGTTTAACAAGTGCAATTTTAGCTGCTTTAATGTATTGTGGTGATAGGCCTTCGAACCTATGCTGAGATTTTGGAGCCCCGTGCGATCTGAACAATCGTATACACCGCGCACAAACGCGCAAGAGACGATTCAGACTCGAAAACCCATTGAATATGTCCCACTCGGGGTCCGATGAGCATGCAAGATAGGATATCCCATTTTCCTCTGTAACTTCGCTCGTGTTGGGGAGTTCTGTAAATCTTATGACTGGTTGCTGAATGAACAATGGGCCCTTCCACCACAGTTCCAGATCTGGTAGACGCATCGGCATTAGTCCGCGTGTGGCACAGTCCGCGGGATTTTCCGCCGATCGGACATAATGCCAAGCTGAAGATGGCAATCGAGCCGCGATTTGGGATATCCGATTATCCGCGAAGACATTTCGGCGCCGAGGATACCCTTGAATCCAGTGCAATACAGTAGACGAATCCGTGTACGCGAAGCATTCTACGTTATGAATTCCGAGTGAATCTTTAACCTTGCTAAACAATTTGCTTAGAAGTAAAGCACCACACAATTCCAGACGTGGTACAGTTAAAACAGGCTTAACCGGCGCAACACGAGTTTTGGCGCATATAAGTGTCGTATAAACGCTTCCATCTGTCCTTGATATGCGAGAATATATTGCTGCGGCGTACGCGGATTCGGATGCGTCCGCGAAACCATGGAGCTCTACTAGCTCCCCTTGATTGTACTGGATCCATCGCGGTATACCCACGAAGACAACGTGATGAAGATCAGCTCTAAAATCAGCCCACTCTTGATAAAGTTCTGGTGGGATATATGTATCCCAGCCTACTCCCTTGACCCACAAATGTTTCATAAAAATTTTCATTTTGACCACTGCAGGTGACAGCCATCCCATGGGGTCAAAGATACGTGCGATATCAGAGAGCACCTCTCTCTTTGTGATTTGATGACCCAGTGGAGGTAGCTGAAAACTGAATTTGAAATGATCAACCCGTGTATCCCATACTAGTCCTAACGTTTTGACGCTGACTTCCCCGATTGGCAAGTCCGAGGAACTTTCACGACTTTCGGGATCAATATCTGCTAGGAAATCAGACGAGTTTGATGCCCATTTTCGTAACTCCATTCCTGATCTATTAAGTACTGTACATATTTCATTTTTAATAGCAATGGCTTCGTCGCACGATGAAAACCCAGACATATAATCGTCAACATAAAAATCATTTATGATACTGCTACCTGCATGCGGATAATTAAACAAACTACGTATACCGACCTGTTTGAGTACCCTGGTTGCGAGGAAAGAGGCGGACGCCGTTCCGTATGTCACTGTAAGGAGCTGGTAGTCGCGGGGTTCTTGCTTAACGTCCTCTCTCCAAATGATTCGCTGGTAGTTGACATCGCTCCTGTTGACCATGACTTGACGATACATCTTGGTTATGTCTGCCTTGACTGCTATGGAAGATTTCCGAAACTTGATTAATGAAGTTATCAGGTCGTTTTGGATCGTTGGTCCCACAAGTAAGCAATCGTTGAGAGAGATGCCATTGCTGGACTTGCAGGAGGCATCAAATACAACCCTTAGCTTGGTTGTAGTGCTAGAAGGTTTTAAAACTGCATGGTGGGGCAAATAAAATGATGCAGAATTGAGT
Source organism: Brachyopa scutellaris (assembly GCA_949775065.1). Lineage (NCBI taxonomy): Eukaryota > Metazoa > Arthropoda > Insecta > Diptera > Syrphidae > Brachyopa > Brachyopa scutellaris. The sequence continues at coordinate 110,692,646 of OX459112.1, forward strand.
TCATTAGTAGGCACGGGTGCCATATGACCTAATTCTTCGTATTCTCGCATAAAGTTAACGTAATCGCGCTTAAGGTCTGGATCACGAGCAAATCGTTTCTCCATTGTATTGAGACGCTTTAATGCTGCACTGCGGGAGTCTCCGAACTCAACTGGCACAGACTTAAATGGCAGATTCACTACATATCTACCATCGGGTTGAACGTAATGTGTATCAATGAAATGATTCTCAATTTGAGCGTCTGAATCATGACTCGAGTGGTCGCCGTCCTGGAGATCTTCGAATTCCCAAAATCGCCGCAACAAGAGATCATGATCAATCGTATTGTGATAAACGTTTAAATCGCGTCGCGTTTCTGCTGATGTATTGCCCGAAATAACCCAACCGAATATTGTATTATGAGCTATTGGAGATCCTGTCGGGTGAATTATTTTCCCTTCGGTAAGGACTTCAAAAAAGACGTCTGAACCCAGTAAAATATCGATTTTATTGGGCAGATGGCAGTTGGGATCGGCAAGCATCAAATTATCGAAAAATAAAAGTTTACCTTTCGGAATGTTTAAGCTCGGTAAATCATTCGTTAGGTTCGAGAGAATGTAGGCATTCGTTGCCAGAGAGGAACTCGGTATATGACTTGAGCGTATAATGAGACTCACAGCTCCTCTTGTACCCTGGACATTACCGTTTTGTCCTATGCCCGAGATCGGAATCCTGGCATGGGACCGTTTTAACTTCAGCCGTTGAGCGCAGGCTTCAGTTATTAATGTTGACTGTGAACCGGAGTCGAGTAGTGCCCTGCATTTTTGCAGCTGACCACTAGCATCCATGACCGATAGCATGGCAGTTGGTAACAAAGTAAAACAGTCTCGTAACGTATGATGTGAAGCATTCGCGGACAGTCCACTCGCGGCGTCATTGGAGGTTTTGGATGACGATGGACGAGGTACTGCATTGTCTTCATGTAACAATGTATTATGATGCTGGTTGCACAGCTTGCACCCAGAGAACTTACATTCGGACGGGTTATGCTTGCCCCGAAGGCAATTGACACAAATTTTGTTTAAACGTACCATCTCCAAACGGGACGCTACCGGAAGATCGCGAAATTGACTACATTGGTAGAGCATATGGTTTTTTTTACATTTGAGGCAGACGTGTACTGCTGCGCTTAACACCCGTTTGTTAGTGCCTTTAAAATTGAATTTGGGGTTAACGAGTCCCGTTCGTGTTACATTTAAACTTTCGAATTCGTTAATGCGTTCCTTCAAAAAATCTGTGAAATCAAGGAGACTGGGCGATTCCTTTTCCTTTATTTTACGGATCCACAAGATTTTGTTTTCCGCGTCTAGTTTTTTCGTAAGCACGTATACTAAAAGAACATTCCACGATTCTACCGGTTGCTTGAGAGCACGTAACGCGTTTATGTTTTCGGAGATCACGGTAAATAAAAGCTTAATCTCACTTAATGAGTTGCCCTTAAGAGCCGAGTGTTCGAAAATATTGTCTAAATGGGCAATCATTATAAACTGTGGCTTATCATAATAATCTTTTACTAAATTCCACGCGACATCAAAATTCTCGTTGCTGGGAGGGAGATGCTTAATTAAGGATGACGCCTCACCCTTTAGCCGCGTCTGCAAATGTTCGAATTTTTCTATGCCGCTTATTGACTCCTTAGATTGTACAAGCGCAACGAAAAGATCGCGAAAATGAACCCATTCATCGAACTTACCAGTAAACTCAGGCAGCTTAATTTCGGGGAGACGAGTTTGTGTCTCGAATTTTGTTATGTTAATGGGTCTACGCGCTGAGTCGGCAAGACCCTTCATGATAGTATTTAACGAGTTCTGGTTGTCAATTAGTGCTTTGACTGTGTCGCCTAAGGTACTGTTTGTGTCTGTACCGTGGTTAATCGTAGAAGGAACATCAATTTTGTCAAGCAACTTGGCATACACATCATAATAAAGTGTTTCTACGTCACTACGATATTGAATTTCATCAGCCAAACTCTCGTCGCTTTCATATAACGCGTCAATGTCATTTTGAACCCGTTCGAATTCTTGCATATAATGCTCTAACCGATATTTTAACGCCTTTGCCTTTGATATTTCTACATCCGATTGGGAAACTGTACAAATTCGAGTGATTTGCCCTTTCAAAGACGCTCGCTGCCGTTTGAGAGCTTCCATAATTTACCGTACGATTGCAGATGACAAAAAATTATAACGCACAACGTCGCGCACCGATGCTTTCTCGTTAGATGCGGTGTCTTCACGGGCACTGTCAACCTGCACACACGCACACAAATTGATAGATATCACCGTTTGTCTATCCGTTAAACGAAATCGAACGATTTTTCCTAGTTTCTGACGAACGCGTTATTGGCACAACTCGGAGATTTTTGCATGTACTCGTATTATGTATTATATTATGTATGCCGCGAAATACTTCTTCCACACTGAATCACATTCAAGAGCAATGCATAGACGCACGAATTAAACAAATGCACACGATTTAATTATTTGCTGGCGGTACCGTTTTAGCATTAAAACGCGCTGATACCATGCTCGAATAAGACGACAGAAAAACGTTTTTTTTGCAGATCGATATTAAACGCGTTGATTATTGCTGATTTGCGCAATCCGGCTCGAATAGGACCAAATGTTTTATCGTTATCGTTCGCTTCGCGTGATCAATTCTTTACAAAAAATAAATACCTGTACAAAACCTTTTTTTGTATATTTAAGAATTTATTGGCCGAGATAGTCGCGGCGACTGTACAAAAGGAAGTGTTTGAGACAACTAGTTTTAGGTAGAATTAAGTGAGAAAGAAAGAACAAATATAACAAACTGTCAAAGTTCGAGAATCGAATTTATCATTCCCTTTTGGTTAGGCTGCAAGCACAATGCATTGAGTTAGTTGGAGTGGCGAACACAGGTACCAAAACCACTGGTTGTTGAGTAACCGCACTGATGCTATGTTGTATTCTATATTAAGAAAAACGTACACTGAAAATTTGGTTGGGTAGTTTCCGAGTCTATAAAACACAAACACACATATACGTACATTGTACATACATTCATTTTTATATATATAGATCTAATAACTTGACTCCAGCGCCACCTATACTTACTTATTTTACTATATCTACCACATCGCCACCTATAGGGTCCAGATTTTATTATATAATTTCCTCTTTTGGCACTGAACCAACGTATGTACAAATATTGTGAATATGATCCTTTTTGGTCCATAAATATAGAAGTTGTAAATAACTTGACTCCAGCGCCACCTAGCGGTTCAATACTTTAAAATTTTATCTTTTGGCACTTAGCCAACATATATTTTGAATATGAGCATTTTTGGTCCATAAATATAGAAGTTGTTGATAACTTGACTCCAGCGCCACCTAGCGGGATGCTTAACAAAGAATTCTCATGCTTACAAAACAATTTCATAAAAATCGGTCGAGCCGTTTCGGAGGAGTTCGACTACAAACACCGTGACATGAGATTTTTATATATTAGATGTTACCGTTTCCGTTGAAAACCATCGCCATCGCCAAATATTTATGCATTTCAAAGCAGTCTGTTTAAGGTGTAAAAAGAATGAAGTTTTACTGCCCCGCGTCAATACGAGTTTTATATATTTTTTTAAAGATTTCGATACTCTGGGAAGCACTGGAATGGACAAAATTGGCAAATTGGTCTTTTAATTCTTAAGCAATCTAACGAAACAACAACTGAGTTTTTTGAAGTAAAACTTTTTTTGCCGCGGTAGAGCAAATTTGCCTGAATCAGACGAAAATGTGAAACGCTTCCCCTTCTCCAAATTCAACAGGCAGTAGAATAAATTAAAAAAAATATACACACACATATCGAGCCACAAAATATCAATGGTACAAGCAAGCGAAGAAAACAACAACAAAACTAGCCAAAAAAAAAAAAATGTTCATTTGCAATCATTTTCACCACGCAAACATTGGGCCATCGCACACGAGATGATTTTTGCCGGCAGAAAAACGGTTTTGTAGGCGAAGGGACTGAGGTCTGCGGTAAGAAACGACTGAAAATCTTCTACCGAGTTTGAGCAGTTGAATGATGTAGGAAAGTAATGCATGCCTGCCTATACAATTTTCAAAATATTTAGCTCTGAAAAAATACTACCTCAGTGAAAAGGGGTTTATGTATACAATTTCTTCTGCCGGTAAAAATGTTTTCATACAAAAATTTTATATGAGATGCGACTTCTTGGGTTAGTATATTCTTTGGTTTTATTTCTAAAGATAATATGAAGAATAAATAACGTCGTTTTTAATTCAAACCTTAAAATTCAGCTTGCAATACCCTTTGGAATGTTTCGATGGTTTTTTGGTGGGAGATAAGACTTCTTTCTTGTGCAATATTTATATATTTTGGTGATTGTGTACAAAATGGATAACACCTCGATTTTGATGAAATGTTTGCATGATGTAGAGGGTATTTTTTCGAGTATCTTTATGCATCGATCCCAAAGTGGTGTCCACTCTGTTCATAACTATCTTTATTTCGTTCGACGAATTGTGTTGTTCTCAAATCAGGAGATGGTAGCCCTACGGGGATTTCTCTCCGATTTGCGGCGATTTGTCATGCTACTACGGTAATCCAGTGACAGTGAGTGTTTATAAGAGGGACCGATTTATGCAAGCTATTGTAACAATACTGAGAGCCAAATCTCCTATCTTCGCTGTACTGGCAACTTTTGTGGACCAGAGTATAGAACCTAAGAAGTTTCACTTCTAACGCGCGAGATTCTCACGCACTTTTTTTTTTTTTTAACTATAATAGCCGTTTTCTTTCCCCCATATACTATATAGAATAAAAAAAAAATTCAATGCATAATACAACAAAACCTTAGCCTCGATTATTATCCAGTCTAAAGTTTTGTTGTATTTTATATTGAAAACATGCTGCTGAAACATGTTTATTCTATATAGCCTAAAAAAACACGCCTAATATATGTAGTTACATATGTTGTACATACATAGAGTATACTGCCGTTGTCAAAATTTATAGAAATATGATAAGCCATGGAATCGTGTCCTGTTAAGTTTAAACAATGCTACTATTTTGTTCCTTGAGATCTATTGGTTAGTTTTTCCGAGTTCTTCGATGTTTTCCCATTAATTATTTAATGCAAAATCCTACATTCTCGGTGATTCTAATGAAATGACTGAATGAAACAGTAGGTAAGATGAACGTCGACCTTACAGATCTATTGTGACTACTGAAAACAGCCGTGCTATTCTCGGGATGCAGTACATACCTTCACCCGTTTGGTGGGTTCATAATCACTAGATGGTCGAGTTTGAAAAGTATGCCTTCAAAGAGTCCCTTCTTGGCTTACAGTTTCCAATCAGATGATTTGGAGTTTCTTCCTCATTATTGCCGAATATGAAGTATGTATTAGTCTAGTCGACTTCTAAACCTTTTTTTTCATTGATTAGCTTACAGTGACCTGTAAAGCTAGGATTACACGATTGAGGTTTTGCGTCAATATTTACGCTTTTCTGAACTCCAATCGACATCAATCGTGTAAAGGCACAATTTTTTTACGTCAATCTACGCCAATTTGGTTGACCCCCAGATTGCCCCCAATTTCCGTCAACCAAAATTTACTCGATTCCGTCAATCGTGTAAACGAATTAATTGAAACATTATCGTCAACCAACAGCTCAATTGCGTCAACCAGTGGTTGACGACTCGAGCGTCAACCACAGGCGTCAATTTTGGATCAATTTCGCAGGCAAATTGACATGCCTCGTTTATTTTCGTTTCAAAGAACATGTAGTTTTTTTTAAAAATATTTTTTTTCTAGTGTTTTTGAACATGATGAGTGAGGAATTATTCGACGATATTATGCATTCAATTTTCTGGTGTGATGATGCAAGACAATGAAACAACAGTTCAAGACACAAAAGAACAGAAAGTAAAAAAATCGAATTCCAAAGCTAAGCCCAAAGTTGCAATTCCATGGCCGTCTGAAAATGATGAATATATTGCTTCGCATACTTCTGGTAGGTACTATGATTGATATTGTACATCCATTCGAAACAGTATTGAGAGCGATTTGAAGCTGTCGCCAGTAGCTAGAACTCTCAAAGTTACGGTCAAACGCCAAGATCCGTAAATTGACCTTCTCATATTTGTGTCTTGTTTCTGAATTAGCGGTGTTACCATATGCAACAATTCATTGGGAGTAGTTTCATTCATCCGCAGAAAGCTTAAAAACAAATTCTCTGATTCTCGATATCAGGGAATTCCTTCAACAAACTGTTGTTTGCTGCACATATTGGCCGGTTTTTCAGCCATTCAAACATCCAGGCTCTTCGTACAACGCGAGAATTTTCTGCTGCCTTCTTTTCCGATTGCTGCTTGTAACTACACTGGTCTCTAGCTTTGCGCGACTTCTTTTTGCGTGGTTTCACTTTTGCGCGAAATGCATTTGCCTACCAAAATTCGATTTGCACGGCTGAAATATGGTGCTTCATCTTTCAGGAATCCAACACCCTAAATACATGAAATGCATACTTCGCTTTGCGCGATTTCGTATTTCACGAGACTTTTCATTCCCCTAACCCCCGTGCAAAGCTAGGGACCAGTGTAAAATGCTGCAAACACGTACAAAGCAGCTGCTGTTTTTTTTCACTTTGTGACGTAATTTTTTTTAAGATTCTAATCGAAGAAATAAATATATAAATTTATTTAATTCATTTGGCACTAATGACAGGGAGCGTCAACCAATAGTCAATTCGATTGAATTAAAAAAGAGTCAATCGTGTAAACGGTCCCATTGTACGGTTGACGGTTGACCCTTTTTTTTTAAATTGCGTCAATCGATATTTTGGTTGACGTTGATAAAATTGACGCTTTTAAGTCAATCGTGTAAATTGGGGGAAACATCTATTTACGCTTCTATTAAAACTACATCAATCTGGCGTAAATCTATTGATGCTAGATTTACGCTTTTGCGTCAATTGTGTAATCCTAGCTTAAGGAAGCCGGTTAATAGTCAGTCAATTTTTGCTAAGACTAATATACATACACTTCGGTTCACTTGATTAAAGGCAGCACTAAAATTTCACTAAACACACAACTATAATTCTTAAGTGGTCCTGCAATATACATTGCAATTCGTTCGAATGGTGCTCCAACATTGTATGGACACATTTTGCCACGGCTTCTCGACTTCGGACCCTTCGCTCTTGTACATTCTTCACACGACTGGATCCATTCTGCTACTGACTGCTGAGGCGCCTCTGGCTTGTTGTATTCGGCATTGAATTTCCTTAAAAGGATCACCGTTGCTGTAGATCACCGTTCCTAAATATTTGAAGCTGGACACTCTCCACATTCGTGTTGTTTATCGTCAGGTCGGCATTCTCCGTACTTATGTTTTTGACGATTATCATAAATTTTGTTTTTGCTGCATTGATTCAAATCCGTATTTTTCGCTTGCGAGATTCAGCTTACTCATCATAATTATTCAGTTCCCTTAAATCATTTGTTATTATAACTGCGTCATCCGCATATCTTAGGTTATTTATTCTCACGCCATTGAACTTTACTCCATAATTGGCGTCTCTTATGCTTTCCTTGAAGATTTCTTCTGAATATTAAATAGGAGTGGAGATAGAATGCAACCTTATCTGACTCCTCTTTTAATGTTTATATCAGTTGATTCTTCTCCTTCTATGTTTATTTTTGCTTTCTGGTTCCAATAGAGGTTTTCGATTATTCTGCATTCATTCATATCTATGCCTTTGTTCCTGAGCATTTCTGTTATCTTTTTGTGTTGGACTTTGTCAAAAGCCTTCTCGTAGTCTACGAAACATACGTAAATCATCCGGTTCATTTCTAAACTTCTTTGAATTACAATATTGAAGGCGAATAATGCTTCGCGAGTACCAACGCCACAGCTGAATCGAAATTGTGAGGGACTTACATCCTCTTCTAGTTTGTTGAAAATTATTTTTGTGTATGATTTTTAGAAAGAGTCTTAAGGCATGGCTCATTCGACTGATTGTCCTGCACTCTTCGCATCCCAACGCTTTGCTCTTCTTTGGTAGTGTTATTAAGGTTGATTTTAACCAGTCGTCGGGAATCTTGCCGTATTTATATATGGCGTTAAATAGATTAGAGAGAACTTGGATATTGTCTTCTTCTATTAGTCTCAAGAGCTCGTCAATTATAATATTATTACTAACTAGCTGTCCCGCCCGGCTTCGCCCGTGTCGAAAAAATTTAGTGTTACTTACAATACATATGTATGTACATTGTCATTTAGTTCGAAGAATCGGACGCTCTGTCTGTCTGTCTATTTGTTTGCCTGTCAATCTATCTATCTATCTGTCTGTCTGTCTGTCTATATTAATTGACCAAAATGTTTTATATTCACATTTCACCTGAAATTACGAAATTTTGTATGACAGGTACCAAAACCACTGGTTGTTGAGTAACCGCACTGATGCTATGTTGTATTCTATATTAAGAAAAACGTACACTGAAAATTTGGTTGGGTAGTTTCCGAGTCTATAAAACACAAACACACATATACGTACATTGTACATACATTCATTTTTATATATATAGATATAATAACTTGACTCCAGCGCCACCTATACTTACTTATTTTACTATATCTACCACATCGCCACCTATAGGGTCCAGATTTTATTATATAATTTCCTCTTTTGGCACTGAACCAACGTATGTACAAATATTGTGAATATGATCCTTTTTGGTCCATAAATATAGAAGTTGTAAATAACTTGACTCCAGCGCCACCTAGCGGTTCAATACTTTAAAATTTTATCTTTTGGCACTTAGCCAACATATATTTTGAATATGAGCATTTTTGGTCCATAAATATAGAAGTTGTTGATAACTTGACTCCAGCGCCACCTAGCGGGATGCTTAACAAAGAATTCTCATGCTTACAAAACAATTTCATAAAAATCGGTCGAGCCGTTTCGGAGGAGTTCGACTACAAACACCGTGACATGAGATTTTTATATATTAGATGTTACCGTTTCCGTTGAAAACCATCGCCATCGCCAAATATTTATGCATTTCAAAGCAGTCTGTTTAAGGTGTAAAAAGAATGAAGTTTTACTGCCCCGCGTCAATACGAGTTTTATATATTTTTTTAAAGATTTCGATACTCTGGAAAGCACTGGAATGGACAAAATTGGCAAATTGGTCTTTTAATTCTTAAGCAATCTAACGAAACAACAACTGAGTTTTTTGAAGTAAAACTTTTTTTGCCGCGGTAGAGCAAATTTGCCTGAATCAGACGAAAATGTGAAACGCTTCCCCTTCTCCAAATTCAACAGGCAGTAGAATAAATTAAAAAAAATATACACACACATATCGAGCCACAAAATATCAAAGGTACAAGCAAGCGAAGAAAACAACAACAAAACTAGCCAAAAAAAAAAAAATGTTCATTTGCAATCATTTTCACCACGCAAACATTGGGCCATCGCACACGAGATGATTTTTGCCGGCAGAAAAACGGTTTTGTAGGCGAAGGGACTGAGGTCTGCGGTAAGAAACGACTGAAAATCTTCTACCGAGTTTGAGCAGTTGAATGATGTAGGAAAGTAATGCATGCCTGCCTATACAATTTTCAAAATATTTAGCTCTGAAAAAATACTACCTCAGTGAAAAGGGGTTTATGTATACAATTTCTTCTGCCGGTAAAAATGTTTTCATACAAAAATTTTATATGAGATGCGACTTCTTGGGTTAGTATATTCTTTGGTTTTATTTCTAAAGATAATATGAAGAATAAATAACGTCGTTTTTAATTCAAACCTTAAAATTCAGCTTGCAATACCCTTTGGAATGTTTCGATGGTTTTTTGGTGGGAGATAAGACTTCTTTCTTGTGCAATATTTATATATTTTGGTGATTGTGTACAAAATGGATAACACCTCGATTTTGATGAAATGTTTGCATGATGTAGAGGGTATTTTTTCGAGTATCTTTATGCATCGATCCCAAAGTGGTGTCCACTCTGTTCATAACTATCTTTATTTCGTTCGACGAATTGTGTTGTTCTCAAATCAGGAGATGGTAGCCCTACGGGGATTTCTCTCCGATTTGCGGCGATTTGTCATGCTACTACGGTAATCCAGTGACAGTGAGTGTTTATAAGAGGGACCGATTTATGCAAGCTATTGTAACAATACTGAGAGCCAAATCTCCTATCTTCGCTGTACTGGCAACTTTTGTGGACCAGAGTATAGAACCTAAGAAGTTTCACTTCTAACGCGCGAGATTCTCACGCACTTTTTTTTTTTTTTAACTATAATAGCCGTTTTCTTTCCCCCATATACTATATAGAATAAAAAAAAAATTCAATGCATAATACAACAAAACCTTAGCCTCGATTATTATCCAGTCTAAAGTTTTGTTGTATTTTATATTGAAAACATGCTGCTGAAACATGTTTATTCTATATAGCCTAAAAAAACACGCCTAATATATGTAGTTACATATGTTGTACATACATAGAGTATACTGCCGTTGTCAAAATTTATAGAAATATGATAAGCCATGGAATCGTGTCCTGTTAAGTTTAAACAATGCTACTATTTTGTTCCTTGAGATCTATTGGTTAGTTTTTCCGAGTTCTTCGATGTTTTCCCATTAATTATTTAATGCAAAATCCTACATTCTCGGTGATTCTAATGAAATGACTGAATGAAACAGTAGGTAAGATGAACGTCGACCTTACAGATCTATTGTGACTACTGAAAACAGCCGTGCTATTCTCGGGATGCAGTACATACCTTCACCCGTTTGGTGGGTTCATAATCACTAGATGGTCGAGTTTGAAAAGTATGCCTTCAAAGAGTCCCTTCTTGGCTTACAGCTTCCAATCAGATGATTTGGAGTTTCTTCCTCATTATTGCCGAATATGAAGTATGTATTAGTCTAGTCGACTTCTAAACCTTTTTTTTCATTGATTAGCTTACAGTGACCTGTAAAGCTAGGATTACACGATTGAGGTTTTGCGTCAATATTTACGCTTTTCTGAACTCCAATCGACATCAATCGTGTAAAGGCACAATTTTTTTACGTCAATCTACGCCAATTTGGTTGACCCCCAGATTGCCCTCAATTTCCGTCAACCAAAATTTACTTGATTCCGTCAATCGTGTAAACGAATTAATTGAAACATTATCGTCAACCAACAGCTCAATTGCGTCAACCAGTGGTTGACGACTCGAGCGTCAACCACAGGCGTCAATTTTGGATCAATTTCGCAGGCAAATTGACATGCCTCGTTTATTTTCGTTTCAAAGAACATGTAGTTTTTTTTAAAAATATTTTTTTTCTAGTGTTTTTGAACATGATGAGTGAGGAATTATTCGACGATATTATGCATTCAATTTTCTGGTGTGATGATGCAAGACAATGAAACAACAGTTCAAGACACAAAAGAACAGAAAGTAAAAAAATCGAATTCCAAAGCTAAGCCCAAAGTTGCAATTCCATGGCCATCTGAAAATGATGAATATATTGCTTCGCATACTTCTGGTAGGTACTATGATTGATATTGTACATCCATTCGAAACAGTATTGAGAGCGATTTGAAGCTGTCGCCAGTAGCTAGAACTCTCAAAGTTACGGTCAAACGCCAAGATCCGTAAATTGACCTTCTCATATTTGTGTCTTGTTTCTGAATTAGCGGTGTTACCATATGCAACAATTCATTGGGAGTAGTTTCATTCATCCGCAGAAAGCTTAAAAACAAATTCTCTGATTCTCGATATCAGGGAATTCCTTCAACAAACTGTTGTTTGCTGCACATATTGGCCGGTTTTTCAGCCATTCAAACATCCAGGCTCTTCGTACAACGCGAGAATTTTCTGCTGCCTTCTTTTCCGATTGCTGCTTGTAACTACACTGGTCTCTAGCTTTGCGCGACTTCTTTTTGCGTGGTTTCACTTTTGCGCGAAATGCATTTGCCTACCAAAATTCGATTTGCACGGCTGAAATATGGTGCTTCATCTTTCAGGAATCCAACACCCTAAATACATGAAATTCATACTTCGCTTTGCGCGATTTCGTATTTCACGAGACTTTTCATTCCCCTAACCCCCGTGCAAAGCCAGGGACCAGTGTAAAATGCTGCAAACACGTACAAAGCAGCTGCTGTTTTTTTTCACTTTGTGACGTAATTTTTTTTAAGATTCTAATCGAAGAAATAAATATATAAATTTATTTAATTCATTTGGCACTAATGATAGGGAGCGTCAACCAATAGTCAATTCGATTGAATTAAAAAAGAGTCAATCGTGTAAACGGTCCCATTGTACGGTTGACGGTTGACCCTTTTTTTTAAATTGCGTCAATCGATATTTTGGTTGACGTTGATAAAATTGACGCTTTTAAGTCAATCGTGTAAATTGGGGGAAACATCTATTTACACTTCTATTAAAACTACATCAATCTGGCGTAAATCTATTGATGCTAGATTTACGCTTTTGCGTCAATCGTGTAATCCTAGCTTAAGGAAGCCGGTTAATAGTCAGTCAATTTTTGCTAAGACTAATATACATACACTTCGGTTCACTTGATTAAAGGCAGCACTAAAATTTCACTAAACACACAACTATAATTCTTAAGTGGTCCTGCAATATACATTGCAATTCGTTCGAATGGTGCTCCAACATTGTATGGACACATTTTGCCACGGCTTCTCGACTTCGGACCCTTCGCTCTTGTACATTCTTCACACGACTGGATCCATTCTGCTACTGACTGCTGACAACCTACCCAGTAGAACCGTTGTTTGACCTTTTGAACTGTTTTCGAGATGCCCAGATGTCCTCCGCTTGAGCCGTTGTGATATTCTTTAAGAATCTCGGTTATTCTCTCCTTAGGGACAACAATCAAGTTGCGAGATGTTTTGCCGTCTTCGCTTTCCCACACACGGAATAAGCATCCGTCCTGTAGCTGAAGACTTCGCCATTGTGCCCAGTATGCTTTTGCAATTTGGCTCTCACAGGCCATTTCCTCCCACGTTGGTCTGAAATCCCGTTCCTTGGCAGCAATTATTTTTACTAGATCCGGATCGTTTTTCTGTTCTATATGGATCTGCTCCGGCGACCAGTTCTCCCCCGACAAGATGCTTATCAAACGTAGATCGACGATGCTCTCTTTGCCTTCCGCCGTTGTGCAATGTTTGCACTCTACCTTACAGGGGCGCCGCGATAGTACATCCGCGTTTCCATGTAGAACTTCTTTGCCGATATTCAATGGAACCTCTGAATTTCCGTACCTTAGGATCCGCCGATTCAAATCCAACGTGATACCGTTCGCTACCATGAAGTCAATGCCCAGGATTAACTCGTCAACTATTTCCGCCACTATAAACTCATGCTCACCTGTGGTGGTTCCAATCGTTATTTTATCGCTAACTTTTCCCAGTATCGGTGCCTCCTCCCCTGTAGCCGTTTGAAGTCGCACTCCCAACAGCGGTTCCATTTTTTTTTACCAAGTCACTCCTTAAGATTGAGTGTGATGCTCCCGTGTCCAAAGTTACCGTGAATAATTTGTCCGCAATGATGCCACTAACAGTGAGATTGTTTGCTTTTCGTCCAAATTGAGAAATAAATATTCTGGGACAGTCCATTGTGGAAGCCAGTTCATGTCCCTCAAAACTGACTCCACTTAATTTTCCGACGAATGGGTGCCACCCTCTTCTCTCCTTGGTTCGGATTGTCTTCCTCTCCAGGCTCTTGAAGGAGATTGGAACCTTTTAAGCGTTTTCTACGTTCCGGACAGTCGCGTGCTAGGTGGCCCACATTCTCACAATTGAAACACCGGCCCTTAAACTTGTCGTTCGGCCTGAACTCGGAATTTAATGTAACCTTTAGTCGACGAGCTCTTGGATACGATCCGCATGCCAAGCTTACTGCTTCGTGTATTAGGGCGTTTGCAACCGTTTCCTGGAATGTTGGCTTTTGAGTTGACAATGTGGCACGTTTGGTTTCCTGGTCCCAGATGCCATCGATAAATGCATCGGTCTTAGCGACCTCAATTAACTCCATGACTGAGCCTGCATATGCTAAATGTGCTAAACGCTCAACCTCCGCTAAATTCTTGAAGCGTCTCACCCTTCATTTGTTTCCGGCTCTTTAGCTCCATCTTGTAAATTTGTTTTCGATGCTCACTTCCATATTTGCGCTGCAAAGAGCTCATTAACGCCTCATAATTACATTGTGTTTGAAGCACATCTGCAGCACCACCCTTCGATATTCGGTATTTTTCTTTTTTTTTCAAATTGAAGTTTAAAGACGTTGAAGGCTATCGTTCCGTCGTACGTTGGTGGCTGAAATTTATTGAAGTTGTTGCCTTGCACCATCGGCTCTCTTAATTTACAAGCGTACAGGTCCTTTTCTAGTCTCATGACTTTGCTATCTACATCACCCACGGAAGTTTCCAGTTCACAAATCTTATCATTCGCACGTTGATGTGATCCTTAGATTCCTGGACTTCGCCATCCACTTCGAGAAGTTTCTGCTCCATACGACCTTGCAGCTCTTCTTGACGTTTCTACTGTTCTTCTAGGGCATACTTAATGTTCTTTTGGTCGGAGAAGCACTTCTGGAAGCCAACCTCCATACCATGTTTCTGGTCCTCCAATGCATCTTTCGTTATCCGCTTCAAGGATGCAAATTGATTTTGCATCGTTGCCATTATCAGTCCAAGATCTGGCGCTGTGATATCAAGAGGTTCCTCAACTTTTGATTTTGACGAAACTTCGGCGAGAAACTCATACGTTTCCACATCGATCTCATCTTCTTCCAGCGCCTCTCGTAGTCGCTGTTGTATTTCTGCCTTCCCACCAATTGTCGACAAATTTCTCCCTGCTAGCTCCTTTTTCAGCTGTTCTACCTTTAAGTTTACGAATTTAACCATTTCGTTACAATCCCACTTCTGACACCAATGTTGTGAATTTCCTCCTAGAATTCGACCACTGGATTGTAACTAAAAATAAGGACACAATTTTAGCTTTTATTAGAAAACTTAGGTTACTTTTATTGTCTTCGTTTAGAAAGTTTTTCGACAACTGAACTTCGAGAACTATTATTTTACTATTATTATTTCTAAACTGATCTGATTATTTGAAATCAGATCAGCACACAGTGATTTTTACATTTTCGTAACAATATAGTTGGCTGCAGATGAGAGATGGCTGCAGACACTTAGAAAGGCAAGGTCTCATAATAGTCTATGTTATGTATGTACATATGTATAAGGGTCTTAAAATTTTTAATAACTTGTCGAATGTAATTTATGTCCAACGAATGAGCAATATTTTTGGATTTGGATAAACAGTGGTTTGAAACCTAGCGTCTATAGTTATAATCACCCTCCGCAAAAATTGTTTGGAATAGTCCACTTTCTAAGGCATAAGAACAGATGGAACATGCTAACAGGTTCGTGACAATTGATTGCTCTCTGATTTCTGATCGAGTTCTTTGAAAATAATATTTGAACCACAAAAAGTCACACCCACAGAGTTACTTAAATTAATGAAAGGATATTGCTGAATATTACAGCTCAAATTCAGCCTGATGTGAGCTGCACAACTGAACATTGTTTACATTCGAATTCATAAAACTTTTTTTTTTAAATAACAAAGATAACAACTTGTGGGGCCGTAGATACGGTGTGAAATATATTTAAACCACTCTCTTTGTTTTTACTTGTTTACTAACCAAACAGAGTCGATAAGCGGAAACATTCAGTTTGTTCTGCATATTTTTATTTTAGATGTAGGTACATACATATGTAGGTACCTATGTACATATGCATGCATGTGCTCGTACACCAATGAGGATAAGATAACCATGTTATCTGAGTTTTTATTTTAATTGTAAGCATATTAGGATTTAATTATAGTATTATTACTTTTTATTTTTTTATTAAATGTTCACATAGAAAGAAATAAAAGTTTTATAACATATAAAAGGGTGGCAAAAGTTATGGCAATGAGCGAAGAAAGGATTCCAAGACTAGTTCTAACACAAATTATAAATTCGGGTGGAACATGTGTAAATGAGTGGAACAAACTGGCAATCGAATGCTCATCAACATTTTTGATATCAGCCGACGAAAACCCCGATTCATTTAAAACAAAATTTGATGACTTGCTGAAGAAAGCTGGTAATATGATGTATGATAGGTACATTAAAGAAGCCGAATCGTCAATCTACAGGGCTTACTACAGTAAAGTAAACCACTTCTTAACGCAAAAAACCTACTTCTTAGCTGACAACACTTCTGAAAAAATCAGCTTGTTATTTAAAGTAAGAGGTGAACTCCTTAGTTTGAACTGCATTCCACATCGACCAGAGCTACCATTATTGTGTGACTTGTGCAATCGTAAAGAACGGGAGGATGTGTTCCATTTCCTGGGAGTTTGCCCAATACTCAAGGATTTCCGTAAACGCTTCTTTGGTGTAGCCACGCTTAATTTAAAGGAAACGATCAACATTCTGAACGGTGAACGAAGTTGGGACCTTCTTTATCAATATTGCTTAGGAGCTATTCGTTACAGAACATGCATAGTTCAGGAAACTTTTTAAAAATCTTTCTCAGAAAATTGTAAATAATAAAAGCCCCCGCACACTACAGACTTTCTATCGGCCGATAGTTTGGTCGGGTTGGGCTGGTTAGTGCGCACACTGGGCCGATTAAATAGTCGGGTTGGTAGTGAGTGCGCACACTAGACAAACAATCGGCCGACTGTTCTCGAACGATTTGGTTTTGCTAGTCGTTAAACACATTTTGCAGAGAATAGTCGCTTAATGGTAGTTAGTAAAAAATGTTCCAGAGAGGTAATCATTGCTCTACGCCCAAATATGTCCATAATTCCATATTTAAATACGACGAAATATCCAGAACTTAAAGAAAATTAATTTAAAATTCAGAGCAAACTGAGCTATCGAAAAAAATCGGCCGACTTTATAGTCTGTAGTGTGCGCACGTAGAAGAGCGCCGTACTGATTAAGTAGTCGGCCGATAGTTTGCCGATACTTTAGTTTGAAGGCGATCGTGTAGCCTATCAAACTTATTTATCGGCCGATATCGAATCGTTGTAGTGTGCGCACTCTCATATATTTTCATACTGATTAAGAGCCCGACTGTCGGCCGACAAAAAGTCTGTAGTGTGCGGGGGCTCTAAATGTAAATAGTTTTTTCTTATTATTTATAAATTATAATATAAATGTCAGTCTGGTAGACGGCCTTCGGCCAAACCATATAAGGACTTAAGTCAAACTTAAAGTTAAGAAAATGTAAATTGTATTTATTTTTGAAGTCAATAAAATCTAAAATCTAAAAGGGTATTAACAACGGCTCTTTATGTAACAGGCTGACGGGAAACAGATCAATATGAAACTAATTTTGTGAAATTTTTCTATTTTAGGATGGCCGAAGTTTCATTATTCAAAATCAAGCTCAATTTTCCCGGGAACTGCTACCGCTTAATTACAAACACAACAATATGGCCAGCTTTATTCGCCAGCTCAATATGTGTAAGAATAAAAATAATCTTCACAAGTTTTACTCGTACATATATATTTTCTACAATGATTTCTTGCATTTAGATGGTTTTCATAAGATCACTTCTATCGACAATGGTGGGTTGAAGTTTGACCGCGACGAAATGGAATTCTCGCACCCATGTTTCAAACGTAACTGTCCGTATCTGCTAGAGCACATCAAGAGAAAAATTGCTAATACTAAAACCATCGATGAGAAGGCAAATATTAAACCCGAGGCAGTGAGCAAGGTTTTGGGTGATGTGAAAGCAATGCGTGGACGACAGGATTCGTTGGATTCTAGATTCTCTGTAATGAAACAAGAGAACGAGGCATTGTGGCGTGAAATTGCCTCCCTCCGTCAGAAGCACGCTAAGCAACAGCAAATTGTCAACAAGGTAATAACACATCATTTAAGAAAAAGAATCAGTTTTACCAGTTTTTTTTTCTGTTCAACAGCTTATTCAATTCCTAATAACGATTGTGCAGCCATCTAGAAATATGACAAGTGTTAAGCGTCACATGCAGCTAATGATCAATGATACCCCTGAACAGGCAAAGCTAAGAAAGGCCAGTGAATCTGAATCTGAATGCGGACCAGTAATTCATGAACTGGGTGAAGATCTATTCGATGAAGTTGCTGAAAATGAATCGGATTTTGGGTAAGCTACGGAGAATTAAAATTTGTTCAATTCTTTGAAATATTGCTTTGTTAATAGCGACCCAACAAGTCCATATGCAAATATACCTTCCGTTGGTTCAAGTCGACTGGATAACGATAGCCCTCCACCAAAAGTAGAACGGCCACAATCAAATATAAGCATTTCAAGTCATACATTCGACTATTCAAATCAAAGTGCGGATGATGCTCTAAATCCCATCGGAAATACAACAGAATCGTCTGTTATAAACACTGTTAATCCAGATGGATCGCAGATTGTTTATCATGTAACCGAAGTTCCCGATAGTACACCAGCAGTAACACCAGATACACTGAACGGAGATAATCATCTCACTACACCTATGGTAAGAGAGATGAAACACAATCAAATGCTAAAACTAAAGTACAAGCCAAATAATAAGCGTAAGAGTGCTTCATCTACGGTGACTACTTCATCTACGTCTTCAAGTCCTGTAGCAAAAATGTTACGCACTGGCGATGGCATGGATCCATTGCTAATTAAAACAGAGCAGAATGAAATTGATGCTTTGATGTTCTTGAATGCAAATTATCAAGGTACTGCTACTGCAGGACCCTCAATGGCTGATAGTAATGCCAGTAACTGTGTTGCAGACAGCAGTGATATGAACTTGAATATGAGCATAGATCCCAGATTGATGTCTCCACAGAGCGATGATAGTCAGTCGGCAAATGTCACCAACACCGATACAAACATGTATAACACAGGTGATTTCATTGCTTCCGATATGCCAACTGATCTGTTTGAGGTGAGTTTGAAATAAAAGTTTTGTGTTTTTGGATGATAGAATAATACATAATTTAAAAGGACTCTCCAATAATCGATGACAATAATCTATTGAGTGGCGGCAGCTACAATAGCAAATATGACTTTAGGTCAAGACCATCGTCATCTGGTCGACAACAGACGCAACTACAATCATTGGGAAAAGTCTCTGACTATGACAACAGCGGATCCCCATCAGCAGTGCAGAACTCAAACCTACAATTGGCCAAAGTGAATAATGCTAACAATATTGGCACCAACGATTTGCGGTTGAGTATTTTAATTCTTTTCTAAGTGAAGGAAGTCTTTTAATTTGTACTTCATTTTATAGAGAAGAAGTCAATTTGCACTTGGATGGAGTTCAAGACGACTTGGATACACTTAAAGATTTGCTGCGTGGCGATTCGTATTCACTAGATGCGAATACATTGCTGGGAGTAAGTGACTTAAGTGATTATGGAAACGAATTAGATTATCTGTGTGATATCACGACTTCGAAAATGACTGAGTCACAATAAGTTGTGGTGTAATTTTGTTTTTAAACATTTGAATTGGAGAAAATCCCCATTGAGAGTTTTTTAAATTCAATTTTCATTTCTTTTTTGTAACTTCAATGCTGGAATATTGTTTTTTATGAAAATGACAAAATGTTGAATGATTTCGGTTTCTAATAAACATACAACTCTATTCAATCCCACAGAATGGAACATCAGCTGCGAGTCGAATTTATTTACCTCCTCAACTGGAAGCTGATATTTTCAATAAGGTCAGAGAAACAAAAATAGATAGATGATGATGATATGTTCAATTGAAACGAAAGAAAATTGTTCTCATTTGGTATCAGAATTCTGTTTTTTTTTCTAACCTTTCTCAATATTCAATGGGATTTTTTTTAAAATCTATATATTCAAGATATACGAGTATGTATGTGATTCGCGACAAGCGAAAATAATCTTGAGCTCTAAACAAGTGTTATTGTTTGGACCTTTGCATTGGATTTTTTTTTTGGTCAAATTGGTATTTATAGTATTTTTTATTCTTTCTTTTACATCTCAAAATAATGCACAATATTTATTGCGTAGTTTGTACATCATTTTCTGTTCCGTGAAGATATGTCCAGGTTCACCACGGATTTTGTTTACTTTACTTTTGGCTTAAACTGTTGTGTAGAAAATTATTTTGTTGTTAAATAATGGAAAAGTTGCAGAAAACAAAACGCGTTTGATAACCATCCCTCTCTCAAGGGCCAAGTGAATAGCAATTTTAAAGGCTGGTAAAGGAATCATTTCGATATGTCAGCGTTGGGAGACGACAAACATCGTTTCCACTGTCCCAAGACAAAGTGGCATTTATTTGTGAACCAGTCTAGAGTAAAAAGAATATATATTTATTTACGGTATAATGAATGTGCTTTAGCAGCAATTATATGGCTCAGCATTTCACCTTATCAAGAACATCTAAAATCCTGAATGGCAATAGATTAAACAGATTCATATATGTGGGGTTGAATTCGTTTTTAACTTATGTTGAAAAAAAATAAAAATTAATTTGTATGTTGAGCAAATTTAATTAGTAGTTTAAGTTTCATAGTTGCGAGTTCTTCGAGTGAGTTCAAATAGAATTTCCCCAGTAAACTGTGCCTTCCGTTTTTCAGTGCAGGGCAAGCGCACAGTAGGGGCTCCAGTGTTTTTACAGTCTCCGGTTCATTGCAGCTTATGCATATGTCCGACGGGACTAGTTTGAATCTGCGAATGTGATATCCGATTACCAAGTAGTAGATTGCATTCAACTCTTGTTAGCGAGAGAGATTTAGTTTTACAAGTGTTGGAGTGCGGCCAGAATATTTTCGTTATTTTGCACGAGTTCTTCTGATTCCACATATTAGCAAGGCCGTCTGTCTTTACCCTCTTGGGGGCCCTGGGCACTTTTCAAAAATGGGGCCCCTGTATGATTATTTAAAAATATTATGTTGTGTAATAAAGCTATACAGAAAAAATCACATAACTTTGAATTAATATTTATTCTTTTAATTTTTTAAACAAAAAATATTTTTTTAATTCATTAAAAAGATAAATAATTATTGCAGCATTTAAAACATAAACATAAACATAAACAATGTAAAAATAAAAACAAAAAAATAAATATTTCATATAAAAATTCAAAAATAAACAAAATTTAAATAACAGAAAATTAAATAAGTTATTCAGAATGTAATTTAAAGAACAATATATTGATATGCAAAAAGTGACACAGACTATATTCTTTCAGGTAAAAGAGAGGAAGGAGTCTTTTTCTTGATTTGAGATTAGCAAAATCATTGATCACATCTTCAAAATCGATGCCTCTGAGGATGTCGCTTTCGATTGACATCAGCGACAAACTTGTCAATCTTTCTTGAATCATTGTAGTTCTGAGTTCGTTTTTTATTCTTTTTAACTTAGAGAAGCAACGTTCCCCACCATCATGCTTAAGAAAATTCTTAGTGCAATTTCAACATTTGGAAATTCATATTCAATTAAATTTGTTTTTAAAAAATTATAAAGTTCTAGAATATTTTCAGTTTTTTAATTTTCGTGTCGACTAATTTTCAAGTATTCTTTTAAATTCAGGCATTCAGCATGTAGTTCATCTCCGTTCACATCTTCAGTGTAAAATTTAGCAAACGATTTGCAGTTTTCTTTCAAGTCTTCTCAATTCAGATTTTTTAATCGAAAAAAAAGTCAAAACGTTGGCCAATCTTCGTATACGAACCTAGTCCCTGTTTCAAATTAACGCTTAGAGTGTCGACTATGGGAAGAAAGGTTTCAATTTTGAATCTTTCTTTCCCAGTCAGAAGTACTGAGGGTCTAGAGCCATCAAAAAAAGTCTGGCGTGAGTTTCTACGCCTCGTCCTTTCAGAAAGGTCCTTATATTCGGAATCCGGGTTTTTTGTCTGGCTGATGAATCAAAGTTGTCCCTGAGCCCAATTATAAATTCATCGATTGCACTCAGCAAATTGATTGCAACATCCAGGGTAATATTTTGTTTTTGAAGTAAAGTACTTGTTTTATTAATTCTTTGCAATACAGAGTTCCAAAGTTCTGTAAGTATGGTAAATTCAAGCTTGGGCATTTTTTTGCAAAGACTAAGTGCTTCCTCTCTAGCCCCTCGTGCCTGTCCTAAATCGTTGGCGATAGACATCAAAGCTTCTTCAATTTCTTGATGACCTTTATATAAGGCGCTTAGTGCATCAGCTCGCGCCGATTCGACTATACGCTTATCCTTTTCTTAACTATTGACCTATAGAACAAATAGTGAGAATCTTTCATCTATCTCATTGAATGCACAAAAAAAAAACTCTTTACCTCTTTACTTTGAAATCGTAAAAAATTGAGTGCCGTTCATCCGACGGATAGTTAAATCGCCTATGGATGAGTTACTGCGTTGATGCAAACTTGTATGCGCGTTGCAAATATAGAAACACCATTATCTTTATGTTTCCATACAGTGATATTCAAAATGTGTGTGTTTTTTTTGTTTCTGTCAGAAAGCAAACTGCATTGCCAAAGTACGAAGCCTGATCATTCTTTATGCATCTAAAATTGTATCGAAATATTTTATTTCTTGAAAATAGACCAATAGAAGTTAAGTGATGTTTCAGCAATTTTGGGGCCACTGGTGATTGCGGGGCCCTGGGCCCGGGCCCAGTGGTAAAGAGGGGTCTGCATATTAGACATATTAGCTTAGCGTCAACCTCAGAGAAAAAGTTCTGGATCGGCGCGCCGATAATTTCAGATTCTGACCTGATTAATACTCCTTTCTCGCCTCCTTTCCCAGTTTTGCGTTACCAGTATAAGCAGACAGTTTTACTTCTACTGAGTTCCTGTAGTCAAGCGTAGCAGCTTAGACCTATATTTTTTGATATTGCTTCTTAGTGCATTGAGTGCAGCCTGGCTGTCAGTATCTATACACAAATGCAGTTCTTAACTTGTCAAAGGAACTAGCACAGTGAGTGAGAATCACAAATAAGGGACTCCACGCGCACACAGTACCAACCTTATAATTTAAAATTCTGTGCTTAAACGAGTTCGAAAAAATTATTAAAATACATATGTAGTTCCATATTCTGCCTAAAATTTAATGTTTTGTTAGGGTTGACCGATCCATAAATAAGCAGCGCATAGCTCATGTCACTTTTCAACCTCTACACGTGGTTATAAACCCAGTGTATATTTAAATTTTTTTATTTCATCGTATCTTGGTGTCGTTTAAATTAAGTTTACGAATTAAAATCTTCGCGAAGTTTACAAGTATGTCAATGCGCTCCTGTTAATTCACATGTATTACATTTAGCTCCATCTAATATTCTAAGTAATACTAGAATGTATAAATTATTAATCTTTATTTCTGTGCAATTTTTTCTGTCACAAAAAAGTAATAAAACAATCAAACTCGCCAGACAAAAATGTCAAACACCAATCGGCCAAGCGGAAGTCAATTAATGTCTTGCAGACAAATCGTTGCTAGGATTTAGAAGTTAGGTATGCTTTATTCATTCGAGCTTATCAGTGCAAAACATCTTCTCACAATTGTCTCTGCACAACAGGTAGTGTCTTACAATAATTAATCATCATTCTTCATAACATTGTTATTTTTGTTGTCAGCCAAACTCTAAATAATCCAATGTAAAGGAATGTGATAACCAATATTTCTAACGTATTTATTCATCTGAAATGTGTTTGCATTGTACTTTCTTAAATTCAAACATAAAATAATCAAATTTCTTTTTATATTTTAGCTCTTTAACGATTCGGACATTTTAGGACCATATGGCATATCAATGACACAGGATAATTTACACGATAAGAAAGGTAAACAATTGGATAATTTAATTTTGTATGAAGATTTTTATTTCTCAAGATCAAACCGTAACCGTTCAGTCAACATGTCATCTACAAATGTATATTTATTTGTAAAGAACAATTTTAATTGGAATTGTTGTCTGCTGTTGCTAGAGACATTGCTTCTGCACAATACTGCAGGACTGTAGTGATGAGGGTTGCTTAGTTGTTCTTGTGAGGGCTCTACTACTCGGTGCTTTTTAAGATGATCGAAATAACAATTCGTTTTGCTTTGTTTGATCTCCGTGCTGAAGGTTACTGCTGGAGTCTATAGTAGGGCCAGGGTGAAAAAGTCCTCTACTACAATGTCTTCCATTGTGGCGTTTGACTAAGATGCGTTTTTGGCACTTCTCTCTTAATGCTCACAAACCCTTCTCTGGCGGTCCCGTTGAGTTCTCCCAACCACGCGGCGTGTGCTCTGGTGTTTTCCAAGTCCGATGTTGAAAAAATGTAAGACCTTTTCTGAATTGGTATGTTTGGTAACTTTTTTGGGTAAAGTGAGAACGCTGTCAAATAATAAATAATCTGAAAAGTTGGGGAAAATCCTCTCGGAATGGAAAATTCGCAAGAAAGTAACCAAACGCTTGGAACCACATTTGTGGGTAAAAATTGTCAACAAGCTTTTGTTTTCCACATTACAATGACTTTATGACAGCTAATTTCACTGACAAACTGCGGAATGGCTGGTTTGACAACGTTAGCCCACTTCATCCAAAGAAAAAGTTGGTGAAAGAATTCGTAAGGCACTCATTTGGCTCTCTCTTTTACGAATCGTTACGAAACAAGCAGGAATCTCCCAAAGTTACCAAACAGACCTAATTCAAAGTGTCCGCTGAAGTTTTTGTCGATTTCGATAATCGACAATTCAAAAAATCTCCACAAAGTTAGATACAAAGCCACGTTTTCGGCAGTCCAGTTTTTTTTTTTTTTTTAATATGTATTTCCGAATTGTTAGACTGCAACAATGTTCAACAAACTGCAACCATTCACTATAAATAGTCAATAACTTACTTTGAAGGTTGATTACCTCACTAGCATACTCCGAATTACCTATATATATGAAGTGTGAATGTTCTGGAACAAAAGGTTTGTTGTGTTGTTTCATGCCATGAATCTTCATCATCAGCCTGTTGTGTCCAAAGTTGAACGTAGGCCTCTTCTTAACGTTTACATTGATTTTTGTAATGTGCATACAGTTTCGTCTAATGACGCTCCTATGTGACGGTGGTGTTCATCTGTATATTTTAAGGTGTACTCCTTGCAGCATTTCTTGACATCGAAGGTGCTTCTAACATCAAGAGGCACGCCGCAAGGAGAAGTTATATCCCCACTTCTTTGGATCATGATCATTAATGAATTACTGATGAAACTCAGATACAGTGGAATAAAAGCAATAGTATACGCAGACGTTGTCGTACTACTTGCTACATTCCTAACCACCCTTAGCGAACTAATGCAGAGAGCCTTGAACACACAACGTTTGGACGAAATAATGTGGACTGGGGGTCAATCCTCAGAAAACCGAACTAGTAATGTTCACTAATAAAAGAGCTATACCAGTCTTCACGCTACCAACCATTGAGGGTACCCCCATTAACCCCTTCGGTCCTGGCGTCCATCTCTTAACTAATTCATGCTATGTGACACAGTGTTAATAGAAATTAATTGTAAAAATTAAATTGTATTCATGTCTTTTCTAAAAACGTATATTATATATATATATTCAAACAGAACGCAATCGGTTTATATTGTGTAAGTAAGAAAAAATAATGTAGTTAAGTGATAACCCCTTAGTCATGGACACAAACCAGGCAAGTAAATCTTCAGTTTCATTTTATTTTCTTTCGCATGTGTTTGCTTTACCGAATATTTTTGGCGTATAAAAGATATTTGTTATGATTTTAATTTATACATAAGCACAAATAATGTCCGCTATGTAATTAAAGCTGATCATCAACGTGAGTGGACATTCAATTTTGAAAAAATCTATAAGAGGTACGATGTTTTTTTTTGTGGCAAATATTCTTCAATTAGATCCTAGCTACACTGGAAAGCGTTAGAAATATTTTAATGATGCCTTAAATTAATTCAAGTCCGAGCGCGAAATACTTAGGCCTCATACTCGACAGAAAGCTTAACTGGAAGCAGAACCTTAACCCTTTAAGGTACATGGGAAATATATTTCCCAAACCTCTTTTTTCATTGTTTGCAGAGAAAAATTATTTATGGCTGGTTTTTTCACAAACAGAAGTAAATATGAATAGACTACACTTTTTCAATCTTCAATCTAGTTTTGTTTTCTCTCATTCTTTTAATTAAAAACACAAATCAAAATAAAATAAAAAAAACAAAAAAAAAATGTTTATTTCCAATTAAATGATTACAATTGTTTAGTTAGTTTGAATTATCTTCAGTTTCCTTATGGTCGTGAAAGGATTAAAAAAAAGCATCAGTTGCTTTCTACACCTGCAGTAGAATCTTCGGGAAAAACTGGGGATGTAGACCGCAAATAACGCTATGAATGTACTGTGCGATAGTAAGACCCATACTAACATACGGGGGATGTTCTGGTGGCACGCTGCCGCCAAAAAAATCAACCTCAAGGATATGACCAAAGTACAGAGAATAGCATGCACTGTAACGACCAGTGCGATGAGAACAACGCCAACAGCGGGATTGGAAGCAATTCCTAACCTTCTGCCACAGGATCTCTATATGCAGAAGACCGCAGCAAAGAGTGCCCTCAGGTTAAGCCAGTCACACTGGAGGTCGAACGCATATGGACAAGCCAAAATACTTGGCAATTACGTTAATGGTAACATCAACTCAGACTACACTGGCCCATACTTGGGTTTTAGAAAACCCTTCACGTGAGACTCTTCACGTAGGCTTTTCCAAGCAGAGAGCAGTGGGAGAGAAACGAAATACCACAGAGCGCTGAGTCCATCTATACCGATGGGTCAAAGATGGACATAGGTATTGGAGCGGGTTGCTTCTCGGAAGAATTAGGAATAAGCAGCTCCATACGACTTCCAGATCACAGCAGTGTTTTCCAAGCTGAGGTTCTAACAGTGACAAAGGCCGTTCAATTGGTGTCAATGATGAAAATATCACGAGAGGATATCCATATTCCAGCAGTATTTTTGTTCATCTGTTCATCTGTGTATTTATATCGGTCACTCTGGGTCTTCGGTGTATTTCTTCCTGGCGTATTCTGTCTCTTCCTGTATTGCTCTTTCCATCGCTCTTTCTGACAGCCTGATTTTCTTCGTTTAGAGTCAAAATGTGACTGTCCATGTTAATATATGCAGTACCTTTTATTTATTTGTTTCACAAATCTAGTTACTTAACGGGCTCTCGACCCGTGAAGAGTCTCTACCTGAGACACGGCAGTCGCCCACTCTCTTCGATCCCGGGCACGCTGCTTCCAGTTGTCTAGACCAAGCGCACTGGCATCCGCGGTAGCTTGGTCCCTAAATCGGAGGTTCGGTCTTCCTTGTCGCCCCGAACCTGGGGGCTGTGATTCGTATATCCTCTTTGCTGGAGCATTGTTTTCCATTCGCTCGTTGTGGCCGAGCCAGTGTAGTCAACGCGTTTTGGCTTTTCGGACTACATCCACATCTTGGTACAGCTCATAAAGTTTGCGGTTATATCTCTTTTTCTCCATTCGACCTCCTCGCATACGATCCGACGAATAATTTTTTCTCTCGAAAGTATTCAAAATCTGCTCTGCTTTCCTGCTCGTCCAACACTCGGCTCAATACAGCAGAACTGGCAGGATCAATGTTTTGTAGAGTATGCATTTCATCTTCCGAGTTAGGAGTTTTGAACCCATTTGTTTTGCCAAACTGAAGTAGCAGCGGTTTCCTAGGGTAAGTCTTCATCGAATCTCCACTAAGGTGTCATTCGTGGGGTTGATGTTTACTCCGAGGTAGGGAAACTCCTTAACCACTTCGAAGTTACTATTGCCACCAGTGATGTTTTGTCATAGGCGGTGGACAGATGTTTCTTTGTTTGTTGACAATATGTACTTGGTTTTATCCTCATTCACTTCAAGGCCAACTCGTTTCGCCTGTTCTTCAATTGCCGTAAAAGCCTCTAACACGGCGCGCTGGGAGCGACCGATGATGTCGATGTCGTCCGCGTACCCTAGTAGCTGGACAGATTTGTGAAAGATAGTGCCTTCCGTGTTAACACCTGCCCTGCGCACTATCTGTTCCAGCACAAGATTGAAGAAGTCACATGACAGCGCATCTCCTTGCCGAAATCCGTTGCATGTTTGGAATAGTTCGGAGGAACTGTTTCCAAATTGCACGTTACACCGCGTGTTTTCCAGCGTCACGCGGCATAGCTGGATTAGATTAGCTGGGATCCCGAATTCGGCCATCGCCTTGTAGAGCTCAAGACAATGAATGCTATCATATGCGGCTTTGAAGTCGATGAAGAGATGGTGTTGGTCTTTTCCAGGATCTGCCTTAGTGTGAAAATTTGGTTGATCGCCGATTAGTGTGCTGCAGAAAGATTTCAGACGTTCACACAGTACGTTGGATAGGATCTTATATCTTATCTTAAGCAGGGATATGCCTCGGTAGTTCTCACAAGACATAGGATCGCCTTTCTTGAAAATGGGGCATATAGAGCTGATATTCCAGTCCGGGCATGGCTTCCTCCACCCATACTTGGTTGATGACTTGGTGCATGCACTCTACCAAAGCATCACCACCATGTTTGAAAAGCTCTGCTGGTAGACCATCAGAGCTGGCGGCCTTGTTATTCTTCAGCTTTTTGATGGCTGAACCGTCCGCTTCAAAACTGGGAGAGGGGATGGATTCTTCACTTGCCCTATCACTCTCACTACCTGATGCCCATTAAGTAGCTGCTGGAAGTGCTGCTTAAACACATCTACTATTCGGTGACTAGCTTTCCTTCACTGTTTCGAAGAGCCTGCGTTCTGGGCTTGCCAGTTGCTTGTCTTTCCTATAAAACATCCGGATGTTGTTCCTATCGCGGGACTATTCTATGTTTCGAAGAGCCTGCGTTCCGGGCTTGAAGCCTGCTACCAGTTGCTTGGCTTTCCTATAAAACATCCGGATGTTGTTCCTATCGCGGGACTATTCGATATCCTTGTGCTGGGAGACTGCCGGGGCCCTTTTCTTCTTACGCAGGATCTTCTTCTCCTCCCTTCTTCTGGCTCGATACTATTCTCTCGCTGCTCTTGTCTTGTGCTTCAGCGCTTGCACGTGTGCATTTTCTGTCACCTTCTTCCGACGCACGCATTCATCATCATACAAGGGGTTCTTTTTGGGTGGTGGCTGGTAGCCTATGGTGATCTCTGCTACCCCTTTGATGATGTCGCGATAGGGTTGGGTACGATACGGTACCGGTACGACCTTAAAATCCCGCTTTTTTATAATCCCGCTTCTTATAATCCCGTTGTAATAATCTCGCTTTGCAATCAGAACTATTTGTTATATATGCCTTGCAATCAATTGCATGTTAAACAAATTTCGCGTAAAATTTTGTTTAACATGCAATTGATTGCAAGGCATTTTTTAAAATAAAACATAGTTCTGATTGCAAAAGCAAGACTATAAAAAACATAGAAATAAGTGAAAAAAAACAAAGGTAATAATATGCACTAACCTTTTATTAAAAACTCGTATTATTTGCAACAAACAATAAATATAATATAATAACAAATATGTATAAAAATGCAACGAATATGCAAATAAATTAATAATATTCATTTAAGTTCTCAAAAACTACTCTACTCTCTATTTCGTTCCGAAACTCAATCCTATTCGAAAATGCTTTTCGTTTCGCTTTTGAATTGGTACTCTGTAACATTTTCGGAATGTAAAAAATACTACTAGATCCTTTTTCTACTTAAGGATATTTTGTTTGTCGAGTCTCGATATATTTCCTATGAGATATGTTCAATAAAGAAACCAAGAAAAAATACAAGTGAACGTTGAAAAAGGAACAATAATAAAATTCTGAATTTTAATGGAAGAATTTAATACAAACAAAAGGAAAATGTATTCTGTGTATTCAGCAGTAGTCCGTGGACGTTCCAGGTCGTGGTGTTAAATGAAGGGGTCCATTATCCGAGGCTAGTGTCTCTCTCATAACTATCTTTTTTTTTTAAGTGGTAAGGAAGTTACCCTGACGGCACAACCCACAACCTGGAGGGCCACTTCCATTTTTTGAAACCCCTTGAACGAGGGGCCGGTTTTAAACCGATGTCAGTAACCCGCTTCGGGGATGTGAGCGCTGCCGTTGGCCCAGTGAGGGCGCATCCGCCACCATCTCTTTTCCAAGACCCTGACTAGTATACACAAATCCCAATAAATAATAAATGGCGCAAATTCATAGCAAGATAGAGCCGACGATAAAAGAATTTATTCACCTACATAACCTAAAATATACTTTTTGCTATTCATAGTCACCTTATCGTCGACTTTCAACTTATAGCCGGTTCGGAATTTAAAATGACCCAAACGTCATTTTAAATTATTAGAGTCGGCTATAAATGTCTCATATAGGGGGCTATTATGATTGGCGATTCGCCTAGTTTTGGCAAATCGACTCTCTAGGCGAACTAATCGATTTTTAGCATTATCATTGGCGATTGAATCGATTCGCCTGAAATTCGAGTCACTCGTTGTAAATTCAACGAATGATGTGAAAGTCATTTCAAAAAAATTCATTTGTGCTGAAATTGAAATACATAATATGTACATATATCAGTGGAGAATTTTAACAAAATGTTAAGCATTTATGAGCTATTCTTTAAAGAAGATGATGAAGATCCTATTGAACTTCCACGGCAGATGTCAATCATGCAACAAAAGCTACAAACTAGTTTACACGTAGATTGCACCTGTATTACAATGAACCTGTAATATAATACATACATACCTATATGTATTTTTACCAATACTATTATATCTTATGTCAGACAGACAGTTGATTCATAGCAATGAAGCAGCCTGTTTCAGGACTTGTGTACATTTTTTTATGATGTATTATATACTGTAGAGATGGGCAGCCTTTGTGGTCCCTGAACCCTTCTGCGGCACAGGGGAGCACACCATAAAAGAGGAGCTCCGATTACTGGAGAAGACAAACAGGACTAAGTTGTGGACAAAAACTCAGGGTCTAATACAGGCGAAGAAACTGTTGGGTAATTACAACCTAAAGAGATTCAAAGCCTGCGCCAGCCTTGACATAAACAAACTCCGCATCCTGACTACATTTCTTACGGGGCACTGTAAGCTCAGCGGACATCTTAGAAAGCTAGGTCTGCAGATTTGGCAATGAGTCCAGTGAAACTCCAGAACACATACTGGTGGAATGTGGGGCGTTAACCCAGAAAAGATTCAAGCGCTTGGGTAAATACCAAATTACAGCAGAGGATCTACAACTCATAGCACTCAATCTCCTACTGGGATTTCTTAGGGAAATTGGTTTGGATGAAGTGCTGTTACCTATGGAATTCTCACCCGGGCTAGGTGTTAGCGAAGCTCTCTCTAACCGATTCCAATAGGAATAATGACAAGAGGGATGTTATTTCGTGTAGGATTTGTAGCGGCACAATAGATCTTAAGGTCACGGTAAATCTCACCCTTCAATAATAATAATAATACTATAGATAGACTAATAATTAAAGAAGCCTTTGTTTATGTGCTTAGTTAGAAGAAATGCCAATTGATGATAAGCTACATCCTGTTCATCTGCCTTTCGCAGATGGAAGCTATCAAAAAAGCGTTGGCAATGACTTTGATTTGGGACTCACGCAGCTAACAGTGTCGGTTATACAATCTAGATATGTTATCTAAGACAATGTTACGTTAGGTATAGTCACTGCAAACAATTCTTAAAGCCCTGTGAACGATATGACTAACACAACTTAGTACATACACACATATGGATACATATTTTTAATTTATGCCACTGTTTGCCTTCCCGTAAAGGTAGTCCAAAGGTGTTAAGTTCAACTCCAAACTTATCCCATAGCTCCTTAAATTTCTTCTTCTTCTACTACTAATGATAAAGATTAGTTTTTTTTTAACTTTTTCAGTTTTCAATAATTCCGTTACTATAATATACCTTATCGCCTTCACAGTCATAAAAATATTCTAATCGCCAAAATTTGACATTTTTGGCGAATCAATTTCAGTCGATTCGCCAACTATAATACAAAAAAAATTCATTCGTTACTATTTTGACTTTTGAGGCGAATAAAAAAACCATACCAAAGTCGATACTAACTAATACACAGGCAAAAATGTGTTTATGAATAACGAAAAGTTATAGCCGGCTTTTTTATTTATAGTCGGCTATAGTCGTCTATAGGCTAGGCACTATTCATGGGCTGACTATTAATTTGCGCCAATGATTTTATTTTTCCTTTATCTGTCAAACAAAAGGCGAGACTCGTTCGGAATTCGGAAATTTTGTGGAAAAAGTTGGCATTGCTAATATGATTCTAATATCATACATAGTTAGGTTTGAAAGTAGAATCGGAAACAACTTTCGAATAGAATCGAAAGTAGAATCGAATAACATAGTTGGGCCCCTGAAGCTTGCCGATAGTGTGTCCATGAAGTCAGAGTTTTTGTACCAAATGTTATCCCCGGCAGCACGTTAGACTTGCCCTGTTGTTTACTGCAGATAACCTGCAAAGTAGTTCTGTTCAGAAACGCATGGGGAAAGAAATATGGTTTACCTTGCGTAGAAATGCTGGCGTTTCCGAATTCCAAGGTCGGCTGTAACTATAGTCGGCTATAGTCGTCTATAGGCTAGGCACTATTCATGGACTGACTATTAATTTGCGCCAATGATTTTATTTTTCCTTTATCTGTCAAACAAAAGGCGAGACTCGTTCGGAATTCGGAAATTTTGTGGAAAAAGTTGGCATTGCTAATATGATTCTAATATCGTACATAGTTAGGTTTGAAAGTAGAATCGGAAACAACTTTCGAATAGAATCGAAAGTAGAATCGAATAACATAGTTGGGCCCCTGAAGCTTGCCGATAGTGTGTCCATGAAGTCAGAGTTTTTGTACCAAATGTTATCACCGGCAGCACGTTAGACTTGCCCTGTTGTTTACTGCAGATAACCTGCAAAGTAGTTCTGTTCAGAAACGCATGGGGAAAGAAATATGGTTTACCTTGCGTAGAAATGCTGGCGTTTCCGAATTCCAAGGTATTGGAAGCGAAGTTATTAAGGAGCCTAACTCTATTTAGATTTAGAGAATCACCTATCCATACTCATTTTAATTATAAAATTTTTTTTAAGGTTCTGAACTGATGACCTATCAACCAATTTATGACCTCAGTGATATAATGGACATAAATGATAAAAACAACGGTAAGACTTTTTACTTATTTTTCTTTATTTAATCAATAACTTATGTTCTCCATTTTATATTTTAACACAAATATAGAGGAGAATAGCAATGGAAATAATCCCAAACAATTGTTCTCATCCAGCTCGGTCTTAAACACCCCGAAACATAACGAATAAGAATACAGGTGACAATAGCTGAAAAAAATATCAAATTTAAAATCGATTGGTGATTGTGGCGCTTTGTAAAGCGTCCGGTGCGTACTGTCTAATTCCCCAAGTATAGATGAGTAATTTTGGTTTGCGTTGTGTTTTTTTTTTTGTAATTCTTTCATTATTTTCTTACAAAAAGGAGAAATCTAAAATAATATTTGTTTTTTTTTTTTATAGAAGATTGTTGTTAATGATGGACTGAGTCTTAAATGAATTTGTGCACTCTGATATATAACTAAACAAATAAATAACTACATATAAACAGCAAGCATAATATACCTATATATTATGCATGTATATTTCTAATTATTTTGATTATGTTTTATAAAAAGTGAATGTTTCTACATTTAATATGCGACAAGTAGCATTTTTAAAAGAAAATACATTTTTAATCAAATGCATATAAAAAAAGAAAAACAAATATAAACAAAATCCCTTAATTCACAGACTGTCCGAAATAACTGATTGTTAATATTAGAATTATATAAGATAAAACTATCCGATTGACAATGATTATCCAATTTTGTGTACTCGTACGCGCACGCTCAGTAGTAGCTGTACGAATTATTATAAATAAAATATGTTACGAGTATTAAACGCATTAAGATTTGTTTAA
This sequence comes from Brachyopa scutellaris, assembly GCA_949775065.1. Classification (NCBI taxonomy): domain Eukaryota; kingdom Metazoa; phylum Arthropoda; class Insecta; order Diptera; family Syrphidae; genus Brachyopa; species Brachyopa scutellaris. The sequence continues at coordinate 110,726,782 of OX459112.1, forward strand.
AAACTAAAGCTTTGATAAGAAAGCAGGGTCGAATGAGTAAACTTATTGAAGAAGTTTTAGAGCAGTGTATATTTATGTGATATGTTAAGAATGTCATTTTATAAATTCTTTCATTTCTTGAAATTATAAAAAAAAAATTCACAAATATTACTATTTGCAAAACTCTCGTTGGCTACCTTCCATTCTTGTTTGGCAGTGCTGGGTTCTAACAGTTCTTACTGAGCACAGTTATAAATCGACAAATTTGTTATTTTTGTATGTACTTAGTAACGTATTTGGTACCACAATGGGTTCACATGAACCTAAGTCTGATGAGGATATAATAATCGGGCGAATCCGTAAACGCAAGATTTGCAAAGCAAATGTTCCAAAACAGTTGCAACGTCAAAAGCATATGTTTGCCTTATCCAAAAGCAAATGCAGAGTGAAATGAGACAACATTTATTTGAGAGTTGCGCAGATGTACTTGCTTTTGCGCAAACTACTGCGTTTTAGAACTGTTTGCTTTGCAGTTATTCGTTTGCGAACCTCCTGCTTTGCATATGTTGCGCAACATATGCGTTTACGAATTCACCCATTCTCGTCAGCCCACTTACCTAACCTAACCTAATAACGTATTTTCAAGTTATAGTAGTCTGAATGTTATTCAGGAATCTTTTGGTGTTTCGCAACAAGCAGAATAAGCAATGAAAAAGAGGTTGTAAACTTGCATAATGTACTTGCTGAATTCCTAATAGTCAAAAATGCGCATCGTAGGTAAGTGGTGGTTTTTTTTATGCATTGTAGCACAATCAATGCCTTTTCATTGTAATTATTTTGTGATTTGCATTATATCTGTTTGTTTAGCTTTATATATCAATCTACCAAAACAGTTCTGACAGATTTCAGATAATGTACGTACATATGTATGTATGTACATACTTATATTCAAATATGTAAGGTATGTACATATGTTATTAAGGAATTCAGCTTTTACGTGTTGGGTTTATTTACTTTTCTTGTCTCATTGCTTGCATTATTTTTTATTTTTTATTTTTATAATCTACAAACGCTAAAGGGGATATGAATACCCTTATAATGTATACACATAGCGCGAGCACATGAAGGACAAGAACGAGAGACAGACATATGGTATAGTATGGTGAGTTAACGCTGACGTTTGTCGCATTATTTCGCAACAATTTTGCCACATCACATCATCAGTCAACAGCATGCCCTAATAATCCTTAATCTGCACGAGTCATGTGCCTTATGTAGAATAATCTCATGAATTTTTTCCAAGAACTTAAAAAATAAAGAGCCGTATACTTAAAGTTTGGTTGCATGGATGAGATTTTACAAATCTACAAGGGTGCAAAAGATGACCTCAACCGGCTTGCAGTCAGTTTCTATAATTCAATGAATTTATTTTATTACCTACTAACGGATGACCATTTGTTGCATAGGGTTACAAGATAGAAAATAAGAGAACAAATACTAAAATTATAAGCAATTAATTTGTTAAAACACACGCCGCCTTCGGAAATTCAAAAAAAAAATGTATTAGATGTTTCAAAGTACATATGTACAATAGAATTGTATGAAACAGAATACATGGAAGAGATTTTTTCTAACATCAACTAAAAAGGACAGATGTCATTATATTCGATATACAATAAAAAAAAAAAAACAATGCCAGTCACGACGACTGGAATGAAGAAGAGCATAATGTGCTCCTCATTTCGTCGCCGGTCTTAATTTCATTAAAAAAGGAATACAATTGAGTTTTTAAATCAATGGCGCAAATTCATAGTCAGCCCATGAATAGTGCCTATAACCGACTATAGTTACAGCCGGCACTAAATAAAAAAGCGGGCTATAAGGTGACTTTTAATAGCAAAAAGTGTATTTTAGGTTATGAAGGTGAATAAATTCTTTTATTATTTGTTGGCTTTTCTGACCATGAATTTGTGCCAATATTTTAAAAGTATACAAAATTATATTTGATTTTTAATAATATGACAGGTTTATGCAATGCTCTGCTAATGACAAACCAAAAAAAATAAAAAAAATTTAATTCCAAAATGAATTTTATTATAAAATATCGACCACTGAATCCAAAGGAATATGAGTATACCTACCTACATAACTTCGTAAAATTCAGAAGTAAACATTTAAATAATTTTTATAATAAGTAAATGATCATATTTCGTTTTGTTTTTTATTTGTATTTCAGGTTATTCCTTTTTTGCCAGTTATTTTTGAAGAATTGTTAGATCCTATGCTTTTTTTTTCGTTAAAAAAATAACAATTATTTTTAAGTATAAAGTTTGTAATTAAAACAATACACAACATGAAAACTATTTTCTAAAATCATTATACAATGGATACTATATTCTAATAAAAATGTTAAAGCAATCTTAAGCCTGCATGTTTATCTTTGTATCTTATTGGCAACATTGCTAACCGTTTTACCACCGAAACAGGATTACTTTAACAGCAGTATTCTATCCTCTGAAATTGTCGATTCGCTGGATTAAGAATTTGAAAGATTAAAATTGGATGCGAATGCGCCATTATATGGGAGCAACATAAATTGTGTATGATTTGTTATCGAGTAAAAATGTTGAAAGTGAACAATGGACTGAAGCCAAATGTACGCTTAACCATTTTTTTTTTTTGTGCAAATTCGGGTATTTACACTTATTTGACAAATAGATAAATCTGGAATAATGGGTGGCACACGCACTCCGACACGAAAATGAAATTCAACTTGTCAAAAGTTGCATTAACCCGTTTTGGCCCGCTGTTCGATTTCTCGAACACCATAAAGTTACGCAAGTTCCTCAAAAAAGGACTCATTTTTGAAAAAAAAAAATTAGAAATATCTAGAAAGTAAAAATAAATTAAGAATGTGCCGTGCCGTAATGTCTATAGCCAGTACTAGCCACCCATCCCACCTCTGTTGCATGCATAGCTGTTCAATTTGTCGAACATTGGGCCGATAAGCAAACAAGTTGTCATTTCTTGGGTTGTTGGTTTTAAGTTATTGTTTTGCATTTTTGTTTTTCGATTTGTTTTTGATATTTACTGGTAGGTATGTAATAGGTACTTTTTTGTATTTTCCAGGCACAATGTTTTCGCAAAAGAGCAAGAAGTGGAAAGTATGTAAGAAAAATATTTGAGATACACAGAGAGCTTATTAAACCAGTTCGAGTTTTCGATGTTTGTTAGTCTTATACCTATACATACATACATTCCAAGGTCATTAACACCTTTACTGAGAATAATAGAAAATAAATTTCCCAAGAGTAAATAAAATAGTCAACCTTCTTGAATAAACCATTACATACTTATGTAGGTACATATCGCACTAATAATATAATACTGTTGTCGGTAACTCACAATTTGTAAAATTTGAGATATCATCATATTCAAACGTAAAACTCACTTCTCTACGCGTCAATAAGACTTACGTTAAAATAGTGCAAGAAACAAAATATATGTACAGTCGAACCCGGGCAGCCAAATTTTGTGACTATAAGCGGGTTGTGCTCTTATCGGGAAAAGAAAATATGTATAACTAAATTTTTAATAATATATGAGACGGGAACAAGTTCATCTTGTTGATTTCTGATTAGAATAAGGCTCATAAATCTAAACAATTTTTATTCAGACATGTGCTTATGTTGAGCTTACATAGCCATGTCGTATAATAGTCCACTTTTATCAGGTTCGTCGAAAAAAAGTTTTTTGCGCTGCAACCACCCATTTGCATTCCATAAAAGTGTCTGGATTTTCACTCAGCCAATTCTTAAAAAGAGGTTCCTCTAGCCCAGCGTTTCCCAACCTCAGGTCGCGACCCAAATATGGGTCGCGGATGGTTTACGATCGGGTCGCGGTATTTTAATCGGAGAACGAAGAAAAAAATTCCTTATACAAAGTAGGCTCCGAAGATTAATATTTTTAATTAAAAAACTTGATTTCAACAAAATAACGCATTTTTGGGGCAGAATTTTATGCTCAGAACTTAAAACAAACACTTATGCATGTCAATACGTTCAGCATTTTGCTATCTTGATTTGGATTGAACTGCAATATTTTTACTTTCATACAACTCGGTTAAACTTAGCTTAGATCCCATTTCAAAATACATTTTGGATGTTATGGAATTTTGCGTGCAACAAAATTCCCTTCGAACTGACGAATCTGTGGATGCGGAAAAGAGCGCTCAATTGATGGTGTTTATAAGAGAAACCGACAAAAACATGACCGAAGAATTCTTATTTTGTGAACCGTTGCTTACCACCATGGTATAAACTAAAAAGAGTAAAAGAAGTAAGTCCTGATGCTGTTATTATCCACTGTTTTTTGCATAGAGAAAATCTGGCCATCAATGCGATTCAACCAGACCTTAACGCAGTTTTAAATGATGTTATTAAAATGTTTAACTTCATAAAATCAAATGCGCTAAACACACGTATATTTCGTGCTATGTGTGAAGATTTTTAATCAGAATAGGTACATCCACTTGCTTTATAATTCGGAAGTTTGTTGGCTTTCTCATTGAAAAGTACTTCCTCGCTTCCTGACACTTCGTATTGATATTGAGATATTTCTTACCGAAAGGAAACATTCGTTGGCTGAAAAATTTGATGACCACGCTTGGTGCGCTAAACTATTATTTATTTAAACTTGTCAAATACCGATAGGCAGGGAAGAAATTAGACAAAAGTTGACATGGGCGAGAGAATTAGATCGTTCAAAAACAAATTGACACTTTGGTGGCTAAGGCTCTTCAAAAAGAAAATTGCATCATTTCCTCTTCTCAATCAATTTCTTCAAGATTCCAACAACATTTCCCTTCGCAACTTGACTTCGATTTACAAAGAATATTTGGAAAGACATTGAATTGGACAGATATATACCCGAAAACGTTGATCTTCGAAAAAATAGCGGATTCCAAGAGGAACTTCTCGATTTGAAAGATGTTGCGGTAACATTTCGGCCAGTTTCCATTAACGGAGTTTGGGGCGCAACTAATGAACAAACTTATCCCCTCGAAAAAAGCAGAAAAGGCTTTGCTCCCCTATACAACCAATGCTGTGAAGCTTTTTTTTTCTGCTCTATCCAGCATCAGGGAAGTCACTAGCTTTATTTGTTTTTTAATTGCAATTATTATACAATTTAAGTTCTCAACTTAAAAATGTTCCTTTTCACTTGAATGTCATAATTCACAAGAAATAATAGAATACACCTATACATGCACTTTTAAAAATGAATTACAGTGGACGCTCGATATAGTGAACATCGATATAGTGAACAATCCAATATAGTGAACACACAATATTTTATACAGGCTATTCTAAATAGTGAACAAACTTGTTTGGTTCACAACTTGTGGTTGTTTTTAGTGCAAAAACAAAGTGTATGTTACTTATTTTGTTATTTTTTGAACGATATTCTTTGTGACCATGTCACTTAAGCACAGCTTAAGTTTGTTGTAATTTTGTTTTTTTAAGTACATGGAATGTATTATGTTTTTTTGGGAAGAGTTGTTTTTGTTAAAAATAAGATATTCTTTCTTATAAATATTGGCTTGTTTTTTAGTAATCGCAAAGAAAAATTGTAATTATATTCTATTTTCGATGAATTGAACGTAAAAACATACACATTTTGATAAAATTTGCTTCAAGGAGTTCACGCTATTTACAATGAACAATCTCGCTTCAGTGAACAGGCCTTGTTTTTATTAGTTCACTATACCGAGCGTCTACTGTATTTATATTTGGGTCGCCAATAATTTTCGGGTCGCACTATAAAAAGGTTGGGAACCACTGCTCTAGCCATTTCTTCCTTAACTTTTGTTCATACTTTGTCTTTTTGTCTGAATTCAACTTGAAATGGGATTAGATACAAATAAACAATAAATACATAATACATTTATGTGCTTATGTTTAGCTTACATAGCCAAGAAAAACTTAAATCAAGGAAATTAGCAACGGCTAACTTTACTTTATTCAAATTGTGAAATAAATAAATCGCGTACTTTTTGTACCAAATATCGAAAAGTGGGGGTGAAATTCTCTCAAATATAGGAAAATTACGAAAAATTAAACGAACACGTTGAACAACAAAAAATGCAAAATGTATGCGATTTGACATTTTTCATGTAATCTGCCAATTTTCTTGTGCTTAAGTTCGCGGCCTGAGGAGATTTCTTAAGCCCCATTTAGGTGATCAGTTTCCGTTTCAATTGTCAGTTCAGTTGACATTTCAGTTCAAAGAGGTAGTCCATTTAGACTTCAGTTCGGTATTCAGTTGAGCTTTTATTTTACTTCGGAGCAGTTTAACCAACAACTGAACTGAAAACTGATGGGAATTCCATAAGTTTTTGAAGTGACATTCTTAAATGTTTCAGCTTTTGCATTTACATAACAGTTTAACTGAAAGCTCAACTGAAACTGAACTGATCATCTAAACACTTTACACTTTCTTCTACGAAAAACTACGAAATTTTTGCGCAAACAAACGGCTTTTCTTAACTTTTCGTAGTTTTCTGTAGTTTTGGGAGCGTACGCGAACGGACCTACGGTCATTGTAGACCTGTAGTGCCAATCAACAACCAGGAATGTTATTGCTTCGGGTTTTCACCGTAGATTATTTGTTGCTGTTTTTTTTTATATTGGCGTTCGATTTCGAATTTTGTTTTTAATAAAGAAAAAGTAAACCAATAGGATAAATGGTCTAAAAATTTTCTGGGAACAGGAAACAGTAGATTTTACTTTTTCGGAGCTATGTAACAGGAGAAACGGCAACACTGTTTGAAACGGACTATAATGAGCTCAAAAGATGAGGATGTAGTTATAAATAGTTACGTATTTCATCTCTATTATGTATAAGCTTTGACTACACAAACACATAAAATTATACTTCCAAGCCACATAAAATTATACAGCAACTGCATTTTCCATAATAATGCGTGATATTAAACGGAAAAATTTACTAAGAAATTATTTTCTCAGGCTCATTTTCGAATGACTCTATGCGGGTTGTGATATTAAACGAGATGCTATAAAGAGGTTTAGTTTCAATACGAATTATGTAAAAAGGACATCTGGCTTAAACATTTTGTGATATAAAGCGATTTGTGCTTCTAAGCGATGTGATTATTCGGGTTCGACTGTAGTTATTAATAACTCTAATAAACTACATATTAATATTTTTATAATCTATAACAGAAAATAAACATATGTATGTATGTAGGTATTCAGTTTTTCGATGATTCACAAAGAAGTCATACTTTGAGTTACAACGGTACATATTGTATTATTAGTGCGATATGTATTTGTACTTAATATTGTCTGTTTATTCCTTCAACAAAAGTTTCTTGGAGGATTAGTATATGGTAGAGATCCTGCTAGGTATGTATTGCTTTTGTAAGACAGAAATTGTTTTACCTCATTATAAGCAGGATTTTTGACCTGAACTGCTTTAATATATTTTTGTCGCTTGAAAAGCACTACCCACCCATGGTGTTGCCGCTACCAAACGAAAACTATTTTTTTTTTTTTCAAATTCAGTTGGTCTAAGTCTAAGACTAAGACAGATTGTCAATTTATTTTGTATAGGTACCTACATAATACATTTCATATTATTTGATACAAATCATTAAATCCATTTTTCTTCATATTCAAACATTTTCAGAAAAAATGGACTGAATATCTTCGACATTTGAAAATGAAATGATTCACAGCAAACAGTTCCAAAAAGTAAAATTTTTAAAACATCGTGATGCTCCGCAAAATGAAAGCATCGTTTCATCGCATAACAACGGCAGTGGTGCATTCCCCGATTCGCATTTTTTTGAAGTTTTGGAACTCAGCCTAAGATTTGGACGAATTCTAATTTCATCAAAAATAAATACACGTAGCGTACAGACTGGCTTAATGATACAAACTTAGAATTCAGAAAACAGTAGGTGGGCAGGCATTGTTTTGATTTCAAGTTTGTAAGCATTTACAGGAACCCAACAGAATATTTGCCCTCGCTTTTACTACTACTATTTATGTCTATGTACCTACACATTTAGTGTTATCGCGAATTGCTGAATGGGAAATATTTCCCGGGAAACTTTGTTCACGATAGGCCTGATTATGTATAGATATACTTCCACAAATTACTCAAAATCTATTTTTTTTCGTTGAAAGACATTCAAAAATAGGCGTGTTTTTTTTGTAACCTATATAGACTTCGAAAAAGCTTTCAGAGTAAAAATAAGACTCGATAATTATCCAGGCTAAGGTTTTGTTGTATTTTACATGGGTAAACATGCCGCTGGAACATGTTTAGCCTATACAGGTTACAAAAAAAAAACACGCCTAATGTTCAAGTCGGGAAAATTTTCTTATTGATTTCTTACAAATCGAAAAAAAAATTCACTCAACCATAAATTAAAGAACATCCAAATTTCACAGAAATGCGAAAATAAAACCAAACAAAAACAACATAGACGGAGAATATACATATACACAACCACAAATCAAAATATGACCACCCCACCATATACACCCAAACACACCAGACTTTAAAATCCAGAAACAGACCAGCCGTTCGTATATGTTCGATCGCAAGATCGATTGACATAAGTAAGACAAAATAAAGGGTTGCAGCAAAATGAAATACGAAAAAAATGTGTGTATACCGAAGTCACAACCAGCGTTGCCACTTCAGGACTATTTTTCTGCAGTAGATTCTCTAAAAAATGCAGTAGATTGAATTTTTTCGCAGTAGATTTTTTTTTTCAGCAAAAAAACAAGATATTTTAACACTATTTGGCTTGTGTTTCTGTTTCTTTTTTATTATGTTGGCTTTTGCCAATATCAAAGTTAGTTACTTCTAAACAAATAACTTACTTACGAATTTTTGTAATGTTCTTCATTTTGGGGGTACACAGGATTCAATGACCAAATCTGACAATGTAAATGCAAGTAACGACGCACGGTCGGACAGAAATATAGGATGGTTTTCAATTTTTTTTGATATTTGTGGTGGTCGGGCGGACATATGTATCTGATAATGTGAACGCTTATCTGTCTGACCTAGAGCAAATTTCATTTCTGAAATGTATTTCTAGCAGTGTGGTCGTTGTTGGAGAATTAAAAATGGCTGTGTATGAAAATATTGCATTTTGGAAAGAACTTTTGGAAATAAAAACATTCTGATAATCCACTGGAAAATTCAATTGTAATTCTATTAGCAAATTAACAGAATAAGACTTTGGTCGATTTGTTTTATAGATTCCTATATCCAAATCCGCTACCTTTTCTTTCTTCTTCTTCTACAATTGTATCAATCATAAGCGCTGCTACCAGTACGTGTGACATCTTTGCAATTCATTTACGAAGTGAAGTCTGACAAAATGTTGGACATATGAACGCTAATGACATCAGTCTGTCTAACATCCATCCGACCAAGTCTGTCAGATATGGCGGATCGTTTGAGCCCCTTTTTGGGAGAAATAAACAGAATCAACGGTACGATAAAGTCAATTTTTGAAATGTGAATGGATTCGTTTATGGATAGTCAGTTGTGATTGCGTTCAGATAGGGAATTCAACTTTTTCGAAAAGTTTTGTTGTGAAGTTTTGTGCTAAAAGGGATAAATAATGTCCACACAAAGCATACTACAAAAATGCAGTAGATTTAATTTTTTGGCAGTAGATTCAAATTTTGAAATAAATGCAGTAGATTTACTGCAATTGCAGTAAAGTGGCAACGCTGGTCACAACACACTGAAGGATGGTTGACTCGCACGACCATGTAACTTAAAATGGTTTGAAACCAATTTATTGAATCAATGCAACAAATCGTTCGGTTGCGAGTAATTTTCGCCGTTGAAAATGTGGTCATTTTTTTTTACTCTGCGTGCGATATCTATGTAACTATATTATCTGTGGTATACATTTTCAAAGCTACGTCCATTTAATACTGTTAATACAGTTCGGCGTTTTCTCGCACAACCTGTCCATTGATGAACAGATGATTCCGTACTTTGAAAGACATACATAGTTGTAAAATGTTCATCCGTTGCTTGATACATCCGTTGCTTGTGTTCAGCTGATCACAATGGGCCTCTATAGGCCTAAGTGTGCTGGTACTTGTTACCGGCAGCCACTGCTACCTTGTGTTCAGCTGATCCGTGTTGAGACCAAAAAGTGCTCATGGGACTCGGAGCTGATGTAGTTCTTTCCCTTCTTCATACCATCTGATGGGCCTCCTCAACGAGCGTATTTTTTTTGCAACAGGTAATATATTGAGTTTGATTAGGTGTGGTGTGTCATATACACATATTAGGTCTGTTTTGTACTTTTTTATGTAAATCTTAACTCGCTCTCAAATAATAAAATAATTTGTAAAGTGGGGGTAGATCCTCTCAGCAGTGGAAAATTCGTAAGCAAAGTAAACAAACACGTTTTCGTAAAACCTCCAAATTTAGTTTTCCACTAACAATGAAGATTATGACATTTCACAAATGTCAGAATAGCTGGTTCGACAGAATCGATGAAACTACGCGAAGAAAAATACCGCTTATTGCGTAAGTTTGTGTACGCTCTCAGTGGAGGGGACATTTTTTGAACTGTCATTTGGCTCTCTCTTTTACGAATATTTTGGGTGAACAAACACAAAATTCGTTAGAATCTTAGAAATGGGTTACCAAACAGACCTATTATGTGTCTTGTTATTTATAGGAACTGTAAGATAGAATAGAATTTGTGCTGCCAAATTACCCGAAAAAATTAAAAAAGGAGACCGCGCTAATAACCTGGGCGCTCATCACGTAAGACAGTCGTCATCGTTTTCGACATCGTTAACTATAGCGATGCTTCCCGTTAGCATAAAAATGCTCGCGCGTTCAAACGACGAGCGACCGATCGTCTACGAGATTTCACGTAACACGAAAATCTGTCAAGTACAATCGTCTCCGCGAGCATGATAGCACGATAGCTATTTAGCTGTCGTCCTCCTGTGTTTAATGCAATTTCGGTGCGTTTTCAATTTAAATTCGTTTTTTTGGAAATTGAATTTGGTTTCTTTGGCAAAAATACGAATCTCATTTCTAAAATAAGGAATATAATTTTCAAAAAACCAATTTAAAGTGAAAATGCATAGTCTCCTTTCTGCTATCTGTCATTTTTCATTAAAAAAAAATTAAATATAACTTAAAGATTTCATTAGTCTATTGTAAATATTAATCTATAAATATTATAAAACTGTAGAGGTTTCTTGTTGGTTCTTGGTTACCTAAAGCCCGTATGACACTACATTTTTTTTCCACTTTTTAATGCACTTTTTAAGTACGTAAATGTCAGCCGCGCGTAAAAGAGACAGAAATATTTTTGCACGAAAAAGGCCAATAGAATTTGTACAAAAAAAATACACTCCTCGAAAAAAAAGAAGACCAAATTTAATTGAGTGATTGTTTTTTTTTTAAATAATGAGAGGGCAACTAATTGTACATATAATATTATATATGTAACCAGTTATTGTGTTAAAGAACTTAAAAAAACTTTATTTAAAAGTTGTTTAAAAAAATATAGTAAAAAACAACTTTAAATCGAACGAAGTAATGATAAAATCCAATAGCATAATACATACAATAAAGATATATAAAAAAAAAAAACAAAATCGATAACTTTGGTAGTATTAATAGCTCGTAGATGATTACTTGTTTATAATAGTTTACTGCAAATGCATTGGCATTGAATTTTGGATTTTGGTTTTGGATCTCATTTTGATAATTTTTTTCCCTTAAATCTGGATTGCTTCTTTCAGTTGACGAGCGCTCTCGAACTTTCGACCATTTTGGAAAACCCGCTGTGATAATATACCAATGTTATAAATAAAAAAAGTATTATGTTTCATTAAACACACGCCTGCTAACAGAAAATCTACGAACCATTAAAATTATTTTATTTAAAGTGCAAAAAACCACGTGAGTCCATCAATATTTTGCAGTGATGCTTTTTCTTTCCATTTAACGGAAACAGTAAATAAAATAAACAAATAAACAAATACCATTACATAGTACCAATAAGACCAAGTGATGGAATACAATTTACCACGATCACTTATCTTTACATTAAAACGCATTACCAACACAAGCGTTTTGGTCCTTTTTTTTGTTTTGCGGAGTGTAAACAAAATAACAATCTGTAAAAAAAAAAAGGGAAAACGTCAAAAAACAAGCTGCCAGCGGCTGGAAAAAGTGAATTGAAATGTATTTTTTTTTGACAGTTTCATATGTTTTTGATTCTTGTGTACGCACTCACACCTATTGGAGCTTTGTATTGAACATCTTTCTTACTGCTCTAAGTTCATTTTTAATGCATTAAAAAAGGGAAAACAAGCTAGTGTCATACGGGCTTAATGGCGTGAAAACCGCTGGACAGATTTCGATGAAACTTTTTTTTGAAATGCTTTTAAGTACCCGGGATGATCACAAGCTATGTAATTTTTTGCTCTGCCTACTGGGTCTTACATAGTAGTCAAAATAAGTGTATATCGGAGAGGAATATTATCATTATACAGCCTTAACTCAATAATGGCTTATCGGATTGAAAATCAAAAAAATAGGTGAAGTTAGTAAATCTGTCGCTGATTCATTTGAGATATAAAACATCCTCCTGCGTTATCCTGAAGCTGAGCAATGTTCAAAACAATTATTCAAAGAATCGCCCACAATTTTCTTTCAGTGGTGACCACTGCCAGCAGTGGGTATCGTTGCAATAGTGTGTGTGTGAGTATCTGTGCGCGCTCTAACATGATCATATGCTTTGTACTTCATTATATCCATTTGCGGCTCTCACACTCAACCAATCTTAACAAATGAGGTGTCAAAAGAAAGAGAATTTTCTAGAGCAGTGAATTGCATTTTCAGTTTAAAAATATTATTAATAAATTAAAAAAACAAATATTCTACCCAAAGTGAACTTCTGTTGTTTTAAGAGTTAATTTTGGTTCATATATGTATGCACATATGTATTTGCTATGTGGAAGTCATCTGGGATGTTTGGTTTACAGTGCTATTTTGTCGAGACTTTAGGCAAACGTTATCAGTAGTGCCACGAGGCACATCCGAACGCACAACATTTCTCTGATTTGTTATTTAAAATTGGTGGAGGAACGCTTCCGGAAGAAAATGGAAAAGTAAATTTATCACAAGGTTTAAGGTGATATAGCTTTGTGATCGAGCTATTTTGTTGTCTCGGAATGATTAAGCTCCAGCAATTAACAGCGAGATATTTTTACCTGCTGATGGTCAAAGTGCAGAATGTATTTCAATCAATGGTAGAGGTGGAAGTGTTGACTTCTAGAATTAGTTCTAGATTTCATGTCTTTGGCGACTGGGAACTGAGAACCATACATTCATTGTCAAAAGATGTATAGAAAATCTTTACTTATGCTCTTTTTCCATATGCATATTTGCATTTTTTCAATTTTGACATATGTATGTGGGTACATACATATGTAAGTCGACTTGGGCTGTTTTTTGCTTGTGACCACAAATATAATACATATGTATATATAAAATAATTTTTTTTTATTACTTTTTTATGCAGTAGAAAGTGGGAGGAACTGGCCTACCAGGGAAACCCGATAAAAGAAACGCATCTAGTATCTTAACCCACTGGGTGATGTGGAAAAAATATGTGCTTATATAGGTACGTATAAGTATGAACATATGTATATACATACATAAAGAATCTTTTGATGTAAAATGAGTGCAGTAGGTGGGTGCATTCAAAAGACAAAATGTACTTAAATGTATGTATTTTAATCGAAACTTACTTAGGTACCTACAAAGCGTAAATAATGGCTGAATGAAAACAAACGACTCTTTTATCTACACCTGCACCTACTCATCCACATCCACAAATGAAATATTGCAACGTTGCAAATGCCTTATGCCCATAGCGAAATACGATCAATTCAAATGTTGCAACGTTGCAAGTTCCTCATGCTGAAAGCGAAATATAAGGTGTGTTTGGTATCTTTTTTGGCACACGGAATTGAGATCTGTCAAATAGTAGAATCCTCTCAAAGAGAGAGAACTCCTCTCAAAGACAGAAAACTTGCACAAAAGTAAACAAACGCTTTTCAAACAACACTTGGTCAAACCTATCAAATTGTTTTTGTTTTCCACTAACAATGAAGATAATGACATTTCGCAAACTGTCAGATGGCTGGTTTGACAGAGTTGGCTCGGCCCACCCCGAGGAATTGGTCTTGCAGATAATTCATCGCAAAGAGAGAGCCAAATGAGAGTAAAAAAAATTGAGAGCCATGAAACTGTCAGATTCTATGTAGTTTAGGTAGAACTTTCCAAAACTAGCATGTTACCAAACAGACCTATAAATGTAAACTAAATTTCCAAAAAAAAAACTACCGACCTACCCCAATATATGAATGAAATAAGAAAATCGTATACATATCACAGCTGTCCATATAGCATCAAAGCATGAATGACACATACATGCATATGTACCTTCACACGAACACGAACACGATTTCTCCCATTCTCTATTTTTCTGTGTTCTTTATGTTTTCATTATTCTTTCCCTTTTTCTGTGAGAGATAATTTCGTTTGGTTCTTAGCAAAAAAGGCGCCACCTGGTGAGACGACAGCCAGTTAAAAAATACTGCTTGATGATATTACCATTGTATTTATATCCTATAGTAATGACATTGTATTTATATCCTATAGCATTGTATCAAATAGTATCAAAAGGGTGTTCGGAGCAACTTCAAGACACAGCTTTGACATATTACGCCGAGTTTGCAGCTTCAAGGATAATCGGAAAATTTAAGTGCGAAACTTGCAAAAAAATTCTTACAACTGAAGGAGAAGAATGCAGAGATCAAACACGTCTCATTGAACTAAGAGCATTCAAATCACATAAAATGCTTTCCAAATATGGGAATTTAACTGTCCCGTCGGTAGAATTCGAAAACGTAGTTAGAACAATAAAAGATATATTTGAAAGTAAATTTGTCCATAGGCAGCATGATGTGAATATTGTTCAAGAATTTTTAAAATACTTGGACAAAAATGAATTCAGTAATTTCCTAGCATGTGAACATAGACAATTTATGTGTAAATTTATTATAATTGGCATGATAAAATTTTCATTAAGGAAAACAAATAAAGATTTGGGTAAAGCAAAAAGCATGAAGCATTTATAAAAAGCGAAGCTTTATGTATGCATGTAATTATATTTATAATTAGTTATTTGTAGAATGCATGTGCAATATACCAAATGATCGGAATGATATTATTTATGGAGTCTTTTTACGTTATTTATTATTTATATGTGTACATACATATATGAACACATAAAAACTTATTTTTAAAATGCATGTGCAATATACATACCAAATGATCGCAATGATATTATTTATGAAGTCTTTTTACGTTATCTAATATTTATATATACATACATATGTAGGTACATATACATATATAAAAAATAATTTTTAAAATGCATGTGCAATATGAAATCCCTTTTTTTATTTATTTTTTATGCAGTAGATAGTGGGAGGAATAGGCCTACAGGGGACACCTCGATAAAAAAAACGCATCTAGTATTTTACCCCACTGGGTGATGTGGAAAAAAATATGTGCTTATATGTATAGGTACATTATTATAAAAGATTATTTTGATGTAAAATAAGTGCACTAGGTAGGTGCATTCAAAAGACAAAATGTACTTAAATGTATGTATTTTATCCCAAACTTACTTATGTAGGTACCCACAAAACGTAAATAATGACTGAATGAAAACAAACGCCTTTTTTTATCTGCACCTGCACCTCATCCACATCCGAAATATTGCAACGTTGCAAATCCCTTATGCCCATGGAATAAATTCAAATGTTGCAACATTGCAAGTTCCTCATGCTCATAGAGAGATGTAAATGTAAAGTAAATTTCCAAGAAAAAACTACCGACCTACCCCAACTTAAGAATGAAATAAGAAAATCGTATTGTATATCACAGCAGTCCAAGAATGAATGACATATACATACATTATGTACCTTACACGAACACGATTTCTCACATTCTTTATTTTCCTGTGTTCTTTATGTTTTCATTAGGTCTGTTTGGTAACATGCTAGTTTTGGAAAGTTCTACGTAAACTACATAGAATCTGACAGTTTCATGGCTCTCAATTTTTTTTTACTCTCATTTGGCTCTCTCTTTGCGATGAATTATCTGCAAGACCAATTCCTCGGCGTGGGCCGAGCCAACTCTGTCAAACCAGCCATCTGACAGTTTGCAAAATGTCATTATCTTCATTGTTAGTGGAAAACAAAAACAATTTGATAGGTTTGACCAAGTGTTGTTTGAAAAGCGTTTGTTTACTTTTGTGCAAGTTTTCAGTCTTTGAGAGGAGTTCTCTCTCTTTGAGAGGATTCTACTATTTGACAGATCTCAATTCCGTGTGCCAAAAAAGATACCAAACACACCTATTATTCTTTCCCTTTTTCTCTGAGAGACAATTTCGTTTGGTTTTTAGCAAAAAAAGCGCCACCTGGCGAGAAGACAGCCAGTTAAAAATAACTGCTTGATGATATTACCATTGTATTTATATCCTATAGTAATGACAAGGACGTTTGCAGGTTACCTCACTAGATGCCGATAGTTGTACCAAAATGAGAAAATATCTGAAAACGAGCTTTTTGTTTGTTTATTTATTCGTCGTTCTTAATTATGGTTTGTGAAAAGAAAAAAAGCCATTGATCTAAAGGGTGCGTTAGTAATGAAAATAGCTAGAGGTAGCGTAAGAACAACAACAAGTTCAATTCAAGAATTTACTTTACAACATAAGCATACCTATATTATTGTGTGGAGTATATTTGTATTTCATTTCACTGCCATAAGCGAATGGGTTATGCGTATGTGTGTTTTTTTCGCAGAAATGATTTGTGCTTGTAGAAATTGCTTCAAGGGAAAAGGAAATGTGACCGGAATTTCGTTTTTAGGGTTTCGAACGTAACCTACCCATATGGTAATAAGGAATTTTTATAAGTTCGTTTTGAACTCTAAAATGTTGGTCACGATAAAAACATCAAGAACTATTATACAGTAGAATCTCGGAAAGATGAACGAATAAAAAACCGGCCCTGTTCATCTTTTCGAAATGTTCATCTTTTTGAGTACCTATAGGTACTTAATTTTACGTAGGTAGGTACTTAATTTTGGTTAAGATGTCTTTCAACACTTTGTACTTTTATTTTAAATTTACAAACTTTACTCGGCCTTTAACTGGTGGCATCTTTTCTCTATATAAATTCACTTCACACTGGTATGCAAACAAACGAAATGAAATGCAAAAATGCAAAATCAAGCCGAAAAGAACAGTTTTCCAAAGAATGACGGTTATATGAATCTACTAGGAATAACTAAAATACGAATAAGGAAGAAAAACAAATTTGTGGGTAGAGCGTTCATCAATTCAAGTATCCAAAAATCAACCCGTTCATCTTTTACAATACTGCAATGGTGAACAAATTCCGTTAATTCTTCTGGGTAGTTCATCTTTTGGAATAGTTCATCTTTCCGAAACTCTACTGTACCTAGAAACTTGAAATTTGGGACATTTATTCATTACGGTGGTCCACATATGTACATATGTATGTATATTTGAGATAACTTATCACTCAAAAATGTATTGTGAAACAATTGAGGGGGTGGTTGGCGAAATATAGATTAACTCGAAAAAAATAATTCTGAAAAATATGTAAGGTAGGTGACCCAAATAAGGCCCAGCGCCTAATAAGGTCCTGTCCTCCCAAATCATAAAAAAACATTAACCAATTGGAATAAGTTTATATTTGTGTTTATGGGCACACATCAGAGGAACTAAAACCATTAAAAAAAATGTTCCGTCGCAAACGTGCGCCTATCGCAAGAAGTTGGTAAATGTGGATGCACGCTCCCTTTACAGCTACATACTGTAAATGCATTTTCACTGCAGAAAGGGTTTTTTTGTTATCTTGGCAGTACATACAGTATTGTGCAAAATATTTGCAAGTTTTTTTTTCTCTGATGTTTTGTTAGCTAATAAACTCCCTTATTTGGTCCATACCAAAAAGGTGTGAGGAATAATAAGAAACAATTTAGCTATAATACTTTGTATTGTATCAAATACCTACATATTAAAAAAAAATAATTGCTTGTGTTCGTTTTTTTTTTATTTGTTATAAAACATCAACGGTATATGTTAGGGATTTATTTGCTTTCTTTTAAATTGTTATATGCAGGAGTGGAGTGGGAGGAGTTAGGAATTTTGAAAAATGACAGGAAATGAGGATGTGGATGGGACCTAAGGATGGGATAGGACTGGAAAGGGAAAGAGGGTCGCATACGAGGAGCACGGCACGCTTGTGGTTGCACGGCTCTGCTCGCCGGAAATGGGGGGGATCTTGTCCCCGTACACGATAAACCTACACAACAAAACATAAATCGTGCCAAATATTCTACTACTTTTTATACTTACATCGGACGGACGGATATATCACACTGAGGGGCGCTGTTGGTGGTGATCAGCGCGGCCATTTCCATTACCCTTCCCAACCTGGAAGTCCGGTGGCCATCTTGGACTTCCCCACGTTTTCATGGCTGCATTATGTCTACAGAAAGTAAATAGTAAGATTTAAATAGTAAAGCATTATGTCTACAGAAAGTAAATAGTAAGATTTAAATAGTAAATAGCTTCATTGTACCCACGTATAGACCAAACTCAGACTTACCATTGTAAATACGGCTCGGCGGGTAGGAGCAGTATGGAATCTTCACGATAGTTGCCTCAAATGTGTCCGTTGCCTCCGTACCTGTTATCCAATGTCTTCCAACAGGTCCGGAGGTTTGTTGCGTCCACCTGGAAGAAATAAAGATTAATTAAATGTTTGAAAATCAAAGAAAACAAAAAAAAAAAAAAATAAACAATTGAGTCGTTTACCAAACAGCTGGTGTCTGTCATTTTTGTTTTCTTTTGTTGTATCTTCTTGACCTGTCAAACCCATTTAGTGGGACCACGACAGATGGGATATTTCTGTTCCCAACCCGGGGTCAGAACCTTATTCCATCTGGGGACAGAACCCAATAGAAATAATATGGGATCCAGGGATGACAAGTAGAAATTGGGGTGGCCATTATCTGAGAAACCTTCCAGGATCGGATGATTTGGACCGGAGAGTATGTATGTAGGGAGGTCTATCATTGGGTCGTTGGACAAAAGCAAAAGCCATGCACGCCAGTTGCAATTCAGTGGGTGGAATGACCGAACGTCATCATTCGGCAGTGTGTAGTGTAGAGTAATATACCATATAGAGAATGATCAAATATATTCAGAAAATATAGAGTATAAGACAACATATAAACACAAGTACATAGTGTATAGAATAAAAATTGAATAAAGTCCTATCATAAGTATAGGCAGTTAATTAAATTGTGTGTAGAATCGGTGAAATTAGACGGTGAGTGAATTTTTATCTTCGTTTGGTCGTTTTTTGATGATAGGTTAAATTTTTTTATATAGTGCAGTGAGGCGGCCACAAATTGAATCGCAATTAGGATCGTGGCCGCCACATCTTTATTCATAGGAAAAATATCGACTAAGGTGTTATACTAAGTGCATACGTGCAAACACATATACATACATATATATATGCTATACCCCATTCACACCGTGCGGTGATCAGGCAACCAACATCATTTACCTGCCGTGCGTCCTGAAGGTCAACAAGGACAGTCATATACCACCGGTTTTTATATGCATGAGCACAAAGTCGAGATGCAACAAACTACTCTTTAAAGGCGTAAGGCTTTCAATCAAATATAAAAAAAATATAATATATATAAATAAATATATAAATATATATAAATATATATAAATATAAATATAATATAAAAATATAAATATGTCCATGTGCATAAATATAAACATACATGCAGTGACACATATTATAATAATCCAACTTGTACACATTTATTTATAGTATACCCTTAGGCGTGAGGGTAGTTCAATTACATTCGTTGTTTGTTTTGATTCAATTAATTATTAATTAGTGATAAGTGTAAAATATCGTCCCCTCTGCGCGTTCATCCGTCGCGTTTAAATCCACATTTTGTTTTTTTTTGTTTGTCGTGTATCACCTAAACCGAGCTCGTTCTAGGTAGGGCCTCCGTATATATATATCTTTAGTTTTCGAGTACAGAAAGGTACTGAGTTAAGAGGGAAGGATTTTCTTTGTCTTTCTGTTTTGGTTTTTTTATTGTAACACGAATTGGTTGAAGACAATTTAAAATTATAAGTGCTTTAAAGTCAATGCCATCAAATATAAATGTCACGCCCTATAAAGAAAAAAGATTCAGTTTTTTTATTTTTTTTGTTGTGTTAAGTGTGTGTGAAAGCGACATGAGTCGCTAGTGTCAAATTTTCAGGGGGTGTGGATGGTACGCTCAAGTACCTTCGGCTGATGGAGTGAGCTGCTGAGGCATCCGGTTGTTGGGGAAATCCAAAATGGCCCCCCGGATTTCCAGGATGGGAGGGTAGAGAATAATGGCCGCGCTGAACATCATCAAAAGCGCCCCCCTCAATGTGGTATACATCCGTCCGTCCGCTGCAACATGTAAGTAAAAGTAGATTTCTTGGCACGATTTATGTTTTGTTTGTGTAGGTTAGTTGTTTACGGGGGCAAGAACCACCCCATTTCCGGCGAGCGGAGCCGCGCATCGCAAGCGTGCCGCGCTCCCCGTGGACAACCCTCTTTCCTTTTCCCGTCACATCCTACCCTTAGGTCCCATCCACATCCTCATTTCCTGTCATCTTTCAAATCCTAACTCCTCCCACTCCACTCCTGCATATAACAATGGCGCCCAACGTCCTATTTCCGTTTCCTGTCCTCTATGTAGTCATATGTCCTCAATTGTCCTTGTTGACAACATCAGAAAACCCATAAGTCTTCGCTAGAGACATTTCTAAGTCTCAGTGTTAATTGCGATGGGTGATTATGATGTTGACAACGACAACAATAAAAAAATCTGTTTGTCCTGTCTTCTCTCTTCTTCTTTTCTTTTATCTGTATCTTTATCTATTTCTATCTATAAATTTAAATTTTCATTTTTACATAGTCTCGTTTCTTAGTTTTAGTTATATGGGTACAGTGGCCGTGTTTGATGTGTTGTTCGTCAAAATACGTTGCATTGTCCCATCCTCGTAGTATAGTTTTCTTTATTTGTTTTGTGTGTTGTAACCGTCTCCGTTTCAAGTCTGCCACCAATAGTCCATTTAGGGACAGAGTGGTATTGCGGGAACGGAGACACATACAACGGAGTGAGTCCCTGTCTGATTTTAGTTTTATGTATAGATTAGAAAAAATTACCTACCACATTGAGGGATTCAACAAGTCCGTCTGCAGTCCACAATATACACCGATTATAGGATGCCGTAAGCAGCTCAAGTCGTCCACACCGTCAACACATAGCCGAAGACAGCAGCCTAAAACACCCCCGTACAGATCACAAAACAAACAAACAAAATATATATATACACATAAATAATATTTAGACCAATCATATACAAATTATACTATACAAATAAAAACACTTATACTTCAAACATATTGTTACTTTTGTTTATTAGTATTCACATACATTATATGTATATGTCTCTTTACCTTTTTTGTTTCATAACTCCCTTTACACCTTTTTGTATCATTTTCTTAGCGTTTTGTTTTTTTTTTGCTAGGTACAGAGTTAATTGTTTATAACATATTTCATATTTCATATTTCAGCTCACACTTCGTACCTCGGTACGTTTTATAGAGTTAGTTTAAGATAGTCATAAAATAGTCACATATTAACATGTGCATTCCATTTTTTTTGTTTCATAGTTAGTGTTGCATATATATATTTTCTTTACTCACTAAGTGGTAATACACATATATTTATTTAGTTATTTACATTTTCGAGTTCGGTTGTTCTTAACATTTGAACATTTCATTTTTTTGTAGGGCTAATAGCTAAATTTGTTTACTTAGGTAGTAAGTTACTTAATTTATATTATATATTTCTGCATTAGTAGGTAGTACTTTTTGTTACAGTCATAAGTCCACCTTTTTTTGTTTATTTATTTATTTATTTATTTATATATTTATTTATTTATTTACATGTTCGAGTTCTTTTGTTCTTTACATTGAACATTTCGTTTTATTTTGTAGGGTAAATAGTTACTTTGTTTTATTTAAGTCATAGGTCAAATTTCTGTTGGTAACATACTTATTTATTTATATATTTTTAATTCTTGTGTCAAATACACTTTTCAACTGTTTGCTTCACAGTATAAATGTGCTATTAATTTGAAATTCATAGGTTAAAGTACAGATTTAGTTACATATTTACATTTTTGTTTTTTTTGTTCCAGTACGCACTTAGTACTGCGGTACATTTCATAAGTTTAGTTAGTCTCGCAGAGTTATATCTAGTCTTAATTTGCACATTTTTGTTACTGATTCTAGTTAGTTTTGCACTATAAAGTTTCATAGTTTCGTTATTATAGTTATTAATTTACACCTTCGTGTTACACCTTCTTAGGCTTAGCAAGTTGTTGATACATAAATAGTTATTTAATTGTTTACATTTTGAGTTCTTTTATAGTAAGTAAGTTACCATTCTGTTTGGCTCGGCCAGCAGTTAATGGTGTTTAAGGTACTAGATTAATTATTCCTCGTTGACATTTTTTTTTGGTTTCTAATATACTTTTCAGTTTTTTGTTTCAATAGGGTTAGTATACTCGTCCTTTACAGTCGTTCGTTCATATAGTTATTAAATTACAATTTTTGTGGACAGTTAATTCTTTGGATAGTTCGTAAGTTTTTGCTCTTAGTCTACTTCCTAGTTTACCTTTACATATTTTCATAGGTTAACATTAGCGACCATATATATAATTACAATTTCGTTTTACATTTTTTTTCATATTCTGTTGTCCACATATTTATTCACCTAATTATCATAGTATTACGTTACCTAGGCTTAATTTGTTAGTTCAAGTTTAGATTTTCGTGTTTATTCACATTTTTTGTGGTCTAGGTTTAGTTTTCAGTTTTGTTTCTTTAAGGTTAGTTTACACAATTGGTTTCGTTAAATATTCGATTACATTTAGTTTTTTTGTTACTTTTGCTTGCGTTAGTTTAGTTACATTAATTTCGTATTCTTATTAAGTAAGCTTTTTGCAATAGTTAATTATTTAGGCTTAATTAAATACATAGGTTAATATAGTTCTAATATAATACTAAGAAAAAAAAAAAAAAAAAACTTTCTTCGATTCTATTCATTTTCCTTTCGGGTGAAGAATGAATTCAGCTGAAAAGGATAAGAAAAATAGAAAAATTAGAAGGGAAAGCCTACTGGATAAGAATAGGAATATTACTCACCTGTCAGGTAGCGTAGGCAGCAGCACCACAATGCCTTCTGGCAGACGTACCCTACCGCCCACTAGGAGCAATAACACCCAAACAATACCGTCCAGCACCTACGATTTTCCTCCGAGTCTAGACATACCGATGCCTGGAGTTCGCTCAGTTAGTTCAACCGATTCCATCCAAGCCCCTTCCTTCAGTAGTCTCAGTCAAGCAGGAGCGGCCTCATTTGAAGCCCAGGGTGCTGCAGCTAGAGCCCCACTGGAAACAGAAAACATAAATATACAAACTAATACCACAAATATGACACAAACAGGTAGCAATAACACAGCAAACGAGTTGAGCACCTACATTAACTTGGCAGTAGTTAATGCGTTCTCAACATACTCGGATTCTCTTAGGGAGGACATTTCTGAAAATTTAAAAAGGGAGATGAAGAGCAGTTTGCTAGAGTTTATGAGGGAGATCAATTTAGCGACTCACCAAGCGAGACCTAAAGAGCAAATTCCAGCTCGAAGTACAGGTGCCGTGAGGAAACAGCCGCAAATCCCTCAGCCTAACCCTCGCACTGAATCTCAGCCAAGAAGATCTGCACGCGTATTCGGTCCTACGGAAAATACAACACATAATAATGATAGGTCAAACACTGAGACACAAAATTTCAATACTCACCAAAACCAACGAGTACATAACCACTCAGTGAGAGATCCTCCAAGGACTTTCCAACCAAGTCCACAATATAGTGCTCCACCGCAGCCACAGCAGGGTATTCGTGGTTCTATAAAAATAGACAAGTGGGGCCTAAACCTTGATGGTAACCCGGAGAAATTAACCGTCGAAGATTTTATCTTTCGGTTAGAGACTCTCCAAAGTCAGTACGACTGCCCCTGGTCAGAAATCTTGCGTGATTTTCATCTGCTCCTCTCAGGTACCGCGTATGAGTGGTATTGGCAGTTCCAAAGGAACTATTACCGCCCAGAATGGCCAATACTGCGCGAAGCCCTGATGCGACAGTTCCGAAACACCAAATCGGACTTCGAGATTATGCGCGACATAATGGACCGCAGACAAGGTGCCTGGGAGTCGAGCGATGAGTTTTTCATGGCCATTTTAAAACTGCGATCCCAGCTCCGGATTCCAATCCCTGAGATGGAGTTGGTAAGAATCCTAAAAAAGAATCTGAATGAAAAAATAGGCAGGTTAGTGTACCCAATGGCCATATTTACCCTGGACCAGCTGAGATACGCCTGTAAGGACAGTGAAAACATGTTTCCGCGCAGAGAGGAGCCGAAACACCATAGGCCACCTGCAAAGTACCAAGTTAATGAAGTAGGGTACGAGTATGAAGATTTTTACTCACCTGAGGAGCATGTTGAGGCAATGCAGTATCCAGGTTTTCGTCCGAGACCACCGCCTAAACCGTCCGATCAGAAAACCTTGATCTGCTGGAATTGCCGAAAAGAAGGCCATTCGTTTATGGACTGCCCATCGCAAAACCGCACCATCTTTTGCTACAGATGCGGCCAGGAGGGAGTAATAACTCCTAAATGTAGGCGCTGTTGTCCGGAAAACCGGACAACGAACGCGAGATCGTCGGGGGAGTCGCGTTCGACACAAACCCCCGATCAATAACAGTAAGCGATCAAGGGTCACAAACGGTTGATGAACACGGTCATCAACCCACAATTGACCAAACATATAAAATATTAAAAAGACCGAATCGGGAGTTGTTAGTAGATAAGGATTTAGCTAGTAGGAATAGAATAGAAATTAAGCCGTTGCATGTTAGGATTAGGGATTATAATAGAATAAGAAATAGGATTTTTAATAATAATACGAGTTATGTCTCAAAATCAATAATTAAAGCTAGAGACCGGTACAGGAAACGTAGAGAATTAAGAAGAAGCATCGCATCTACGGTAGTAAATAGATCAAATGACCCAAGGCCGTATGCAAAGGTCAAAATAGGGCAAAGAGAAGTTTTTGGACTTTTGGATAGTGGGGCTAGCATTAGCATTTTAGGAAAAAACTGTAAAAATTTAGCAGAATCCTTGCAGCTTCCTATCCTTCCATACAACTCCGATGTAAGAACGGCTGATGGAAAATGTCAGTCCATAATAGGGAGAGTACAAGCACCGGTATATTATAACGATCAACGTCACCAGATTTGCTTCTTCTTAGTGCCCAACTTGGACCAGGAAGTTTACTTGGGTGTCGATTTCTGGAAAGCTTTTAAAATCGCTCCTAACATAATAAGCTCGATTTCGGCCACCGATAATATGGGAGACCCAGAAACCCACCTGTCGTCCAGAGAGCAGCAATCCGTGTTGGAGGCGGTCAAGCAGAAGTTCCTTTGCTTTACCAAACATGGGCTCGGAAAAACGTCTTTGGAGGAGCACATCATCGATACCGAGGATGCGGCCCCTGTCAAGCAGCGTCACTACCCCGTGTCTCCAGCGATACAAGCCCTTTTGTACGATGAATTGGACCGAATGATTAGTCTTGGCGTTATTGAGGAGAGTGAGAGCCCCTGGTGTTCACCAGTTGTCCTTATACGGAAGCCAGGTAAGAATCGTCTCTGCCTGGATTCTCGTAAAGTGAACACCCTGACAAAAAAGGACGCATATCCTCTCCCACATATCGACGGGCTTCTCAGTCGGCTACAGGATACCTACTTTATAAGTAGCGTTGACCTTAAGGACGCATTTTGGCAGATACCGCTGGAGGGGCGGAGTAGGGAGAAAACTGCTTTCACAGTGCCGGGGCGACCTCTTTATCAGTTCACGGTCATGCCCTTTGGGTTGTGTAATGCAGCCCAAAGGATGTGCCGTTTGATGGACAAGGTCATCCCGTCACGCTTAAGGGACCGCGTCTTCGTCTATCTAGATGATCTTCTCATTGTTGCTCCCGATTTCGAGACCCATGTGGCCCTGTTGGATGAAGTAGCTCAGAGCCTTCGGAAAGCGAATCTCACCATCAACTTAAGCAAATCCAGGTTTTGCTTTAAAGAGTTAAAGTACCTGGGTTTCATAGTTGGTGGTGGGATGATGAAAACGGATCCGGCCAAAGTCGAGGCAATAGTGGATTTTCCGGTTCCGAAAACCCCAAAACAGGTTCGGCGGCTGCTTGGTCTGGCAGGGTGGTATAGGCGCTTTATAAAGGACTTCTCTAGCTTGACCGCACCCATCACGGATACATTGAAAAAGAAGTCCGAGAAATTTTGCATGACAGGTGAAGCTCTTGAGGCTTTTGAAAAATTAAAACGCGCATTAACCACCGCACCAGTGCTTACACACCCGGATTTCGCGAGGCGCTTCTACATCCAATGCGATGCCTCGGAATCCGGAATTGGTGCTGTGTTGTTTCAGAGGAATGATAGCCATGAGGAATCGCCAATCTCCTTCTTCTCGCAGAAGCTGAACGGTTGCCAGAAAAACTACAGCGTCACCGAGAAGGAATGTCTGGCTGCGATCATGGCGGTGCAAAAATTCCGGCCATATGTAGAGGGAATGGACTTCACCATCATAACAGACCATTCTAGTCTACAGTGGCTGATGAGCCTGAAAGATCTAAGCGGGAGATTGGCGAGGTGGAGCCTCAAATTACAGGCATTCAAGTTCACCATCGAACATCGGAAAGGATCACTAAATGTGGTTCCTGACACGCTGTCTCGGGCCCACATTGAGGCAATCGATATTGCGGATGTAGCTCCTTGGATCGATCTGGATTCCGAAGAGTTTGACTCCAAGGAATACCAAGATCTAATCGCTACGATCCAGGATCACCGACAAGAATTGCCGGATCTGAAAGTAGAGGACAACTTCGTTTATAAACGTTCGCTGCCACCTACCGGAGACTTGTCAACTGTGGAGCATTCCTGGAGGCTGTGGATTCCATCCAGCCTTACCGAGGAGATAATCGCCAAAGCCCACAACCCTCCACAGACAGCTCACGGTGGTATTGCGAAAACTCTACACAGGATCGGGAAATACTTCTATTGGCCCAACATGACCGTGCAAATCCGGCAATATGTGTCTAAATGTTCAGTGTGCAAACAATGTAAAGCGTCCAACCAGGTTTTACGTCCACCAATGTCCTCAAGTTTTTGTACCGATCGTCCGTTCCAAAAAATTTATATAGACTTTTTAGGTCCATATCCCAGATCGAAATCTGGTAATTGTTATGTTTTTGTTGTGCTCGACCATTTCTCCAAGTTTGTCATTTTAAAAGCGTTAAGAAGTGCCAGTACCGTAAATGTCGTAAATTGTCTGTTGAACGATGTATTTAATGTGTTTGGTGTACCACAAATTATACATTCAGACAATGGCAAACAATTTCAGTCGAAAGACTTTCAAGACCTGCTGCAAAAATATGGCATAAGGCATTTCAAAACTGCAAGTTATGCACCTCAGTCGAACGCTTCGGAGAGGGTTAATCGAACACTGTTAGCCGCCGTACGTTCATATCTTAAGGAAGACCAACGCCACTGGGACCTCCATCTCAGTGACATAGCCTGTGCGTTGAGGAGCTCAGTTCATAGTTCTACCGGTGTGTCGCCATATTTCGCCCTGTTTGGAATGAATATGATGACGCACGGCAGCTGCTATGAACTGGCTCGAAAACTGAATGCGGTGGATGACAGCGAACTATTAACACTCTCCCGACAAACTCGTCTGCAATGTCTGCACGACAGAATAAAGCAGAATTTGTTAAAAGCAAATGAAAGGAGCACCAAAACATACAACGTACGACACCGGCTCATACGTTTCCTACCAGGACAAGAGGTATTTCGAAGGAACTTCGTCCTTAGCGATGCGTCGAAATACCTCAACGCAAAACTCTGTCCAAAATACATTAAATGTAGGGTAGTGAAACCAATTGGTAAGAATATGTATGAGCTGGAGAATTTGGCCGGAAAAAGGATCGGTGTATTTCATGCAAAAGACATGAAGCAATAATAAAAACTGTCTCTATGTATATAGTGATGTCTGAACGAGCTTTTATGTATCAAATTTTATCTTAATTTTATGATTTTTATGTATTGTCACACTTTAAGTTTATTTATTTAGTTATTAGGTATTTATTTATTTATTATAGTTACTTTTTATCACATAATATTTATTTATTTATTTATCTGTTATGTACTTCTTTATGTTATTTATTATTCTTATAATTTTATTATCACGTATTATCTATTTATTATTTACGTATTCACTGTCTAGTTTTAGCTTATTTATCTATGTATTTTATTCAATAGGTTTAGGTATTGTAGTTTATTTAAGTCAGCTGTGATATACATGTAATGTCATGTACATATATGCCTCAGTGACGTATAGTTTATCGTTTATGTATTCATTATTTCTTTGTTATTTATTAATCTACGTATCCAATAAGACTGATCTATGTATACGTATTAATTTATTCTTGATGTTATTTATCAATTTATCTATTAGCTACGACTGATACATATGTATTGTAAGTTATTAAAGTATTATATTATGCTATTTTTTTATTATAATGATTCATGCACTTCAGTGTGAAGTCTACTATGAATCCTACGCTAAGTATAAAGCTCAATACTCACGTACATAAACCATACAATAGACTGCTGCTGTCTGCTGGTGCACCTGCAAACAATCCATGAGTCGTTGCACCTGGGAAAGATAAGACCAAATTAAACCACAGGCCGCCATCAATTTATTCGACTCACTAATGTGGAACTAAACGTTAGACACCCAGGTCAGTTCTGGAATTTGTGTGCCCGGCTAACATGTACCATTAAATGGGTTCTTCCCCACGTTTTCATGGCTGCATTATGTCTACAGAAAGTAAATAGTAAGATTTAAATAGTAAAGCATTATGTCTACAGAAAGTAAATAGTAAGATTTAAATAGTAAATAGCTTCATTGTACCCACGTATAGACCAAACTCAGACTTACCATTGTAAATACGGCTCGGCGGGTAGGAGCAGTATGGAATCTTCACGATAGTTGCCTCAAATGTGTCCGTTGCCTCCGTACCTGTTATCCAATGTCTTCCAACAGGTCCGGAGGTTTGTTGCGTCCACCTGGAAGAAATAAAGATTAATTAAATGTTTGAAAATCAAAGAAAACAAAAAAAAAAAAAAATAAACAATTGAATCGTTTACCAAACAGCTGGTGTCTGTCATTTTTGTTTTCTTTTGTTGTATCTTCTTGACCTGTCAAACCCATTTAGTGGGACCACGACAGATGGGATATTTCTGTTCCCAACCCGGGGTCAGAACCTTATTCCATCTGGGGACAGAACCCAATAGAAATAATATGGGATCCAGGGATGACAAGTAGAAATTGGGGTGGCCATTATCTGAGAAACCTTCCAGGATCGGATGATTTGGACCGGAGAGTATGTATGTAGGGAGGTCTATCATTGGGTCGTTGGACAAAAGCAAAAGCCATGCACGCCAGTTGCAATTCAGTGGGTGGAATGACCGAACGTCATCATTCGGCAGTGTGTAGTGTAGAGTAATATACCATATAGAGAATGATCAAATATATTCAGAAAATATAGAGTATAAGACAACATATAAACACAAGTACATAGTGTATAGAATAAAAATTGAATAAAGTCCTATCATAAGTATAGGCAGTTAATTAAATTGTGTGTAGAATCGGTGAAATTAGACGGTGAGTGAATTTTTATCTTCGTTTGGTCGTTTTTTGATGATAGGTTAAATTTTTTTATATAGTGCAGTGAGGCGGCCACAAATTGAATCGCAATTAGGATCGTGGCCGCCACATCTTTATTCATAGGAAAAATATCGACTAAGGTGTTATACTAAGTGCATACGTGCAAACACATATACATACATATATATATGCTATACCCCATTCACACCGTGCGGTGATCAGGCAACCAACATCATTTACCTGCCGTGCGTCCTGAAGGTCAACAAGGACAGTCATATACCACCGGTTTTTATATGCATGAGCACAAAGTCGAGATGCAACAAACTACTCTTTAAAGGCGTAAGGCTTTCAATCAAATATAAAAAAAATATAATATATATAAATAAATATATAAATATATATAAATATATATAAATATAAATATAATATAAAAATATAAATATGTCCATGTGCATAAATATAAACATACATGCAGTGACACATATTATAATAATCCAACTTGTACACATTTATTTATAGTATACCCTTAGGCGTGAGGGTAGTTCAATTACATTCGTTGTTTGTTTTGATTCAATTAATTATTAATTAGTGATAAGTGTAAAATATCGTCCCCTCTGCGCGTTCATCCGTCGCGTTTAAATCCACATTTTGTTTTTTTTTGTTTGTCGTGTATCACCTAAACCGAGCTCGTTCTAGGTAGGGCCTCCGTATATATATATCTTTAGTTTTCGAGTACAGAAAGGTACTGAGTTAAGAGGGAAGGATTTTCTTTGTCTTTCTGTTTTGGTTTTTTTATTGTAACACGAATTGGTTGAAGACAATTTAAAATTATAAGTGCTTTAAAGTCAATGCCATCAAATATAAATGTCACGCCCTATAAAGAAAAAAGATTCAGTTTTTTTATTTTTTTTGTTGTGTTAAGTGTGTGTGAAAGCGACATGAGTCGCTAGTGTCAAATTTTCAGGGGGTGTGGATGGTACGCTCAAGTACCTTCGGCTGATGGAGTGAGCTGCTGAGGCATCCGGTTGTTGGGGAAATCCAAAATGGCCCCCCGGATTTCCAGGATGGGAGGGTAGAGAATAATGGCCGCGCTGAACATCATCAAAAGCGCCCCCCTCAATGTGGTATACATCCGTCCGTCCGCTGCAACATGTAAGTAAAAGTAGATTTCTTGGCACGATTTATGTTTTGTTTGTGTAGGTTAGTTGTTTACGGGGGCAAGAACCACCCCATTTCCGGCGAGCGGAGCCGCGCATCGCAAGCGTGCCGCGCTCCCCGTGGACAACCCTCTTTCCTTTTCCCGTCACATCCTACCCTTAGGTCCCATCCACATCCTCATTTCCTGTCATCTTTCAAATCCTAACTCCTCCCACTCCACTCCTGCATATAACAAAATAATAAACTCAACGTAAGTACTTTCAACTCAGTATTTCATTCGAATTCTGCATTTTTTTAGAGTACATAATTAAAATACAAAATCACTGAAGGTATTTGAAAAAAAATTGAAAATGCTTTGCACAATACTGTAGGTAGCTACTACTGTAGGAGGAGCTCTTTATATGGAATAGAATACCCCCTTATTCTTTCTTAATCAAATAAAATTTAACCATCGGTCCACCACGTCCTCATCGTGGTTCTGGTGAAACAGAGAGTGGGTCAAACATAAAAATTGGATCAGAAATCAGAAGCTAGAGGCCTAGAAAGGTAAATAACATTACCGCCAGAAGGACTATGAAAATCAGCTGTGACATATGATGCAAATACATAATGTCCTACATATGTAATTATGTACTTATAAATTATAATCAAATTATGTAGTATAATATGCATACCAACTACAGCACACATGAGGTACACATATACATTACATACACACATATGTACATACATATGTACATACCGTCAACTACCCTAACATTGACCGCGTCTGTAACATTGACCGAAATCAGGAAAGTACCTTCACACCCTCCAGTAAGCAAATGAATCGAACAAACAAATTTTTCTCTTCAGAAAATTGTTTCCCTATTAATCTCTAGATGGCATTTTAAGCACTAAGCTGATTTTCGGGCGAAATGTATCTTTTGGCGGCAAATAGTTGACGGTGGTTAAAAAGTTGCGAATTCGAGTGCGGGAAACTTTTAATCGTAAAATATTGTTAGGATAGTTGTTGTAGCAAAAAAACTTATCAGGTATGTTATTTAAAATGTTTTCTCTTAGAAATATGTAAATTCCATGCAATAAAAGAAGTTAATTAATCTTAAAAGTGAAAATTAAAAATTACACCTTAATTTTTATTTGTTATTCCTAACATTGACTGAGTGGTGTCTAACATTGACCGCCGGTCAATTTTAGGGCACATACATATTGTAGACGATTCCAATCATTGACCAGTTCTTTTTTCAAATACCTACCTATTTTTGATTCAGGATGCCAAAAAAAACCGAAAAGCGACGTTACAACAGCACTTCAGCTAGAGATATGGAGCTAGCATTGAAAGAAATAAAAAATGGAACATCCAGCATCAATGCATGTGCTAAAAAGTATAAAATAGCAAAAGGAACATTAATGAACCGAATTAAGGGAATTAAAGAAAAAAAAATCGGGTGCCCAACGGTACTCTCAGATTTAGAAGAAAAGGAGATAGTTACATCATTAATAAGAGTAAGCGAGTGGGGCTTTCCTTTTACTGGGGATAATTTGAGGTGCCTCACAAAAAACTATCTCGATTCCTGCAATCGTGAGGTTCCTTTGTTTAAAAAAAATAATATGCCGGGCAGAAAATGGTTAAAAGGGTTCCTTACAAGACACAATCATGATCTTTGTGTACGAGCTTCGCAAAATTTAAAGCCATCCAAAGCCAAGGTCAGTCGTCAGCATGTAAGCGACTTTTTCAATAATTTAAAAACTACACTGACCCTGGAAAATGAGTTCATAGGCCCTCAAAATATTTTCAATTATGATGAGACAAACCTTTCGGATGATCCTGGCTCAAAAAAATGCGTTTTTAAGAGAGGAGTAAGGTACCCCGAAAACATTAAGGATTCAACAAAGTCGAACATATCGATAATGTTTTGTGGATCTGCGGCAGGGGAGCTCATTCCACCATATGTGGTTTATAAGGCGGAAAATTTATGGGCGTCATGGTTATTGGGAGGTCCTCCGAAAACCAAATACAACCGGAGCAAGTCGGGGTGGTTTGACGGAACCATATTTAAAGATTGGTTCTTAAACCATTTCCTTCCTCAGACGAGGAGGTTAAGCGGTCCTATCGTTCTTCTGGGAGACAATTTGGCAAGTCACTTTTCCCCAGCCGTCGTTTCAGCTGCTCAGGAAAACAATATACGGTTTGCTTGCTTGTTACCAAACGCCACCCATATTTGTCAACCGCTAGATGTCGCCTTTTTTGGACCGCTTAAAAAAGTTTGGCGTCGAATTTTGGACGAGTGGAAAGACAAGCGTGCTCACAAGGCGCAAACGCTCTCTAAAGACGCATTTCCGGCACTATTGAAAAAATTAATAGAAGAAAGCCTGAACAAACAAAATCGATCTCCAAACCTTATATCAGGTTTTAAGAAATGTGGTATAGTGCCTTTCAATCCAAACGAAGTGATTTCACGTTTACCGGATCCAACAGAAATAAATAGTGATGAAGTACGGTCTAATGTAGCTGAGTCGGTTGTAACAGTTTTAAAAGAACTGCGTTTTGGTTCTGGAGAATCACCAGCCCGAAAACGGCGTACAAAGGTGAAAACACAGCCAGGACTTGGAATTATGCTTGAGGATATAGAGGGCTACGGGGCACCTGTAACCTCTGGAACTGTGGCTGTGGATCACGATGTTGCTATCATCGATCAGGATCTCGTTGTTTCAAATACAGACGATGTTTCTAATGAACCGACTGAGACTGATACACTCCAAGAACTCCAAATTGAATTCGTGGGTTCCAACTATGACGATGACTCGTCAGTCGAAGACCTTTTCCAGCAAGTCTTACTTAGCTCCAAAGATCTTTATTAGCTTAAAAAACAATTTTCTTTTTATTTTTATTTTTACTAAATAACTATTTAATGTGATAATGTGATACAAACTAGACTGGATTCAGATAGATGCAATGAATTAACTATGTACCTAATCTACCTATTAATAATATTTTAATTTTTATATATTTTGTATGATACGGTTATGAAATGAAGTGAAATAAAGTGCTGCCGTCTGTATTTATTATTTAATTTAACTGAATTAATTTTTTTTTATAGTAACGATAGTAAATTTAAAAAAATAAACAGATAAACTACTGTGTTTTTATTATTTAGCCGGTGGTCAATGTTAGGAACATTGGGCGGTCAATGTTAGGCACAAATGGGATCTAACATTGACCACTATAGTTTTCTTAATAACTTTAAAAAAAAAAATAACATCTTCGTAAATTTTTCAGAAATGGTAAAGAACGACTGTCCCCCTAGCCTGCAATTGTATTTACGCCGATAATACTTCACAAGGGTGTTATATCTGCATTTAAAGTTCAAAATCGGTCAATGTTAGGGTAGTTGACGGTACATAAGTGTAGGAATATGAAAACAAGATAATAATTTATTCGTATCGTACAGAAACATACGAGTTCACAAACCGAATAACCTGAAAACAATTTAATAAAATGAAAAAGGGATACATACACACAGAATAATGTCCTATCTCAACAACATCGTTTTGGTTGTGTAGATAAGAATGTGAGCGTAATCTATTTCTGTCCTGCAAGCTATATTTCCGAGTAAGCTTTTCTTCTAAACACAAACCAATTCGAAACTTTAAAGATCAAAATTCTTATCTTGTACACAAACCACACACACTTCATATTCTTAACACCGCCACAGATTGCGAGGAAACCTGCAAACAATTTGTATGCCCTTCTTGTCATTACTATAGGATATAAATACAATGATACTACTATGTCTTTCATATACAATGGTATTACTGAACACAACTCTGAGAAAAAGAGTTGCCTGTCAACATAAAACCAAGATGGCGAATCCTCTCTAGAGTTGTGTGGGAATTTTTCTGGTATTATGGTAGACAACGGAGTTATGTTTTGGTTGCTAGAGCTGTCAAAAAATAACAACTGGGTTTAAGCAGTTGTTTGAGAGTAAATGTTGAGATACGAAAGATGGAAAATAAACAAAAAGACGTATATCGGACAAATGAAATAATGCAATATTATTAAAACGTCATAAAAAAAATGTGTGCAGCTTAAAAGCATATAGTCCACATCAGTTGGAGAAAATAGTTTTACATCTTCAGCACTCGGAAGTGGTAGTGGTACTGCAATTGCAATCGAGCGTCCATGCGATTTTAACAAATCTTTGGTTTCGATTTGAACGAAGCAAAATGCTTCTGTGTTCAGAACAAAAACACTTGTAAATATTTAAAAATAACATAAGTAATTTACACATTGCAAATGCATATTCTTTACTTAGCATTTTTTCTAGTTGGAATTGGAATATGTCACGGATAGATTTTCATATGCGCACAACAATAACAATATTATCACAGACAATAAATATACAGATGTCTCATGCCTGTACAAAAAAATGGTTCCAATTTTTTGCCTTAGCCGACGAGCCGTGGTCGACAACGCTTTCAGAATAGGTATAACAAATAAAGCTATTTGTTTTTACTCGCTCCGTTCGCTTGTGTGGGAAAAGCGTCTCCCTCTCATCATGTGTTGTGATTGTGCTTGTGACACAGCCAACGATTTACGATGGGCCACTGCATACGAGATGATTTATGCCGGCAGAGAACCGGTTTTGTAGGCGAAGGGGCTGAGGTCTGCGGTAAGAGTTTGTTTTAGCTGTTGAACGAGGTAGGAAACTAATACATAAACATCTTTCAAATTATTTTGGTCAGCAAAAATACTACCACAGTGAAAAGCAGTTTATGTACACAATTTTTTCTACCGGCAGAAATCATCCCCTGTTCGCTGGCATATGAGATAAGCAATTGTAAAGGGGAATGTCGGAAGGGGAATAGAAACTATACCATGGCCACAGACAATAAATTTATTGTCTGTGCCATGGCTGTGTGATTTTTAGCAAGTGTTTAAATTGTTTCTTGAATGGGAATTTTGTTACTGCGTATTCATATGTACATGTATGTACGTCGGAAAAAGTAGATAATTTCGTTGGATTTTGTGATTGCAAAAAATAATTTATTTGGCAGCAGTTTATAAAACTGCGTGAATTATTTGATAGTTCATAAAGATTATGTCAGACGCAACTGATTTCAATATAAAGAAGTTATTCAAATACTGAATTGAGTATTCAGTTTATCTGAATAGGTATTTGGAATGTGTAAATTAAAAAATTCTGTTTTTTAGTAGATTTCCTACCTTGAATAAAGTATTTACAAAAATTTAAGTACAAGTCGATTCCTGAGTACCTAGTTAGCCCCCTCAGCTCCTGAAGTCGGCCACTTGACTTTTCAGCAGTCGGAACCAATTTTTAATCCTATGTTTTCATTCTTTTGAAAAATAGTTTAAGAGCTCTTCAATATGTAATAAATTAATAAAAGCCATTAGGTACGAATAATTTAATTTAAAAAAAAGAAACGTTTATTGAACTCTACATACAGGGTTTCCCAGTTAAGAGGTATGATCCTTTAACTGGAGATTCCTGAAGCTCTAGCAAACAAAAAATCGTATGACAGGAGGTCTATTTTCACCCCCTCCAAGTTATAGCCCGTCGAAATAAGGCACCTCCAATTTTATGGTAAGACCACTTTAAGTGATATAACTTCTGAACTACTATAGCTATAAAAAATGGTTTTGTACATTTTAGAGAGGCAAACAGAAGCGCGTGAAATTGTTGAAGATTTCGCGTAATTCTATGCAGCCATGGCTCCTTTGAGTCTGATTTAAAGATTAATGAAGATTCATGTAAAGAAGATCCACTTTTTAAATGAGTAACACCTTTAACATAAATATGTATGTATTAAGTTTTTATATTGACAAAACGAAAATAATTAGTATTTACATAGAAATATATATATGTACGTATGTGCAAATTCTGCATAGTATTTTTTTTATTAACTGGATCCTGCCCCAAGGCTGATACTGCGACCTAAAATATCTACTGTATCGTCTACGTCTACTGTTTCGCTACTCGTGCAATCAATATGAATCTCATGCTCTGTATTTTCTTTCGTCATATCATTGTCTATTGAATATGACTCACTTAAACGTGCCAAAACTGAATAAGGCAATGTAGGCAGAATAATTGAAAATCGTAAGCAGGAAATCCCTAAATTAGGGCTTTCTGCGATGTACAATTTATAACATAATTTTGTGCCTCGCGTCCGTTGTTGAGGGGTTCGCGTTCGGCGTCCGACAAATAAAGGTCATGTAACTAGGTATTAATTTTGGGATTCATTGGGCAAATCGGCAAAATTATGAATTATGTAGTTGGAAAATTGCACTAATTGTTAACTGTAGTTAAAAAAATAGGTAAAAAAAATAATATTTTCGCTTTTTACCTGCTGCGGTTTTTTTCCAAGTATCATAAAATCTGTGAGTTTTTCAGCATACTCATCACAGATTTTTTTGTTAACAATTGTTAAGTTCATAAGAAAAAAATAAGAAAACAGTATGTTTATTACGCATTTTTTGTAGAAAAGCGACCTGAAATTAAACATTTGCATAGGCAATATAAAGTAAACTGACCTAAAAATAAAATATCTGGAAAGCCAAAAAAGTTATCGGTTTTATTTAAAAGCAGTTAAAAAGAGTATTATTTTTTCCAAAAATTAAAGCCCTAAATGAAGTTGCTGTAGCAATTATTAGCGGTAGGTATTTAGTAGTAGGTATTTTCTTAAATTCTCGATAAATGATGTCCGCATTGGAGACAGACCCTTGCTGTAGAACGATTTTTTTCTTAGATGAAATAAAGCTTTTATTTTGTATCATTGGAATCTAATTTTTGTTAATTCTTTTGTTCAAAATACATGTAACTCGAGAAATCATATGGGTGTGTACTTACTTTTGACGCTCACAGTATATGTAGACACCAACGAAGGTTAACCGAGCGAACCTTAAAATTATTGATTTTCTTTTTATTTCCTCTTAAATTTTAAAACATCGCATTTTTGTAATTTTGTGGCACAAATTTATTTGCAGTTCCGTTTTTCAATACATTATTCTAAAATAAATAAATAAAAAAAAAATATAACATTTAATTATTTTGAGTTGATTGACGAAATTGATTGTGTCTCGTAGAGAAATTCCACAACCGAGGCAACATTTTTACAGCAAACGATACTAGGTCACATAAAGTCTGGTGACTGATACTCTAGTTAAATCTTTCCATGGGTTTAGTCATCATCATCATCGTCGTCGACAACAAATAGTTCGTTCTCTTCTAGGAAATTCGCTACATTTTTACTAATAGCTGCTCCAATGAAAAGGCCAGTTAATACCGAACCGATGACTCCAATAAATCCCAACGGCATTGTTGGTGGTTTCGGTTTCAGTGCTCCACTTCGATAATGTGTGCCCGGTCGGCTGATCATTTGTATATTTCCCGGTGAGGTGAAATTCTCGTTGAGAAATTTTTTTATTGCTTTAATTTGTGGACTATTTACGATATTCATAATTATTTTATTATGTTCTTTTTAATAGACAAGAAATTTATTCGCGATTTGTTGTGGATAAATTGTAAGGAAATATAAGAAATAAAACTTCTTGCGAAACGAACAATAAGTGAAAGATGGACCACTGTCATTGATTCTTTTTGTTCTATTTTTGATATAATTTTTTTTTGACATTTGTCGACATTTCGAATTCGATGCGTACAATTTTGTACTAATTAATTTGTTACTATCTGTCAGGAGATGGCTCTATTTGCAGATTTTATTTTTGTTCGAAAAATGATTGCCTATTCTAAGGCTGCCACGAAGGTTGCAATTTTTTTTTTTTTTTTTATAATCTACACGGACGGAAATAAGGAGAAACATATTAACAATAGCCGTGTTTTTTTGAAACGTAGCTAGCCAGTAGTTGCTAGCAAAGTCAAATTTCACACGTAAAACAAAAACAACAACCAGCTGGCTACAACTCTTGATTTTATCCGCAGCCAAAAGCAGCTGGCTAGGAATGTTGCGATATCTCATGGCAAGGTGGCGCTTAAAGCGACTGGTAGAACATTTGACAGACTGCCGTGTAGGAAAATTATGTAATTTCAATTACTAAATGATGTTTCACAGAAATAATCCACTATCATACCTGTTCTGCATTTCGAGTGAAATTGGATCGAAACCGAAATTGAAATTCACTCGGAATGGAATTCAGTGTTTTGCATTCCGAGTGATTTCGAATTTTTGGAATCCACTTCGAATTCATTTGTTTGAAATGTCAAACATAGCTGTCAAATCAATTCAAAATTATTGGAGATTTTCAGTTATTGGTTTTTGTTTTGTGCAAGTGAATTAAACATTTAAGAAAAAATATTTTTTATTAAAAAAAGGGGAAAAATAGAAAACAACATTTTAAAATGATTGGTGAAAGCCGCAAAGAAAACCGAATGAAGAGAGTTCGCAGGAAGATTTTCCGAGATAAATCTAATATTCTGGATCTTCCCGAAATTAGACAACTGAAGAAAAATAATTTATTTAATGATTTTTGCATTTTTAAAAACAGTTTTAGGGTGAGTAAGAAAATATTTGTTGATATCCTGCGAGAAGTGGAGTCAGAGAAATCTTGATCTTGGAAAATCTTGATTTTGTTTTATGTAATTCAAGAGAATACTCTCTTTCCTCTAAGTTTTGTGCTGTACTATATTAAACAAAGGAATTATTTTAATACACTAATGGAAAGTCTTATTATTCTAGTCATATTTTTCAAAATGATTCCGATCAACAAATTGATTAAATAATTCACTTTACAACGGCATGTGAATCCAATTCACGTCAAGAATCTCAAGTGAATTGAATTCACTAAAATCACAGGATTTTCGAAATGCAGAACACGAATTTACAGCTGTCATCTTGAGTGGAATGCAGAACACCAAAATATTCACTTTCGAACATACAATCCACAATTCATAGTTTCGTTCGGAATGCAGAACACCCAATTCCACTTTTGGTGGTTAAATTCACTAAAAGTGGAATGCAGAACAGGGGGGTATATTATGATTTCATATCACTTTATGTAAATTATCCATTGAATAAATTACCGAAATTAATTGTTTTCACAATAAATAACAAAAAATCGATTTGGTTGAATGCCGAATACTTTGTCAGTTCACACTTAACAGCTGATCGAAATCACACACACCAACTTGGAGGTAAGTCAGCTGGGTTCGGCTGGCTGGGAATCGTTTTAATGAACGACTGGCTAGCTACGTTTCAAAAAAACACGCCTAATTTAAGAGAAAATAAACAATTATTTCATATTACATATACATAAATATGTAGTATATTTTATATTTTATTTTTCTCTGCTTATATCTGGTAGCGTATTTTCTACCTACACTTCGAAAATACATATGTATGTATATTAAATTAAATATTCAACATTCCGGCGATCAGGCGATATACATAATTGTTGGAGTAATGAAACCTATATACCCACATCATTCGACAACTAGATGTCCACGCCAATGCCACCCCTGTGTTTGCGTTGGCCAACCTGACGACACGTACTCATCCTTCAGCAGTGATCAACTCAACACACCAAATTACTTGTGCTACATTTGAACTTCTTTTAACTACTGTTTCTTTAACTTAATAGATTAGATTTAGATTTAGATTAAGATTTATTAATTCATGTAATTGTTTTTCTATAAATTCACAAAATCAAATGTTAGCATGGCTTTGCCGTCTGCCTGGTTGATTTATTCATACATACAAGTAAAAACGTTAAATTAATTACCATACAATGCCTACTGCACAAAATAAAAAGGACTGTCTACGTTTATTGTTTGTTTTTAAAAGTTTTTATTTAAGATTTGCTGTCTTAGGATAGAGCGATTTTGCAATATCGGTATAATTTACATACATCCGCTTCATCAATCCAAATACATGTCTCCTTGTTTCTCGTAGGATCGGGCATCTTCCTATAAAATGGAACACATTTTCTCTCTCCACTAAATTGCACGTGCTGCATAAGATAGGTAAATCCTCTCTGTGGGGTACATAATTCAGCTTCAGGAGTTCTCCACGCAGTCTCAGTGTCATCGCTATTTCTTCTACTTTATAATTATCGTGAAAATAATTACTTTGTTGCAGGTTGTGATTGAGTCTAATGTAGATATCTCTGTGTAATGATCCCGCTGCTTCTTCAGCATATCTCATTCTACCCTGCTCGGTTAGCTTGCTAATAAGCTTATACAATTTAGGCTTCCAGTTCCCAATGTCGTCTCCGTTCAAATCGATTCCACATCCGGCAGCAAGATCCAGCCATTTCCTGTACCAGCCAGTTCCTGTTTGTACAGCATTCAGAACGGCTTTTCTTGAAAGGCGATGGGTTGGCATGTTTAAAGTTTTTAGAACATAATCAACCTGCAGCTTAAATGTCAGTAGTATAGATTCGCCGATTCTGGGACAGAGGGATTAGAGGGATTGCTTTTGGTTATCATAAAAAACACGTGTTCTTATCGGGAATATCCATAAAAAAAGAGTGTTTATCGCATGTGGACAGGAAGTGACGTCATCAAGAATAATAAACAAAATGTTGAAAATGTATGTTTGAGAATACATATAACAAAATTGTTGGTAGATCACAGATCAATTTATATACATATCGATGATAAAGCTGACGTAATCAATACTGAGAGGGGAGCGATGGTGAGGGGGTCTACTCCAGATCAGATTGTTTATCTTGACTGTTGGCTGAAATGGGGAAGCGGGGGCAAAACGGAGTTTAATGCTCATCCAGAATCCAAGGCCATTGTTATGTTATCTTATATATATGTGTGTATGTATAATATGTCATTAGAATCCAAGGTCATCAAAGATCCATGTTTGTTTATTTTGTTTGGCAACGTAACTGGTGGGGTAGCGGGGGCAAGCGGGGTTTGATATCAGATTGTTTATTTTGGCTGTTGGCTGAAATGGGTAGCGGGGCTAGAGGGGGTAATAGGTACTCATCCAGATCAGATTGTTTATTCTGGTTGCTGCTGAGATGGGGTGAACCATTTCTCGGGTCTACTCATCCAGATCAGATAGTAGTGCTGACTACAATATTTTAAGGAAAATTATTTTGACGCAAAAATTGGTGAGGATATTCATGTTTCGACATGTTTAAAAGTCTTGTTCTCTTTATCTTTCGATCATATTTTTATGGAATTTGCTGACGGGTATGAATATGTTTATTTATCTTTCAACCATATTTTTTATGGAATTAGCTGACGGATACAAATATGTTGTTTATTTATCTTTTATTTTCTATGGAATATACCTACGTTATTGTTGTTGTTGTCTTTGCTGTTGCTCTGGTTCACTGACTATGATATTTTTATACAAAAATTGGTGCAGGAATATTCATGTTTCGACATGTTTCGACATGTTTAAAAGTCTTGGTCTCTTTATCTTTCAACCATATTTTTTTATGGAATTTGCTGACGGATACAAATATGTTGTTTATTTATCTTTTATTTTCTATGGAATATACCGTTGTTGTTGTTGTTGTCTTTGCTGTTGCTCTCTTTCACTGACTATGATATTTTTATACAAAAATTGGTGCAGGAATATTCATGTTTCGACATGTTTCGATATGTTTAAAAGTCTCTTTATCTTTCAACCATTTTTTTTTATGAAACTTGCTGATGGAGACGAATATGTTGTTTGTTTATCTTTTATTTTCTATGGAATATGCCGTTGTTGTTGTTGTTGATGTTGTCTTTGCAGTTGCTCTCGGTCGCTGACTATAATGTTTTTATACAAAATTTGATATTATTATCAATACACTATAATATTTTTAACAGCCCTGTACACATACATGGGGATCGAGGTTGTGATAGAAAGAGCTTTTTGTGTTCGGTACTACTATATACTACGATACTATAGACAAATACTTAAATTCATACAAAAAATGTCATTCATTATATAATTCACAGTCACTTCTTGCACTCGATATCATAAGATTCATGTATGATATGGGAAGTTTTCAGTACTAACTTATACGCTGCGCTGAGTAGTCTACTAATAAAATCCGTTGAATATAATCACAAAACTTTTGATTGTTCTATTAGTAAAAGAGTTTTATTGTTTGCTTTATTGTGTTGGTTTATTGTTTTTTTTTTTTAAGAAAATGAAGTGTTTTATATGTGACATTTGTGGAAAGGAGTTTTCCTTAAATCATAATCTAAGGAGACATATTTTAAGTGTACACTCAAATAAACTGCGATGTGATATTTGTTATAAAACTTTAAATAGAAGTGATGCTCTATTATCGCATAACATGAAATATCATAATGTTCACTCAAATGAAAACATTACAACTTTGAATTTAAATGGCACTAAAAAAAGATTATCTGAAAATCAACCAACTACCTCTTCAGTGAATTTCTTAAAGAGTATTAGTACGAAAATATGTCCAGAGTGTGAAATAGAGGTTCCAAAAGATAATTGGTCTTCACACAT
This sequence comes from Brachyopa scutellaris, assembly GCA_949775065.1. Classification (NCBI taxonomy): domain Eukaryota; kingdom Metazoa; phylum Arthropoda; class Insecta; order Diptera; family Syrphidae; genus Brachyopa; species Brachyopa scutellaris. Next base: position 110,770,538 of record OX459112.1, read on the forward strand.
TAGAACGAATTTGCATAAACGTAATAGTGCAAAACCATGTGAAACATGCGAAGAATTGCAAGTGGTCAAAAGCACATTTAATGACCGGATTCAGACATTAATATACGTGAACAAAAAAGAAGAAATAATAGAACCCAAAGCATTTTTAAAGGATTCTGAAAGTGTTATTTGTGAAAATTTAAAACATCTTTTAAATAAACATTCCTCTTTTAAATTTAATATGGAATTGTTTGGTGAATACATGAAAATAAATAAAAATGATGATGATATGCAAGTGTCAATAAAATCATTCCAATCAAAGATGTGTCTCGTACAGAATGAGGAAGAGTTAAATATGTTGTACGATAAAATGTGTTCGAACATTGTTGGAAAAATGGAAGAATTTCAGGAAAATGATAGTGGATGGGCATTAATAAGAATCATCCATATAGAGATAAACATGAATGAATATCGACTAATTAAAGGTTCACAATATATGGAACTTCCAAGTTTTTTGTTAACTAAAAAAGCATGTATTAACATACAAAATAATGATGAATATTGTTTTAAATGGGCGGTAATCTCAGCAATAATACCATCAAATATTCACGCAGAAAGAACCTCATCCTACAGTATAAATGACATCACAGAAAAAACAATATCACTTAAAAATGGAGTGACACTATCGTTTGAAGATCTAGAATTTCCTTTCAAATTAAGCGATGTCCGAAAATTCGAACAATTGAATCCGAATATAAGTGTTAATGTTTTCGGTTACGAGGAGGAAAATAATATGATTGTCGGACCTTACTACAACACGCCTGAAGAAAAACCAGCTCATATAAATTTGTTATTATTACAAGATATGGAACGATTCCACTATGTTTGGATTAAGAATATTTCAAGGTAAGAAAATCTGATTTGTTTCCATACTTTTTATAACTTTTTTTTTTTTGCAGATTAATTACTACTCAAATAAGAACAAATGGCCACAGGACTTTTATATATAATAGCTGTATTCAATATTTCGGTAACGAATATAATTTTAATAAACATAAGTTAGAATGTAAGAAAATTGTTACTAAGATGCCAGACCCTGAAAAGGCAATTGTAGAATATTATAATTATGAAAGACAGTTGGATGTACCATTTGTGGTATATGCAGATTTTGAATGCATTCTTAAAAGTGTAGACACTTGCATTCCAGAACCAAACATGCCATCTACTACTTTAGTTCAAGAACATGTTCCTTGCGCCTTTAGCTATTTTATAAATTGTTCATTTAACAGTTCATTGAATATGTTTCGACTTTATAAGGGCTTAGATACATCACGAAAGTTTATTGAGGTTTTAGTACAAGATGTGCAAGATATCAATGAAAAATATTTATCTATAAACAAACCGATGAATCCTCTTACAAAAGATGAAATCATATTCCATAATGAAAGTAAATGTTGTCATATTTGTAAACAAACTTTACATGGTGGTCGTGTAGCAGATCACTGTCATCTGACAGGTAAATACAGAGGACCAGCTCATAACAAATGTAATTTAAGATTTCAGATTGCAAAGTTTATTCCAGTATTTTTTCATAATTTCTCAGGCTATGACAGTCATTTGTTCATTAAAGAATTTTCAAATATTCCAGGCAATATAAATGTGATTGCAGTAAATAAGGAAAGGTATATATCATTAAGAAAGACTATCCCACTTGAATTTTATAATTCAATTGAGATTCGATTCCTAGACTCTTTTAAATTTATGGCATCTAGTTTAGATGCCTTGGCTAAGAATTTGTCAAGAGAAGATTTTAAAATTGTTAGATCGATCTTCAAGTCTGATGAAGAATTCAACTTAATGACTAAAAAGGGAGTTTTTCCCTATGAATACATAAATTCGTGGGAACGATTAAGTGAAAAAAGTCTCCCACCGCTTGATAAATTCTTTAGTTCAATTAGCAATTCTAGTTGTACTGCAGAACAACATGATTTTGCAAAGACGGTATGGCAAACATTTAAATGTGAAAGTCTATTAGATTATTTAGAGTTATATCTAAAAACAGATGTCTTATTACTAGCCGATATATTTGAGAATTTTAGAAAAGTTTGCAGAAATATCTATGGGCTGGATCCCTGTCAATATTATACAGCACCTGGTTTATCATGGGATGCTATGTTAAAAGTAACAAAGATTAGACTTGAATTACTTACTGATATAAATATGTTTACGTTTGTACAAAGAGGTATTAGGGGTGGTCTTGTGCAATGCTGTTGCAGACACTCCAAAGCTAATAATAAATATATGAGTGACTTTAAAAGTGAAGTACCTTCTGAATACTTGACGTATTTGGATGCAAATAATTTATATGGTTGGGCAATGTCTCAAAGTCTACCGTATGGTAAATTCGAATGGATAGAAACTGATAATTTCAATGTATTCAATGTATCACCAAACTCTCCATCTGGCTACATTTTAGAAGTTGACTTGGAATATCCAGAACATCTTCATGATGAGCATAGTGATTTCCCATTTTGTGCAGAAAATAAAAAAAGCCCAAACGCAAAATTTAGTAAACTCATAGCAGACTTGAACCATAAAACAAAGTATATCATACATTATAGAAACCTTCAACAGTGTGTTAAGCACGGAATGAAAATTTTAAAAATACATAGAATTTTAAGTTTCAAGCAATCATGTTGGTTAAAACAATACATCGATTTAAATACACATCACCGTAAATTGGCTAAAAATGAATTTGAAAAGAATTTCTTTAAATTATTAAATAATGCTGTTTATGGTAAAACGATGGAAAATGTTGATAAACGAAAAGATATAAAGATAGTAACAAATTGGGAAAGTTGTGGAAAACATTTAGGTGCTCGAGCTTGGATAGCAAAACCAAACTTTCATAGTTCTACTCAATTTACAGACAATATGGTTGCAATTCAAATGAGTCGCGTTCATGTAACTTACAACAAACCGATTTATTTAGGTTTTACTGTACTCGATTTATCAAAATGGAAGATGTATGATTTTCATTATGAATACATGAAACCAAAGTATGGTGACAATTTAACTTTAAATTATATGGATACTGATTCTTTCATATATTCTATCAAAACTGAAGATTTCTATAAAGATATACTGGATGATATTGATATGAAATTTGATACATCAGATTATCCCACTGATAATCGATATAATATTCCAAATAAAAATAAAAAGATAATCGGGATGATGAAAGATGAGATGAATGGTGAAATTATTAGAGAATTCGTTGGGCTTCGATCTAAAATGTATTCCATAGATATCGAAAAAAGAAAACAAATTAAAAAAGCTAAAGGTGTTAAGAAAACAGTACTAGATGGTATGAATATTGATGATTATAGAGATTGTTTATATAAAAAGAAACTTTTCTATGGAAATATGTTTATAATTAGGTCAAAGATTCATAACATATATACACAATGTATTAATAAACTAGCACTAAGTTATATAGATGATAAGAGATATATAATGGAAAATGGTGTTAATACACTTGCCTGGGGTCATAATATTATAAAAGAATAGTGTTATTATATAGGTTAGTTCAAAGATAAATACGTATAATATAGTTATAAAATAAAAAAATTAAATGTAAATTAAATATTCCAAGTTTTCAATGTCCTAGTACCGCTCTTTATAAATGATAAAAAAAAAATGTTTATAAAATAAATACTAAACAGAAGACTGTATGTTTTTATTTTCACTCCATTTCGCTTTTGTTGTTGCTGTTCTTTTTTTCAGATATTTTTACCATACCATTCGTCTTTTATTATGAACTGCATGTTTACTGAACGAATAAAGAAATGTAATATTTGATCATCAAGATGAATTTACGAATGGAAGATCTACTTCAACGAATCTGGTACTTTTTTAAAACTATGTCGTGAATCATTTCGAACTTGGTAGGCAAACTGATGTAATTTTTACTACAAAAGTCTTCGATAAAGTTAGTCATCGTACCCTTACTCAGAAACTATCGAATATAGGATTCCATTCTACCCTGCTTAGTTGGTTTAAGCTTTGAGTGATACATACTCGTAGTTGGTAGGGTTCAATATGTTAAAATTGATGATTATCTTTCGGCTCCTTTTAGAGTTACATCTGGTATTCCTTAAGGGACGCACCTTGCGTCATGACCAGATATACTCGATATTCTATCGTTTTATAGCACTTTCTTGTTACGGCTGCAGTCTCTGCATCAACCGAAATATAAATATCTACGACAACTTGTAAAATCCATTCATGGAATACAATGAGTTTTCAAATTATTGTGAAATTATTGCACCTTCCGAAGCAAAACGAAACTCAGTGTTTATATTTGATGATGTAGCTTGTGATAAACAAAACAACATTCGAGAATATGTTTGTATGGGATGACACAACGATGTGGATAGTTTCTACTTATGTCAATTTTATACACGCATACCAAAACATTTGTTTCGGGACAACGCAAACTACATAGTTATTTTCAAGCAAGACGAGCTAAATCTGAATCTGATCATATAAATTCCGATACGACATTCAATCAGTTTAAAGAACCATGCACAAACTGTTGGAAAGATGCATTATTTCTGATGGTCATCAACGACCTCCCACTAGTCTTCAAATATTCTGAGTGTCTTCTTTTTGCCGATACTCTTAAATTATTTCGCTCCATTAAATCTGAATATGATTACGATTTATTATATCAAGATGTCGCCGCGGTCAATGATTGATGTGAGCGGAATCACCTCCTTCTAAACGTTTCTTATTGTCCTGCTTACTGCAATCCGCTATCCGCTAACTGCTATCTGTAACCGACCGGTTAGCAACCGCCCTGTTTGGAACCGACCTGTTTGGAACCGATCTGTTTGAAACCGACCTGTTTGGAACCGACCTGTTTAGAAGCGGCGACCTTAAGGTGTATTGTGCCCCCTATTAGTCATGGACGCGCATGCCACATATTCGTATGTATGTCTGTAGATATGTATATCGGTGTTTTTGTTTTGTTTATTGGATGAAGGAAGTAAAACGGGGTGTGAGTAATTAGTTGTGGCGCCATATGAGTGAGAGCGAGAGGAAAGATGTGCGAGTGGTTTATATTTGTTGATGGAGAGGGAAACAATGGTGAGAGGGGGGGTGAATGATTTCCTGGGTCTGGTTTCCTGGGTGTACTCATTCAGATCAGATTGTTTATTTTGGCTGTTGGCTGAAACGTGTACTCATCCAGATCAGATAGTTTATTCTGAGTGGGATATTCATGATCAATAAGTTATTGTTTTGGCTGATAATGGTCAAGCGTATGATCATCAGGTATTCAAGACCATTGTTTATTTATTTCTGTTTATTCATTAAGAACTGTGTGTGTGTCAGATAAATAATTTTAGCAAAAGGTCACTACATCGCTAATATCAAAATTTAATCTAATGGTCCATAAATTCTTATTTTATATTTAGTCCAAATCAATAACTCTTCTTTATTGTTGGGCAAGCGAGCAAGATATCGCATGTTGTTCTTTGGACAGTACACTCTAAGCATTTCTCTATTTCCATGATACTTTCTCTGATGACTGTATACTGTAAGTAATATTCATTCAGATCAGCTTGTTTATTTTGGTTGTAGACTGAAATAGACCCAGGAAACCAGACCCAGGAAATCATTCACCCCCCCTCTCACCATTGTTTCCCTCTCCATCAACAAATATAAACCACTCGCACATCTTTCCTCTCGCTCTCACTCATATGGCGCCACAACTAATTACTCACACCCCGTTTTACTTCCTTCATCCAATAAACAAAACAAAAACACCGATATACATATCTACAGACATACATACGAATATGTGGCATGCGCGTCCATGACTAATAGGGGGCACAATACACCTTAAGGTCGCCGCTTCTAAACAGGTCGGTTCCAAACAGGTCGGTTTCAAACAGATCGGTTCCAAACAGGTCGGTTCCAAACAGGGCGGTTGCTAACCGGTCGGTTACAGATAACAGTTAGCGGATAGCGGATTGCAGTAAGCAGGACAATAAGAAACGTTTAGAAGGAGGTGATTCCGCTCACATCAATCATTGACCGCGGCGACATCTTGATATAATAAATCGTAATCATATTCAGATTTAATGGAGCGAAATAATTTAAGAGTATCGGCAAAAAGAAGACACTCAGAATATTTGAAGACTAGTGGGAGGTCGTTGATGACCATCAGAAATAATGCATCTTTCCAACAGTTTGTGCATGGTTCTTTAAACTGATTGAATGTCGTTTCGGAATTTATATGATCAGATTCAGATTTAGCTCGTCTTGCTTGAAAATAACTATGTAGTTTGCGTTGTCCCGAAACAAATGTTTTGGTATGCGTGTATAAAATTGACATAAGTAGAAACTATCCACATCGTTGTGTCATCCCATACAAACATATTCTCGAATGTTGTTTTGTTTATCACAAGCTACATCATCAAATATAAACACTGAGTTTCGTTTTGCTTCGGAAGGTGCAATAATTTCACAATAATTTGAAAACTCATTGTATTCCATGAATGGATTTTACAAGTTGTCGTAGATATTTATATTTCGGTTGATGCAGAGACTGCAGCCGTAACAAGAAAGTGCTATAAAACGATAGAATATCGAGTATATCTGGTCATGACGCAAGGTGCGTCCCTTAAGGAATACCAGATGTAACTCTAAAAGGAGCCGAAAGATAATCATCAATTTTAACATATTGAACCCTACCAACTACGAGTATGTATCACTCAAAGCTTAAACCAACTAAGCAGGGTAGAATGGAATCCTATATTCGATAGTTTCTGAGTAAGGGTACGATGACTAACTTTATCGAAGACTTTTGTAGTAAAAATTACATCAGTTTGCCTACCAAGTTCGAAATGATTCACGACATAGTTTTAAAAAAGTACCAGATTCGTTGAAGTAGATCTTCCATTCGTAAATTCATCTTGATGATCAAATATTACATTTCTTTATTCGTTCAGTAAACATGCAGTTCATAATAAAAGACGAATGGTATGGTAAAAATATCTGAAAAAAAGAACAGCAACAACAAAAGCGAAATGGAGTGAAAATAAAAACATACAGTCTTCTGTTTAGTATTTATTTTATAAACATTTTTTTTTTATCATTTATAAAGAGCGGTACTAGGACATTGAAAACTTGGAATATTTAATTTACATTTAATTTTTTTATTTTATAACTATATTATACGTATTTATCTTTGAACTAACCTATATAATAACACTATTCTTTTATAATATTATGACCCCAGGCAAGTGTATTAACACCATTTTCCATTATATATCTCTTATCATCTATATAACTTAGTGCTAGTTTATTAATACATTGTGTATATATGTTATGAATCTTTGACCTAATTATAAACATATTTCCATAGAAAAGTTTCTTTTTATATAAACAATCTCTATAATCATCAATATTCATACCATCTAGTACTGTTTTCTTAACACCTTTAGCTTTTTTAATTTGTTTTCTTTTTTCGATATCTATGGAATACATTTTAGATCGAAGCCCAACGAATTCTCTAATAATTTCACCATTCATCTCATCTTTCATCATCCCGATTATCTTTTTATTTTTATTTGGAATATTATATCGATTATCAGTGGGATAATCTGATGTATCAAATTTCATATCAATATCATCCAGTATATCTTTATAGAAATCTTCAGTTTTGATAGAATATATGAAAGAATCAGTATCCATATAATTTAAAGTTAAATTGTCACCATACTTTGGTTTCATGTATTCATAATGAAAATCATACATCTTCCATTTTGATAAATCGAGTACAGTAAAACCTAAATAAATCGGTTTGTTGTAAGTTACATGAACGCGACTCATTTGAATTGCAACCATATTGTCTGTAAATTGAGTAGAACTATGAAAGTTTGGTTTTGCTATCCAAGCTCGAGCACCTAAATGTTTTCCACAACTTTCCCAATTTGTTACTATCTTTATATCTTTTCGTTTATCAACATTTTCCATCGTTTTACCATAAACAGCATTATTTAATAATTTAAAGAAATTCTTTTCAAATTCATTTTTAGCCAATTTACGGTGATGTGTATTTAAATCGATGTATTGTTTTAACCAACATGATTGCTTGAAACTTAAAATTCTATGTATTTTTAAAATTTTCATTCCGTGCTTAACACACTGTTGAAGGTTTCTATAATGTATGATATACTTTGTTTTATGGTTCAAGTCTGCTATGAGTTTACTAAATTTTGCGTTTGGGCTTTTTTTATTTTCTGCACAAAATGGGAAATCACTATGCTCATCATGAAGATGTTCTGGATATTCCAAGTCAACTTCTAAAATGTAGCCAGATGGAGAGTTTGGTGATACATTGAATACATTGAAATTATCAGTTTCTATCCATTCGAATTTACCATACGGTAGACTTTGAGACATTGCCCACCCATATAAATTATTTGCATCCAAATACGTCAAGTATTCAGAAGGTACTTCACTTTTAAAGTCACTCATATATTTATTATTAGCTTTGGAGTGTCTGCAACAGCATTGCACAAGACCACCCCTAATACCTCTTTGTACAAACGTAAACATATTTATATCAGTAAGTAATTCAAGTCTAATCTTTGTTACTTTTAACATAGCATCCCATGATAAACCAGGTGCTGTATAATATTGACAGGGATCCAGCCCATAGATATTTCTGCAAACTTTTCTAAAATTCTCAAATATATCGGCTAGTAATAAGACATCTGTTTTTAGATATAACTCTAAATAATCTAATAGACTTTCACATTTAAATGTTTGCCATACCGTCTTTGCAAAATCATGTTGTTCTGCAGTACAACTAGAATTGCTAATTGAACTAAAGAATTTATCAAGCGGTGGGAGACTTTTTTCACTTAATCGTTCCCACGAATTTATGTATTCATAGGGAAAAACTCCCTTTTTAGTCATTAAGTTGAATTCTTCATCAGACTTGAAGATCGATCTAACAATTTTAAAATCTTCTCTTGACAAATTCTTAGCCAAGGCATCTAAACTAGATGCCATAAATTTAAAAGAGTCTAGGAATCGAATCTCAATTGAATTATAAAATTCAAGTGGGATAGTCTTTCTTAATGATATATACCTTTCCTTATTTACTGCAATCACATTTATATTGCCTGGAATATTTGAAAATTCTTTAATGAACAAATGACTGTCATAGCCTGAGAAATTATGAAAAAATACTGGAATAAACTTTGCAATCTGAAATCTTAAATTACATTTGTTATGAGCTGGTCCTCTGTATTTACCTGTCAGATGACAGTGATCTGCTACACGACCACCATGTAAAGTTTGTTTACAAATATGACAACATTTACTTTCATTATGGAATATGATTTCATCTTTTGTAAGAGGATTCATCGGTTTGTTTATAGATAAATATTTTTCATTGATATCTTGCACATCTTGTACTAAAACCTCAATAAACTTTCGTGATGTATCTAAGCCCTTATAAAGTCGAAACATATTCAATGAACTGTTAAATGAACAATTTATAAAATAGCTAAAGGCGCAAGGAACATGTTCTTGAACTAAAGTAGTAGATGGCATGTTTGGTTCTGGAATGCAAGTGTCTACACTTTTAAGAATGCATTCAAAATCTGCATATACCACAAATGGTACATCCAACTGTCTTTCATAATTATAATATTCTACAATTGCCTTTTCAGGGTCTGGCATCTTAGTAACAATTTTCTTACATTCTAACTTATGTTTATTAAAATTATATTCGTTACCGAAATATTGAATACAGCTATTACATATAAAAGTCCTGTGGCCATTTGTTCTTATTTGAGTAGTAATTAATCTGCAAAAAAAAAAAAGTTATAAAAAGTATGGAAACAAATCAGATTTTCTTACCTTGAAATATTCTTAATGCAAACATAGTGGAATCGTTCCATATCTTGTAATAATAACAAATTTATATGAGCTGGTTTTTCTTCAGGCGTGTTGTAGTAAGGTCCGACAATCATATTATTTTCCTCCTCGTAACCGAAAACATTAACACTTATATTCGGATTCAATTGTTCGAATTTTCGGACATCGCTTAATTTGAAAGGAAATTCTAGATCTTCAAACGATAGTGTCACTCCATTTTTAAGTGATATTGTTTTTTCTGTGATGTCATTTATACTGTAGGATGAGGTTCTTTCTGCGTGAATATTTGATGGTATTATTGCTGAGATTACCGCCCATTTAAAACAATATTCATCATTATTTTGTATGTTAATACATGCTTTTTTAGTTAACAAAAAACTTGGAAGTTCCATATATTGTGAACCTTTAATTGGTCGATATTCATTCATGTTTATCTCTATATGGATGATTCTTATTAATGCCCATCCACTATCATTTTCCTGAAATTCTTCCATTTTTCCAACAATGTTCGAACACATTTTATCGTACAACATATTTAACTCTTCCTCATTCTGTACGAGACACATCTTTGATTGGAATGATTTTATTGACACTTGCATATCATCATCATTTTTATTTATTTTCATGTATTCACCAAACAATTCCATATTAAATTTAAAAGAGGAATGTTTATTTAAAAGATGTTTTAAATTTTCACAAATAACACTTTCAGAATCCTTTAAAAATGCTTTGGGTTCTATTATTTCTTCTTTTTTGTTCACGTATATTAATGTCTGAATCCGGTCATTAAATGTGCTTTTGACCACTTGCAATTCTTCGCATGTTTCACATGGTTTTGCACTATTACGTTTATGCAAATTCGTTCTAATGTGTGAAGACCAATTATCTTTTGGAACCTCTATTTCACACTCTGGACATATTTTCGTACTAATACTCTTTAAGAAATTCACTGAAGAGGTAGTTGGTTGATTTTCAGATAATCTTTTTTTAGTGCCATTTAAATTCAAAGTTGTAATGTTTTCATTTGAGTGAACATTATGATATTTCATGTTATGCGATAATAGAGCATCACTTCTATTTAAAGTTTTATAACAAATATCACATCGCAGTTTATTTGAGTGTACACTTAAAATATGTCTCCTTAGATTATGATTTAAGGAAAACTCCTTTCCACAAATGTCACATATAAAACACTTCATTTTCTTAAAAAAAAAAAACAATAAACCAACACAATAAAGCAAACAATAAAACTCTTTTACTAATAGAACAATCAAAAGTTTTGTGATTATATTCAACGGATTTTATTAGTAGACTACTCAGCGCAGCGTATAAGTTAGTACTGAAAACTTCCCATATCATACATGAATCTTATGATATCGAGTGCAAGAAGTGACTGTGAATTATATAATGAATGACATTTTTTGTATGAATTTAAGTATTTGTCTATAGTATCGTAGTATATAGTAGTACCGAACACAAAAAGCTCTTTCTATCACAACCTCGATCCCCATGTATGTGTACAGGGCTGTTAAAAATATTATAGTGTATTGATAATAATATCAAATTTTGTATAAAAACATTATAGTCAGCGACCGAGAGCAACTGCAAAGACAACATCAACAACAACAACAACGGCATATTCCATAGAAAATAAAAGATAAACAAACAACATATTCGTCTCCATCAGCAAGTTTCATAAAAAAAATGGTTGAAAGATAAAGAGACTTTTAAACATATCGAAACATGTCGAAACATGAATATTCCTGCACCAATTTTTGTATAAAAATATCATAGTCAGTGAAAGAGAGCAACAGCAAAGACAACAACAACAACAACGGTATATTCCATAGAAAATAAAAGATAGATAAACAACATATTTGTATCCGTCAGCAAATTCCATAAAAAAATATGGTTGAAAGATAAAGAGACCAAGACTTTTAAACATGTCGAAACATGTCGAAACATGAATATTCCTGCACCAATTTTTGTATAAAAATATCATAGTCAGTGAACGAGAGCAACAGCAAAGACAACAACAACAATAACGTAGGTATATTCCATAGAAAATAAAAGATAAATAAACAACATATTTGTATCCGTCAGCTAATTCCATAAAAAATATGGTTGAAAGATAAATAAACATATTCATACCCGTCAGCAAATTCCATAAAAATATGATCGAAAGATAAAGAGAACAAGACTTTTAAACATGTCGAAACATGAATATCCTCACCAATTTTTGCGTCAAAATAATTTTCCTTAAAATATTGTAGTCAGCACTACTATCTGATCTGGATGAGTAGACCCGAGAAATGGTTCACCCCCTCTCAGCAGCAACCAGAATAAACAATCTGATCTGGATGAGTACCTATTACCCCCTCTAGCCCCGCTACTCATTTCAGCCAACAGCCAAAATAAACAATCTGATATCAAACCCCGCTTGCCCCCGCTACCCCACCAGTTACGTTGCCAAACAAAATAAACAAACATGGATCTTTGATGACCTTGGATTCTAATGACATATTATACATACACACATATATATAAGATAACATAACAATGGCCTTGGATTCTGGATGAGCATTAAACTCCGTTTTGCCCCCGCTTCCCCATTTCAGCCAACAGTCAAGATAAACAATCTGATCTGGAGTAGACCCCCTCACCATCGCTCCCCTCTCAGTATTGATTACGTCAGCTTTATCATCGATATGTATATAAATTGATCTGTGATCTACCAACAATTTTGTTATATGTATTCTCAAACATACATTTTCAACATTTTGTTTATTATTCTTGATGACGTCACTTCCTGTCCACATGCGATAAACACTCTTTTTTTATGGATATTCCCGATAAGAACACGTGTTTTTTATGATAACCAAAAGCAATCCCTCTAATCCCTCTGTCCCAGAATCGGCGAATCTATACTACTAATGTCTTAATAAATAAAGGCGATACACCTGTTTTAAGCTTTAGCATGTAGTTCGGAGTATTCGACGGAAGGCGGAACATTATTTATACAAAAAATCCAAGCAGCTTTTCTTCTACGGTTTCATATTATTTTCCGCCCCTTACTTGCGCCGCATACAGTAGAACCGATTCCGACACAGCTTCAAAAACCTTGGCGCAAATTCATAGTCAGATAAAACCGATTTTAAAAATATTTAATCACCTAGTTAAGCCAAAACCGGTTTTTTGGAATTCATAGTTGTCATAAAGTCCATATTAAACTTAGAAAGCCATTTTAAATTTAAAATGAGTCAAACGTCATTTTAAGTAAATAAAAACAGCTTTTTTCAGCAAAGTTAATAAAATAATTCAGGGGATCGTGATTTCCAAATTTTCGAAGGTGTTAAATTGATAACAAAATCAAAAATGTATAAAACCCGAATGGGTTCCATTTGAGTTAGATGAAAAAGAATTTTATTCGAGGTATAGGTTCGACAAAACCACTGCCAAATTTTTTATTGATATCCTTGATATGAAATAACCTCAAACGAATCGTGCGCTACCAATTCCAATACATATACATTTTGTTGGAAGAATCAGTGTAATGTTGGTAAGATATATAAATATATATTTTCTTATAAGCAAATTACACAAATTACTATCCATTGATATTTTCATCTTAAGCTCATTGCCTTTTTTTCCACCACTTCCAAAATGCCGTTCCACAAATTCCCTTAGCATTTCCCTTTCCATCGATTCCCAATTCTGTCCCCTGTCTCGTTTTATCGGAATACATATTCAGATATGTATGTACATATGTACATACATGCATAAAAACTAATTGTTTTAAATTAAAAATAATAACGGAAATTGCCTTCGTTTCTATTTTTGAATCCATTTTGAAGTTTGAATTATTTTTTTATGTGAATTTATTAGATTTCTGTCAGATTATGTTTACGTTTGGGTTTGTTTGATAAAAAAACATTTAAAATACGTTTTAAAGTAGGAACTCGTTAGAAGATGGGAAAAATGTGTCTATGAATAACAAAACTTAAAATATGGTTTTAAATTTAAAACCGGTTTTAAATAGAATCGATTTTATACCCTAATCAAAGGCTGACTATGAATTTGCGCCCTTGTATTTAGCGCTATGACTAATATATTTATTTTTGAAAATATTTTTCCTAGCTGCGTTGATGGCTGTTTTAGATTTTACGAGTTTTTCTTTGAGGTGTCGTTCCATGTTCATATTTTTTGTTAAGAATACCCCGAAATACTTGTATACCGTAACAATTTCGATTGTTTCCTCATTAAAGCGCCATTTTTCATTGGAGCAGCTTCGACCTCCACCTTCCTTGAAAATCATAATTTTGGACTTGCTAAGGTTTACCACTAGCTTCCATAATCGGATGTACTCATACAAACGATTGATCATGAGTTGCAGAGATTCCGGGGAGCATGCTAGAAGCACAACATCATCTGCAAACAAAAGCGCTTTTATTAACACACCCCCATATTCCACTCCTCCTGGCAAACAATCAGCTAGATCGTCAATGAACAGAGCAAAAATACTGGGGCTCAGCACACATCTCTGTCTTACTCCCGAGTACGTTTGGAACCATGCCGATAGTCCATCTCCATCCCACATAGCAGCTTTAGTGTCAGCATATAAATTTCTTATTAATCGCCCAAATTTTAGTGACATTCCTAAACCGTAGAGCTTATATAATAAGGCTGTCCGGTCCACCGAGTCGAAGGCTGCCTTAAAATCGATAAAGAATGCATATAGCTTCTTACCTTGCGAAAGAAATGACTTTGCGATGCTACTTAAAACAAATACGTGGTCAATTGTAGAGTACCCTGGTCTAAAACCAGCTTGGAATTCACTAAGTAGGTTATTGGCACCTATTCACGCATTTAGTCTTATTTGAAGTATCGCAGTAAACATTTTGTAGGATGCGTTCAAAAAGGAGATACCACGATAATTCTCTGGATCCAGTGTAGAGCCCTTTTTGTGGATTGGAAAAATTAGGGCCTCCTTAAATCGCTGTGGGACACATCCATACTCCAAAATATTATTGAATAAGCAGGTTCGTACCATGTTTGTAAAACTCCGTAGGAATCCCATCCGATCCTGCTGCTTTGCCATCTTTCAAACCCCGCAATGCTTCGCTAACATCTAGATGTGTTATCGGGCTGTCAAGAATATATTTCTCAAAACCAGGTGCTGCGTATTGAAAACTTACACCGTGCGCGACTGGGTTCAGTAAGCTTTTGAAGTGTTCTCGGAGAATGTTAGGACTCAACTCCCTACCAATAACGTACCTTCCGCCATTGACATTTCTTATCTGTCTCCAGAAGTCAGCTGCATTCCTAGAATCCGCCAGCTTATGAGCCTCTAGCTCGAAGTGTTTCGTCCTCTTTTGCAGGGACAAGGTCTTAAACTTACGGTTAGCTTCAATATAGGAGTCGTGGATCACCCTTTCAGTACAGATCCTAAATAATTTAAGCCAGCAGAATGAGAGATGCCTGGCTCTTTCGCTCTCATTATCAAACCATGTTTTTTTACCTTGCCTCTTTTGTCCGTTGCTTCTATTGGTAGATGGGTAAGAGTTCTTGATACCATTTTCAATTCCTTCAAGATTCAGTTCCTGCTGAGCTATAAGATTTTCGTCCAGAGGCCTCAAATACATGGGTGCCTTCTCCAAACTCCACACCAGTTTAGGGGCTAGCTTCATCACTCGTGATCTATCCACCTGGGTACTAGTAAGCTCAAAAGTAGTCACAATAGGTAAGTGATCCGAATATGGAACTAGTTTCACTTCTAGGTCAGTAACGCATGAATTCCATTCACCTCCTAGTACACTGAGTGAAAAAACAATGTAAAATTAAATAAAACAACTTTAAATTAAAGTAAAATCTTTATGATTTGGCACCAAACGCGAACATTTTTAAATCAAAGCAGTACAACCTTAAAAAAAATTCGTTGGTAAATTCAGTTAAAACTAAATACGACTTATGTAACTTGAAATCAAAGTTGCTAGAATAGTAGATTTGAATGTGTTGCACATACATTTTAGAAATATCTAGCTTTAAATTGAGTACGGTTAGTACTTACATTAAATGCGGTTCAGCACTGAAACGATATAAATGAAGATCAATGTTAGTATGGCACATACTGAATTTAAATTTGTGGCCAAATAATTTTAATATCGATAATTTCGTTTTTAATATAGCACTCTTTTAGATGATGATGTTTTCATATTAAAACTAAATAGGGTACATCTTACATATGTACATATATGCATACAGCTACATATTTACATATGTGTGATATATAGGATGTGTATGTGATAAATAAAAACAATACAATTTTTTTATTAAATATTTATTACAACTTAAAATGTCCTACATTAAAATTTTATATATATTTATTCTTTACAGAAGTTTTCCATTATTAATTGAATATAATTGAAGTGGAGTACTAGCAAAAATTGTCTATACCTATTTTTGATATGAATACTATCAAATTTGTCTCAAACTTCGTAAGCTTGAAAATGTTCATTAAACATTATAATTTTTGTTTGATAACAAACAACAAATAAATTCTCGTTTTTATAAAGCCATTCAATTAGTTTAAACAATTCAAGTGAGGATGAAACCATTAAAGCTAAATAATATAGTTTTGTCAAGAATACCCTTATACTGCACATAGTAATCCTAAGATATATGTTTTTGTGTATAATGTTTATTAATTTAGGGAGAATTAAAAGCTTTTACCTCAACGTCTTTTTCCTTGAAAAAATTGAAACTATTTGCTCAACTAGGCTCGGAAAATCAATTGGCTTTAGCTGTTTGTTCGTGCAGTTAACTTCTTCGACGATTATTTGAAGATGTGAAGATTCTCCAACCGATGGTATTGTCTTCAAAGTACTGCATTAAACTTTTTCTTTTCGATGTTAAATTCAAGAGCTAGAAGGTCCTATAATGAAAGATTTTTAAATGTGTATTATATTAAATATGTAAATATTCACATGAATACGTACTATTTTTCCACCGTTCGATCTTAAACTTAAGGATGGTATGGTATCTCCTGAAGAGTTGTTTGGCCAAAATAGTACTTTTGAGTTCACAGAAATAGGCTTGTCATCAATTCCATACTACATAGAATGGAAATTCAAATTAACGAATTGTTTTAAAAACAGATACATGATGTTTCGCAAGTTCTAGTCGTTTTCTTTTTTTATCCTAAGCATTTTACCATTTCAGTTTTACCTGCAAATTAAGTGCACTAGCAGACCCCAAAGTAGCGGCTTAACCTTGCGAAACATCTTTTATAGCATTACTTACCTGTCTCTTTCTCATTTGGCATGCATATGTGCGCAGCATATGTGCATACATACATATGTACATACATTTCTATATATGTACATTCATATGCAGATTACATTATGTACATATTTTACCGGCACAACTACTATTTTGAAAACTTACCTTTTAGACATTCGAAGAGGCACTCAAGTTCAAATTCCTTTAATAAATTAAACAATTTGACGTCACCGTAGCGCAAGTGGTTAGTGCGTTGGACTACTGAGCCAGCGGTCTTGGGTTCGAATCCCGCCGCAAACACCTAAAAATTTTTTCACAGTGCCCACCTCTTTCGAATGTCTGACAAGCATCAAAGAGTATCATTTGTCACGAATGAGCTTCTCAACTCGCCGTTCGGAGTCGGCAAAAAACTGTAGGTCCCTTCCATTCGTGCAAAAATATAACACACACACACAAATGGTTGCGAGAAGCAGGCCCAGGTTCACCTCGAGCTGTAGCGCCAACTAAGTAAGTAATTTGACGTCATCATCGTCAATTTGTAGCGGCTCAATTATACATAGGTCTAACATTTTTCAATTTTCGTCCACATATTGTGTCACTTGGCTGTTTGCATTTAATTCACTGTTTTTTAACACTGCAATATTTCTATGCTTCACTTATTTCTTTTTTTTTTTGAAGAAACACAATAATTGTAGGTAAATGAGAACAAACAAACTCGAACAACTCAACAGACTATACTATACAGTCACGCATTCGCATAGTGAAAAGAAGATACGACATGGAGCAGATGCGTCTGCCTTTTACTGTAGTATTCATGAGAAAACAGTTCGCATTTTAAAAAAAAGGAACATGTTCCGCTTTAAATTAAATACGATTCCACTTTGATTTGAGAGCTTCAACTTTGAATCGAAGCTGAAAGGCATTGAATAAAGTTCGTGCATTTTTAACTCAAAGTAATTTCATACCTTCCTGAATTGCTTGAATATTTTCACATTGAAATTAAAACATTTTCACTTTAACTTAAATACGCCCATGAGAAACGATACCTATTATATGTATATCAAAATCAAATACGCAAATTTTCTCTGAATTAAATACGTTTTCGCTTTGATTTCTATATTTTCATAATTAAAAGAAAATGAATAGTTCTTAATGTTTTTATCGAATATTTTCAACTGAAAAATAAAGTTGTAGTCTTGTTAAAGTAAAATGTTTTAAATTTTATGATTTCAAGAATATACTTCAATTTTGAAATAAAGCATGCAACATTTAGATTCAAAGTTGTTCCACACTTATCTGATTCTCCAATATCTTTTCATATTTAAATCAATATGATTTTATTTAAATTCAAATACGTTTATAAAAGATTATCGAAACTTTATTTTTAATACCATGCTATTAAGATCTACAATGCAATTTTTCTCTGAGTGTAGGCAATAGTCAATAACCGTCGTCCCTTGCTTCCCCACAAATGT
This sequence comes from Brachyopa scutellaris, assembly GCA_949775065.1. Taxonomy (NCBI): domain Eukaryota; kingdom Metazoa; phylum Arthropoda; class Insecta; order Diptera; family Syrphidae; genus Brachyopa; species Brachyopa scutellaris. The sequence goes on from OX459112.1 coordinate 110,789,233, forward strand.
ATAGTTACCGTTTCTGTCGCTCAAACTGGTACCATTAAGAAGACGCATCCCAAAGGAATCGCAGAGTTCAAGAAGTTTTGTTCCGCATGCATTGCATGTTAAATCCATAGATTGACGGTTAATACCAGCCATATTGTTTGCTGCTCCACTTTCGTTGCCTACCCGTGCGTTAAGGTCACCAATTATCATTATATTCAAATTGTTGGCATTTACCAGTTGCACCTGAAGTTTTTCGAACTCTCTTTGCCAGTTGTTGCAGTTTAAGTAAGATGGAAGTATGCAATATTTTGTTTTTTCAAACTCCAAGCTTATATACAACAGCTCCTCCAGATCTTTAAACTCGCAGTGAACGTTACCAAGATTCTTCTTACAGCCAAAATAGCACCCCCCCCACTCGCCCTTCCTCTTTTGTGCATTCTCGTTGCAGCAATCCACCTAAATTCATAGTTTTTAGATCTACTTTCATAATTAATAAAATCTATTTCTTCTACATGCGTTTCGAAAAGGAAGATAAACTCAAACTGGTTGACAAAATTATAAAACTCTATAAACAAATCTTTATTTTTTAAACCTGCTATATTATATGACAATACTACGGGACTACCGTCAGGTATTACTTCGCGGGGCGGATTTTCCATTTTTAAACGGTCGATCTTGTTTGTGCCTGTTCGCCTCTTCTGTGACTCTCCTCCCGTCTGAGCTCTTTTTGTATGCGAACTAAAAAAGTTGCTATCGCATTCCATCTGCTTTCCGATTTCAGCATCTCCGCTATTACATTTCCTGTATTAAGTTCAGTACTTAATTCATTTTCTAAGATTCTTTTTTCTTCAATGAACCTTAGGCAATTGAGCACCACATGTTCTGGGTCTTCGTCGTATCCAGCGCATGCAGGACATTCTGATGAGTCCTCGAGTTTGAAGCGATGAAGGTAACGGCGATAGCCGCCATGACCTGACAGAAATTGTGTCAGTTAGTAATTCACTTCTCCATGACCTCTGCTTATCCATGGTTCTATGCTCGGAATGAGTTTGTACGTCCATCTGCCTTTTTCTGAGACATTCCATCGCTGCTGCCACTTTCTCAATGACACTGCTCTTTCTTGCCTTCTTATTTCCTCTGCTTCGGTGCTTTGGGCTCTACCATTTTGAATTCGTTTCGCTTCTTCAGCTAGTATATCTATAGGGATCATGCCTGCAATAACACACGCTGCCTCGTTTGAAATCGTTCTATAAGCACTTATAACTCTTAGTGCAGTCAATCTATAGACCCTAGTCATCAGCGAACGGTTTTTCTTAATGCTCAACGCATCCGTCCAGATTGGAGCTGCATAGAGCATTGTTGAGCTAACAACTCTACCCAATAAATGTCTTCTGCTACTTCTTGGCCCCCTAATGTTTGGCAACATTCTCGATAGTGCCGAAAATACCTTAGACGCCTTCTCCGCGATATATTCCATGTGGCTTCCAAAGTTTAGTCTGTCGTCAATTATTACACCTAGGCACTTGATATTTTTTTTGGAGTGTACTGTGAAACTTCCAACCTTAGCTTTTATAGACTCTCTTATTCGGCGGCTACTAATAAGCACCGCCTCCGTCTTGTGCTCCGCCAATTCCAGACTCATCGATTCAAGCCATTGTTTGACAACAGCAATAGTCTCATTTGCAATAAGCTCTAGCTCATCTAGGTATTTGGCCGTCACCACTATCGCTATGTCATCGGCGAATCCTATGATTTTCGCCTCGTCGGGGATTTGTAGTCTCAGTACACCATCGTACATTATATTCTAAAGAACCGGTCCGAGAACGGAGCCCTGTGGAACGCCAGCAGTGATAGTGTACTCTTTGGTCCCTTCGTCGGTTTTAAACTGTAGCACTCTCTGGTGTAAGTAGTTGTCAATTATTCTCCTAATGTATGCGGGGTTATTTATATTTCCAAGCGCGTCCATTATATTGCTCCAGTTGGCTGTGTTAAACGCGTTTTTGACATCAAGCGTTATTATACCGCAGTATTTCTTTTTTCCCTGTCTCCAACTGGAACCCTGTATCGATAGTTTGGCAATAGATACCACTTTATCAATGGCATCGATAGTGGATCTAGCTTTTCGAAATCCGTATTGTTGGTTAGAGAGACCTCCTTCTGATTCAGTAAACGGGAGCAGTCTACTGAATATTATCCGTTCTAGTAACTTCCCCATTGTATCAAGGAGACAGATTGGGCGATATGATGAAGGCTCACCGGGGTTCTTTCCAGTTTTTGGTAATAAAACTAGTCTCTGCTTTTTCCAAATCGAGGGGAAGGTACAATGTTCCAGGCATAGTTGCACTGTTTTGGCAAAGATTAGAGGGTTACACCTTATTGCTGCTTTAAGGGCTTTATTCGGCACTCCATCTGGACCTGGGCATTTTTTATCTCCTATCTTTCTGCTGGCGTGCAGTATTTCATCTACGATAACTTCTGGTATCGCTGATATTTGATAGCTTCTATTTATGTTCTTCATGTGGTATGTGCTGCGGGAACAACGCTGTGACAATTTTTTTTAGTAGATCTGGACATTTCTCCTGTGGTATCTTATGGCCTCTGATTTTAGTCATCACTACCCTGTACGCCGATCCCCATGGTGTTTTATCTGCCTCCAGGCATAGTGACTTGAAGCTCTCTCCTTTACTTCTTCGGATTTCGTCGCGAAGTGCTTTTCTCGTGCGTTTGTACTCTTCTCGTTTTCCCTCATATTCTGGCCTTCCAAAAGATCTCTGTGTTTTTCTCCTGGCTCGAAAGCAGTTGGCCCGGAGCTCTGCAATGCTGTTGTTCCACCAGAAGACTGGGTGTCTTTGGTTTGTCCTTGCTCTTCTTGTCATCAAAGCATCGCATCCCTCCTTAATGCTGTTCGCTAAGACCCGTGCCGCGTCCTCAGCCGAAATTTCATGAATCTCTTTGTCCCATATAATCTGGCAGAACAGTTCCTCGTCGAAGGATTTGTCTGTCCATCCATATTCAATGTTGTGGTGTTTTATGGGGTTAGTGTTATTGTTGGGCACTAGCTCGCATATAACCGCTTGGTGGTCACTGTGTGTATACTGCTTGCTTACGTGCCAATTAATTTGTTTAATCAACGAGCTGCTTGCGAAGGTAATGTCGATGACAGACTGCCTTCCGTTCTTCCGGAACGTGGTGGTGCTACCTGTATTGGCCAGAGTAATATCAAGGCACGCGAAAGCTTCTAACAGTGCTTGTCCTCTGTCATTTGTGGATCTACAGCCCCATTCAGTAGCCCATGCGTTGAAAGCTCCGGCGATGATAACGGGATGTTGGCATCTTGCTTCGGTTACAATTTTGTTTAACATCTCTTCATATTTTGAATGTGGCCAGCTTGGAGGGGCATAGCAGCTATATATGAATACTCCTTTAACTTTTACCCATATAAAACCGTCTTGTTTTTGTTCCATTTTTCCCTGGGGAGGATAGTTGCCACAAGTCCATATTCCTGCCTTACCTGTATTGTCGGCGGCCCATACTGTGTTTTGTGGAATTTTGTATGGTTCTGATAGTATAGCTACTTCTGCTCTCTGTTCATGGACGGATTTTGCCAGGAGATCCTGCGCCGCTTCACAGTGGTTAAGATTTAGCTGTATGAGTTTCATCATCGGCTCTTATTTGCAGCTCTCCAGTATTCCGGACACCTTCGGCTTCCTGCAATGTGTTCTCCTGAATCTTTACATAGCATGCATTTGGCTTTTTTATTGCACTCTTTCACTTTGTGGCCTTCTTCTCCACATCTTAAGCATAACTTTGATCTGTCTGGATTCTTACACTCTCTTGACAGATGACCAAAATCTAGGCATCTATAACATTTTTTCAGCTGTATTGGCTCCCTTAGCCTACAGATCACCCATCCGATTTTAACTTTGCCTGCTTTTAATAGCTTGTTGGCTGCTTCGACTGGTAGACTCAAAAGCGCTGTTTGGGTACCTCCATAGGCCTATCTTATGCTCCTAACCGCCGATAGCTGCAGGTCTGGTATCTCAAAACTGTTCCTTCAAAGCAGACAAAATGTCCGTTTTCGTCGTAATTTCGTCAAGGTCCTTGCATTCCACTGTTACTTCGTGGGTTAGAGATTTTACTTCGGCTTGTTCACCCAAGGCTTTTCCTATGAGTTCCTTGTACTTAAAACTCTTTTCGCCTGTCTTCTCGTTGAGTTCCAGCAACATCTCGCCCTTTTGGGTCCTTCTGATGCGTGCTATCTTATCCCCAATCTCCTTTAGGGCAGCATCGCTCTTTATTTGTCTCAGGATATCCGCGTACGATTTCTCTCCTCGCATTGCTATAAGGATAGCATCTGATCTCTGCTTCTTTAGGGTTTTTGTCTTGTTTTCCCCTGCATGTCTTCGATGGTTGTCCTTACCTCTAGTGTTCATTGACCACTGCGTAGGTGTCTGTTCAATCCTGTCACATATAGGTTTTTTGGACTCCGGGGGTGTTCGGGATCTTTCATCTTTGTTTCTTTGTTGAGGCTGTGGTCCTACTTTCTCTTTCTTTGATGTCTGCCCTATTGGGTCGTCATTGATTTCTCTTCTTCTTTTTGCCGAAATCGGCTCTGTCAGATTGAGTTGATTCACTGGTGGTGAAGTTGTGGATCTCTTCGGGGGGGGCATAGACTAACCATAGGGGGTTGGTTGAAAGGTACCTCCGTTTGCGTAGCCTGTGTTTTTTCTTCTTTTTGCGGTTTCCGATTTAACGGTAAGCTCGCTCTAGTTTCTTCTTCTAAATCTGCAAATGCAGTCCTAAGTTGTCTAATCATCTTTTTTATTTCATGATGGACGTTGTTCCTGTCTTTTACGTAGTCCGCTAGTCCCTTGATGACTTTCTTCATGTTCCCTAGTTTTTGGTTGACAGCATCACTTATGTTCACGTCCACTAGGGCTGCAACTTGTGGTGCACAGATGACGGGTGGCAGGATAGAAGCGTGCTGCTGTCGTGTTGGGGTGCCTCTAACAAGGTCGCTGACAGGACTCTCCTTTCCGTGCCTTTCAGTGCACACTTGTTCCGTTAATAACCCCACCTTTTTTGGCGAACGTTGGATACGCGAATTCCTTTTGAAGGGGTCTAGATGATTGCTTGTAACTATATCTACTACTCCAGCCAAGTCTTCCACTTTTGTAGTATTGCAGTCATTGTATATCGACGACTCCGAGCCTGCTCGCTCAATCTCGGCCGCCGGTACTGGGGATCCGACTCCCTGCACCGTAAGGTTAACTCCATTCTTACTATCCATATTTGATTTATTTTCTGGGTTTCTTCCCATAGCCGTTTTTACCTTCAGCCAGGTTTGGTTTCTGCCGACCGCTTCGGTTCAAACGCAGACCAGGGAGCCGCCCATTTTGGGTCAGACGCTTCTGGATTTCATTTTATTTATTAGTATAATATATACGCATACTACTCATACTACCTCTAACTAAGTGTGAGACACTTATTTAAAGGGCGGTGTCCACTCGCCCTGTCACGAGGATTTCTTTCGGTTTCTGGGTTTTTTCCGCCCACCCTCTGTCGTCGCCGCTCTTGGTCGGGGACTGCTTATTTGTTATTCGCAGCTAGCCTACATATCTGTAGGCCTTTCAGCTATCCGCCACCTGCTGACCCCCATGGTAGCCTGAGCCTGGCCCCATGTCTATCTGTCTGTCTGTCTTTCTATCTGTCAGTCTGTCTGTCTGTCAGTCTATCTATCTATCTATCTATCTATCTATCTATCTATCTGTCTGTCTGTCTGTCTGTCTGTCTGTCTGTCTGTCTGTCTGTCTGTCTGTCTGTCTATCTGTCTGTCTATCTATCTATCTATCCGTCTATCTACCTATCTATCTGTCTCTCTGTCTGCCTGTCTTTCTGTCTAAATGCCTGTCCGTCTATCTATCTGTCTCTTTGTTTGTCTGTCTCTTTGTTTATCTGTCTCTTTGTTTGTCTGTCTCTTTGTTTGTCTGTCTCTTTGTTTATCTGTCTGTCTATCTGTCTATCTATCCGTCCATCTGTCTGTCTGTTTCTCTGTCTATCTATCCATCTGTCTGTCTGTTTGTCCGTATATCTATCTATCTATCTGTCTGTCTGTTTTTCTATTTGTCTGTCTGTCTGTCTGTCTTCTGCACGGCCCGGCTTCGCCCGTGTACTAAAATAGTCGCGTTACTTATTAGGTAAAACACTGTTCTAGTAATGTGGTTCTGGATAGAAATAAGAGCCGCAAAATCGGACAAACCACACCAAATGTTCAACGTGTGAATGAACAACTGCATAAATTTTCTATTATTTGGTTGTACTAAATTAAATGTTCGATTAAGTAACAAACACTTAATATCTAATAATACTTTTTTATACCTTTATCTTTTATCAAAATGAAAGGGGTTTGAATCTTCATCGCTCTTCTGACTTCAAACGTCAAGTATAAATATTTTTAAGGATTTTATGGCCTTTTGCTTGGTATCGGAAGAGTATCTGGTAGCTAAATAACTTTAGACTGACTGGAACATCAGGACAGTACCGTGGATGGGGAAGAATTTTCAATCCCAAATATAAGAGTTTTTCTACTGTTACACGTGAGGTATGGGGTTTAGCATTGCACTGTAATAGTATCATACCATGCCATTGCATGCACTACTTACATATGTATGTCTATTTCATCAGAAAATTGTATGGCGTTTTTCGTTTCTCGTGTTTAATGCAATGTAAAGTCAATCAGAATGTCACCATCAGCTTTTTTTGTTTCTTTCCCTTAATATAGAATTTGTTAATAACTCGACTCCAGCGCCACCTATCGGGTCCAGATCCTTGGTTTATTCTTATTTATCCTTCCTCAGGTCCCAGACTATCTCTTTGCCAAATTACATTACAATCTGTTCAGCGGCTTAGGCGTGAAAAGTAAACGCACAAAAATATCAATTCATTTTTATATATAGAGCTTATGTTTTCTTTTAGTATCTTTTTTTATATAATTTTATTTGCTATTTCTATTTTTATTGCTATTTTTACAGAGAGCTAGACAGACGGCATTACAATTAAATACTAGATTGTGGCACAAAATTTGAGAAAATGTTGCTTGTGTTTCCACCCATTATATTTCTCTCAGCAATCCCTCCTCTTTCAGCTGTCATTACAGAACTGTCATCAATCATCTGGTGGAGAATTGACAATCCGCACTGGCTCTCAATCTCTCATATCCTTCACATCGTAGACTGTTGTTGTAGTCGAAGTAAAATGCTTTATCACCGACCTTAAGTTTTTGTCCGCGCACTTCTCAATTAATGTTCTTATTTCTCTTAGAAATATCCGTTTTAATAGTAAACAAACGTTTTCTTCTATCTCGTGATGCTTCCGTGTAGTCTCTGTGCATAGATACCCTAGCGCCGTGAAGTTTAGCTGTTTTGCTTAGTACACGCCCGACGTGTTATACGGTATTCACACCAGGGCAAAACAGCTAATTTCGTTGTGAATTTCCAAATTATGCTCGAAATGAGATAATTTCCCATACGAATTGACATATCGAAGTTATCTCATTTCAACATAATTTCGTTGAAATTCGTTCAAAATTATGTGAAAATAAAATCGAACAAACTTAACTTGAATGCAGTTGAATGATTCTGAATGACAATGACAGAACAAATTAATAAGGGAATATTAAACTTTTCGCTGCGCAAAGATTAAACAACGGATTCTTAGTGATCTAAACACAAAAGAAAAATTATTCAGTACTAAAAAAAAAATATATCGCTAATTTAGGAGATATTTAGTATTTAGTAGTTATTTCCGTAAATAAACTATATGGTTGAGCAGCGCCTCATATATGTGAAACAGGCCGTAATGCAGCGAAACTACACGTGGAGCTCTTGGCTTACAATTTCGTCTGCCAAACGTCAAATCGTACAGAAAAATCGGGAAATCCATTCTTTCGGGAAAAAGAATTTAAAAATTAATAGTGTTATAAATAAGTGAAAATAATGAAAGTGGTCTCATATTATTCTTTAATAACAGATGCACACGATGCACTAAAAATCTATTCCCAAATATTTGTGTTTCTTATATTTTTTTGAATGTAAAGCTTGTTTCGGGTATTAATGGCCGCCATCGCGTGTATGTAGTTCCCTTTGTGTATTTTCAATAAATAATAATTGCATGTCTCATTGACATATTATATATGGACTGCTAGTGAAATGTCACTTTCATACATCGTCTGCGGACAATTTGGTTCCAAAATAACTAGCGCCACGTGTTTCGTAGGGACAGCAATGTGAAACAATTATCCGCCATCATACTTATTTTACGTAGAAACTGGGGCCATCTATTGCCGTATATACGAATTACTGCGAAAATACGTTAAATTTTAAATTGTTGCCGCGTTGGTACCAACAGATGCCACTACCAAAATTTCAATACAAAATTTGAAAAAAGCCGTTACTTTTCTTTATTTACCCATAAACTAGATAAATATGTTAAATTTATTTGGAATTCATGTTTTGTGTTGATTAACTTCTCACAATTTATTTAACCGTAGCGCAAGTGGTTAGTGCGTCGGACTACTGAGCCAGCGGTCTTGGGTTCGAATCCCGCCGCAAACACCTAAAAGTTTTTCACAGTGCCCACCTCTTTCGAATGTCTGACAAGCATCAAAGAGTATCATTTGTCACGATTGAGCTTCTCAACTCCCCGTTCGGAGTCGGCAAAAAACTGTAGGTCCCTTCCATTCGTGCAAAATATAACACGCACACACAAATGGTTGCGAGAAGCAGGCCCAGGTTCACCTCGAGCTGTAGCGCCAACTAAGTAAGTAATTTATTTAAAAAATATTTAAATCACAAACCAACGGGTTTCATGAATTCAAACACAGTCTAAGTTTCCACATTTCTCCGCTACGAAACAAGAGGGCTAGTGCTTATGTTGGAACCAAGGCGAAGTTGGGTACTAGCAGTCCATATATAATATGTCAATGGCATGTCTATTTTGCAAATTACATGCCAAAAGTGAATAGTGAGTGAATAATAAACTGTGTTCCGGATCCGGTTCATGTTGTTTAATTTTGGAACAAATTATTCTCCTTCCTTTTTTTAATCGAAAAGAACATTTTAGTCATCGGATTGTTTGCTTGTCACAGTATGCACTTCACATGCCTATTTCGTTTCTTTGAGGTGCATATTCTTAATTGTTCTTATTTTAAATTGTTCTTCGATACCTTCAATAAGAGTTTTAAGTATAAGTAGATTATTTATTTCTCATTTATGTATTCGTATATGCAGGGCCGGACCTTGCATAGGAGCGAGTGGCGCAGCTGCGCCAGGCGCTAGAAAGCAAGAGGCGTAAAAACTAAAAAAATTACTATCCAAAAAACAGATCTACTCGTTTGCTAATATGTATTTATATTCATCACAAACAAATATTTCTCACCGTACTTCTCAAATAACAATACACACATTTCAATCACTGTACTTCAAAAAATAAACACACATTGAAATCATCAAATTTCCATATAAATATGCACATAATGTTTTTTTTTTTATACCTTCCCGTTCCCACAACATTTCATTCTCTTTCTCACGATAACTGCTAATTGGTATAACAGACAAACATTGTCTCTGCTGCAACCATAGTAGACTCTGTTGTTTCATATTTAATATCCAGTCAACCCTTTCAGCCCATTGCCAAAAACGAATTTCTCACTGCCAACATGCTGTGGAGCAGTCTTATCATACCGCTCCATTTGCGCCTACCAAAATCCATACAAATCAACAAACATGTCGGAAGTTGTGGAGCAGGATTCAAATTTTGCGCCAAGGCAATGCGCCTACCTAAAACGATGAGAACTTCAAATTTGGTTTTACAACCTTGTTCGATATATCAAAACGTTCGATTTGACTGAAGAGAAAGAGAGTCAAACTCAGGTCATACGTAGTAAAATTTATTGTTACATTATGTATGCACAGATCGCGACAGAAAGATAGCACATTTGATTTTTTTTTTTTTTGATCCCTTTTGCATTGTCGTGTTTTCAACCAATAAAAAAACATTTCCTTCTTATATGTTGTGCATTTATTATTTAATTGACAACAAAACAAGACTACATAAAAAATTTCAAGCCTGCGGATACGAAAACAAAAGATATTATTGAATTCAGAACATTAGCACTTCAAGTGGTAGATAGCACATTTTTACAAATATTGAAAATTAGTATGTAATCATATTCAATTTTCCCTGCGTTTATTGATGCGTTGCCGTTGATTCTCTTTGGCTTCTATTATAGTAGATTTTACGCCTGATATACATAAGTAGAAAAGAGCAATTAACTTTAGTAGTTAGAATAGTGGACCAAAATACGAAAAAGTTTAAAATTAGAGAATATTTTTTGGGATTGTTGCAAAAAAAAAAACGACTGGGTCTGGCTTAACTGACCTAGTTTTGAATGAACTTGCTGATTTGGATATTCTATTAGTGAATTGTAGAGGACAAGGGTATGATAATGGTACTAATATGAGAGGAAAACATTGTGGTATGCAAGCGAGAATTAATGTTTTGGAACCTAGAGCTTTGATGATGTTCAATGATCTTCTGATGCAGTTGCATTCTTCGATACAGTTGAGAGTCTCTCTGTTTTCTTTTTAAGTTCTGTAGGCAGATGGTCGGTATTAACAAAAAAAAAACATCGTAGTAGTTTGACTCTTAAGCAGAATAGATGCAATAAAACCACTAAATCTATACTTGGGAGATGTTTATGAGGCTCTTGTTGAAATTTCAGAAAATGATGACCAAAAGTCCAAAAGATGCCTCAATCTCTTGGTAGCAAGCTTAGCGAATTTAAATTTATTTGTTGTGTTGTTATTTGGTACCCAATATTAGACACAAAGCAGTATTTGCCTTAAGCTTGCAATTGAAATTTTGTGCTCAATGAAAAAGTTTTTAGTCGAACTAAGAACTAATGACAAGTTTTTTTTTGAATTTTTGGATAAGGGGAGACTTATAGCAAATGAAATTAAAGTTCTTTGCACTTTTCGAGCAATTTCAACTTTACGGTCCCGAAAAAGTAGTTCAGTTTTCCTATGAGGATAGGGATGAGGTAAATTTAGACCCTCAAGAAAGATTTATGGTTGAATTTTATGTTAAAGTCAACGCGTCAATTGCTCTATCTTTTCCGGTGATATGGAAAAGACCAAAAATTTTTTAAATTGCTTTTGGGGCGCTTATTTTTTTCTGCACCAGGCGCTAAAACTGTTAAAACCGGCCCTGCGTATATGTATCATAATAATAAAATGTGTTCATTTATCATGTGTTTGCGCGTTCTAAAACAGTAAGAAGAATCTTTAAGTTTTTGTTTTGTGATACATATTAATGCTGTTGATATAAATATAATGATTTTATTGTTAATTAGAAATGAAGATTTGTAATTGTATATTCTAATGAACTAGAAAAACATATGTTTGTACTTATTGTTTTAGACATTTTGTTAACTTATGTAAATTATATCATCTTACTGAGTTTTTTACTGTATCTAACAATAAATTTTCTAATTTCTGTTCATGTTCAAATACTTATATGTAGTTCTTATTTATATTAAGCTATTCTGAAAAAGATTTTTTTTATATTATTGTAGGATCTATTACATTTGCATGGATATATTTATTTGTATGTAAATCTCGTAGCTTAATTGTATGTATTAAAAATACGTTTTAAATAAATTGTATTCAAAATGTTATAGTGTAGAAATGCATATTATCTTTTACAAGTAGTGTCAATATAAGAGTTTGTAATTGTAATTTGAGTTTCAAACAAAGTTTTGTATCTCGTTTTTATTAACATTTAAAATAAATACATATGTATATGTATGTACTTAAAATACCAGGCATGTCTTTTATTCTATGCTTTTTGTATTTTTTTTGACTGAGATTCTCGTCTTAGAAGGTGGCTTTTTTCAGTTAATGTACGCACATAAAATAAGTAAGTATGATACTTGCATCATTTAGTTCAACTACAAGATTGCGGTTTATAAGTGCTCACTGGGATAATTTTCATAGTCAAGGTTTTCTTGAAAATTAGATGTACGGAAGATATTTCTATATAGAAATACCGCATCCGTTAACGAGTGAGTTAACGTACATATGTGTACCTACAAGCAGTATGCGGCAAAATAAACCACAAACCAATCAAATTCGTAAACTATCCTTAAATATGGAGGAAATAATTTATGTAATAATGTAGACCAATTTGTGTAGTTGCGAAATATAAATATATCAAAACACATTCCGGCATATTTTATTTAAGAATTGTACAATAATTAAATCAAAAAATTCTCTTGGCTTCCATTATGATGGTGTATATTTTTCAAGAAAATTCACTCGCGAAATACAGCATATTCTTTGAAATAATACACTAAACTTCTATATAAACATGTAAACCATTTTATTTCATTACAAATTGAAGTATTTGTAAATCACATCTACTAACTTTTCATTGAAGAAATGTGGCATAATAAATTATAGAATTTCTCTTGGCTTCTTCAGCATATTTGTTTACATTTTCTGTAAGCCAAGAGGTGCACGTGGCATTTGACATTTTCGCAGAGCATTACGGCCAGTTTCACATCTAGGAGGCGCTGGGTTGAGATTACAACTGTCAAAGCTACTGGCCCCGTTCAGCACAAGTAAAGTGATATGAAAACGAAAAATATAATGGAATAACATACAAAACACAAATATCTCATGAAATGGTTTAATAAATATGGGATGTTATCTGAAAAAAAGAAATTGAAGTTGTGCGCCGCGTAGAGGCACTCTGATCAACTGCATGTGGAGCCAAAGAGCGTCGGCCATAGGATTCGTGCATACACAATATCTGTCCATTTATTTGAGCTGCGCGCCCATTGGGGCACTTTTCTACAGTTGGCTCTATAGTCGACTTGATATCCACGTGAGTGCCTGAAAATTGTTGAAATACCCGGAGTGGCAAAACCCACCCGAAAAGTGATATTTCAACATACTAACCCGAGGCAGCGCCGCATCTATCCAATGTTAGCTATACAATAGTCGACTTTATCTACCTTTAAATCTATATAGATTTCGAAAAAGCTCTCCATACAAAAATAAGACTGGATAATTATCCAGGCTAAGGTTTTGTTGTAGTTTACATTGAAAACATGTTGCAGAAACATGTTTATACGGTATTCACACCAGGGCAAAACAGCTAATTTCGTTGCGAATTTCCAAATTATGCTCAAAATGAGATAATTTCCCATACGAATTGACATATCGAAGTTATCTCATTTCAACATAATTTCGTTGAAATTCGTTCAAAATTATGTGAAAATAAAATCGAAGAAACTTAACTTGAATGCAGTCGAATGATTCTGAATGACAATGATAGAACAAATTAATAAGGGAATATTAAAGTTTTCGCTGCGCAAGGATTAAACAACGGATTCTTATTGATCTCGGTGATCTAAACACAAAAGAAAAATTATTCAGTACTAAAAAAAAAAAAATATATCGCTAATTTAGGAGATATTTAGTGTTTAGTAGTTATTTCCGTAAATGAACTATGTGGTTGAGTTCAGCACAAGTAAAGTGATATAAAAACGAAAATTATAATGGAATAACATACAAAACATAAATATCTCATGGAATGGTTTAATAAATATGGAATGTTATCTGAAAAAAAGAAATTGAAGTTGTACGCCGCGTGGAGGCACTCTGATCAACTGCATGTGGAGCCAAAGAGCGTCGGCCATAAGATTCGTTCATACACAATATCTGTCCAGTCGGGGCACTTTTCTACAGTCGGCTCTATAGTCGACTTGATATCCACGTGAGTGCCTGACAATTGTTGAAATACCCGGAGTGGCAAAACCCACCCGAAAAGTGATATTTTAACATACTAACCCGAGGCAGCGCCGCATCTATCCAATGTTAGCTATATAATAGTCGACTTTATCTACCCAACTGTTAAACAATAACATTCAACTATTATTATTACTATACGTTATACCTATACTTATGTATATATAAAAAATAATTTTATATTAAAACATTTTATAACATGGCACCGTCATAGATTTACTATCGGAACTGAATGCATCCATTCACGAAATTAGCAAGCGTAGGTATAAACACTTTTTATTTGAAACTCAAAATTATCTCATTTCGACGCTAGTGTGAATCCCATATTAGCCTATATAGGTTTGAAAAAAAACACGCCTATTAAAACATTTTATAACATGGCACCGTCATAGATTTACTATCGGAACTGAATGCATCCATTCACGAAATTATCAAACGTAGGTATGAACACTTTTTATTTCAAACTCGAAATTATCTCATTTCGACGCTAGTGTGAATCCCATATTAACTTAATAAATATAAATTGTTCTTGTGTTATTTTTAAATCTTATCTTTTCTTGTATGTTCTGTCCACACACAAACATATCAATTGGCGACGAGGATTAAGGACTGCGTGTAAATTAATTGAAACAAAAAAAAGAGAAAACAAGATGGCGAACGAGGCGAAAATTCTGGAACTATTAGAGGTTCAATCCAAACTCCTGCAATCAATCATCGATGGAAATAGAGGAACCACAGAGATTTCAAAACCAAGTCCAGAATTGCTTATGGATTCTTGAGCAAACAGCATATCAGAATTTTGCTACGATCCTGCAAATGGAATTACGTTCGAAGCATGGTTTTCTCGACACGAGGACATATTTTGTGTAGGCGGAAAAGATCTCGATGATATATCGAAAGTGCGATTATTAATGCGCAAACTCAACCCAATTGCGCACGAGAAATAAGCGTCATACATTTTGCCAAAACATACACGTGTTGTAGAGTTCAAAGAAACTACAGAGATGATGTTAAATATGTTCGGTGCCAAGGAGTCGCTGTTCAGCACACGTTACCGTTGCCTGCAGACAGTCAAAAATGCAGAAAATGACTTCATAAGTTACGCAGCGCGCGTAAACAAATTTTGCGAGGATTTCAAGCTAAGTGTGCTTACATCAAATCAATTCAAATGTTTAGTATTTGTCACAGGCCTGCAGTCATCGGCCGAGGCAGACATACGCACAAGAGTGTTGTCATCATTGGAGGATGATGCAACTTTGGACTTAGCAAAGCTGTTGTCAGGTGTGCAAAAATATCTTAGCCTTACTGCCCGAACACAATGGCGAGGCTGTAGTGGTAGTAAGCAGCACTGTCAAAGTTAATATACACGTAAACTCTATACAATGCGAAGCTGTTGCTGTAGTATGTATAAATTGTATGGTGAAGCGCAAAGTTCAGAAAACTTCAACTTTCTACTACCACTACAGCGTCACCATTGTGTTCGGCCAGTTAACAGATACAGCGCTAATCGAAAACACGTCGACTCCAAGCACATCAGTCAATGCTGTAAAAAGAGAAAAGCACTATCCACTTCGACCAAAATCCAAGCATCAGCAACAAAGCAGTCATCCGCAAGGCAGTCAACCAAGATCCCCTTGCTGGAGTTGTGGAGAAATGCACTTTTCTCGCGATTGTCCATTTCAAGAGCACAAATGCCAAAAATGTAAAAAAATTGGTCACAAAGAGGGCTACCACAGCTGTTTTTCAAAAACAGAAGGAGGATAAAGTTGAACGAGGAAAACATTATCACAACCGCAAAAAGTTTTCACCAAGCAACAAGTCAATATACTGTAAAGTCAATAGCGTCAGTCATGCTAAGCGACGAAAATTTGTGTCAGTAGTTATTCGCCCTAACGATTACACTGGTAAGCACACACTTAAGCTTCAAGTTGACACAGGATCTGACATCAGCATAATCACCTTTTACATTGGCCGAGAAAGATCGGCCGGGACCCGAATGTCACGGAAAGGGGGGTGAGAAGTGCAGGGGGTAGCTCGCCTCGGCTGGGTAGCGCAACCGAGACGATTTTTGCGTGTTCTCTTTTATCTCGTTTCGTATTTCCATTCACTTGCTTTATTCTTGTGTTCTGGTGATGTTTCACAGCATTTAAGTAAATCAAGAAGTATTCGCTGGTCATTGCTACCGTCTAGATCCAAGACGTCAATAAAACCATAAATACACTATATCTAATCATTCAAAATTTCAATATTTTTTCCATGCATTTTAAAGACTTTTTGTTTTTAGTTCTATACTGATAGCAACATCTTCCGAACACAGCGCGTTAAGAATGAAGGGAGAAAAGGATTAAATAGTCGGCTGTCGGAATCGGGACGTGTATAAGTACGGCCCGAGCCCAAAAGAGAATAACGATAAGTCAGCCGACCTTTCTCGGCCAATGTAAAAGCTGACATAGTCGACATTTCAACATGGAAAAAGACTGGTCAGCCTCGATCAAAACTTGAAGGGACTCAAGCTAAAAGTGCATCGTTGGACAACATCAAGTTGATAGCTGAATTTCTGTTCGAAGTTCAGCTCAACGGGGAAGTTAAACAATGCAAATTTTTCGTTTCAAATATTGACACTTTGAATATTTTAGGTACTGATCTGTGCGAAATCTTTAACTTATGGGACCAGCCAATCAGCGCAATTTGCAGTCGAATCATTCAGCCTACAAACAATGATCGACAAGCTGCAATTGATAACATCTAAAAGCGATATGCTGAGCTGTTCAGAGAAGATTCGTCAATCTGTACTAAAACTGAAGTAGAACTTCATCTTAAACAAAATGCATCACCAGTCTTCAGGGCCAAGCGTCCAGCAGCGTATTCAGACCTACCGCTTATTGAAGAAGAACTTCAACGACTTCAAGACCGCAATGTCATCACCTCAGTTGATTACTCCGACTGGGCAGCACCTATTGGGGTCGTCAGAAAAGCAGCTGGAGGCGTTCGAATTTGTGGAGACTACTCATCGGGTCTTAATCAGTCATTAGAGTCCCATCAATATCCACTTCCTCTACCTGAAGACATCTTTGCCAAAATTGCAAATAGTCCATACTACACACACATAGTCTTGGCAGATGCATATCTTCAAGTTGCTGTAATGCCTGAATCACGGAAGCTACTCACCATTAACACCCACAAGGGGTTGTTCACTTTCAATAGGCTAGCACCTGGAGTCAAATTTGCGCCAGGGGCCTTTCAATAGTTAATGGATGCAATGCTTGCGGGTATAGATGGCGTTGCAGCATACCTCGACGATATTGTTGTCAGCGGAAGAGACTGGCAGGAGCACATGCGTAATCTAGATAAAGTTCTTCAACGTCTTTCCTGATGGTACTGAGAAAGTCATCTCACATGCAGCCAGATCTTTAACTCCAGCCGAGACACGGTACAGTCAAATTGAGAAGGAAGCAGCCGCACTCATTTTTGCTGTAAAAAAATTTCACCGAATGATTTGTGGACGTAAGTTTTTTCTTCTCACCGATCATAAACCCCTCTTAGCAATCTTTGGTAGCAAGCAAGGAGTTCCAACTTATACTGCCAATAGACTACAGAGGTGGACACTAACGCTGATGATGTATGATTTCGACATCAAATACATATCAACCAAAGAATTTGGTTTCGTCGACGTACTTTCACGTTTAATCAATAGAAATGTAAATTTGGACAAAGATTGCATAATTGCTTGCATCAGATTGATGATTTTGCATTTACTTTAAAAGATACAATCAAGTCGCTTCCCGTAAATTTCAAAATGATACAACAAGCAATAGAAAATTGTAAAACCTTACAGTCAGTCATCCAAATCTTAAATTCAGGATGGAAAACATCAATATCACCGCAAATTACACCCTTTTTCACCAGGAGCCTAGCTGTCCTCGATGGATGTTTAATGTTTAAAGACTGCATAATCATACCAGCGTGTCTTCAAAAGCGAATTCTGCGACAACTTCATCGAGAATATCCGGGTATCGACAAAATGAAAACTGTTGCCAGATATCACGTATATTGGCCGGGAATAGACGGCGACATATCATCTTTCGTGCGCCAGTGTCACGCTTGTGCCAGCGCAGCGAAGTCTCCGATAAAAACAACCCCTCAGTCATGGCCAACTACAACATCGGCGATGGAGCGTATTCACATCGACATCGCAGGTCCCTGCGACGGTATGTACTATTTCGTCATTGTGAATTCGCATACTAAATGGTTAGAAGTGTTACAAGTCGCAAATATAACATCAAGCGTAATCATCAGTGTAAAGAAAAATCTCAGATTATTAATATATATCTGGTAGCACTGAATATATTGTAACACACATATATGTATGTATACATACACATATGTGTGTGAGATCTTGAAAGTTTTGTTTAACAGTCAGTCTTCAACTGACATTGATCTGACGAAGTCCTGAGCCTAATTTATCAATAAAGTTTTATAAAAATATCATATTAGCGTTTTATTCATCATCGAGAGATAATTTCACTAATATTTTTGGTCCTTCAAAGCCAAATACCAGTCTACGGAGAAATAGTCGAATTTTGGAAAAAGAAAATCAAAATGAGTCTTCCAGATTTTGTGCGTCGCAGTCACCGATGGACTAAAGGAAACCCGCCGAATCGCTACGGATACACAAAAAGCGATTTCGACGATGCATCATCAGCAAAAAGTTCTTGGGAATTAACAAAAATCAGAAGAGAATTAACGGTAAAAAAACTCCAACTTGAAGTAACATTGCTACAAAATAAGGAAGCTGAGTTGGCTGCAGGCACTCTGATCAACTGCATGTGGAGCCAAAGAGCGTCGGCCATAAGATTCGTGCATACACAATATCTGTCCAGTCGGGGCACTTTTCTACAGTCGGCTCTATAGTCGACTTGATATCCACGTGAGTGCCTGACAATTGTTGAAATACCCGGAGTGGCAAAACCCACCCGAAAAGTGATATTTTAACATACTAACCCGAGGCAGCGCCGCATCTATCCAATGTTAGCTATATAATAGTCGACTTTATCTACCCAACTGTTAAACAATAACATTCAACTATTATTATTACTATACGTTATACCTATACTTATGTATATATAAAAAATAATTTTATATTAAAACATTTTATAACATGGCACCGTCATAGATTTACTATCGGAACTGAATGCATCCATTCACGAAATTAGCAAGCGTAGGTATGAACACTTTTTATTTGAAACTCAAAATTATCTCATTTCGACGCTAGTGTGAATCCCATATTAGCCTATATAGGTTTGAAAAAAAACACGCCTATTAAAACATTTTATAACATGGCACCGTCATAGATTTACTATCGGAACTGAATGCATCCATTCACGAAATTATCAAACGTAGGTATGAACACTTTTTATTTCGAACTCGAAATTATCTCATTTCGACGCTAGTGTGAATCCCATATTAACTTAATAAATATAAATTGTTCTTGTGTTATTTTTAAATCTTATCTTTTCTTGTATGTTCTGTCCACACACAAACATATCAATTGGCGACGAGGATTAAGGACTGCGTGTAAATTAATTGAAACAAAAAAAGAGAAAACAAGATGGCGAACGAGGCGAAAATTCTGGAACTATTAGAGGTTCAATCCAAACTCCTGCAATCAATCATCGATGGAAATAGAGAAACCACAGAGATTTCAAAACCAAGTCCAGAATTGCTTATGGATTCTTGAGCAAACAGCATATCAGAATTTTGCTACGATCCTGCAAATGGAATTACGTTCGAAGCATGGTTTTCTCGACACGAGGACATATTTTGTGTAGGCGGAAAAGATCTCGATGATACATCGAAAGTGCGATTATTAATGCGCAAACTCAACCCAATTGCGCACGAGAAATAAGCGTCATACATTTTGCCAAAACATACACGTGTTGTAGAGTTCAAAGAAACTACAGAGATGATGTTAAATATGTTCGGTGCCAAGGAGTCGCTGTTCAGCACACGTTACCGTTGCCTGCAGACAGTCAAACATGCAGAAAATGACTTCATAAGTTACGCAGCGCGCGTAAACAAATTTTGCGAGGATTTCAAGCTAAGTGTGCTTACATCAAATCGATTCAAATGTTTAGTATTTGTCACAGGCCTGCAGTCATCGGCCGAGGCAGACATACGCACAAGAGTGTTGTCATCATTGGAGGATGATGCAACTTTGGACTTAGCAAAGCTGTTGTCAGGTGTGCAAAAATATCTTAGCCTTACTGCCCGAACACAATGGCGAGGCTGTAGTGGTAGTAAGCAGCACTGTCAAAGTTAATATACACGTAAACTCTATACAGCGAACACAATGCGAAGCTGTTGCTGTAGTATGTATAAATTGTATGGTGAAGCGCAAAGTTCAGAAAACTTCAACTTTCTACTACCACTACAGCGTCACCATTGTGTTCGGCCAGTTAACAGATACAGCGCTAATCGAAAACACGTCGACTCCAAGCACATCAGTCAATGCTGTAAAAAGAGAAAAGCACTATCCACTTCGACCAAAATCCAAGCATCAGCAACAAAGCAGTCATCCGCAAGGCAGTCAACCAAGATCCCCTTGCTGGAGTTGTGGAGAAATGCACTTTTCTCGCGATTGTCCATTTCAAGAGCACAAATGCCAAAAATGTAAAAAAATTGGTCACAAAGAGGGCTACCACAGCTGTTTTTCAAAAACAGAAGGAGGATAAAGTTGAACGAGGAAAACATTATCACAACCGCAAAAAGTTTTCACCAAGCAACAAGTCAATATACTGTAAAGTCAATAGCGTCAGTCATGCTAAGCGACGAAAATTTGTGTCAGTAGTTATTCGCCCTAACGATTACACTGGTAAGCACACACTTAAGCTTCAAGTTGACACAGGATCTGACATCAGCATAATCACCTTTTACATTGGCCGAGAAAGACCGGCCGGGACCCGAATGTCACGGAAAGGGGGGTGAGAAGTGCAGGGGGTAGCTCGCCTCGGCTGGGTAGCGCAACCGAGACGATTTTTGCGTGTTCTCTTTTATCTCGTTTCGTATTTCCATTCACTTGCTTTATTCTTGTGTTCTCAGAGTTGAGTTCGTGTCGCCGGAGGAATTTTTTTAGAGACTGTGTTCGGTGAGTGTTCTGTGTTTTATGGAAAGTTTTGAGTGGTCTCATGATTTAATCAAACATTTGATTTTACATTTTCAAATGCACGAAAATCTTTATAATCTAGCTCATCTAGATTATATTAAAATGGTTAAGAAAGCAAATTCAATTACTGAAATTCTGATTTTTCTTAGGTAAATCTGGTGATGTTTCACAGCATTTAAGTAAATCAAGAAGTATTCGCTGGTCATTGCTACCGTCTAGATCCAAGACGTCAATAAAACCATAAATACACTATATCTAATCATTCAAAATTTCAATATTTTTTCCATGCATTTTAAAGACTTTTTGTTTTTAGTTCTATACTGATAGCAACATCTTCCGAACACAGCGCGTTAAGAATGAAGGGAGAAAAGGATTAAATAGTCGGCTGTCGGAATCGGGACGTGTATAAGTACGGCCCGAGCCCAAAAGAGAATAACGATAAGTCAGCCGACCTTTCTCGGCCAATGTAAAAGCTGACATAGTCGACATTTCAACATGGAAAAAGATTGGTCAGCCTCGATCAAAACTTGAAGGGACTCAAGCTAAAAGTGCATCGTTGGACAACATCAAGTTGATAGCTGAATTTCTGTTCGAAGTTCAGCTCAACGGGGAAGTTAAACAATGCAAATTTTTCGTTTCAAATATTGACACTTTGAATATTTTAGGTACTGATCTGTGCGAAATCTTTAACTTATGGGACCAGCCAATCAGCGCAATTTGCAGTCGAATCATTCAGCCTACAAACAATGATCGACAAGCTGCAATTGATAACATCTAAAAGCGATATGCTGAGCTGTTCAGAGAAGATTCGTCAATCTGTACTAAAACTGAAGTAGAACTTCATCTTAAACAAAATGCATCACCAGTCTTCAGGGCCAAGCGTCCAGCAGCGTATTCAGACCTACCGCTTATTGAAGAAGAACTTCAACGACTTCAAGACCGCAATGTCATCACCTCAGTTGATTACTCCGACTGGGCAGCACCTATTGGGGTCGTCAGAAAAGCAGATGGAGGCGTTCGAATTTGTGGAGACAACTCATCGGGTCTTAATCAGTCATTAGAGTCCCATCAAGACATCTTTGCCAAAATTGCAAATAGTCCATACAACACACACATAGACTTGGCAGATGCATATCTTCAAGTTGCTGTAATGCCTGAATCACGGAAGCTACTCACCATTAACACCCACAAGGGGTTGTTCACTTTCAATAGGCTAGCACCTGGAGTCAAATTTGCGCCAGGGGCCTTTCAATAGTTAATGGATGCAATGCTTGCGGGTATAGATGGCGTTGCAGCATACCTCGACGATATTGTTGTCAGCGGAAGAGACTGGCAGGAGCACATGCGTAATCTAGATAAAGTTCTTCAACGTCTTTCCTGATGGTACTGAGAAAGTCATCTCACATGCAGCTAGATCTTTAACTCCAGCCGAGACACGGTACAGTCACATTGAGAAGGAAGCAGCCGCACTCATTTTTGCTGTAAAAAAATTTCACCGAATGATTTGTGGACGTAAGTTTTTTCTTCTCACCGATCATAAACCCCTCTTAGCAATCTTTGGTAGCAAGCAAGAAGTTCCAACTTATACTGCCAATAGACTACAGAGGTGGACACTAACGCTGATGATGTATGATTTCGACATCAAATACATATCAACCAAAGAATTTGGTTTCGTCGACGTACTTTCACGTTTAATCAATAGAAATGTAAATTTGGACAAAGATTGCATAATTGCTTGCATCAGATTGATGATTTTGCATTTACTTTAAAAGATACAATCAAGTCGCTTCCCGTAAATTTCAAAATGATACAACAAGCAATAGAAAATTGTAAAACCTTACAGTCAGTCATCCAAATCTTAAATTCAGGATGGAAAACATCAATATCACCGCAAATTACACCCTTTTTCACCAGGAGCCTAGCTGTCCTCGATGGATGTTTAATGTTTAAAGACTGCATAATCATACCAGCGTGTCTTCAAAAGCGAATTCTGCGACAACTTCATCGAGAATATCCGGGTATCGACAAAATGAAAACTGTTGCCAGATATCACGTATATTGGCCGGGAATAGACGGCGACATATCATCTTTCGTGCGCCAGTGTCACGCTTGTGCCAGCGCAGCGAAGTCTCCGATAAAAACAACCCCTCAGTCATGGCCAACTACAACATCGGCGATGGAGCGTATTCACATCGACATCGCAGGTCCCTGCGACGGTATGTACTATTTCGTCATTGTGAATTCGCATACTAAATGGTTAGAAGTGTTACAACAACACAACAACACAACATCAAGCGTAATCATCAGTGTAAAGAAAAATCTCAGATTATTAATATATATCTGGTAGCACTGAATATATTGTAACACACATATATGTATGTATACATACACATATGTGTGTGAGATCTTGAAAGTTTTGTTTAACAGTCAGTCTTCAACTGACATTGATCTGACGAAGTCCTGAGCCTAATTTATCAATAAAGTTTTATAAAAATATCATATTAGCGTTTTATTCATCATCGAAAGATAATTTCACTAATATTTTTGGTCCTTCAAAGCCAAATACCAGTCTACGGAGAAATAGTCGAATTTTGGAAAAAGAAAATCAAAATGAGTCTTCCAGATTTTGTGCGTCGCAGTCACCGATGGACTAAAGGAAACTCGCCGAATCGCTACGGATACACAAAAAGCGATTTCGACGATGCATCATTAGCAAAAAGTTCTTGGGAATTAACAAAAATCAGAAGAGAATTAACGGTAAAAAAACTCCAACTTGAAGTAACATTGCTACAAAATAAGGAAGCTGAGTTGGCTGCAGATGTTTCATTTGTGGATGGACAAGAAACCGTTATAGATTCGGGACATGAACACGGCATTATGTGTGACGATGCGGATCTTTTAAAAGTATATGTGCCCCCAGCCGACGGCAATTACATCCCCCGACGTGATGTTCTTCATACTTCCACATACAGTCGTATACATGGTGTAAATAGTCCACCACAAATATGCGCAGGCAAAGTCAAGCAGCAGCAACAACAGTCAAAATCAGGTATGAATTTAAAAGAGAAAGTAGTATCTCACAAAGTGGATGAGAAATTTCAGTTACATCCCGAAGAAAAGGACAGAGAATTCAAAGCAAAGACGAAAGTACTACAGTGGCTTCAGTCAGACAAAGTCCAAAATAGTACACCAAAAAGGGACAATCCCACAGACAAGAGTGAAGACGGAGATTGTTTACGCGATATGTCAAATTATAAAAACAAAATTGCGCGATTGGAAGAGGAACTGGAACAAGCAGCAACAATTAAAAAATACTGAACGTTGCGATAGAAATAAAGAAAATGACAATCATCAGTATCTAGATATGATGAACACATTTGTTGCAAGGCAAACAAAAATGGATTTACCTAAATTCAATGGTAACCCGGAGGATTGGCCTCTTTTCAGTAGCGAGTACTGCCGTACATCGCATTCAGGTAAATTTACAATTCAAGAAAATGTGACAAGATTAAGAGCTGCGCTAAAGGATGAGGCGTTGGATGCGGTGAAGTCTTTGCTTATTCTTCCAGACAGTGCCGACAGAGTGATGGAGATTCTAGAAAGACGATTTGGACGCCCGGAATACATTATCAAGTCATTGATTTATAAAATGAAAACAACTCCAGCTCCGAGAGAAGATAAACCCTTATCCATCGTAAAATTCGCCACGGCTGTTGAGAATCTGACGGTGATGCTGGAGCTAATGGATCGTCCAGAGTACCTTCAAAATCCTCAACTGCTGGAAGAGTTAGAACGAAAGTTGCCACCTATATTCAGCATCTTATGGTCGGAACATATTATTGACAGGCCACTCATTGATCTTCGAATTTTCGCTAATTTGGCTGGAGAGGAAGTCGCATGCTGCTAGTCTTCGTACATCATTATTTCAAGAAACACTGCCATCGAAAATAGAAGCCAGACGTACAAAAGGAAAAGTCAATACAGCTTCGACCGAGACCCCGTCTGAAGAGACCCAGAAATGTAGTTTGTGTAGTCTTAACTGCAAATCTTTAGATGTATGCAACAAATTCCAAAAGATGAGCATCGACGACCGATGGCAACATGTTAAACAATTGTCCTTATGTTTTGCATGCTTAAAGAAAAATCATCACACCAGATCATGTCGAAAGAAGAACTCATGCAACGTGGACAACTGCCAAAGAAATCATCATAATTTATTGCACAACAGTTCGAGAAAACCAAACAGTTCTACATCGACATCAGCACTCGAGGGTAATGTTAACACGGCAAGAGATAACCAGGCAGCAGCGATGGCAGGTGTTTGTACCAACGGAAATGCTGTTACCAAAACAATGACGAGATTAAGAATTTTGCCAGTAAGTCTTAAAAACAATTCAGTTGTCATAAACACGTTTGCACTTCTAGATCCAGGAGCTACCCTAACGTTAATAAGTGAGGCTGTAGCAGATAAGCTGCAAATGAAAGGTACGCATGCCCCATTGTCAATTCAGTGGGCCAACGGCGATCTAGCAACGGAAGATGAGTCAAGAGTTGGTAAAGTTCACATCTCTGGAACATTCAACAGAGCAAAGAATTATTCACTTCACGATGTCAGAACAGTAAGACATTTACCACTGCACCGCCAGACAGTCAACAGAGAAAAACTGATCGAAAAGCCGTACTTAAATAACATTGATTTCGAAAGCTACGAAAATGTGCAACCAACGATATTAATAGGCGAGAACAACGGATTGCTAACTGCTACACGTCAATTGATACACAACAAATTCAATACTCCCATCGCTAGCAGAACTTGGCTAGGGTGGACGATAAGTGGCAACGATGGTAGCATGAAGAACAGCGAGGTCAATAATGTACTTTACATGACGAAATTCGATGACGACGATCTACATGAAATTGTGAAGTCTTCGTTTCAGTTAGACGATGTCCTGACGAAGAGTAGTATTGACCACAAACGATCCAGAGAAGATGAAAGAGCTTTAAACATCATGAAAGCGACCACGACAAAAATAAGTGACAGTAGATGGCAGACTGGCTTACTATGGGAACGTGATGACAGCAAACTTCCAGACAGTAAATTTGCAGCTCTTCAAAGATTGTATCTATTGGAAAGAAAGCTCGATAGAAACCCAGTGCTAAGAAAAGGGTATGGTGACAACATCGAAGATTATCTGGAAAAGAAATATCTTGTGAGAGCCAATGATGAAGATCTGAAAGCTGATAGGACATGGTACTTACCACATTTTCCAGTCATCAATCCTTTGAAACCAAACAAATTAAGAATTGTTTTTGACGCAGCTGCAAAAGCAAACGGAGTTGCACTAAATGACGAGCTGCTTCAAGGACCTGATTTACTTCAATCGCTGCCAGGAGTGCTATTCAAATTTCGGCAAGGTGTAGTCGGGTTCACAGGAGACATTAAAGAAATGTTTCATAGGATCATGATAAGAGACGACGACAGCAACAGTCAGATAATTTTATGGCGAGGGGAAAATAGAAGCAGTTATCCACAAGCATATAAGATGACAGCGATGATGTTTGGTGCGACTTGTTCCCCGAGTTCAGCTATTTACGTCAAAGATAGAAACGCAGATGAATACGCTGAGAATTACCCTGACGCTGTTAAAGCTATCCAACACAACCACTACATGGACGATTACTTAGGTAGCGCAGACGATGAAGCAGCAGCTATAGAATTGATTCGAGATGTCATCAAAGTTCACAGCCTTGGTGGATTCGAAATCAGAAATTGGAATGGCTCTTCGCATCGGGTGCTAAAAAGTATTCCAGCTAATTTGTTAGCAAATGATCCACGACATGAAATAAGCATCGACAGAGGCGGAAATCTGAGTCGTGTATTGGGAATTTCTTGGAATACACAAAGCGACTCATTTACGTTTGTGACCAATTTTGCCAGGATTGATGACTGTCTTTTGAACGGCGAGAGAATTCCAACTAAACGACAGGTGTTACAGATTGTCATGTCCGTCTTCGACCCGCTTGGTTTCTTAGCACATTTTGTAATAATTGGCAAAATGCTGTTGCAAGAAATTTGGAAGACCTCCATCGATTGGGATGACGAATTAAATGACGAATTGGAACCGATGTGGCGAAATTGGTTGGCCAATTTAAAAAAGATTTCAACAGTGAATATTCCTCGATGTTACTCTCCGCTATTTAATGTAGCGCCTGAGATGGAACTTCATGTCTTTGTGGACGCGAGCGAGTCCGCATATGCAGATGTGGCCTATGTAAGATTTGTCATTAATAATTCTACTAATGTTTCTTTCGTAGCAGCAAAAGCAAAAGTCTTACCATTGAAGCCACTGATGACGATACCACGTGCTGAATTACAAGCAGCTGTATTAGGAAGTCGCCTCGCAAAAACAATTAAATCACAGCATAACAGACGTTTTGAAAAAACAATATTTTGGACAGACTCAACAACTGTCTATCACTGGATAAACTCAGAGGCAAAGCGATTTAAATTATTCGTTGCTAATCGACTGAGTGAAATTTCGGAATTAACCAACGTATCTGATTGGAATTGGTTACCAACAAATTTAAATGTCGCCGACGAAGCCACTCGTATAACCCCGAAACAATTTGAGGAAGATTGTAGATGGTACCAAGGGCCTTCCTTTTTGCATAACGACGTTTCAACGTGGCCCCGAAGAAAAGTAAGCAATTCCACCAATGCTGACAGTGAAGAAGAAATAAATGCATTTGTTGGGATCTGTTAGCGGATGCAAAAGAAAGTAAAAGACCAGAACTCGACTTCACGCTATGACAATGTTTATTCAAGTGATTTAGACAGAGTAATATTTATAAGATAAGGTAATAGTGTTTCTAAGTAGGAAAGAGCTATTAAGATTATGTACTAGAATTAGAATTAGGGTTGCCAATTACATAGAATCTTACAATCTCCACCTCAACCAAAATTCATCAAAAAAAATTAATGTGATATTATTTAATATATAAAATTAAGTATGGAACAATTCTTTACAGAAATCTACATGTTTACTCTTATTTAAACATTTTGTAAAAATATCAGCTATGTTATCATTGCTAGGTATATAGGTATATATATGTAAGTAATTGAAATTTCATTTTGCATATATTGTTCTTTTAGATAATGGTATCTGATATCAATATGTTTACTTCTTTTATGTGTAATATCATTTTTTGCAAGAAAACTAGCTCCCTGGTTGTCACAGTACAAAATAGTTGCTTCATCTGTATGTTGCACAAATTCCATTTCCGCAAGCAAGCTTCGCTGGAATACGACTTCCTTTGTACCTTGACACATGGCGATGTATTCGGCTTCCATTGTGCTGAGTGCGATGACGTTTTGTTTTTTGGATTCCCAAGCCACCGGACCTCCACCGAAATAAACAACATAACCACTGTAGGATTTGCGGTCAGTTGCATCCGAACCCCAATCGGCATCTGTGTAACAAACTAAACTTTTATTATTATTGTACGTTAAACAAACCTCAGAATTGTTTCTCAAATATCGAAGGACGTGCTTGGCTGCCATAAAATGTTCCTTATGCGGATGGGAACTAAACTGCGACAACTTTGATACGGTGTGAGTGATATCAGGTCTCGATATAGTCGCCAAATAGTTAAGTCCTCCCATTAATGATTGGTATTCCTTAATATTCGTCGGAACGCAGTCCTTATCGATACACTTCTCCAATATGGTTCCACTGGCAAGTGGTGCAAGCGCAGGTTTGCAAAATTCCATGCCCCAGTGTGACAGCAAATCCTTGATGTATCGATTCTGGTGTATAGTTATTTTGCCCCGTAGTCCATTTCTTTTAATTTCCATACCGAGATAAAATTGTATCGGTCCACGATCAACAGCTTCTACGTGTCTATTCAGACTCTCTACAATCTTTTGCATAGTTGCTTCTGCCGAACACGCTATTATCATGTCATCAACATACAACCCGATAATATTTATTTCATTTCCACTTCGCATTACATACACGCAATTATCTGTTTTACACCTAATAAATCCAATGCTTAACAGTACCTCATTAATTTTCTTGTTCCAGTCTCTTCCAGCTTGTTTGAGTCCATATAACGATTTTTTCAATTTGCAAACTTTCTCTGGTTGCCTTTGGTCTACAAACATATATGGCTGACGCATATAGACGTCCTCTTCTAAACTTCCGTTGAGGTAAGCGGCAGCGATATCAATGTGATTTGTGAGAAGTTTGTTCTGCATAGCCAACGCCAGGATTAGCCGAATTGTAGGATGCCTTATAACCGGTGCATATGTTTCGAAGTAATCCACGTTGTGTTTCTGGAAACATCCCTGGGCTACTAATCGCGCCTTATACTTCTCAACATGTCCATCTGCTTTGCGTTTGGTTGCGAATACCCATTTACACCCGATGATATTTTTTCCTTTCGGTTCACTGACAAGATCCCACGTACGGTTATCTAACGAATTATATTCCTGTTGCATAGCCTCTTTCCATCTCGCTGCATCATTTCTCTGTAGGGCTTCTTTGACAGAAATAGGATCTCGTTCCGTAGATGTAATTTTATTCGCAACTTCTCTAGCTGCCTCAGAAGCAGATACTTTCCTCTGTCGTCCGGGTATGTTTGATCGCAAAACTCTCCGACATGAGACATCGCTATCGCTAGAATTTTCATCACCAGATACTTTTTTATGTCGTCCGGGTATATCTGATCGCAGAACTCTCCGACATGAGACTTCGCTTTCGCTCGAATTTGCACCGACTTCATCAACAATGCGTTCAGGCGCAGCTTCGGCACTTTGTTCATGTTCTCGACGAGATTCACGATCAGAAATTACGTCTCTTTGCTCTTCAGGACCGAAGAAATAAGTTTGCGTTTTGTCGCGCAATGCCTCACTGTTATCATCAGATTCAGCTTCTCTGAACCTATTTTCAAAAAAAATAACGTCTCTAGATATAATAATTATCTTCCGATGCCTATCGTAGAGCCTATATCCTTTCGTGTGGTGTGCATAACCAACAAAAGATAGCATTTCACCCTTTGGCTGCAGTTTAGAACGACCAGGTTGCTTCATTAACCCAATAGCGTCGCAACCAAATGCTCTCATATGAAACACTGACGGCTTTCTTCTGAACCAACACTCATAGGGTGTTTTATCCTTCAACATTTTCGTGGGTGAACGATTGCGAATATATGTCGCAGTATTTATCGCCTCTGACCATAAGTTTTGTGGCAGCTTCGATTCCTCCAACATACACCGTGCCATCTCGACGAGTGTTCGATTCGCCCTTTCGGCGACGCCGTTTTGTTGTGGTGTGTAGCATACTGACTTTTGGTGTATAATTCCATGTGATTTTAAAAACTTGTCGAATTCACCACTAGTATACTCCCGACCATTGTCACTACGAATGCATTTCACCTTTCTTCCAGTTT
The DNA here is from genome assembly GCA_949775065.1 of Brachyopa scutellaris. Classification (NCBI taxonomy): domain Eukaryota; kingdom Metazoa; phylum Arthropoda; class Insecta; order Diptera; family Syrphidae; genus Brachyopa; species Brachyopa scutellaris. The sequence continues at coordinate 110,819,695 of OX459112.1, forward strand.
GCTTTTCTGAATTTGCTACATACTCCTTAAATACGTTAAGCGTGTCTGATTTTCGCTTCAAAAAATACGTAGTGATGTACCTCGAAAAATCATCTATAAAGGTGATAAAATAAAACGATCCACTTTGAGATGAAACTCGCATTGGGCCACAAATGTCGGTGTGAACTACATCAAGCACACTGGAAGTAAACAAAGCATCGTAGTTATTAAATGATTTTGTACATATCTTACATAATGCACACGTGATACATGCGAAATCCATTGTCTTATTGACCGTCATACCGCGAACCATTGCTTTCTGCGACAATTTGCATAAATCTCCCATGTTGAGATGTCCAAAACGCTTATGCCACATCATGGGTGCAGCTTCCTCAGTAGCACTAAAAACCAACTCCTTACATGCTTCAATCTTTGTGAAGTATATTCCATCACGCAAGTTAGCAACGAAGACTAATTTCTTTTCCTTGGTATTTACAAAAGCTTTACCACCGGTGAACTGCACGCTATGCCCATTTGTCATTATCTTGCTCACAGATAAAAAATTAGAATTTAGTTCAGGTACATATAGTACGCTGGATAAGGTAATGTCAGCATGATCTGATTTTAACGTCAAATTACCTATTCCTTGTGCTTCTACGCTATCACCTGATGCCAGAAAAACCTTTTGAGAATACTTTTGTATGGACACCACTATCAAGTATCCAATTATTTTTTCCGGCATTTACTTGGGCACGTGCACTGAGAATCACTGAATGCCCCTTTTCACGTTTATTGTTTTTGCACTGAGACCTTATGTGCCCTCTCCTTCCACAACCATAGCATTTGACATTTCTGTTGCCTTGTGTTTCACTTCTCTCCCACTCACGGTGACCAGTTTGCTGTTTTTTGTTTCTCGGCTCATATTTTTTCATTGCAAATACCCGTTCACTCAATCCCTTGTCTCCACGACGATGTTCTTCCTCTAAAATGTTGACCTTCAATTGACTAAGCGTTGGTAAATTATCGCGACTTTCAATCGCCACCACAAAATTTTCCATGTCATCTGGTAGACTACACAACAACAATATGCTTACCAGATCGTCCGGAATCGCAATATCGATTTCTTTTAGGGTATCGACTATAGAGCAAAATTCATTTATTTGGCCAGTGAACTTTTGCCCCAATTCGAACTGAAATTTTACCAACTGTTTAAATAAACTTACTTTCCGGGCAGGTCCATTTGCATTGTGTGTATCACATAATTTTTCCCACGCTGCCTTTGAGGTTCTGCAGTCCTTAATGTGAATAAGCTCTGACGGCTTCACACATAAAGTAATCATCGCTAGCGCCTTACTGTCCGTCTTGTTCCATGAAGCCTTTTGTGTAGCTGTCAGATCTTCTGGTAATGACGTTTCTACCACGGACCAGTAATCGAAGGTGATCAGCAAACTCCTCATCTGGACCGACCAAGACGGGAAATTTTCACCATCGAGCTTATCTATTTGCATCGCCGAACCAGCCATCGTCTTTTATTTTCAAATAAATTAAATTTCCGCCCTGACGTACTCTTTAATATTTTGAACGAAATATTTTTAATATTAATTGCGTGCAGACCAAACTAAGAAGCAAATTAAATATTAACCGCGTGGACCTGGGCCCATAACCTTTGTTAGCGGATGCAAAAGAAAGTAAAAGACCAGAACTCGACTTCACGCTATGACAATGTTTATTCAAGTGATTTAGACAGAGTAATATTTATAAGATAAGGTAATAGTGTTTCTAAGTAGGAAAGAGCTATTAAGATTATGTACTAGAATTAGAATTAGGGTTGCCAATTACATAGAATCTTACAGGATCATATCAGATGCGGAGGAATACAAATTACTTGATGTGACCAAATATTCGTCCTGGTTAAGACTTATGCGAACTACCGCATGGATTATTCGATGCATCTACAAATTGAAGAAGAAAGTACTAAACCGACAAAGTGAACCAAGTACCAATATATTCCTTGGTGAATTGACGCCGATTGAAATCGAAGAAGCTGAAAAATTTTGGATTCGAAAGTCTCAGCGAAATTCATTTCTAAAAGAGATATCTGCATTGGGGAAGGCCGGAATTGTGTGTCGTTCCAGTAAATTGTACAATCTCTCTCCAAAACTTGACGATGAGGGCATAGTTCGACTCAAAGGGCGTATGTCGAGTTTAACAGCTGCTGTTTGGTTGAAAAATCCTGTGATCCTCGATGGAAAAGATTCGTATGTACAACTTCTGGTTCAGTACTACCATGAACAAGCAAATCACATTGGTCATGATGGAGTGTTGAATGAGCTTAAGCAGAGGTACTGGATTCTAAAGGCGAAACCTACACTACGACAGATAGCTTTTAAGTGTAATACTTGCAAAATAAGACGAGCGAAACCAGAACAAACTATTATGGGACAACTACCTCTGGTAAGACCAGTGACGTTTATTCTACGGTGCGCAGGTGTTCTCCGCACACCCCAACGAAATCCATCTTTATGAAAAATTTATTTGTTTATGTACATGCGCTAACAATATCGTTGAGTTGTAATTCAAAAATGTTCAATTAAAAATTCTGCTTTAACATCCACTTCTGTTCACTCTGTTGTGCCGCACCGTCGCGTCATAGCCAAATCAACCAAACCAAACACCGCAGTCACCCAATACCAAAATGTATATAAACCATTCAATACAAATTGACGTCGAACAAAATATTCTCCTCTTTTCGTAAGTAAATCGAACGGCGCGCGCCGTCATACATACTTTCAAAGCTTTATCAACTTATCCAAACCAACAAAACAAATTCAGTTTGACGTCGACTCACCGGGTTGTTCGCCATTTACTAGCGCACCAACCCAACGGAAATATCCATATAAAAAAAAATTCTACCACATTCAAAGTCCCAACAATCGTCTGTACAACAACATGAATTTGGGTTCTCCAGAGAACTGCGCACCCAGGATCGATGCAACACATTTCTACCCTTTTCTTTAGCGATGGTGATGTTAGCTGTGGGTATGATGTTGCTTTTCATATTCTGTTTTATTTCGCATCAATTTGAGTTCTCCAGCAAACTGCGCACCCATAGGCTCGATACAACACCTTTTCTATCCTTTTCTTAAGTGATGATTGATGAAGATGTTAGCTGTGGCTGTGGGTATTATGTTGCTTTTCATACTCTGCTTTATTTCGCATGTTAATGTTAACGTTTGTTTGGTTGAATTTTGTTCGATTCTCTTCTCTTGAGTATTGATGTTAGTTTTTGTTCGATTTCGATGTGCTCTATATTTGTAGAACTCCATTCTCCATATCGATTGAAGCGAAAGCAAAAAGCAATACAACACTAGTCTTTTTTTTTTTGCAAGCCTATATAGGCTAAACAGGTTTCAGCAGCATGTTTACCATGTTAAATACAGAATTATCCAGTCTTATTTTTACTCTGAAATCTTTTTCGAAGTCTATACGGGTTACAAAAAAAAACACGCCTACTAATCATTGTTCATTCGCATTTTGGCAGTAGTAAGATGTGCATGTCGTTCTTTTAAACCAAAGTATATAAGAGAAAAATATGACCTGTCGATGCGCTATTGAAAAATGATTGGAGAAACTATATTCGCAATTAAATTTGGAAGAAAAACTGGAAATAATTAGTTCTGGAAGGCCAACACCGTCTCTTCCGGATTTGATTTGTAAGGTGGAAATTAAAAGTAAATCTTTTAGTAGACATTTTCAGTTTTTTAACTATGAAGGAAAATTTTGGTTGTGTGGTTTGTTTGGTTGGCCTTGTTTACTTCACGTCCTTGTCGTGGTCCTGGAGAAAACTGAGAATAGACGTTATTATCTAACAACAAAAAAAAGGAGAACACCCTGATTGGAACATCACGGCACGTCCCTGGGTAAGATTTATATCTGGTAACCCTGCTTTTACATTTACAGGTGTTGACTATTTTGGTCTGATAATGGTTAAAGTTGGCAGGCGTCTAGAAAAGCGTTATGGAGTGCTTTTTACGTGCTTAACAGTTAGAGCGATACATATAGAGATTGCATCCAGCTTGACTACGGACTCTTGTATCATGGCGTTAAGACGATTCGTCTCGAGACGTGGGTGTCCCGTTAAGCTATTTTCTGACAATGGTACGAATCTGAGGGGAGCCGATACTGAGCTCAAGGAATTTTTGAAGCAACTAGACCAAGATAGTATTAGAGGCGCTATGACGAAACATCGCATCGACTGGAATTTTATTCCTCCTGCATCCCCGCACATGGACGGATGCTGGGAGAGGCTTGTTAGGTCAGTAAAAACGGCCTTACATATAGTCTTAAAAGAAGCTCACCCATCTGATGAGACGCTGATAACACTTTCAGCTGAAGTGGAGCAGATGATTAATTCAAGGCCGTTAGTAGAAGTTCCATACCACCCAGACGAACCCGAGGCGCTGACACCGAATCATGTTTTGATTGGCAGGTCATCAGCGTCTGCCCCCATAGATGATTTCGATGATAAGGACCTCATCCTGCGTAAGTGTTGGAGAAAAGAATCAATTTGGCACCATCTATCCATCTACTACTTTCTTGTGAAGTCTTTGTATTTTACTGAATAAAATCTTTTCGTCTCCGCCTTTAATTTTCCAACTTCAATTAACGTGTTTTTTTTTTGCTCCGGAATTTTCAGGTTTCCATCAGGTTATGGGCCCAGAATTCGTTTAATAATATAAGATAAAATTCAAGCTATAAAATAAAGTAAAATTTTTTCGTTTTAAATAACTGATTGATTGGTTAATTTAAGATTTAATTTCGATCATGAGCGGTATGATAAATTCTATTGAAAAGCTTAAAGGCAGAGAGAATTTCGATGATTGGAAATTCGCAATCCAAAACTATTTGGAGCTTCAGGGACTGTGGAGCTGTGTTACTGGTGTGGAGACAGATGCTGAGAAGATTTCGAAGGCGAAATCTACAATCATCTTATTACTTGAAGCAGTCAATTTTGTACATGTAAAGGATGCAAAAAATGCGAAAGAAGTTTGGGACAAACTGGCAGCTACTTTTGATGACAAGGGTTTGACAAGAAGAGTTGGTTTACTGCGAAGTTTAATAACAACTAATTTACAAAACAGCACAGGTGTTGAGGAGTATGTAAATAAGATTGTCACCACAGCTCATAAACTCAATTCCATTGGGATGACAGTATCAGATGAGTGGGTTGGCACGTTGCTTCTTGCGGGGTTACCGGATGAGTATAAGCCCATGATCATGGGGATCGAAAGCTCAGGCGTGAAGATTACTTTTGACTCCATAAAGACGAAACTCCTGCAGGATGTTAAAGATGACTTTTGTCTTAAAGAGCAATCTAGTTCAGCGTTTTATGGAGAAAGTAATCACGCAAAAAAACGTTTTAACAAGCAAAAAAAGAATGGTCCTCGTTGCTTTGTGTGCAACCAATATGGTCATATTGCAAAAAATTGTTCGCAGAAATCAAACCAGAGAGTTGAAGCCAGAGCAGCCAACGTTCTTTATACAACTTTTGCCGCACAAAAAATAGATAGTGAAGATTGGGTTATTGACTCTGGAGCTTCTGCGCATATGACATTCAAGGAGGAGTGGCTGGAAAATTCTAGAGCTGTTAATGATGACGTTATCGTTGCAGACAGTAACAAGCTGAAAGCTGAAGCAAGAGGGGATATTTCTTTGAAAATTTCATGTGGCGACGTCATTGCCAAAGACGTTCTATTCGTTCCAGACTTGTGTGCGAATCTGTTATCAGTTGTGCAAATGGTGAAATCAGGCAATCGCGTAATTTTCAGCTCTGAGGGTTGTTCAATTTTAAATAATAACAACAAGCTGATCGCCACTGCAAGTTTGCACAACAATACTTTCAAGTTAGACAGAATTGGTCAATCAGCGCGCTTTGCAAATCAAAAAAAATCTGATTCATTTATTTGGCATAGGTGTCTAGGACATGTGAATTTAATGACATTGCGTAAGATGGCTGGCGGCTTGGTAGATGGTATTTGTTGCAATATAAAAGAATTTTCGGATGGATGTGAAATATTTCTCAAGGGTAAACAATTCAGGCAACCATTCAAACTTTCTGAGTCGACAACAAGGAGGCCATTGGAATTGGTCCACTCAGATTTATGTGGGCCAATGGAAGAGCCGTCAATGGCAGGTTCCAGATATTTTCTGCTGTTTCTGGATGATTTTTCGCGAAAGATATTTGTGTACATCATCAAGTCAAAGAATGAGGTAAGAAACAAATTTCTTCAATTTAAAAACTTTGTAGAAAATCAAACAGGTTACAAAATTAAAAGATTTCGTACTGATAATGGTACTGAATTTTGTAACAAAGAAATGGAAAATGTGTTGAGAGGTGTTGGTATAAAGCATGAAAAAACAAATGTATATACGCCGCAACAGAACGGAAAAGCGGAACGCATGAACCGTACTATTGTCGAAAAGGCACGCTGTCTTTTGTTAGATGCTGGAATGGCTAAGAATTTTTGGGCTGAGGCGGTCTCAACGGCAGCATATCTTATAAACTTTACTGTAAGCAGAACATCTGATCAACTTAAATCTCCAGAAGAGCTTTGGTCAGGTAAAAAACCGAATATCAAACATCTACGTATTTTTGGGTCTTGTGCAATGGTGTATATACAAAAACAGAAACGTCAGAAACTGGATTGTAAGTCTGTCAAGTGTGTAATGGTGGGGTATAGCGAGGAATCTAAAAGCTACCGACTCTTTCATCGAAAAATAATTCTTAGTAGAGATGTTAGCTTCCTCGAAGAAGAAATTTACTTCAAGAATTCAGTGGGAGCTATTCCAAATAATATAGAATCCTTGAAAAATCAGTCTACTACAGTAAAGGAAGACCATTCTGATGAATCGGAGAATGCAGTTGATAGAAATCAGAATTGTGTAAATGAGGATAGTTCTTTTACCAGATTTGAGGTTGTGACTGATCCATATGAAAGCGTTTTCTGTGACAATAATGATTTTGACTGTCAATCGAATGTTGAGGTAGATTCGTTCGATCCGATTGTTGTGGATGAACCATTAACTACGAAAAGGATAGTTAAGACCCCAAAAAAGCTTGAGGATTATGTATGCTACCAAACAAATTCAGATAGTGTTTTTGATCCCACTACGTTTGAAGAAGCACTGTCCAGATATGACACAGATCAATGGAAGAAAGCTATTAAAGAGGAGTATGATGCTTTAATTGATAACAAAACATGGGTTTCTGTTAATTTGCCACCTGGCAAGAGAGTTCTAAATACCATGTGGGTTTTTAAAACCAAAGTAAATTCTGATGGAAAAATTTGCAAATATAAGGCCCGTTTAGTAGCGAAGGGATGTAGTCAACGTGAGGGGGTTGATTATGGTGAAACTTTTTCCCCAGTTGTTCGATATGAATCCATCAGATTTCTGTTAGCTTTGGCAGCTAAACTTCGCTTAGAAATTCATCAGATGGACGCAATCACCGCATTTCTTCAAGGTGATTTAAAAGAAGAAATTTATATTGCACAGCCTCAAGGTTTTAAAAACGGAAATAATGTTTTACGACTTAAGAAGTCATTATATGGCCTAAAACAGTCGTCTAAAATGTGGAACGAAAAGTTGGACTTGGCTTTAAAGGAGTTTGGTATGTCTTCTTCAAAAATTGATCCATGTGTATATTATAATAACAGAAATGGGATATTTCTATGACTTGCTCATATTTTATAACGATATAACAGATATGCAGAAGTTGAAAGCAGGTTTAATGAACAAATTTAAGATGAAACATATTGGTAAGGCGAGCTCGTTCCTTGGTCTTCAGTTAACTAGAGATGAACATTCCGGTAATATTTGGATTAATCAACAGAAATATATAAATGAAATAGTTCATCGATTCGGAATGAAAAACTGCAACGTCTGTAATACTCCGATGGAGCTAAATTTGCATTTATCAAAGGAAATGTCACCAAAGAACCAGTATGAAAGAGATGAGATGTCAAAAATTCCTTATCAAGCATTGGTTGGAAGCTTATTATTTGCTTCTCAAGTTTCAAGGCCAGATATAAGTTTTGCAGTCAACTACGTAAGTCGTTTTAACAATGATCCAGGTATGCAGCATTGGAATGCAGCGAAACGTATATTGCGGTATTTAAAGGGCACTGCCAGCAAACAGCTATGCTTTAAACGAGACTGTGGAAAAGCGGCGTTAATAACAGGATACTGCGATGCCGACTATGCTAGTGATGTCGATGAGAGAAAGTCTGTTACCGGATACGTGTTCAAGATTGGAAGTGGTGCTGTTTCATGGTCGTCTAAAAAACAGTCTACTGTGGCGCTTTCAACAACAGAGGCCGAATATATGGCAATGAGTACGGCAATCCAGGAAGGGGTTTGGCTTCGAGGCTTAGAGAAGGAACTCTTTCAAAATCCTTCAAAGAACTTCGATCTTTTCTGCGACAATCAAAGTGCGGTATCTCTGGCATCAACCACAGGTTACCGAGCCAGAACGAAACATATTGATGTACGTCATCATTTTGTACGAGATTTAATCAAGATAGGTGAAGTTTGTTTACATCACATTGGAACATCAGAGATGGTAGCTGATATCATGACAAAGGGGCTACCACTGTGCAATCACAACAAATGTATCATATCCATGGGAATTCAGTGATGCTCCTAAAATTTATCCTAGTGGGAGTGTTGGAGAAAAGAATCAATTTGGCACCATCTATCCATCTACTACTTTCTTGTGAAGTCTTTGTATTTTACTGAATAAAATCTTTTCGTCTCCGCCTTTAATTTTCCAACTTCAATTAACGTGTTTTTTTTTTAGCTCCGGAATTTTCAGGTTTCCATCAGTAAGCGGTGGCGGATGTCGCAAAGATTAGCTGATCAGTATTGGAACCGTTGGAGAAAAGAGTTTTTGCCAGCTCTGAATCATCGTAACAAGTGGAAGATACCGAGTAGTCGAAAAATACAAGTAGGAGACGTCGTTATTCTTCTTAATGACAACGAACCAAGGGGGAATTGGCCGAAAGGAGTGATCAGCAAAGTATATCCCGGGCCAGATGGTGAAATTCGTGTCGTCGAAGTAACAACTTCAACAGGAACCTATAAACGACCGCTGGTAAAGGTTTGTGTCCTCGATTTAGAGAATGGTAATAGTGACCGAGTCCCAATACCAGAGGGGAGAATGTAAAGAAAAATCTCAGATTATTAGTATATATCTGGTAGCACTGAATATATTGTAACACACATATATGTATGTATACACACACATATGTGTGTGAGATCTTGAAAGTTTTGTTTAACAGTCTTCAACTGACATTGATCTGACGAAGTCCTGAGCCTAATTTATCAATAAAGTTTTATAAAAATATCATATTAGCGTTTTATTCATCATCGAGAGATAATTTCACTAATAATCAGCAAACTGACATAGTTTTTTTTCGCGGTATGGCGATTGTCAAACACTAGTTTCTGACAACGGAACACAATTAACCAGTGCTGAATTTAAAGCATTCATGAAATTACGTGGCATTCAACGTTTGCGAATGGCTCCTTTTCATCCGCAATCCAACGGCCAAGCAAAACGCTTTGTGGATACACTAAAGCGCGCATTAAAAAAGTTGAAACAGGAAGGAACAAGTCAACAGAACCTAGAAACATTCCTACAGACTTACCTTTCTACAACGAATCGAAATGTATTAAATTTTAAAAAGTTGAAACAGGAAGGAGCAAGTCAACAGAACCTAGAAACATTCCTACAGACTTACCGTTCTACAACGAATCGAAGTGTATTAAATTTTAAATCGCTAGCAGAAGCATTTCTGGGTCGTAGAATGAGAACATCGTTGGATCTGTTGAAGCTAAAAGACAACACTACTGGCACTTCATCGAATGAAAAACAAAATCTGCAAATTAACAAACATCATGGTGCTAAGAAAAGACGTTTCCTTTCTGGGGACATTGGTCTACGCCAAAATCTACCGGAATAACAAAGAGCACTGGGTACCAGGTACTATCATCGAGCGTAAAGGAACAGTCAACTATAACGTCCTCATAAACGATTTAAATAAGACAAAACTTATAAGATCACATGCGAATCAAATCAAAGCTTCTTCAGACATCGAAAAGGGCTCAACAAACGCATTCCTCGATCTAATAGATATGTTTCAACCAAATAAGCAGCCTGAAACAATACAAGATGTTCCAGTAATAAACCACGAGAATTTATATCCAGAAATCGCAGATGTATCTGTAGATGCTGCTAACGAATCAACATCAGGTACTTCCGAGTTCTTGGGATTTCCTTCAAGACCCCATACTCCTGAACCAGTACAAGTGACTTCATCAGGACGAGCTGTACATGCACCTGCCTGGATAAAGAACTATGATCTCTCTTAAGTAAGGGAGGTGTTGGAGTAATGAAACCTATATAGGTACCTACATCGTTCGACAACTAGATGTCCACGCCAATGCCACCCCTGTGTTTGCGTTGGCTAACCTGACGACACGTACTCAGCAGTGATCAACTCAACACACCAAATTACTTGTGCTACATTTTAACTTCTTTTAACTTCTGTTTATTTAACTTAATAAATATAAATTGTTCTTGTGTTCTTTTTAAATCTTATCTTTTCTTGTATGTTCTGTCCACACACGAACATAATAATAATTATGTACGTTAATTGTGTAAATTGTGAGTGCAAGTCTATAAGAAATTGCTTTTTAGTTTGGTCAGGGTAAAGTAGGTTAGCTTATAGGATTGGTTGACAACCTGAGCCAGGAAGCTCAGGTGATAACTACTATAATAAGTGCTACACAACAGAGCAGAAATTAAACAAAAACTCGCCCATGGTTCTTACTTGGAACTAAAGGATAATAATAATAATATTTGGCTTCAGCAGTCCTAGGTAGAACCAAGCCTAGCTTCCCGCAACCATTTGTGTGTGCGCGTTATATTTTTGCACGAATGGAAGGGACCTACAGTTTTCTGCCGACTCCGAACGACGAGTTGGGAAGCTTTACATGACAAATGATACTCTTGAACGCTTGTCAGGCATTCGGAAGAGGTGGGCACTGTGAAAAACTTTTTAGGTGTTTGCGGCGGGATTCGAACCCAAGACCGCTGGCTCAGTAGTCCGACGCACTAACCACTTGCGCTACGGTGCCCATAATGCTATACAGAATTTCGGAATCCAAGCTTGAAACCATGCGCAGGTCGACTCTACCATCGGTGCAAATCTCAAGCAACTGGAAACAGGTCACCGCATTGTAACGGAAATTATGAAACCATTTAGAAATAACATCGATTTGAAATCCAAAAATGTTACAACTAGAAAACTTTAAATTACTACCATTTATTACATTTTCTTATTTTCTTCACATGTTTCTCGTTTTAAGCAAAATACAAAGTGTGTAAGAATAGCATTTTGTACTATGTATATAATATGTATGTAAATTTCAATTAAATATTTTCTCTACGTATTTTTCTCTTTTTCGTTTGCTGAATTTATTTCCATGTTTTTTATTTAATTTAATTAAACAAATTTGTTTTCTTCTTAAAAGTTGTATCATAATTTTTTTATTTTTTACTAAAATGGAACGTGTAGTTGCTAACAAATAAATACAAATACGTTGTCTATTAAATACATGATATAGTTTTTGTTTTTATTTTGTTCTAAATCTCCATGTGGTGGATTTATATTTATATATGTATGGATATATAATTTTATTTAATACATACTATGTATATCAATGACTTAAGTTCATTGTCTTTCTTGTTGTTTACTAAATTACTAGATGAAACTATAAACTGATTTAAAAAAATTTCTTATAGAAATCAGCGATAGATGAAAAGAGAAAATGAGAAAAAAACAAAATATTAGAACATCTCACGGATACAACAGGTATCCGTTTTTCTACATTTGTGTGTATCTTTTTCATTGACAAATAATTATGCATTGTGACTGGGTGCACAGAGATAGGCAACAAATTAAAATAATAAAAAGACTGCCATTTATTTGTTCTTGTATAAATCTATACTTAATTGACCCTGTTCTGTAAATGGTATTAAACATTTCTCCTTGAATTTTTATAGAACGTTTTCTTTCTTCTCGTTTAGGCACTCCTTTTTTGATTTCTTAACGAAAGAAGGCAATTAATTGATGGCTTCAAAAATCTCATTTAAATACAAATAGAATAAAATATTATTATATATATATTAAACTTAGGATATTACATAAAAGATTTTTTTTTTTCAAATGTATTGCAGTCTTGCCCAGCAAAACTATCTTACTGGTCAGTTGTAGGTAGGTGTCGGTGTGTGTTTGTGTTTCTTCTGTGGAATCATATATAAGTGCTGCCGGCGTTTACTAATGCATGTTGGTCGTCGTCGAAGAATATACAAGATGTGGGTTCACTTTCTAATGTCCATTCTCTTCCATACCCTGTGCATCGCCATAAACCTCTTCTTCTTCTTCGTCGCCGCCGTCCTCTTCATCTTCTTCTTCGGTCACACTTAATTCATTTTTATTGAGATCAACATCTTGCTGGGGTCATAAGTCTGGAAATCTGCGATTGTCCTCCACATAGTGTTTGGGAATTTCAAAAAGCTCATCGGCAATGTAATTACAAAACTCAAATTTCTGAAATGTAATCTTAGCCGAAACTGTGGTTAGGACGGGAATTTCAATTTTTACAGGAAAACCACTGGGTAGCTTAAGCGTAACAAATTCACGTAACTTACTGAAGTGCTTAAACGGTGCTATTACCTCGAGAACATTCAATAGCATTTCAACGCTAAGGGGAAAATCTTTACTCATTGCCACTGTCGCACGTAGGCATTTGCTGGATTGTTTGAAGACTATCTCCCGACCAAGTTTTGGATATTTACCGACATCAGCGGAAATGTACTCTTTCCAGGTGACGGTGTTCTCGGGTGGTGGCAGTAATGAATTTCGTCGACCAAAGTCTCCGTTTGCATCGATACTGGCCCTGCGGCCCTTTGTGATCGATTCGACCAGTGCTTTGTTTTTTTGCAAGTCATCTGTTGAGAGATGTTCACGTCGTTTTCGTGACTTAAGTACAAGACCATTTATACAATACAAGTCACAATTGTATTGACCCCCAACAATTTCCTTGCGATCCTCACGAAATATCCAACCTGATTGTGCTCGCGAAAATTGTATGGCTTTGGTGGACATTTGGGCGGCAAGGATATCGCTGGACATCAGCACATCAACCTCCTCTTCTATGTCGTTCTCTTCGTATCGCACACGCTGATAACACTCAAATTCGTTATCTAGAACAGTTAGTGACTCATGGGGACTCTTATCGCCGCGAAACAAAAATGATATATCGCCGCGTTCCCATCGCATGTCGGTGAAGTCAACCAATGTTGTGTCTAACCGTATCGATGACCCTGATTTGTGTATTTTGCAAATATCTGAAGGCAGAATACGTGAGACCAACGGTACCCATGAATGAAAGTCCCACTTTAATTCCATGTAGAAATCTTTCATTTGTCGCAGGGCCTTGATTAGATTCGCTCGTCGCGATTCCATTTGTTGACGGGATTGTTGTTTTAACTTACGAAGGAGGGAAGAGATTGTCTGTCGATCACCGTAGCTGATGGCCTCTGCGAGTGGTGACCAACCTTCAAGATTTTTAATTTTGACAGGTGCTCCATGGGCGAGCAGAAGGTGGGTGCATTCTTTGCGACCGAGCATCACGGCGAGATGGAGCGCGGTGTTTCCATGTTTGTCCTTTTGTGAGACATCGTTAGCCTGCTGCAGGTGTTGAGAAAGTCGTTTTAAATCGTTCTGAAAAACACTATTATGCAGAGGAAATTCCTCTGCGAGGCTGTCAATTTTTTCTTCAGCCATTTGTTTTTGAAATGATAACACAAACGCACACACTCACACACGGTTTATTGCGAGGTGGGGTGCAGAAATTTCGTTAGCTCGACTGATGGATGAAAATCGAAATTTCGAAATCATGTTTGATGTTTATAGAGCTCAAAACAAAATTGCTTCTAGTGCTGCCAGACTATGTTTGAATTTCTTGGACATTTTTTTTTAGATTATTTTTTTAACATAAATGAATGAATCATAAATGAAAACTGACATTTATAACATGTGTATATTTCACAGCAAAAGAAATGAAGGCTACTTAAGGTGGGTATCCACAGGCATGCAAGAATGCGCAAATTTTATTTTGTTTTATTTTGCTATCCACTAGCATGCATGGATGCGCGTTCCTCATATGACTCACCCTTATCCCACCACAATTCGGGCAAACTTTAATAAATGTCACTAGATTCATACCAAAACAAATGACGTAAGCAACACAATTTGCGCAATCATTGCTATCCACAGGCGGGCATTAATGCGCAAACAAGAATTTGCGCAATCTTGCATGCCTGTGGATACCCGTCTTTATGTAGGGGTGAGCGGGGTTAATAGGGGTAAGTTTTAACTGCTAAAAAATAAAGGGTTCCCCTTAAAATTAAAAGTCGAGTGAAAGAGAAAAATATTCGTCTTTTCCAAGGCATTGTCAGTATTGATGGGAACTATCGAACGAATTCGACTATCGATAGTTAGTAACTGAATGATTTCAACTATCGAATAGTTTTATTCGTTCATTCATTCATTCATTGCGCACACTTTGCTGGGACCGGGGGGGGGATGCTTGATTTGCTCGATTTGCTACTTTTTTTTTCACACATACGACGCTTCACACGTCCGTTTCCAGAACACCGCCCCCCTAATTTCAGGTAGGAGCTCCAATATGGATTTTTTTCTAGAGGTTTCACCAAGAGGCATAATCCTCTATATACATATGTCTATTCATGAAGTAAAACATAAATTCAATACAAAAATTCATAAATGCAACGACTTCTTAGTTACCTAAAAGTAAAAAAACCAAATGCAAATTCTTTTGAACGATAAACAACAACCCGTTCAATGATACTGAACAATCAAAAACAAAAACAATCGAATACTAATCCGGGCCCCCATCGCCGGAGTCAGGTATGAAAAGAATGCATGCACACAAGTCAACCGATAGTCCAAAGTCCAAACGAGTGAAAAAATCATTCATTCAAACTATCGGACTACTTGTATCCAAAGAGAAACATTCGACTTTTTTTTTTATTCAAATGAAAAATAAGTCGACTTTTTTTTTCGTTCAAACTATCGGACTACTTGTATCCAAAGAGAAACATTCGACTTTTTTTTGTATTCAAATGAAAAATAAGTCGACTTTTTTTTCGTTCAAACTATCGGACTACTTGTATCCAAAGAGAAACATTCGACTCTTTTTTTTTATTCAAATGAAAAATAAGTCGACTTTTTTTTTCGTTCAAACTATCGGACTACTTGTATCCAAAGAGAAACATTCGACTTTTTTTTTTATTCAAATGAAAAATAAGTCGACTTTTTTTTTCGTTCAAACTATCGGACTACTTGTATCCAAAGAGAAACATTCGACTTTTTTTTGTATTCAAATGAAAAATAAGGCGACTTTTTTTTTCGTTCAAACTATCAGACTACTTGTATCCAAAGAGAAACATTCGACTCTTTTTTTTTATTCAAATGAAAAAAAGTCGACTTTTTTTTTCGTTCAAACTATCGGACTACTTGTATCCAAAGAGAAACATTCGACTTTTTTTTTTATTCAAATGAAAAATAAGTCGACTTTTTTTTTCGTTCAAACTGTCGGACTACTTGTATCCAAAGAGAAACATTCGACTTATTTTTTCATTTGAACGTTTTTTTTATTCGAATAACTTTTTTATTCGAATAATTTTTTTAGTCGATTGTTTTGTTTTGAATGAATGATTTCTGAAAAATAGTAATGAACGATTTTTCGATAGCTATCGAATAAATGAATATTTTGCAACTATCGAATAAGTCGATTGTTTTTATTCGATAGTTCCCATCATTAATTGTCAGTCAGTGGAAAAAAATTGTGGGTGGGGTCCACAAAATTGAGAGATTTGTAACAATTATTTTTTTGGTATTTTTTCTATTCCTATTCACGCGCAAGAGTTTTTTGTAGATAGGTATGCATTTATGTTTTGGAGAAGTTTGTGTATATATGTTAGGTTTGTGCGAATTTTGTTTTTTTTTATAGTGATCTTTGTATTAAACTTGATGGCGGGGCTAGTTGTAAAATGTTTGCGGAGCAAGTTGTAACATGTTAAAATTCATCACCTCATCAAAATTGATTGACCAATGCCAAGGAGAACTCAATCGCTTATGCAAACACAAGGTCTGTTTGGTAACATGCTAGTTTTGGAAAGTTCTACGTAAACTACATAGAATCTGACAGTTTCATGGCTCTCAATTTTTTTTACTCTCATTTGGCTCTTTCTTTGCGATGAATTATCTGCAAGACCAATTCCTCGGGGTGGGCCGAGCCAACTCTATCAAACCAGCCATCTGACAGTTTCTGAAATGTCATAATCTTCATTGCTAGTGGAAAACAAAAACAATTTGATAGGTTTGACCAAGTGTTGTTTGAAAAGCGTTTGTTTACTTTACTAGCTGTTCTCAGGTGGACCAGTCTTACAAGCTGTATCATATTCAGAAAGATATGGCCAAATTACAATAGGTAAAAAACAAATGAACGACAGTCAGGAAGCGCATGCCGGGCAACTGTTGGGCCCCTTATTATATTATATTTCATGTGCTACTGGCTTGAGAATTTGGCTTAATGCAAAAAATAAATGCAAGCTATTTGCTGTTCCAATGAAGTGGCGTGAACAAACAAATCATTTAACTGATCCCTATTTTTTTTTGTGGTACCAATACTCACCTGGACAGGGTTCGGGAATTACTTAAAAGATAAAAAAATAGTTATTAACTATCCTAATATACCATCCGCTACACTTACAATACTCCATAGTGAGGAATATCTAATTCAAGCACCTCCAACCAACAGTCTATCTAATAGCATTGAGGACAACGCCACTTAATCAACATCTCAGGATTCGGATTTTGTGTCAATTGTATCTCCAAAGCAGAAACATTTAATATCGCCACAGATAACTAACTTTCTGGTAGACGGCCTTAGGCCAAACCAAATAGACTAAGTTATTTAATCATTGTTAAGAATCAATTTGAAATAAAAGTCTAACTAACTAACTAACCTCTATTAAGATTAAGAATTTGACAAAATCATATTTCAAGATGAGAAAGTTACGTAGGACAACTTTCGTATAGTGGCAAGAAATGTTTGAGCCGAAAATTACATCGAACTCGTGGAAAACATGTTGCCATCATCATCAATAGGTACTCAAATGATCAAAATATAAAAAAAACAAGAAAAAATCTCAATTAGTTGAAGGGTTACTGAGTCAAAATATTGTGTCGTTCACAGAAATAAGGAATCTCTCAGTCCACATTGTGGGAAATTTCGCGCAAAAATCTTGGCCTACACCCTTATAAGATTAAATTAACTCAAGAATTGAAGTCTCTTGATCATTTGGAGCATTGTGCTTCGCAAAAGTTTGAAGAAAATCCTGAATTTCCTCAAAAAATCATCTTCAGCGATGAAATTTATACTTAATAGGTTTGTCAATGAGCAAAATATGCAATACTGGACAACAGCAAGCCCACATGTGCTTCAACAGAGTCTGCATCAGGGTTGGCCGAACTGTCACTTTTTCGAAAAACTGCATATGTTACGTCTGCTACGTAGTTAATGTAGTTAAATGTAGTTAATGTAGTAAATGAAACAAATTGTAGCAGACGTAGTTTCAACTGTCAAATGATCTTTTAGTTGTCACTTTGAAGTTGGATATTTGCTTTTTGGGTTGTAGTTTGCTTAGTTCATTTAAGAAAATAAAAAAAATAAAAAAAAAAACAACATTAAATAACTAAAACTCATGTCGATTTTTACTCCATTTCTGCTCATTTATCAAAATTCTCGAATCTTGTTTACTGTAATTCTATTGTTTTTCTGTATTTACTACGTATTGAGCAGGCGTAACAAATTGTAGTAAATTAGGAGTGTAGTTTATTCAATTTACTACGCGTAGTTAATGATGTAGAAAATGTAGTGTAGTCAATTCGGCCAACCCTGCTCTGCATCCACAAAAAGTGACCATGTGGTGTGGAAATTGCTAACGTTCCGGCCGATATGTTTTGAGGGGTGGTGGAAAATTGGCTCAAAAGAATGGTTCGCTGCAAATATGCTCGTGGTGGTCATATGACTGAGATCGAATTATGTACTACCTAAAATAATCTTGAACCTGATATCTTAATTATTCTGTGTTTTATTTAAATATAGAATTGTTATGCCCTTATTGAAAAAAAATTTATCTGCTTGAAGGGATAAAGTTTTAATTCTGCCGCGCGTTGTTTATACACACAATTTTTTTTCATACAATGACCATAGATTTCTTGATACAGTACGCCCTCGGTAGAAGCAACGTAAACGAAACTTTACATCCATGATCTCTTATTTCGTTTTATCTTTGTTTCTATTTGTTGGTGCTTGGTTTTACTGTAACTAGGCAGTTATTTTACAGTTACTTCTCTCAGAATGTTTTGCACTCATAAATAGATCACAGGTGCATTGTATTTGCATTTTAATTTACTAGCCTTCAGCTAACTTTCTTGCGTACGTAATTGCTTGTGTCGTTTTCGATTGGGCTTTTCAGATTTTGCTCTCAGATATCAGATTTTTCGTGCTGGATGAAAAACAAACGAGATTGATCTGTTTTTCTGCAATTAGTGTGTCTTTTGGCATATTGTTTGTAAAAGGAAATAAATAAAAAAAAAGAAAAATAATAAACACAATTTTCAATACACTTTCTTTATATTTTAAAATTTTTTCTGATAAAATTTGTGTTTATTGATAGCATTTTGATGTAGGTGTGAATCTCGAGTTGAATCCGAGATTCACGGAAATTGATCTAGAGCAAAAAAAAAAGTGCTTTTTTGATCGGTTGGCAAATAAAGATGGTAGCTAGAAATTGCTCGAGATAAAAAAAGGGCTTTTTTTGCCCAATTGAAATCGACACGAGATTCACGAAAATTGATCTACCTACAGTAGGTTGGAAAATGAAAATTGTACTAGAGCGCTAAGAATTACTCGATATAAAAAAGTGCTTTTTTACCCGAAATCGATATTAGTTTTATTTTTAGAAAACTCGGTTTCGCTAGAAGATACTTTGACCTTTTAAAAACTGAGAGAGCTGGCCGTCGACAAAAATGTATTCTCAAAGAAAAAGCAAACGAACGAACATTTTTTAAATCAATTTAACCAAAAACTGTACTAACATGTAAATATTTTTTTTCTTAAATGAGTTTAATATATTACAGTAAAACTTGCGAATAGTGGAATCTGCGAATAAAAGAGTCTTGCGAAACCTGGATAGTGGACTTTTTTGATGCCAATTTTGATTTTCTTCATACAAACTTACTCTTATATAAGGCGTGTTTTTTTGAAACGTAGCTAGCCAGTTGTTCATTAAAACGATTCCCAGCCAGCCGAACCCAGCTGACTTACCTCCAAGTTGGTGTGTGTGATTTCGATCATATGTGTGTGATTTCGATCAGCTGTTAAGTGTGAACTGTCAAAGTATTCGGCTTTCAACCAAATCGATTTTTTGTTATTTGTTGTGAAAACAATTAATTTCGGTAATTTATTTAATGGATAATTTATATAAAGTGATATGAAATCATAATATAGTGGATTATTTCTGTGAAACATCATTTAGTAATTGAAATTATATAATTTTCGTACACGGCAGTCTGTCAAATGTTCTACAAATCGCTTTAAGCGCCACCTTGCCATGAGATATCGCAACATTCCTAGCCAGCTGCGGATAAAATCAAGAGTTGTAGCCAGCTGGTTGTTGTATTTGTTTTACGTGTGAAATTTGACTTTGCTAGCAACTACTGGCTAGCTACGTTTCAAAAAAACACGGCTATAGTGGAAACCTGCGAAATCTGAATACTGGAAAATTTTTCAATGAATTTTGTTTCTTTCCCATACAAATTCACTCTTCAATAGCAGAATCAAGATTTGAATGCGCCAAAATTCATTCAAATTTTGTCCGCTTCGTTTCTTTTTCCGAGAATTTTGACATTTCAACTGTTTCTTTTCGTGTGTGTCTCATTCTACTAGCGGCTTCATTCAGCAAGTACACATTCTGAACTCCGATATAAAAATTTATCGAAAAATAGTAAAAGAAATTAGGTTGCCGATAGTAGAAATGTTGCGAATAGTAGAAAAAAAATGTGCACCGAAGCATTCCACTATTCACAGGTTTTACTGTACTTTTCTTTTCTTTTACGACGAACAATATTCTTTTATATTACATACTCCGGTTTTCACGTTAAATTCTAATTCAAGGCTCAACTTTTTTGTGTCTTGGTTATTGCAACAACCTCAACTCAATTAACGCAACTGCTCGAATTTTCATCGGTTGCTTTCACCGAGGGCGTACTGTATAATAAAGCTGTGCACAATGTTAGCTTCAATAAGAGTTATTTTCTCTATTTCTGATATTTCATTGCAAGATCAGATAAATTTAGTTGAAGCGCTGAAGATACTGTAAGGCCAACGCCGCACGAGCTCCCTTTTCCACGCTCCTATTTGGTCACGCGCCATGAAAACCAATTGAACTGTACACATAACGCCTTTTTGGTCGCGGGCGCTCCTACCTACCTACCACGGCATCCAAATGTGATCGCGCAAAGAGGAGCTCGTGTGGCATTGGCCTAATTTGTCAACTTTATCGTCCTTAGGTGTGTTTGGCATATTTTTTGGCGCACGGAATTGAGATCTGTCAAATAGTAGAACCCTCTCAAAGAGAGAGAACTCCTCTCAAAGACAGAAAACTTGCACAAAAGTAAACAAACGCTTTTCAAACAGCACTTGGTCAAACCTATCCAATTGCTTTTGTTTTCCACTAAAGCAGCCCATATACATATCAATTCAATTGTCAATTGAGTTTACACATGAATTTATATTCGGCCACACACTGCACCAACTGAGTTGAGGGACTTTGTATAAAATGCCACAAATATCTGGAATTTTCTTTATGTGTGCGTTTCAAGTCATCTTACTGTTTACGTTTCGCTCACACACACTGTCACAGATTGCACAAGCCTAGTACAAATTCCCCTCAATTTGACAGCAAATCAAATGACTTCCCCACACACAGTCAACTGAGTTGAAATCAACTTCCAAAAATAAAAATCTTTTAATTTTACCCCAACCAGCTCGTCAACCTTCAAATCGATCACTGACAGCGCCACACACGGGTTGATTTTACCACGAACCGACTAAGATGACGGTGGAGTTGGATAGTGTATGGGCTGCTTAGTCGAGTATTACACAGCGCATGTATTTAACGCGCAGTTCTCGGTTATTTTGTTTTGAACCGTCATTCGGTAACGCGCGCATTATTACATGAAGACTTTTCAGATCTCTATGTGTTGTGTATTATTTGACAGCCTTCTTTCATTAAAACTTTTCGTTGTTCGTTCGTTGTTTCGGTGCTCTAATAAGCAAAATAAAGTAAAAACAATTAAAATACAAAAATGGAAATGAATAATTCGGACAGTTTCCTAGATTCAGTGTCAATGGTCATCGACTATTTAGATACAGATAGCAGTTCGGACGACGAAATATTGTTAGAGATCGCTCATATTTGTGCAGATGAGTGTGTTTTCAAAAAAAATAGTTGGTCATAACACCAGACCTTCGGTTCATATAAATCGTCAATTCCTGCTCCACTTTCTTCGATTTATCCGCTTCACGGAACTCCTTGCAGAACTGAGCCCTCAGTGTATGTATTTTTCTCTTTATGGCATCTATTGTTAGATTTTTGTCCAACGGCTTCAGTGCATTTAAAATGCTTTCAAATGCATCTGCCTTCTTTACTTGTTGTACAAAATTGGATGTATTTCATAATTAAAAATCAGCTCGCATGTTAATGCCTTATTCCATTTTAATTCCCGCTCCTCAGACATAATTGAAAATGTTTCTTCACAGTAAACAAAAACGAAATGAAGCAAATTCGAAAAATCAACGGAGAAGGATAAAAAAAAAAAGTCGAAAAACTGCAGAAATGTACTACCCGTGCGTGTTCTGATAGACTTATTTCTGTTTCAGTTTTTATTTGTTTCTTTCTCTTTCGCACTACATTCAAACGGAGGCAAACCTGCGCTGTGTAATACTGGACTTAACATTATGACATTTCACAAACTGTCAGATACAGATGGCTGGTTTGACAGAGTTGGCTCGGCCCACCCCGAAGAATTGGTCTTGCAGAAAATACATCGCAACCCAGCAGGAAAGTACGGTATGTATTACTTGGAGAATCGAATACATAAGATAAGATATATAATGTGTCCAAAAGAATCGACGTGGTAATGTATATAATAACGAAGCAAATTGATTACCACGTATATTCCCACATCTGCAGGAAATGTAATCTAGTGTTTTTGAATTTAACGATTTTTCGGTTACAGTGTTGTCTGTCGGCGCCTTCATGTCGCCTACAAATTTCGCGTTTTATATTGAAAAACGCATGAAAAACTTATTTTGTGTTGCAACGCGTGACAGCAAGGAGTGAAAAAAGTAAGAAATATATTCTAAACGGATTGGCGAAGACAATTAACAAAAAAAAAAAATGTGTGCTTTGTGTGTGCTTTATTTTATTGATAATATTTTTTTCTTGTATTTAAATTCCTTTTTAATTTTATCCTAGAATTTTTTGTAATAAAATATTTTCAAAGGAAACAGTGTACTTTTCATTTAAAGCTGAATACATTTCTTTAATTTATGTCGGAGAAATGCATTATATAACTAATTATAATTGCATGAATTATATAATACATTACAAAGAATGAATTCTATGATGCATTCTTAAAACACTTTCAGGTAATCGATTATTTTCCTAGGACATAGTCCGTATTAAGAATAATGAATTCTGGAATCAATATTCTACACTAGCGATTGATTCCGTGTTCGATTCCAATAGATTACCTTTTCCTGCTGGGAAGCTGAGAGCCAAATGAGAGTAAAAAAAATTGAGAGCCATGAAACTGTCAGGTTCTATGTAGTTTACGTAGAACTTTCGAAAACTAGCATGTTACCAAACAGACCTCTTATTTCTTACAGCAAAATCCATCACTTCCCTTTCTAGACAAGAAGTTATTCGAATGGGGAAACAAAAATCATTCCATCGCAATCAATAAACTTGGCATCATTGGCATTTGCACTACAGAAAGACTTTGGAAATAATTTTGGCTACCTATAACTTACAAATATTTTTCTCTTAAAAATCTTTCCACCCGTGAACAGCTGTTTTCTGTCAATTTTTATGAAGAAAAGAGTGGTGATCAAGAAGGTATGTAAATACATATTTAAATTTTTGATATAAAATTCATAATTTTTTCTTGGCAACGGTTCAATCATTCTGTGTAGGTAGAAGTATAATTTTGGCAGTGCTATTTTTCTTATTTCAATTAGGTAACATTGTAAACGTCACAGTGTTTGTTTTGCTAGTTCGTAAAAAAAAATGGTAAGAATATCATCATAATTACCATTATACAAACATACTATGTAGGTACCGCATTGCATGCATAAATAATTATGTACATATATGTAGCTCAAAGTTCGAAGTGTGCTAGTAGATTAAAGAGTAAACAAAAAAAGAGTATGTACATCTGTTGTCTCTTTATTCGGTAACAGTGACCTACAAAACGTCTTACCTACTTTTTAAAGTGTTGACGAGGACAGGCAAGCTCGCTCAATCTTGCTATTTTTAGTTTATTGTTTTGAAATTAAACTTAAAACTCGATAAATTGTTTATTTAGTCCGTGGTATTTTTCATTATAATGGCCATCCACATAATGTGCCTTACGGCTGATGGAGGTTTACCGATCTTCACACGAAAAAAGGGTAATTGTGAACATTTGCCTTTCTCCACGGTTGCATCGCTCAATGGGGTACACATGTTCTTTAAATCCATGGGTGTCTGCATGAACTCAACAACCACCGAGGATTGGACACTTCTCTGGAAAGATTACGAAGAAGTAATCACATTCATTCTCTGTGGAAAACACATGTCCGAGACGAAACTGGAGCTACTTTCCGATTTAGTTTTCAACTCAATCAAGTTATTTGTTAACTCAGATGACTTGAAGAGTTCCCACAAGATCGTCGATCGCCTGAAGAGGGAAGCAAAGCAGTATATACCAATTGTTGATCGCCTACTTGACTCGCTGGATAACGATATTATCGGATTTAGCGATTGTATTCTAGCATCGGAGAATATACATCTTCTGGCCAAATTGAATGAGTTTAGTGCCCAATGCGATTCACTTTTTTGCTGCATCGTAATCAATCAAAAAATAGCTGTTGGAACGGAGGGTTGGTGGGACTTGGACCTGATCGATAGGGAATTGTTGATTAAAATGCTACATTCATCGGATCGGTCACAAACCGATGTTCCGGTTTACTTGCCCAAGAAGAGTTCAAATACAGCTTACCGATTCGTGTCGGTGCCCATAAATGGTTGTGGAATTTTGTGTGTTATATGCGGTGCGGATCCATCGTATATGGAAATAAGCAACATTGCACAATGTGTCTTCAAGAATGAAACTGAAGTGATGAAAACCGTTGAGCGGTGCATTTGGAGAAACTTTCCTGAAGTTGTGGATATTAACGAGAATATCATGCAAATTGTTTTTTTAAATCGAATCACGAAGAAGTTGGTATTTTCACGAAACCTCCAGCACTCGTCTAATGAAAAGTGTTCGGTCGGTCCAAATTGTTTGGACTTCATTCGAATGTATGTCGATCAAGTGCTTGAAATTGCTGCAGAACAAATCCAAGTCGATGACGATGACCAACCTTGCACAGTTAGGTTGGTCGACCAACACTGGTGTTCAGAGTATCACAAGTGTTATGCTCATTGTGACGATAATGGGAATGTGTTTGTTGCGCTTTTTTCAGCATCGGTGCCTACTTTTGCAATGAAGCTTATAACTCAGAAGACATTTGACGCTTTAATGCAAGAGAAAAGCATTTGCTGGTAGCGATCATGTTGTATATGTATGTAAGCCAGTGAAATAAAATTCTAAAAGAGTTATTCTATGTCGAAGAAAGCTTTGTTTTTTTTTTTCTATTTAACTTCTTAAAATCCTATGAAATTGTTTTCAAATTAAACATCATTATATTGTGGCGGACAATTTTCTGGTAAGTCTGCTAACTATAAAGCAGCTACGCCAATTCTTATCCAGTTGAGCTTAGATATATATGCATTAAAAATTAGGTTGTCTCCTCTGTGCAAAGGCGGTTTGGAAAATGTTATTTTTAAATCTAAAATTATACAGCGAATCCACATGGGATGACCCAATAAGTCGTAGGGTCGACCCGATATAAAGCTCCCCTCATACATTATATTCTATTTTAGGTATATGCAATCTGGAAGCCATTGAACATTATATTTTTTGTTTTATTTTTCAGAAACAAAAATGTTCAATAAAGTCCCCAACGGGAGAGGAGTGTGCGTATGCAATAAATGAGGAACCACTACCACCAGGAAAGTACCGATACACTGGTCGCATAAAAGAACTCATTGAAGCCTATAATGCGACAGTGACAATCCTCCATCCTAAATGCCCATGGTACACTTTCCCTGGTTACCTAATCCACGCTTTGGTACGCCGCTATCAGAAGAACTATCAGGGGAAATTCATGCTTGTTCCGATCCCTAACATCCTCTACGAACTGTTGATTAAAAACGAATTTATTAAATCCGAGCATGTGATCTTTGCTTCACAGGATGTATTTCATCAGTACGCTGAGAATCGTGAAGTTAACTTTGTGAATTTACTAGTCACAGGGCGGATAAAAATAACCACCTCCGGAAGTGAAATAGTTCAAAAGATGCTTCAAAAAACACCACAAACTATAGTAACACAAATTGTACCCATCGAGAACTGTCAGGACAATTGTCTCTATGTTCAGGAGAACTTCTACTCGAATCTAATGGATCGCTTTCGTTTTAACAACGCTTTTTGGGTAGAATTAGAGAAGTTTTCTGATACGCAGCAAATTCCAAGTATTGCTACAAAGGTTCAAATCTATCTGCTAAATAATCCCTACGAGCTACCATCAGAGATCGTGGATTTGATTTTGGGCAATTACTTCAACACACCGAGAATTTTGCATCGAGGTCACACTTATCGCGTGGAGGTAAACGCTAAGTTACTGGGAACTGCTGCATACGCACAGTTCTATCAGATATTCGCCTACATGAAGCAGGTGCATTTTCGGTGTGTACACTTGGAGTTGAAAGGCAGTGAATTTGAAATGCAAGCAATTGTGGCGAAGAACTTTACGAATCTTATGCAGATTCCACATACGCATCACTTTTTGCCGCGCCAGATATTGGACAATGTAGCGATTGTGAAGAACTATCCTGCTGGATTAAGCAATGCATACGCCCTGCTTTGTTCATCGATCGATGCATTCTTACCAAAGAAATCCACGTGCTTGTCATCGAAACATATCTATCCTCTGTTCCTACTGCAGGGGGAGCGTGGAAGTGGTAAAACAAAGTTGGTTAATGCTGTCGCCATGGACTTGGGTATGCATTTGTTTGGTGTGGATTGTGTAGAGGTGGTATCATTGGTGCCATCGCACACAGAGTTGAAATTGAAGGGTCTCTTTGCAAAGAGTATGCAATGTGAGCCATTGTTGATTTGCTTCCATAACTTTGAGGCGAGAGAAATGAAATTGGTTTATCTTTTAAGTCTAATTAATTTATTCAATTCTAGATCTTCGGCATTGATAATGAAGGGAATGAGGACCTGCGACTCCTTTCGTCTTTTCAGGCGCAAATTCAGGATCTTTTCGCCAAAGACCGTGACCATCCGATAATTATTGTCGCACTTACCAATGAAAAGAATCTTAAGCCAATGATTCAGCGGCTGTTTCTTGAAATCGTTCATATCGAGATCCCCGATAAGGACGAACGTTTTGAAATCCTGAAATGGTTGCACATCCGTGAAACTTTCAATGACGAGATCTTTAATCGTGGTAGCATCGAACGTATTCCACTTTTTCCAGTGGAGTCTCGAGAACGTTTTCTACGTGATTACTTTAATTGGGGAGAAACTAAATTGATTCTAATGGAAGTGGCGGAAAAGTCGCAGGGATTTGTATTGGGGGATTTGCATTTGTTACATGACAATGCAATACGTGATTTGCGAAGAGAACGTAGGCGGACAACGCTAAGCATGCGTCACTTTGCAAGGAACCTCGCCGAAATGCAGTCATCATTTGCCGATAGCTTGGGAGCGCCAAAAGTCCCCAAAGTACTGTGGTCCGATATTGGTGGTTTAGCTAAGATTAAAGACGAAATTCAAAGCAGCATTGATCTTCCACTTAAGCACATGCATTTAATGGGAAAAAACCTCCGAAGATCTGGGATTTTACTGTACGGACCACCTGGAACTGGAAAGACACTTGTTGCTAAAGCAGTTGCGACGGAGTGCAATTTGAGTTTCTTATCTGTACAAGGACCGGAACTATTGAACATGTATGTAGGACAAAGTGAGCATAACGTACGTGAGGTGTTCTCTCGAGCACGTTCTGCCGCACCATGTGTGCTTTTCTTGGATGAGTTGGATTCCTTGGCCCCGAACAGAGGTGTGGCTGGGGATTCTGGTGGTGTTATGGATCGTGTCGTTAGTCAGTTACTTGCCGAAATGGATGGTACTGGTGATCCTAGTAAACCGGTATTCATTTTGGCTGCAACCAATCGTCCAGATCTAATTGATCCGGCTCTATTGCGGCCAGGACGATTTGACAAGCTGTTCTATGTTGGACCATGTACCACCGCTGACGATAAAACTTCTGTTCTGAAGGCACAAACAAAGAAATTCAAATTATCCAACGGACTATGCTTGGAGCGGATAGCAGATATTTTGAAAGATGATATGTCTGGTGCGGATTTATATTCGATATGCTCAAATGCTTGGCTTTCAGCTGTTAGGCGAACTATTGATCATCACCTCAAAGGTGGGTTTTGGTAAATACTGCTGATTAAAGTTTACATTTTTTTTGTTTTTTATTTTCAGTTGACAATAGTGATGAACTGTTACCGGATAAGGTTGTTGTAGATATGGAAGATTTTGAAAAGTCTTATGAAAAATTCATACCATCAATCGCTAGGCAGGATTTGGAGTACTTTAGTAGGCTAAGAACAGCATACAGTGTTTGATTATCTTTTGTTTTTAAATAAAGTCAACATTTTATTGAGTGCAATTCCTTCCCTTTTACAATTCCCTAACGGATAGACTGCAACATAGCAAATCAAATTAAAATACGTTTTAGCTATACTTATACATATACATTATTGGTGCCCGAAACTAAGGTACCTAGTTTAGACATTGTAATATAAACAACTAGCGGAACCCGGTGCGCTTCGCTTCACCTATCTTAAAAATTGCCCGCGCACTTAGTTATTCGGGTATGATAGAAAGGAAGTACATAAAAGGATGCAATCACTGCTGTTCTATTTTTCAACTTCAATTTCCATTTATTTCTTCTATTTGCCTATATGTTTGTCTATCTATCTGCCTGTCTGTCTATCTATCTGTCTGTCTGTCTGTCTTGTCTTTCTATCTGTCAGTCTGTCTGTCTGTCAGTCTATCCATCTATCTATCTGTCTGCCTGTCTATCTGTCAGTTTATCTATCTATCTGTCCGTCTACCTATCTATCTGTCTCTCTGTCTGCCTGTCTTTCTGTCTATCTGCCTGTCTATCTTTCTATCTGTCTCTTTGTTTGTCTGTCTGTCTATCTGTCTATCTATCTGTCCGTCTGTCTGTCTGTCTATCTGTCTATCTGTCTGTCTATCTATCTATCTATCTGTCTACCTATCTATCTGTCTCTCTCTCGGCCTGTCTTTCTGTCTATCTGCCTGTCTGTCTATCTATCTGTCTCTTTGTTTGTCTGTCTCTTTGTTTATCTGTCTGTCTATCTGTCTGTTTGTCCGTATATCTATCGATCTATCTGTCTGTCTGTCTTTCTATCTGTCTGTCTGTCTTTCTATCTGTCTGTCTGTCTTTCTATCTGTCTGTCTGTCTGTCAGTCGATCTATCTATCTATCTATCTGTCTGTCTGTTTGTCTAAATGTCTGTCTATCTGTCTGGCCAGGTATGGGCTTTTAGGGTAAAGTTTTCGGACGATCCCTACTAGTAACCATTACAAGAAGACTCACTGCCTCCACGCGGCGGCCGCCGGGCAACGGTCGCTATGTCACTTCC
Source organism: Brachyopa scutellaris (assembly GCA_949775065.1). Lineage (NCBI taxonomy): Eukaryota > Metazoa > Arthropoda > Insecta > Diptera > Syrphidae > Brachyopa > Brachyopa scutellaris. Next base: position 110,849,011 of record OX459112.1, read on the forward strand.
TCTTCCATTAAGTCCTGTATCTGCGTTGTGCTCTTACAAGTCAGATTGGTTGTTCGCGGCTAAAGGTCTGTGTCATGGCTTCCGGCCAAAGTTGAGCAACGAGGGGAGTAAACCCTATTAAACAAATCCCCAATCCACGGTGGAACAGCATACGCTAAAGGATTCATGGCTAAGAGGGAGCTTAGTCTCGAGTCTGCGAACTCCGGATACCTGGCGTCCTCTGGTTCAGCCTTCCCACGGCATACCGGGCTCTGCTGTGGGCGACCTCCTTTCCCGGATACTCGTGGGAATCATTGATCCTTTACTTACTTAGTTGGCGCTACAGCTCGAGGTGAATCTGGGCCTGCTTCTCGCAACCATCTGTGTGTGCGTGCTATATTTTTGCACGAATGGAAGGGACCTACAGTTTTTTGCCGACTCCGAACGGCGAGTTGAGAAGCTCAATCGTGACAAATGATACTCTTTGATGCTTGTCAGACATTCGAAAGAGGTGGGCACTGTGAAAAACTTTTAGGTGTTTGCGGCGGGATTCGAACCCAAGACCGCTGGCTCAGTAGTCCGACGCACTAACCACTTGCGCTACGGTGATCCTTTAAATAATAATATTTCACAGATAGATGCATCTATAAACGCATCACCTTCTGGTGTAGCTAGCGAGCAACCAGTCGTACCAACCACCACCACTCAAGCTGCTTGTGTGCACACAGTGTCACCCACCCAATTGACTGCGGTTGAGCAGCCAAACCCCTCTGCAGGTATGGAAGGCGATGTCATACGGACCCCTTCTATAACCTCCATAAGAGCCAGAAGCCTAGAAGTTGACGCCATGTCCTCCGCCTCTGACTCCGACATTGCCCTTTCGCAATTCGACACCTGTAGTGTCATCTCGGAGAAATCCGGTTCAATTGGCGATATGAACATCTCCGAAAGTGGCTTTGTCAAACTCAGCGCAGCTGAAAGAAGACGCTTAAAGAAAGCGCTTAAGAACGGGAAAACTTTTGACCGAGCTCTAGAGTTGGCTAAGGTAGCCCCCCCTAGACAGCCAGGAGCAAAGAGGGTGAGGTCAGAGGACCACCCCCAACTGCAAATTCCGCCAAGAAGGCAAAGATCGTCCCCAACCCAGACAAACCTAGTCAGCCAGATTACTAGTTGCGTCCGAATCGGGGTCGTTCCTACCGACCTGGCCAACCGTCCCCTCTCCCAAGAACAAATGGCTCTGTTCAAAGAGGCAGTCATCGACATCTCGATAGAGCTGTGCGAAGGCGATGTCAAGCCCCAGTTCGCCAGCTCTCTCCGTAAATCGGGATGGTTGCTTTTCATTTGCTCGGACAGTGTTACTGCGCAACTTTTTCAGCAGCATCAAAGGTAAATGTGGTCTGGACGTGATGCTTGTGGAAGAAGGATCCTTCCCGAAATCACATGTCGTCCGAGGGTTCTTTCCACAGAGCCTTGAGCTGTCTGACGAGAAGATCATTGCTACTATCCGTGCACAAAACAAGGATCTGCCTTCTAAATCCTGGAAGGTCGTGCACCGCATCCAAAAGGATACACTCCTCCACCTTGTCCTCTCTATCGACGATGCGTCTTATAATAGGCTCCTCGCCATTAAAGGCAAAATAGCCTACCGCTTTAGCCACGTCAGGTTAATCCTTAAGAACACCGACAAGGTTTCAACAGGGACTGGCAGCGGAAAACCTCCTCCACCTATGGTGGCCAACAACACGCAGCTTGCTGCACCCCACGATCCCCCTTCGACAAGCAGCGCTGCCGGGCATGCTAGTCCCAGGGTCGTGGCGAAGCCAACAAACCCGCAGCTTGCTGCACCCCGCGACCGCCCTTCGACGAGCAGAGCCGCCGGGCATGCAAGTCCCAGGGTTGTAGCGAAGGCGTCGGCTACAGCAAAGGACCGGTCTAGGGATCGTCCTAGCTCAGCCGCTTGTCGGAAAGGGAAAGGCCCTAAAAAAGCCCAACTCCGACAGGCCAACCAACAGCAGCCACAATGAGCACCCTTAAGGTGCTACAGGCGAACCTGCATCACGCGAAGGGTGCGTCCGCAACCCTTAGCAAGCGGTTTGCCGAGGAGAAAATAGCCCTGGGTTTAATTCAAGAACCCTGGGCTATTGGCGGACATATAAGAGGTCTTTAGCATAATGCCTGTAAGTTGATTTAGAAGCTTGGGGAGCAAATGCCTAGGGCAGCTTGCTCCCCTTGCATCGGCATACTTCCCCGGAGACTCGGACCAAATACCACCTGTCGAGGTCCGAAATTTGATCGACTTCTGCCGGAAAAACAATCACCACTTCATCATCGGCGTCGATGCCAGTGCGCATCACACCGTTTGGGGGAGTAGTGACATAAACAAACGAGGTGAGTCCCTTGTAGAGTATCTAGTGAGTAATCATATTGATATTTTAAATAAGGGATCAAAACCCACATTCATCAACGCGATTCGTGAAGAGGTATTAGACCTCACCCTCGCGAGTCCTTTCATTGCTAACTCTGTTATAAACTGGCATGTGTCTGATGAGGCCTCTCTGTCGGACCATCAACACATCAGGTTCGATATACCTGGTCAAATGACTCAGGCACCTGCCAGATTTATTCCTCAATTAACCAACTGCGACAGATATCGTGAAAACCTTATCATAAACTCAGAAATGCTAGTTACGTCTATTGATCCTTTAAGAGACATTGACGAAGCTGCATACCAACTAAAAGATGTGTTAATGACCTCCTTTCATTGCAGTTGTGTCACTAAAACCAGTACGAACAATCGCATGGTTCCCTGGTGGAATGACCAGCTTAATTCGCTTCGAAAGAAAGTCAGAAAACTTTTCAATCGTGCTAAACGAACAAAAAGGTGGGAAGAATACAGATTCACTCTCACTCTTTATAATAAAGAAATCAGAAGATCTAAGCGAGATTCATGGAGAAGACACTGCGAAAACATTACTGACATGCCGGTAGAAGCACGACTTCATAAAGCTCTTGCTAAGGATCATACAAACTGTGTAGGTTTACTTAAGAAAGCTGATGGTACCTTCACAACGAACCGTACAGAATCTCTTGAAACCTTGCTTCAGGTCCACTTCCCCGGTTCGTCTATAAATAGTTTAACCACAAATTCTACCCTAACAGATCACAGGGTCGCTGTCGAGAGTAGAACAAACAGTCTATCTGGCAGGTTATTTAGCCCAGATAAAGTTAAATGGGTGATAGGCTCATTTAAACCTTTTAAGGCTCCAGGTGGAGATGGTATATTTCCAGCACTTCTTCAAAAAGGGCTGGATCTTATATTACCTGCACTCGTCGCTTTATTTAGAGCCAGCTACAATTGGTGCTACATCCCGCCATCTTGGAGGGAGGTTAATGTAGTCTTTATTCCTAAGTCAGGAAATAAGCCAAGCGAGCTGCCTAAATCCTACCGTCCTATCAGTCGTCGACTGTATGGTAGAGCTTGGGGTCTAAATCCAAAAATTATACACTGGTTGTATACCACGATGGTCAGACCCATCATCTCGTACGGAGCCTTAGTTTGGTGGCCTAAGGTTCAAGAAACTTGATAAGCTTCAACGCATGGCGTGTCTTGGTATAACCGGTGCCATGCGCACCTGCCCTTCAGCAGCTCTAGAAGCTATAATTGGCATATCGCCATTACAGATCTTCATTAGGAAGTCAGCCGCTAGAAGCGCTATTAAACTCCAAGTTATTCGTAAGTACAAACCAGGTAACCTTACGGGTCACCTAAATATTATCAACAACAGTCCCGAGCAGGACATGCTTTGCACTGTCGCTAACTTTATGATAAGTGAATACTGCTTTGGCAGAAAATTCGAAGTTCATATTGGGGAACGTACCACGTGGTCACACGGAGGACCTATCCTAGACCCAAAAAGTCTAATATGGTACACTGATGGACCGAAAATGGCCTCTGGTGTTGGTGCTGCGGTTTTCGGGCCCAACACTAGAATCTCCGTCCCTCTTGGATCATTCCCCAGCATGTTTCAAGCTGAGGTCCACGCCATTAAGATCTGCGCCTTGATTAACCTACAAAGAGGCATCAAGGGAGCTAACATAAATGTCTTTTCAGACAGCCAAGCCGCACTCAAAGCTTTGTCCTCCTATTCTGTGGACCCAAAACTGGTAAAGTGCTGCTTCAATGCTCTCCAATCCCTCGCTACCCACAATAAGGTCAAACTTTGGTGGGTGCCTGGACACAGAGGCATTGAAGGAAATGAGATTGCGGATGAGCTGGCCCGTTCAGGCTCTACTGCTAAATTCTCAGGTCCAGAACCCTTTTGTGGCATAAACTGGGCAACAATCTCAGCCTTAGTTAATAATTGGGAACACAATCTCCGACTCTCTCATTGGAGAAATGTCCCGAGGCTTAGGCAAGCCAAACTGTTGATTAAGCCTTATACCCATCACAGGGAACTTCTAAACCATAATAAGAAGGATATTAGGTATCTAACGAATTTCCTTTCCGGTCACTGTCAATTACGATACCACCTGAACAAGTTAGGCCTGTCTAGCGAGACCGATTGCCGACTCTGTTTGGAAGAGGTCGAAACAGCCGAACACATCCTTTGTGATTGCCCGGCACTTTTCGGGGTCAGACGACGTACCCTACATAAAGAACTGCTTAGACCTTACGAATTAAAAAATGCGTCAACCAAGGACTTACTTGCCTTTAATAGAAAGGTGATTTGCCTTCTGGGCTAATTAGTATCCCATGATACAATAGATCTTTTAGGTCGCAGTATCAGCCTTGGGGCGGGATCCGGATTTAAAAAAAAAAAAAAAAAAAAAAATCTGTCTGTCTACCTGTCTGTCTATCTATCTGTCTACCTGTCTGTGTATCTACCTATCTATCTATCTGTCTGTTTGTCTTCTGCCCCGCCCGGCTTCGCCCGTGTACTAAAATCGTCGCGTTACTTATTAGGTAAAGCACTGTTCTAGTAATGTGGTTCTGGATAGAAATAAGAGCCGCAAAATCGGACAAACCACACCAAATGTTCAACGTGTGAATGAACAACTGCAAAATTTTTCTATTATTTGGTTGTACTAAATTAAATGTTCGATTAAGTAACAAACACTTAAAATCTAATAATACTTTTTTATACCTTTATCTTTTATCAAAATGAAAGGGGTTTGAATCTTCATCGCTCTTCCGACTTCAAACGTCAAGTATAAATATTTTTAAGAATTTCTGAATTTTCAACAAAATTATATCTTTAAAGCAGTGTTTTTCAAAGTGTGGGTCGCGACCCCCTTGGGGGTCGAAAAGCAAATGTTAGGGGGTCGCGAGCTTCAAAATCAGAAATAACAACATGAAGCTGTTTTATTTTTACTTTTTGTTGTTTTATTTATAATAATAAGATGGGTGGGCTTGTCTTTTATCGACTAATTTGTCAAAACGTGGAGATATTCTGAAAACGCCAGCAAGTAGGTCTACTTCCGGTTCCACTCCGTTTCTGGCCTTAAACTTTATGTTCAGCATTGAAGAAAACGTTAACTCACAAAGGTAGGATGTAGCAAATGGTACTAATAAGCTGAGAGCTTCTCTTGCAAGATATGGGTACTTGTTCCTTATCTTCATCCAGAAAACGTTTATCGTTTGCGATTGAAACTCAATTTTCAGCATTTCGTCCGCAGAAAGCTCAATCAGTATTTCCTTCAATTACATTTTAAGGTCAGCTGAATGTATGGATATATCAAGAAAGGAATTTAGTATCCACCTTCGCTCATTGTCCAAAGCAGATGTGTGTGTTACAAGCCGATTTGGTACGGTTTCTATTAGGGATGTAAGCACCAACATTCAATGTTTGATATCTAGATTCAAACACCATTTTTTTTGTAGAGAAGTGATTCATAACGCAATTTTTCGTATTGTGAGGCACAGCATGACAAATGCGCAATATTATTACAGTTATGTGAATAATGAAAACTGTAGGATGCATACTATAGCGACATTTAACTAGATCCTTCAACGGTACAATATATGTAGGTCTGTTTGGTACTTTGTTATTTTTCGTAATAATACGTAATATTTCATAAAATCACATGAATTCGTGTTTGTTAACCCAAAAAAAACACGACAAATCTAAAACAAGAGAGCCAAATGAGAGTGTCAAAATTGCCCCTCAATCGAGATAGTAGGTCTGTTTGGTATCTTTTTTCTGTGTAACTCGCTGTCAAATAATAAATAATTTGAGAAGTGGGGGAAAATCCTCTCAACCAGCGGAAATTTGTTTTTGTTTTCCACTAACTGAAGATTATGACATTTCACAATTGTCAAATGGCTGGTCTGACAGAGTTGGTCAAACCTACGCGAAGAAAAAGACTGTGTAGGATTGTGTACGCTCTCAGTGGAGGGGAATTTTTTTCAACTGTCATTTGGCTACTTTGGTTTGGTTACTTTTGTGCAATTTTTCCAGTCTTTGAAAGGATTTTACATACATATTTACTATTGACAGGTTGGTCCAATTTGACCACAAAAAAAACCTTATTAGTTGCAGAACAAGTTTGCAGGTTTGTTTTTTTTTTCTTATTTCAATTTTAAAAGGGGTCGCTAAGTTGTTTTATGTGCTCAAGGGGGTCGTTATTCTGGAAAGTTTGAAAAACACTGCTTTAAAGGCCTTTTGGCCTTTTGCTTGGTATCGGAAGAGTATCTGGTAGCTTAATAACTTTAGACTGACTGGAACATCAGGACAGTACCGTGGATGGGGAAGAATTTTCAATCTGGGGTCTAGCATTGCACTGTAATAAATAGTATCATACCATGCCATTGCATGCACTTCCTACAGTGTTGTGCAAAACAAACGCAACAAAACTCGGTTTTGGCGTTCTGTTGCTATAACTTTTTTTCAATTGAATTTCGAACTAATTTATAACAGGTATCAATAAAAATAGAATTTGCTAATAACTTGACTACAGCGCCACCTATCAAATTTTTCTTTCCGTTAGAACCCGCGCACTTAGTTATTCTGGTATGATAGAAAGGAAGTACATAGTAGGAAGCAATCACTGCTGTTCTATTTTTCAACTTCAATTTCCATTTTTTTTCTATCTGTCTGTCTATTTGCCTATGTGTCTGTCTATCTATCTGTCTGTCTGTCTGTCTATCTGTCTATCCATCCGTCCGTATATCTGTCAGTCTATCTATATATCTATCTGCCTGTCTTTTTTTCGCGGGCGGTTTTTTCGCCTATGTTGTTCCTTAGGTCCCAGATTATCTTCTTGCCAAATTACATTATAATTGGTTCAGCGGCTTAGGCGTGAAAAGGTTTTGTTAATAACTTGACTCCAGCGCAACCTAGCGGGCGGTTAATGTCTATGTCCTTCCCAGACTATCTCTTTACCAAATTACATTATAATCGGTTCAGCGGTACGTAAGTTATAACTTATTAGTAAACGCACAAAATATCAACTTATTTTTATATATATAGATCTGCCTGTCTGTCTGCCTATCTGTCTGTCTGTCTATCTATCTATCTGTCTGTCTATTTATCTGTCTCTCTATCTATCTGTCTGTATGTCTCTCTCTCTGACTCTTTGTCTGTCTGTCTATCTGTCTGTCTCTTTGTCTGTCTGTCTATCTGTCTGTCTTTTTGTTTATCTGTCTGTCTGTCAATTCGCCGCCAATTTCACATTGAATCTTGAAATTCAATTCGTTCACATCAATGTACGACACATTAAATTGAATAAGAAACAAATGTCAACTGAATAATTTATTTTCTTCCATCAAATTTAAAATCACAATGTTTTATTCACATTTTCTTCAAGATGTTTTATTTACATTTGCTTCTGTTACTTGGCTACAGCGCACTTATCTGGTCCAGATTTTGTGGGTTTCTCTCTTGGCACCAAACCAACACATGTTCTGAATATGAGTCCATTTGGTCAATAAATATAGAATTTGTTAATAACTTGACTTCAGCGCCACCTATCGAATTTTTCTCTCCGTTAGGACCTCATTCGGACTATTTCGAACATTTGAAAAGAAAAATGAGTCAAATCGGTCTAGCCGTTCTCAATATATGCGCTTACCAACGATCATCATTTCATTTTTATTATATAGATTTGTTGCAAAAAAATATAGCACTTATAGATCTATTGTATGCCAATTAGTAAAAAATATAAAGCCACAGGCAGAGTCCTTACCAGTGCATTCAGGTGGACTACTTCGCAAAACGACCTACAGGACGTGCAGAAGAATCTGCAGTATAATTAAAAAAGATACATTGCTGAGTTCGCAAGAAATTGTGAGTGGACTGGAACTTAATGTGCATTCAACCACAGTCCGGAGACGTGCCATGGAAAACGACCTTGGGAGCTACAGGCCAGCTAAAAAGCTAATGCTTACAAAGACGCATGTGCAGAAAATGTACTTTCTTTTAAACTTTGATCTAGACGCATTATAAATCCAAAATCGTTTTTTTTTTTTTGATTTGAGGCTTAAGTTTACAAGAACTTATATAAATTAGTCGTTTGAAAACTGGAAAACATTATTTTTAGTGACAAAACAAAATGTAAGTTAATTAACACCGATGGTATGGCCACAGTATAATGCCACAAAGGTGAGCGACTGAATTCACGAAACTGCAAAATGACAGCAAACCGTGGAGGTGGTGTCGTGATGGTTTGGGCACAAGGAGTTGATCATTCCCATGAAATTAGAGGGATAGTGGACTGCCCTATTTACAAAAATAGCTTAGAAACAGAGTATTTTGGACCAAAAACTTAATGGTGGGAGGTGTCATATAACAAACGCACATAGCTAATTAATACATACATCTTAAATACTTTTTTTTTTTTTTTTTTTTTTTATATCTGGATCCTGCCCCAAGGCTGATACTGCGACCTGAAAGATCTATTGTATCGTAGGATACTAATTAGCCCAAGAGGCAAACCACCTTTCTGATGAAGGTGAGTAAGTCCTTGGTTGACGCATTTTTTAATTCATAAGGTCTAAGCAGTTCTTTGTGTAGGGTACGTCGTCTGACCCCAAAAAGTGCCGGGCAATCACAAAGGACGTGTTCGGCTGTTTCGACCTCTTCCAAACAGAGTCGACAATCGGTCTCGCTAGACAGGCCTAACTTGTTCAGGTGGTATCGTAAATGACAATGACCGGAGAGGAAATTTGTTAGATACCTAATATCATTCTTATTGTGGTTTAGAAGTTCCCTGTGATGGGTATAAGGCTTAATCAACAATTTGGCTTGCCTAAGCCGCGGGACATTTCTCCAATGAGAAAGTCGGAGATTGTGTTCCCAATTATTAACTAATGCTGAGATTGTTGCCCAGTTTATGCCACAAAAGGGTTCTGGACCTGAGAATTTAGCAGTAGAGCCTGATCGGGCCAGTTCATCCGCAATCTCATTTCCTTCAATGCCTCTGTGACCAGGCACCCACCAAAGTTTAACCTTATTGTGGGTAGCTAGAGATTGGAGAGCATTGAAGCAGCACTTTACCAGTCTTGAGTCCACAGAATAGGAGCTCAAAGCTTTGAGTGCGGCTTGGCTGTCTGAAAAGACATTTATGTTAGCTCCCTTGATGCCTCTTTGTAGGTTAATCAAGGCGCAGATCTCAATGGCGTACACCTCAGCTTGAAACACGCTGGGAAATGATCCCAGAGGGACGGAGATTCTAGTGTTGGGCCCGAAAACCCCAGCGCCAACGCCAGAGGCAATTTTTGATCCATCAGTGTACCATATTAGACTTTTTGAGTCTATCGTGGGTCCTCCGTTTGACCACGTGGTACGTTCCCCAATATGAACTTCGAATTTTCTGCCAAAGCAATATGCACTTATCATAAAGTCAGCGACAGTGCAAAGCATGTCCTGATCGGGAATGTTGTTGATAATATTAAGGTGACCCGTAAGGCTACCTGGTTTGTACTTACGAATAAGTTGAAATTTAATAGCGCTTCTAGCGGCTGACTTCCTAATGAAGATCTGTAATGGCGATATGCCAATTATAGCTTCTAGAGCTGCTGAAGGGCAGGTGCGCATGGCACCGGTTATACCAAGACACGCCATGCGTTGAAGCTTATCAAGCTTCTTGGCTGTGGTCTTTTCGAGAACCTTAGGCCACCAAACTAAGGCTCCGTACGAAATGATGGGTCTGACCATCATGGTATACAACCAGTGTATGATTTTTGGATTGAGACCCCAAGCTCTACCATACAGTCGACGACTTGCCCATAAGGCCCTAGTTGCACGGTTTATTATAGAGTTGAGGTGAGGATTCCAAGTGAGACGCTTATCTAAGATAACTCCCAGATATTCGACCTCATTGGAATACTCAAGTGTGGTGCCTTTCAGGATGATTGGACCCAAGTTAATGATTCTTCTCTTCGTGAAAGGCACTAGAACGGTTTTACAGGGGTTAACTGAGAGCCCTTCCCTGTTACACCATTCTGAAACGATTTGTAGTGAACTTTGCATCACACTCGTGATGGTGGAATCGAATTTACCGCTCACTATGATCGTTAGGTCATCAGCGTAGCCGATAGCTTCATATCCCGAGTTGCGTAGTTCAGCAAGCAAATCGTCGATGACGAGGGACCATAGCAAAGGAGAAAGGATGCCCCCTTGTGGGCAGCCTTTGATTGCCGTTACCGCCACCGAAATATCTCCTGAAGTCGATTTTATAATACGACTTTCCAGCATGGTCCTAATCCAGCTGTTGGTCGATTCTTCGATACCTCTTTGGCGAATGGCTCTTGAAATTGAGTCATAGCCAGTGTTGTCGAAGGCACCTTCAATGTCAAGAAAAGCACAGAGGGCAATATCCTTAGAGCGATGAACCCCCTCTATCTTATTGACAAGATGGTGGAGAGCATGCTTTGTAGATTTACCTTTTCTGTACGCATATTGACTAGATTGTAGAGGAGAAGACCTATCGAACGTACCTCTAATGTGAATGTCCAGTAGTCTTTCCATGGCCTTTAAAAGGAAGGAGGTTAGACTGATAGGACGGTAGGATTTAGACAGCTCGCTTGGTTTATTACCTGACTTAGGAATGAAAACTACATTAACCTCCCTCCAAGAGAGTGGGTTGTAGCACCAATTGTAGCTGGCTCTAAATAAAGCGACGAGTGCAGGTGGTATAAGTTCCAGCCCTTTTTGGAGAAGTGCTGGGAATATACCATCTCCACCGGGCGCCTTAAAAGGTTTAAATGAGCCTATCGCCCATTTAATTTTATCTGGGCTAAATAACCTGCCAGATAAACTGTTTGTTCTACTCTCAACAGCGACCCTATGATCTGTAAGGATAGAATTTGTGGTTAAACTATTAATGGACGAACCGGGGAAGTGGACCTGAAGCAAGGTTTGAAGAGATTCTGTTCGGTTCGTTGTGAAGGTACCATCAGCTTTCTTAAGTAACCCTACACAGTTTGTGTGATCCTTAGCTAGAGCTTTATGAAGTCGGGCTGCTACCGGCATGTCAGTAATGTTTTCGCAGTGTCTTCTCCATGACTCTCGCTTAGATCTTCTGAGTTCTTTATTATAAAGTGTGAGAGTGAACCTGTATTCTTCCCACCTTTTCGTTCGTTTAGCACGATTAAAAAGTTTCCTGACTTTCTTTCGAAGCGAATTAAGCTGGTCATTCCACCAGGGAACCTTGCGACTGTTCGTACTGGTTTTTGTGACGCAGCTGCTATGAAAGGAGGTCAATAACACATCTTTTAATTGGTATGCAGCTTCGTCAATGTCTCTTATAGAACCGATAGACGTAACTAGCATTTCTGAGTTTATGATAACGTTTTCACGATATCTGTCCCAGTTGGTTAGTTTAGGAATAAATCTGGCAGGTGCCTGAGTCATTTGACCAGGTATGTCAAATCTGATGTGTTGATGGTCAGACAACGAGGCCTCATCAGACACATGACAGTTTATAACAGATTTTGCGATAAACGGACTCGCGAGGGTGAGGTCCAATACCTCTTCACGAATCGCGTTAATGAAGGTGGGTTTTGATCCCTTATTTAATATATCAATATGACTACTCATTAGATAATCTAAAAGGGACTCACCTCGTTTGTTAATGTCACTGCTTCCCCAAATGGTGTGATGCGCATTGGCATCCACGCCGATGATGAAGTGGTGATAGTTTGCCCGGCAGAAGTCGATCAAGTTTCGCACCTCTACTGTTGGAATTTGGTCCGAGTCTCCGGGGAAGTATGCCGAAGCAAACACGATGTTGTGTGTTCCCCTGACCGTCGGAATCTCGACGATAATGGCCGCTAAGTCCTTGCTGATAAATTCTGGAATGGGAAGAAAGTTAGTAAGACGCACCCTTCGCGTGATGCAGGTTCGCCTGTAGCACCTTAAGGGTGCTCATTGTGGCTGCTGTTGGGTGGCCTGTCGGAGGAGTTGGGCTTTTTTAGGGCCTTTCCCTTTCCGACAAGCGCCTGAGCTAGGACGATCCCTAGACCGGTCCTTTGCTGAAGCCGTTGCCTTCGCTACAACCCTGGGACTTGCATGCCCGGCGGCTCTGCTCGTCGAAGGGCCGTCGCGGGGTGCAGCAAGCTGCGAGTTGATTTGCTTCGCCACAACCCTGGGACTAACATGCCCGGCGGCGCTGCTCATCGAAGGGCGATCGTGGGGTGCAGCAAGCTGCGTGTTTTTGGCCACCATGGGTGGAGGAGGTTTTCCGCTGCCAGTCCCTGTTGAAACCTTGTCGGTGTTCTTAAGGATCAACCTAACGTGGCTAAAGCGGTAGGCTATTTTGCCCTTAAGGGCGAGGAGCCTATTGAAGGACGCATTGTCGATGGAGAGGACAAGGTGGAGGAGTGTGTCCTTTTCGATGCGGTGCACGACCTTCCAGGATTTGGTAGGAAGATCCTTGTTCTGTTCACGGATGGTAGCAAGGATCTTCTCGTCAGACAGTTCTAGGCTCTGTGGAAAGAACCCTCGGATGACGTGTGGTTTCGGGAAGGATCCCTCTTCCACAAGCATCACGTCCAGACCACATTTAGCTTTGATGCTGCTGAAAAAGTTGCGCATCCACTCGGCAGTAACACTGTCCGAGCAAATGGAAAGCAACCATCCCGATTTACGGAGAGAGCTGGCGAACTGGGGCTTGACATCGCCTTCGCACAGCTCTATCGAGATGTCGATGACCGCCTCCTCGAACAGAGCCATTTGTTCTTGGGGAGAGGGCAGTTGGCCAAGTCGGTAGGAACGACACCAATTCGGACGCAACTAGTAACCTGGCTGAAACTAGGTTTGTCCGGATTGGGGACGATCTTTGCCTTCTTGGCGGAATTAGCAGGTGGGGTGTGGTCCTCTGACCGGCCCCTTTTTGCTTCTGGCTGTCTCGGGGGGGCTACCTTAGCCAACTCTAGAGCTCGTTCTCTAGTTTCCCCGTTCTTTAGAGCTTTCTTGAAGCGTCTACGTTCAGCTGCGCTGAGTTTGACAAAGCCACTTTCGGAGATGATCATCTCGCCAATTTTTACACCAATGGCGGTACAACCGGATTTTTCCCAGGTGTCGAATTGTGATAGGGCGATGTCGGAGTCAGAGGCGGAGGACATAGCGTCAACTTCTACACTTCTGGCTCTTTTGGGGGTTATAAATAGAAGGGGTCCCTATGACATCGCCTTCCATACCAACAGTGGGGTTTGGCTGCTCGACCGCAGTCAATTGGTTGGGGTCCACTGTGTGCACACAAGCAGCTTGAGTGGTTTCCGTTGAGGGCACAGTAGCGTCTCGGGAGGGTGGTACGACTGGTTGCTCGCTAGCTACACCAGAAGATGATGCGTTTATAGATGCATCTGTCTGTGAATTAATATTTATTGTTGAATCAATTATTCCCACGAGTGTCCGGGAAAGGAGGTCGCCCACGGCAGAGCCCGGTATGCCGTGGGAAGGCTGAACTGAAACCAGAGGACGCCAGGTATCCGGAGTTCGCAGACTCGAGACTAAGCTCCCTCTTAGCCATGCATCCTTTAGCGTATGCTGTTCCACCGTGGAATGGGGATTTGTTAAATAGGGTTTACTCCCCTCGTTGCTCAACTTTGGCCGGAAGCCATGACACAGACCCTCGGCCGCGACCAACCGATCCAACCTGTAAGAGCACAACGCAGATACAGGACTGAATGGAAGGGGGAAGCCATAGGAAGTGGCATAGCGACCGTTGCCCGGCGGCCGCCGCGTGAAGGCAGTGAGTCTTCTTGTAATGGTTACTAGTAGGGATCGTCCGAAAACTTTACCCTAAAAGCCCATACCTGGCCGCCATTTTAAATACTTACTTACTTACTATACAAACTAATACTTGTAAAAGCAAACTTTCCCGCCATTACTTGTTTGTCAAGCAAATAGTTAATTGAACGGGAAAGGTTGCTCATTTAGAATAACGTCTCTATCTTCGTCTCTTCTGGTAGACAAAGATAAGAGCCATGTAAACTACTCTCATTGTTAAGTTAAGCCAGTCTTAAGTGAACCATCGTTTAATAAAGAGCTTTTTTCCTAAAACTATTTCAAACTGTCGTTTTTTTGTTCAAACGTTACAAGAGTAACATCACTATATGCATTTAAATTACCTACGCAGAGTAAAGCCTGAAACAATGTGCAGCGAAATTAGAGAAAATATATTCACCCCTGTAATGGTTTTCGGTCGAAATCCAATCCATTACGTTTTCGCAGTTTTGGTGTGAATATTTTCGGATTTCTTCGAATTCGAACGAATTGGGGGTGTGCTGAGAATCGGTCGAAATTGAAAAACGCAAAGAAATTGACGTTTTCAATTCGTTCGGTTTTGTGTTGGTGAAATTGAATCCGGCAGACTCAAAATGTATGTCTTAGAAGATTTGTACATAAAATATTAATTATTTCTACCTAATTTAGGGGAAAACATACAAATTTCAACCAAAATCAATCAATCAATGATTGACTTCATGGCAAAATATCCTGATTTGGCAAGGGGTTTTACCAAAACAGCGAGTCGGAAATTTTTTTGTCGGTGAAACAGAATAAGAGATTCTAGTTGAAATTCGTAAGGGAACAATTTCACCTAGCACATCTTAAATGTTTTGTTTACTTTTTAGAGTAGGACAAATCTAATTTTTTTTCTTTAGTTTGTAAGGCAGTATTTTTTTTCCATTCAAATATTTTCTTTTCCTCGAGGATTTCTTGCCACGACCCCTTTTTATTTTTTTAATTACCCTTTTGCGGGAATTTACTTTGTGACAAGCACGCAGAGTTTTATTGCTTGTTTGTTTTTTTTTTTAGTTTTACTACTTTACGTATCAATACGTATGGAAGTTTTCTGGTGCGTATATTGACTGTGTAGGAACTTCATTCACTTTGTAAAACATATTTTACCTTATTTTCTTATATTATTCATAATGTGTCAATCTCATTATTTACCCTTACATTTCACATACATATTTCATACTGTACCAATTTTGAATTAATACTGTACATAGTTATATAACTTTCTTAGTGTACATACAATTGTAAGAAGAATTGAAGAGAGACCAATATAATTTTTATTGTAGATGTTAAGAAGGAAAGCCGCGTTTTATTTCCGCTCCTGAAGCCAGCAAGGTTATTGCCGACATCTACAATTGGTGACCCCTGACTGTCGAACCATACAACAAGTTTTCTTTTAAACAAAATAAAAAGTTTTATTCGCGACAGAGATGACTGAGGAAACCAAGACACCTAATCAACTTACCGGAGATCCACCTGCAAGTACCTCTGGTTTCCGTAGAGCAACGAACGAACCACATGGCAGCGGCGATAACGAGGTTATGCGTGTCTCCGTAAAAATTTCACCCTTTTGGACAGAAATGCCGGAGATTTGGTTCGCGCAAATCGAGGCGCAGTTTGCAACGTGCCGCATTACATCCGATTTTTCCAAATTTAATACGGTCGTAGGATCCATGGACGGCAAAGTCTTATCACAAGTCAGAGATGCTGTCTTACAACCACCACCTTCCGAGAAGTATGAAAACTTAAAAAAGGCATTAATTGATTGTTTTTCAGACTCAGAACATAAGAAGATGAGAAAACTGTTGTCCGAAGTCGACTTAGGCGACAAAAAACCTTCATATTTGTTCAACGAGCTGAAAGGCCTCGCTGGAAATTCCATCGGAGAAGATTTCCTAAAGAACATCTGGCTACAGCGCCTCCCATCAGAGGTCCAAGCCATTTTAGCGGCGTTCAAGAGTGACGACGTAAAAAAACTCGTACAAGTAGCAGATACCATCATGGAAACAACATCACACGGTAACGCAATATCCAAAATAGAACAGCGGGAAACATCGTTTCATTCGGAGCAGGCATTGAAAAAAAAAATCGAAGCACTTTCTCGTCGATTTGACAGATTGGAGAATTCGCACTTTCGCAGCCGTCGCCGAACACCGTCACGCCATCGAGACTCGACCCCATGCTCATCATCTAGTAGACCACATACCACAAAAAATCGTAACGGAATTTGCTGGTTCCACTACAAATTCAAAGATGACGCAATTCGCTGCAAACCACCTTGCAGTTACGCCAATTCAACCGGTCCAAAAAACTAGATAGGCTGTTGTCATCACAGATGACAGCAGTTGTCAAACGTATAAACCGTTTATACGTATCGGATGTGACAACAAAGAAAAAATACCTAATTGATACCGGCGCAGACGTTTCTGTGCTCCCACCAACTATTCGACAAAAATCGCAGAGTTCCAATATTGCCTTGTTCGCCGCCAACGGCTCCAAAATAAGAACGTACGGAAGCCAACATAGTGAAGTAAATTTGGGTCTGCGGAGACGGTTCAGGTGGACATTCTTGATAGCTGACGTCGCCGTGCCTATCATCGGAGCTGATTTTTTGCAGCATTACGGCCTGTTGGTCGATATGAAACGGAATTGTCTCATAGACAAGAGCACAACCTTATCAGCTACGGGCATTCCATCACCAGGTAATTACAAAATTAAAGCTTTCAACATTAAATGCCCATTCGCAGGCCTCCTTGAAACGTTCAAGGACTTAACATCGCTGAACGGCACAGGTAATCCAGTGACGTCCCATACCACTCATTGCATCATCACATCCGGACCAGCTGTTTTTGCAAAACCCCGACGACTGTCCCCGGAAAAGCTAGCCGCTGCAAAAGCCGAATTTGCATATCTCATGGAGCAAGGAATATGCCAACCGTCAAAAAGCAACTGGGCCAGCCCTCTCCATATGGTAAAGAAATCTAGTGGTGAGTGGAGACCGTGTGGCGATTACCGTGCTTTGAACGCCGTAACGCAGCCAGACAGATATCCTATCCCGTACATTAGTGACTTCGTTAACATGTTACATGGAAAAACGATATTCTCCACCATTGATTTGCAGCGCGCGTTTCATCAAATACCAGTTCAGCCAGAAGACGTACCTAAAACGGCCATCACAACGCCGTTTGGCCTTTTCGAGTTTAGGTACATGACGTTTGGCCTGAGAAACGCGGCACAAACAATGCAGAGGTACATGCACGAGGCATTGAGAGGACTGGACTTTGTGTTTTCATACATTGATGACATCGTTATTGCATCTACTAGTCACGAAGAACACCAGAAGCATCTCCAAGAAGTGTTTTTAAGACTCCGTAAGTACAACCTTAAGATTAATACTTCTAAATGTTTTTTCGGTAAATCAGAAGTACGATTCCTGGGACATTCAGTCGACCAACATGGCATCAAACCCTTGCCAGAAAAGGTTCAGCATATCATCGAGTATAAAAGACCATCTGTTGCCAAAGAATTAAAAAAGTTCCTGGCAATGATTAACTTTTATAGGAAATTCATCCCACGTGCTGTAATAAATCAAGCCCCATTGCACTTACTTATAAATGGAAATAGAAAAAACGACAACACCCCAATACTCTGGACATCAGAAACCATCGATGCCTTCGAAAAGTGCAAATCTGATCTTGCATCTGCTTCACTTCTCGCTCATCCGGTGCCAAATGCCACCCTTTATCTATTCGCCGATGCTTCAGACGTTGCAGTGGGAGCTGTAGTGAACCAAGTTATTGGCGGCGTTTCTCAGCCACTCGGATTTTACTCGCGAAAGCTAACCGATACGCAAATGAAATATAGCACGTACGATCGGGAGCTACTTGCCGTGTACCTGGGTGTGAAACATTTTCGGTACCTTTTGGAAGGAAGATCGTTCTCTATATTTACGGACCACAAACCACTGACGTACGCGTTTCAGCAAAAATCCGACAAGGCATCCCCAAGGCAGTTGCGACATTTGGATTTTGTCAGCCAATTTTCAACGACAATTTTGCACATTCCGGGGTCAGAGAATCAAGTAGCCGATTGTCTTTCAAGGATAAATGCCATCGATACATCAACACCTGTTGACTTTCATGCGATGGCGAAGGAACAAAAAGAAGACAACGAGCTAAAAACTTTACTTAAACAAGGTAATACGTCCATTTCATTGCAATTAAAACTTTTGGCTTTTCCAGAATCAAATTTACAACTGTACTGCGACACATCGACACCAAAAGTTCGTCCGTATGTTCCCTCGCCCAGTAGAGAGATCGTTCTCATGAAGCTTCATAATCTTTCTCACCCCGGTAGTAAAGCGACGCTCAAACTTCTTCAAGCACGATTTGTTTGGCCCAAGATGAAAGCAGATTGTGCAAAATTTGTAAGAAGATGCTTACAGTGTCAACAATCCAAGGTCAGCCGTCACAACAAAGCACCGCTTGTTCCTTACACTTTGACATCTCAACGATTCGCTCATATAAACATGGACATAGTTGGTCCATTACCTACATCTTGTGGATACAGATATCTTCTTACCATCATGGACCGATATACACGTTGGCGGGAGGCTTTTGCAATGGAAGACATGAAAGCAGAGACTGTAGCGCAACACTTTCTTCACGGTTGGATTAGTCGGTATGGCGTACCACTCCAAGTCACAACTGATTTAGGACGGCAGTTCCAGTCAACACTTTTTTCCGAACTGAACAGGACCTTGGGAATTAAGCAGTATAGGACAACAGCCTACCACCCGCAATCCAATGGGATTATCGAAAGATGGCATCGTTCTCTCAAAGCAGCAATTATGTGCCACCAAACAACGGATTGGTACAAGGTGCTACCATTAGTACTGCTCGGTTTGAGGTCGTCGTTCAAAAAGGACTTAGATGCCACTCCAGCAGAGCTTTTATATGGAGAAACAATTCGTTTGCCAGGAGAGTATTTCGTCGAGTCACCAAACAACATAACATCAGAGGATTTCGTAAAAGAGTTGCGAAAGGCAATGTCAGCGATGAGACCAACTAATACCACATTCCATGGTACTTCAAAATTTTTCGTGCAGAAGACGTTGGATAAATGCACACACGTTTTTGTAAGAACTGACAGCGTCCGCAGTCCTCTTCAACAACCGTATGAGGGTCCTTATCCAATAGTGAAGAAGCATTCGAAATATTTTTCGGTAAGAATTAAAAACAATGTTAAAAACGTTTCTGTTGACAGATTGAAAGCAGCATTTCTCACTGTTGATGACGCTTCCGAACACATAGTAAATGCTTCTAAGGATTCGACAACAAGTAAAACAGCGAAGGAAACTGAAACTACATTACCTATTCAAGACCAAAGGACAACTCGGTCGGGTCGAAGAATTTTCATTCCATCAAGGTTTCGTTAGTATGGCATACTAACTAGCGGGGGAGTATTGTAGGAACTTCATTCACTTTGTAAAACATATTTTACCTTATTTTCTTATATTATTCATAATGTGTCAATCTCATTATTTACCCTTACATTTCACATACATATTTCATACTGTACCAATTTTGAATTAATACTGTACATAGTTATATAACTTTCTTAGTGTACATACAATTGTAAGAAGAATTGAAGAGAGACCAATATAATTTTTATTGTAGATGTTAAGAAGGAAAGCCGCGTTTTATTTCCGCTCCTGAAGCCAGCAAGGTTATTGCCGACATCTACAATTTATTGTAGGAACTTCATTCACTTTGTAAAACATATTTTACCTTATTTTCTTATATTATTCATAATGTGTCAATCTCATTATTTACCCTTACATTTCACATACATATTTCATACTGTACCAATTTTGAATTAATACTGTACATAGTTATATAACTTTCTTAGTGTACATACAATTGTAAGAAGAATTGAAGAGAGACCAATATAATTTTTATTGTAGATGTTAAGAAGGAAAGCCGCGTTTTATTTCCGCTCCTGAAGCCAGCAAGGTTATTGCCGACATCTACAATTGGTGACCCCTGACTGTCGAACCATACAACAAGTTTTCTTTTAAACAAAATAAAAAGTTTTATTCGCGACAGAGATGACTGAGGAAACCAAGACACCTAATCAACTTACCGGAGATCCACCTGCAAGTACCTCTGGTTTCCGTAGAGCAACGAACGAACCACATGGCAGCGGCGATAACGAGGTTATGCGTGTCTCCGTAAAAATTTCACCCTTTTGGACAGAAATGCCGGAGATTTGGTTCGCGCAAATCGAGGCGCAGTTTGCAACGTGTCGCATTACATCCGATTTTTCCAAATTTAATACGGTCGTAGGATCCATGGACGGCAAAGTCTTATCACAAGTCAGAGATGCTGTCTTACAACCACCACCTTCCGAGAAGTATGAAAACTTAAAAAAGGCATTAATTGATTGTTTTTCAGACTCAGAACATAAGAAGATGAGAAAACTGTTGTCCGAAGTCGACTTAGGCGACAAAAAACCTTCATATTTGTTCAACGAGCTGAAAGGCCTCGCTGGAAATTCCATCGGAGAAGATTTCCTAAAGAACATCTGGCTACAGCGCCTCCCATCAGAGGTCCAAGCCATTTTAGCGGCGTTCAAGAGTGACGACGTAAAAAAACTCGTACAAGTAGCAGATACCATCATGGAAACAACATCACACGGTAACGCAATATCCAAAATAGAACAGCGGGAAACATCGTTTCATTCGGAGCAGGCATTGAAAAAAAAAATCGAAGCACTTTCTCGTCGATTTGACAGATTGGAGAATTCGCACTTTCGCAGCCGTCGCCGAACACCGTCACGCCATCGAGACTCGACCCCATGCTCATCATCTAGTAGACCACATACCACAAAAAATCGTAACGGAATTTGCTGGTTCCACTACAAATTCAAAGATGACGCAATTCGCTGCAAACTACCTTGCAGTTACGCCAATTCAACCGGTCCAAAAAACTAGATAGGCTGTTGTCATCACAGATGACAGCAGTTGTCAAACGTATAAACCGTTTATACGTATCGGATGTGACAACAAAGAAAAAATACCTAATTGATACCGGCGCAGACGTTTCTGTGCTCCCACCAACTATTCGACAAAAATCGCAGAGTTCCAATATTGCCTTGTTCGCCGCCAACGGCTCCAAAATAAGAACGTACGGAAGCCAACATAGTGAAGTAAATTTGGGTCTGCGGAGACGGTTCAGGTGGACATTCTTGATAGCTGACGTCGCCGTGCCTATCATCGGAGCTGATTTTTTGCAGCATTACGGCCTGTTGGTCGATATGAAACGGAATTGTCTCATAGACAAGAGCACAACCTTATCAGCTACGGGCATTCCATCACCAGGTAATTACAAAATTAAAGCTTTCAACATTAAATGCCCATTCGCAGGCCTCCTTGAAACGTTCAAGGACTTAACATCGCTGAACGGCACAGGTAATCCAGTGACGTCCCATACCACTCATTGCATCATCACATCCGGACCAGCTGTTTTTGCAAAACCCCGACGACTGTCCCCGGAAAAGCTAGCCGCTGCAAAAGCCGAATTTGCATATCTCATGGAGCAAGGAATATGCCAACCGTCAAAAAGCAACTGGGCCAGCCCTCTCCATATGGTAAAGAAATCTAGTGGTGAGTGGAGACCGTGTGGCGATTACCGTGCTTTGAACGCCGTAACGCAGCCAGACAGATATCCTATCCCGTACATTAGTGACTTCGTTAACATGTTACATGGAAAAACGATATTCTCCACCATTGATTTGCAGCGCGCGTTTCATCAAATACCAGTTCAGCCAGAAGACGTACCTAAAACGGCCATCACAATGTGTGTTTTCATACATTGAAGAGAGACCTACGCAAATATGCAGCCGTTCAACGACGATCGATTTCCCCTATTTCGAATTTGTTTCATTTCGGGCGAATTTCAGCACACCCTTTTTCATTTCGTCCGTTTTTGAAATCGGTTTGCGTTTTCAATCCGGTCGGAATTGATCACAGGGGTGATTATGTAGCTTTATTGTTATGTAGGAGGAGGAGTGGGAGGAGTTAGGAATTTTAAAATTGGACAGGAAACTAGGATGTGGATGGGACCTTAGGATAGGATGTGACGGGAAAGGAAAGAGGGTTGTTTGGGGTAGTTCTTGCCCCCGTAAACAACTAACCTACACAAACAAAACATAAATCGTGCCAAATATTCTACGTTCTTACTTACGTGAAGCGGACGGACGGATATACCACATTGAGGGGCGCTGTCGGTGGTTTTCAGCGCGGCCATGTTCTTTTACCGTCCCAACCTGGAGATCCGGTGACCATTTTGGATCTCCCTCAATCGTGCAGGATGCCTCAGCTCAAGCCATCATGCGGAAGTACAGCTCACTTTCACACCTCCTCTGAAAATTAATCACTAGCGACTCATGTCGCTTTTACACACAAAAAAAAAAAAAACAAAAAAAAACTCAATTTCTTTCCATGGGCGTACATATTTCCTTACTTTATTATCGAGCTTTAACTTTATCAAAAACAAGGGCCAAGTATTATTACACCAAAAGTAAATTATTAGGACTAAAATAAACAACAACAAAAAAAAATCAAAAAAAAAAACTTCCCTCCTAATTTCGTACCTTTCCGTACACGATAAACTACAATTCTACGAAAACCCTACCTAAATAGAGCTCTATGTAGGTGGTTGAACAAAAATCTAAATGGTTTTGACACTTATACCGATTTATGACCGCGCGGAGGAACGAAATTTTGTACAAACACAAAAAAATTAACTTCTCTATTGTAAACATTATTTAATTTTAAACTATTGTAATAGGCCTAAGGAGGTGTTTGGAGCGGATGGGACGTTGGAATTTGAAAATGACAGGAAATTGGCATGTGGACATGATGTTAGGATAAGAGGTGGAAAGGAAAGAGAAAGGGAGAGACAGCTGAGTGCGAGGGACGTGGTATGCTAGCGATGCTCGACTTTAACTCGCCGGAATTGGGGTGGTTCTTGCCCCCACACTCAACCAAACCTACTACAAAAACATATAACATGCCAAATATCAAACTACTACCTTTTTACTTACTTTTAAAGCGGACAGACGTTGGGATACCACACTGAGGGGGCGCTATAGATGGGTTAGCGCGGCCATATTCCCACCCTTCCTGGAAATCCGGGCGGCCATTTTGGATTTCCCCAAACTTTTGGTTCCTCAGCAGCTCATGTCGTCAGCCGTAGTGACAGCTTCCCTTCAACACCCCCCTGAAAAGTAACACTAGCAAGTCATGGTGCTATTTGAAAGCACCAAAAAAAAAAAAGGTAAACAGACAGGATTTTTCCTCATAAGGCGGGAACCATCACGTAAAGTTTATTTAAATTTAAAAATTGCTTACGTTAATATATGTATTATTGATAATTTTTACTACTAACGAATTTAATTTAACAACAAAAAAATTAGTGTAAGTAAAGAAAATCTTTCCCTCCTTGGCTGTGCCTTTGCGCACTCGAGCATAGATTAACCGGGGCCCTACCTAAATTGAGCTCAATGTAGAGGGTTGGGAACAAACAACATATTATTATTTTTTTGTTTTTATACATTTAACCCGACCAATAAACACGATGGAGGAAGTGATATTTTACACAAAACAACGACAAAAAAATTGGTTTCATGTAATTGACTGAATAATTGTTGCGCCCCGCCTGAGGGTATACTACAATAAAATTTATCTCTCCAATTCTCGTTAGAATATTGACTCCTTTGGGCTCTTAGTAGGCCTGATATTTAAGTTAATAATTACTATTTTTCTATGTTATTACATTAATCTTATGTTAATATATATATATATGTGTATATATATATATATATGTATATGTAACTATTTTGTTATATTGATATACATTCAATTCTGGACATCCGTCTGGGTATATTCCCCAACTGGTTTGTTAAAAGGTAGCGTGTCGGTCATGTACCTTGATCAACCTTATTGTCACCTTCACCGTCGGGGCGGCGAATTGATGGCGGTTGTCTTTCCCAAATAATTCGCTGCACATGTATGGGCAATTGTATATAAAGTTGAGTTACGTACTTAAAGATGTGGCGGCCACTATTCCATTAGAAATTTAATTGGTGGCCGCCTATAAACACTATGTGAAAATGAAACATATGCTACATATAACAAAAAAAAAAAACCCAAAAAAAACTAGACTCACTCACCGTACATATATCACTGATCTTACACACAATTTATCAATAACTGCCTAGACGTATCGTAGGACTTTATACATATTTAATTTTTTTTGTTTAACACTACATATTAATTATAATTTAAGATTGAATCTTCTACACTTTACTGTGTTAGGATTTGTCCCTTTTTTAATTTTTTTTTGTTTCATATGTGAAAACGTTAGTTCAAACCACCGATGTGTTATTTGTTCTTACATTGACTTACTAGTCATGCATGGCAGTTACTTTAGTCCACAGACCCAACGATCGGAATTACATACATTATGTACTATGTACACCCTCACCGGTCAAGATCATCCGATCTTGGAAGTCGGAAGCTTTCTCAAAATTGGCCGTTTCACTCTATCGCTATCATCCCTGATTTGAATAATTATGTAGTTGCGGCATTCTCGCCACTAGATGGATTCGACAAATATGAATAATGTGGCGGTCTCTTTCTCTAATACTCACTTCTTCGGAAACTACGCGTCGCCTCAAGCGAAAAGAAGTACAGACGTTTTCCACCGGCGCCATAGGCAAAAATGATATCATCATTCCAGTTTAAAAACTTCGCAATGGTTTGCGCGTGAATTTTCAGTTACATACTTTTTATAATTTACTTTAAATAAATAACACATTTTATAACGTAATCAACTGTGTTTAATTTCAAGTGGTACACTAGGCCACAAATGGTGACCCCGACGATCACATTGATTAAAATTATAATAAAATTCTTTTAAAACCAAAAACTTAAATTTTTTTTTTTTTTTAAATGTCGCGTGGAAATACACCGCCACCAAACGTGGGTGATAATATACAACCCGAGGCTCAAAGACGCAATAGTGACGACTCCATCGTCGCAGTTGCCAATTTTAAATTGCCACCGTTTTGGAAAAATGATCCCGAGTTGTGGTTTATCCAAGTGGAGGCACAATTCAGGACTCGTAACATCCGAGCTGACTCCAGCAAGTACTACGCAGTAGTCGCCACACTCGATGCAGATGTACTTCAGGAGGTGTCTGACATCATCAGAGCCCCCCCAGAAAAAGATAAGTTCATTCATCTTAAAGAAAACCTAATTAAACGCTTTACAGATTCTGTGGAACGACAACTCCATAAACTTCTCACAGAGCTTGAACTAGGTGATCGAAAACCTTCACAACTGTTGCGATCCATGCGAACTCTTGGTGGTAGTAGAGCAACGGAAGATTTGTTGCGCACTAAGTGGCTTGGTCTTCTCCCAGAGACAGTTTGTAAAATATTAAAAGCTGTTCGTGGGGCAACACTTGATCAACTTGCTGATGTTGCTGATAGTTTGTTGGAGAATAACACCAACTCTTACGTCATGGCCACTAGCCACACCGATGAGCCTAAGCCTACTAAGCACCACGATGCAGCACTCATGGAGCAAAGAATGTTCAATGTAGAAAAGAGCATTTCCGAGCTCGCAGCGTCCTTCAAAGAGCTATCGAGAAAGCTCAGCTTTAATCCTCAAAGGCATTCTCGCTCTCGCTCACGTCCTTCAACATCAACTTCCTCTAAAGAGTGCTACTACCACCGCAGATTTGGTGCAAAGGCTCATCGATGCGTGCCGCCATGTGCCTTCAAAGCACCCTCCACCGACACGGAAAACTAGCTTTGCTGTCGTCTGTTGAAGTGGTTGGCGACAGCAGCAATTTCAACTCAAAAACAATTAAAGAATACCGTCTTCATCTCTACGACAAAACAACTAACCTCACTTTCCTCATCGACTCTGGTTCCGTCGTTTCTGTGTTACCACGGACTTTGCTGAAGCGAAAACTTGAACCAACATCATACAAACTGTACGCAGCTAATTCATCAACCATTAACACCTATGGACAACAATGGCTAACTGTCAATCTTGGACTACGCCGAGCATTTAAATGGGCCTTTATTATTGCTGACGTTAAATCAGCAATAATAGGGGCTGACTTCATCGTATACTTCAGTCTATTGATAGATCTCAGACAACATCGCCTTGTTGATCCACTCACTTCATTGTACACCCCCGGCAAAGTCGTTGAAACCTTGGAACATGGCATCTCCACTGTTGATCAACACTCGCTACTCAATATGAATCCAGAATTTGCGAGACTCTTCCTAGATTTCATCGACATCACCATGCCACCTACAGCACCAACCACGGTTGCCACCTCCGCTGTTGCACATCACATTGTTACAACTGGCCCACCTGTTGTAGAACGAGTTCGCCGATTAGCTGGTGAAAAGTATAAGGCAGCTAAAGATGACATGGACTTTCTACTGCATCACCAAGTCATACGTCCATCAAACAGTCAATGGGCCAGCCCCATACACATGGTCCCTAAAAAACATGGTGGTTGGCGTACTACAGGTGATTTCAGACGACTCAACACGCAAACAATTCCTGATCGTTATCCTGTGCCATTCATCGAAGACCTATTTCAACGGCTACACGGCAAAAGCACATTTTCAACGATCGACCTGGTGCGCGCATACCACCAGATACCTATGGCTGAAGAAGACATCTCAAAAACTGCCATCACTACACCTTTTGGGCTGTTTGAATTTTTGGGTATGCCACCTGGTTTACGAAATGCCACTCAAACATTTCAACGCCATATGGACACGATATTTAGGGGGCTGGACTTCGTTGGCTGTTTCATAGATGACATCATCGTTGCATCTGACACACCTGAAGACCACTTTAAACATCTGCAGCAAGTTTTCACCATCCTACGAAAGCATAAGCTCACCATTAATACCAACAAGTGTGAGTTCGGTAAAAAAGAACTGCTTTACCTCGGCTACACGATCAACAAGGACGGATACAGACCTCCATCAGAACGAGTCGATGTGATTCTCGCATACCCGAAACCAGAAACCATCACAGATCTACGTCGTTTCCTTGGGGTATTGAATTATTATCGAAAATGCATTCCAAATGCTGCTCATCTACAAGCGCCACTCAACATGTACCTCAAGGACGCCAAAAAGAACGACAAGCGCAAAGTGATTTGGACACCTGAGTCTGAAGAGGCTTTAAAATTATGCAAGCAAAGTGTTGTTTCCGCGGCTCGACCAGCTTTCCTGTCACCAAATGCTCCATTGTCACTCTCTACTGATGCTTCAGATTCCGCCATAGGCGCAGCTTTGGAGCAACTCGAAGACAACATATGGAAGCCAATCGGATTTTTCTCCAGGAAACTCAGCACAACAGAAGTCAAATACAGCACGTACGATAGAGAGCTGCTTGCTATGTTCGCTGCTGTTAAATTTTTTCGTCACATCCTTGAAGGGCGTCAGTTCATCATCAAGACCGACCACAAACCACTCATTTATGCCTTCTCCCAAAGAGCGGAGAAAGCATCACCACGACAACTCACTCAACTCGATTTCATTTCGCAGTTCAGCACTGAAGTTGTCTATCTCCGGGGAGAAGAAAATGTAGTAGCTGATGCCCTGTCCAGACTCAACGCAATTTCCATGCCAACAGTATTAACTGCCGAGAGGATTCAAGATGAACAACAAGGTGATGACGAATTACAGAAGCTACTCCACAACAACAAAACTTCTCTCAAGCTTCAACGACTGTCAATCGATGGTAGTTTTGTAATTTATTGCGACATCTCTTCACGATCCGTGCGGCCGTACATACCTCGTTCTCTACGGCGACAAGCTTTCGACACCATCCATGGGCTGTCCCATCCTAGTGGTCGAATCACATGTCGTCAACTAAAACAACGATTCGTATGGCCTGGCATCAAGAAGGACGCACTGGAATGGTCTCGAAATTGCATTCCCTGCCAGCGCTCGAAGATACAACGCCACAACCACCTCAACTCCACTAAAATTGATGTGCCTGATAGTCGTTTCAACCACGTTCACCTAGACTTAATCGAACTTCCTACAGTGGATAATCTAAGGTATTGTTTAACCATGATTGATAGATTTTCTAGGTGGCCGGTGGCAGTGCCGTTGAAAGAGATGACTGCAGATACGGTTTGCACAGCGTTCTACACACACTGGATAGCACAGTTTGGCACACCTATGACTATCACCACTGATCAAGGTTCCCAATTTGAGTCTGCACTCTTCAGGGCCTTGACAAGAATGATTGGAGCTGATCGTATAAGAACTACAGCATACCACCCGCAAGCGAACGGCATCATCGAGAGGTGGCACCGTACACTGAAAGCAGCCCTGATGTGCAACGCTCAAATTCCTTGGCCGCAAGCACTTCCAACTGTACTTCTTGGACTTCGCACCTGCTACAAAGAGGATCTACGTGCTTCGCCTGCAGAACTTTTGTATGGTACAAATCTACGTGTACCCGGCGAATTTTTCATCTCTGAGGACATGCCAGCTAACCCTCAAATTTTCCTTGAGAAGTATCGTGAGCACATCCGAGCACTACGGCCGACACCAACAGCACACCATGTCAAGGCACGTATGTTTTTAATGAAAAATATTTATTCTTCTTCGCATGTATTCCTCAGGATCGATGCTGTGAAACGTCCACTAGAGTCACCCTATTCTGGACCTTTTGAAGTTGTAGAACGCATCAATGACCATCTCTTCAAAATCAAAATCAATGGGGTTGATAAAGTTGTATCTGTAAGCAGACTCAAACCAGCATATTTCGTGAAAGAGGACCAAAATACACAAACACAACATACAACCGTGCATCCAGAATTACCAAAATTTAAATCCACCACTCCAATAGCAACATCTTCAAAAAATTCGAATTTAGAATTAAATCCAAATAATCCAAACATCAGTACAGCTGTCAAAACCTATTCAAAGAAAAACAAAAATGTTTCGTTCCCTTCTATCTTGAACGTCACTAGGGGGAGAGTACCTGTGGCGGTCTCTTTCTCTAATACTCACTTCTTCGGAAACTACGCGTCGCCTCAAGCGAAAAGAAGTACAGACGTTTTCCACCGGCGCCATAGGCAAAAATGATATCATCATTCCAGTTTAAAAACTTCGCAATGGTTTGCGCGTGAATTTTCAGTTACATACTTTTTATAATTTACTTTAAATAAATAACACATTTTATAACGTAATCAACTGTGTTTAATTTCAAGTGGTACACTAGGCCACAATAACATAGAACCAGGAATAATATGAAACGAAACAAATTGACATAAGAATGACAAGCACCAGTCAGAGCCAATCAGCCATCAGCTAATATTTATTGTTTATTTAGGTAGATTGTAAATCATTTCTTTTCACTTTATTTTACTATTTTTCTTCCTAAAGGGTGATCGTAACAAATCTCGGAACTTGTCGGAAGTCATCTGACGAATTGGACGGAGGAAAACGAACAGCTAATGGTACATTTGGGATATACACGTATCACATGCGTAAGCCTGAGGTAAGTGAGACTGTAAGAACTTTCCTATTTTTACCCCTTTTTGTTATCTTTTTGTTTATGATGCTATCCTATCTTGGGAACCCGTTTAGTGACAATAAGACGCACAGTGGGGAAAAATCCACGTCTCTGAGATCGTCTCATGCTCGCCGGGCAAACCCAAAAATACACTTCTGAAGTTCCAGACTTTGGATGTTTGGTGGTAAATTTCACCTTGTGTGACCTGTTCTGTAAGTAAGTGCAAATGTTAGTGGTCTAATGTTTACTTTTGTCTTCTCATTTACAGGTGATGGTTGCTATTGTTGTCAGGAGAATTGACGGGCGCACTTATGGCCATTTATATGACACTCGAGAACTGAAGCTGAATACTTAAGGTAGATAATTATACGTATTTTATAACCTATATAGACATGCATGTGTGTTACATACGCATAATATTACTTAATGGTAGAATAAATAACAAACAAAATACTTAATACATGCATATCAGTCTTAATACGTAAATTGATAATAAATAACAAGGACTTACAGAATACATAATCACTAAGTTATACGTCACTGAGGTATACATATTACTACATGCATATCACAGATGACTTAATAAACTATAATACCTAAACTTACTAAATAAAATAAATAAATATATAAACTAAAGCTAAACAATGAATACGTAGTTAATAAATAGATAAAAAAATAGAATATTTCATAAATATATGTAGAATCATCGAAATGTTGTTACAGAAAAATGTTTATTTAAAAGTATATATGTATGTATTGTTAAACAAAAGAGTACAATGAAATACAAGAAAGATTATGATGTGTCTTCGGCTGTGTATCGTCGTCGACTGACTTCAGCTCTATTTAGTTTTCTGTTCCTACATTCTCGGTCATCCCATCTACGTCGACCTCGACGTTTTCGCTGTCAGATGGTTCCCACTCCTCCCAGGGATGATTGGTTGATGACGCATAAGGCTTCATGTTATCAGCAGAACAGCTCGTCTGGTTCGGTCCTTCGTGGTCGCCTAGCTTCTTGACTAAATAACGATCGTTTCTCAGTGTTTTCGTTACTTCATAGGGCCCAAGGAACTTAGCCTGTAGTTTTAGTCCCGAACCGAACTGGGTCCTCTTTATTGCCACCAAATCCCCAACACGATACTGCTTTGCGAGTTTACGTTTCTGGTTGAAGGTACGTCGGTTTTCTTCTTGGACTTTTTTGATCTGTGTAGCGGCTTTGACGCGTAGTTCAGTCCGTTCGCGGTTGAGTTCTTCCACAAGTTCCTTTTCGACCAGTTCTTTTAATTGTAAGTCTTCTTTAAGTCTCATTACTCTTCCTGTCAGAACTTCGAATGAAGTAGTACCGATGCTTCGACAGTACGTGGCATTGACAAATTGTTGAACCTTTGCCACATGCTTGTACCAATCATCGGCTTTAGGCAAAGATAACTTGGTAAGTATTGGTATGATGGTCCTATTTACCCTCTCGATTTGGCCGTTACCACGGGGCACTCCAGTCGTCGTTAGCACACGTTCGATCTTCTCGTCATCGCAGTATTTTTGAAAAATAGTGGAGCGAAAAGCTGACCCACGGTCGGAAATGATACGTCTGGGATTACCAAATATAGAAGCTTGATGCTGCAGACGTGCTACCGCTTCATCGCTAGTTGTCGACTTGGTAGGATATAACCAAATAAATTTCGAAAATGAGTCCACAACTGCGAGAATATGGTTATATCGCTTCTTTGTATTAGTCATCGGTCCCAAATGGTCCACATGGTAGGTATCTAAAGGAACATCTCCTTTGTCGATCGGGTTGAGTAGCCCTTCAGATTTACCCTTCTTGCGTTCGGCCAAAATACACTGGATACAGTTATTGACGAATTCCTCTATCTTGCGCCGCATACGAGGAAACCAGAATTCCCGTTGAATGATGTGTTCGGTTTTCTGCCACCCGAAATGTCCTTGCTCATGAGCCTGACGAATAACACCGTGCTGCATCGCCTTTGGAACGACCAATAAAATGTCCCCTTCCTGCGAACGATACAAAACATTATTTTTAAGAACAAAATTACCAGACTCGCCTTCTTTGATAGTCCTTCTGATGTCGTTCAAGGAAATGTCTTCTTCTTGAGCTTTACTGATGCGAGCCGTCAGCAAATCAAATCGTCCATCGATGTTAAAAACAGAAACCGGATTTCGGCTCAACGCATCTGCGTGACGCATTGCTTTGCCGGGACGATGCACTATCGTATACTGGAACTCTTCTATCAGTAATGCCCATCGAGCAACTCTCAAGCTGATGTCTGTTTTCGCCATCGTTAAAGCAAATGCTTGGCAGTCTGTTACTATCCTGAATGGAATTGCCAATAAGTAGACTCTAAACTTTTTCAGCGCCTTTACTACTGCTAGGATTTCCAACTCGTAGCTGGTATACTTTTCTTCTATTGACGTCGTCGTCCAGCTCGCATAATATACGGGATGCATCAAGTTGTCTTCCGAATTCCTTTGCAGTAGTATAGCACCTAGTCCTTGTCTCGCAGCATCCGTATGTAACTCCGTTTCCGCTCCCACAGCGTAAATGTTTAACACAGGTTCTTTAATTAAAACATCTTTAAGTTGTTCAAACGCTTGTTGCTGCTTCGGCCCAAATTCAAATTTAGCATTTTTCTTTAGAAGTTCTGTTAACGGTCGTGCTATCGTAGCAAATCCAGGGACGAATTTCCTGAAGTATCCCGCTAAACCACAAAAGCTTTGAATGTCTTGGACTTTCTTTGGTTGCGGGAAATTTGCAACTGCTTGTATCTTCTTTTTTGCTGGTGTCACTGTTCCATCCTGGATTATATATCCGAGGTACTCAACGCGGCTATTCAGTAAAGAAAATTTTTTCCAGTTAAAGTTCAGTCCAAACCGGCTTGCTACTTTCAATACACGTTCCAATTTCATTAAGCTTTCAGTCGTGTCCGTCGCTGGTATAATTAGATCATCCAAGTATATTAGTATCGTTCCATCAGAAATCAAACTGCTAAACACAGCTCTAATGTGTCGCTGAAACACGGCCGACGAGTTACAAAGGCCGAAAGGAACTCGTAGAAACTCAAAATGTCCGTCCGGTACAATGAATGCTGTAAACTTGATGCTGGCGTCGTGAATCGGAACATGAAAAAAACCGTTTTTCAAGTCCAATGTGCTGTAAATCTTCGCTGCTTGTAATCGATCGATCTGATCCTCGATCAGGGGAAGAGGATATCTGTCCCTGATGATCTTTTTGTTTAACTTGCGGTAATCAACACATAGCCTCATATTACCGTCTTTCTTCTGAACGAGTACAACCGGGCTAGCATATTCGGAAATACTGGGCCTCACGATCTCTTCTTTCATCCACTCTTCTAATATGGAATTAACCGTAGCTCGATGATCGGCTGACAACCGTCGAAAGTTCTGATACACAGGAACATCGTCTTTGAGGATTATACGCACTCTAACCCCACTATCTTCAACTGCGTGCGGAACATAACTTTCCACCATATTCCGTATCTGTTCCTTGACTGTCGGATCTTCAATGTGGTCGGTGGATACTTTTTCTTCCTGGCTACAAATTTCGATATTGAATATTTCCGAATTACTCACGGTTTCATCTTCTGGGAATCGATTGGAGTCTCGAGCTGCGTCTTTTATCTGGACACAGCTTGCCTGTCCCTTTTTAAGACAAAGCTCCACGTAATTTGTTAATTGACATCCAAGTATCAAGTCATGCTTGATTAAAGCATCTGGAACCACATGAATTTCGAGATGCACAGTGATTTCGTCCAACGTCGCTATGGCCTCAAAGCCACCCATAGTTGCCATTTCCTCGGAACCAATACCCACAAACGGAATAGGATTCTTCTGCAGTTCTGGAGCTCATAGCAAAACATATTTAGTAGCTGAAATTAAATGAAGATCACTTCCTGAATCAATCAGAGATTTAAATGTATGTCCCAATATTTCGACTTCTTTAAATATTTTACAAGTTTTCGTAGACACTGCTTCACAACTCTTCTGCTTCGGGTATTCCTTGGAACGATGACCAAACTCACTACATGCAAAACATTTCAACCCTTTATTTCTATCAGGACAGTCTCAATACAAGAAAGATTATGATGTGTCTTCGGCTGTGTATCGTCGTCGACTGACTTCAGCTCTATTTAGTTTTCTGTTCCTACATTCTCGGTCATCCCATCTACGTCGACCTCGACGTTTTCGCTGTCAGATGGTTCCCACTCCTCCCAGGGATGATTGGTTGATGACGCATAAGGCTTCATGTTATCAGCAGAACAGCTCGTCTGGTTCGGTCCTTCGTGGTCGCCTAGCTTCTTGACTAAATAACGATCGTTTCTCAGTGTTTTCGTTACTTCATAGGGCCCAAGGAACTTAGCCTGTAGTTTTAGTCCCGAACCGAACTGGGTCCTCTTTATTGCCACCAAATCCCCAACACGATACTGCTTTGCGAGTTTACGTTTCTGGTTGAAGGTACGTCGGTTTTCTTCTTGGACTTTTTTGATCTGTGTAGCGGCTTTGACGCGTAGTTCAGTCCGTTCGCGGTTGAGTTCTTCCACAAGTTCCTTTTCGACCAGTTCTTTTAATTGTAAGTCTTCTTTAAGTCTCATTACTCTTCCTGTCAGAACTTCGAATGAAGTAGTACCGATGCTTCGACAGTACGTGGCATTGACAAATTGTTGAACCTTTGCCACATGCTTGTACCAATCATCGGCTTTAGGCACAGATAACTTGGTAAGTATTGGTATGATGGTCCTATTTACCCTCTCGATTTGGCCGTTACCACGGGGCACTCCAGTCGTCGTTAGCACATGTTCGATCTTCTCGTCATCGCAGTATTTTTGAAAAATAGTGGAGCGAAAAGCTGACCCACGGTCGGAAATGATACGTCTGGGATTACCAAATATAGAAGCTTGATGCTGCAGACGTGCTACCGCTTCATCGCTAGTTGTCGACTTGGTAGGATATAACCAAATAAATTTCGAAAATGAGTCCACAACTGCGAGAATATGGTTATATCGCTTTTTTGTATTAGTCATCGGTCCCAAATGGTCCACATGGTAGGTATCTAAAGGAACATCTCCTTTGTCGATCGGGTTGAGTAGCCCTTCAGATTTACCCTTCTTGCGTTCGGCCAAAATACACTGGATACAGTTATTGACGAATTCCTCTATCTTGCGCCGCATACGAGGAAACCAGAATTCCCGTTGAATGATGTGTTCGGTTTTCTGCCACCCGAAATGTCCTTGCTCATGAGCCTGACGAATAACATCGTGCTGCATCGCCTTTGGAACGACCAATAAAATGTCCCCTTCCTGCGAACGATACAAAACATTATTTTTAAGAACAAAATTACCAGACTCGCCTTCTTTGATAGTCCTTCTGATGTCGTTCAAGGAAATGTCTTCTTCTTGAGCTTTACTGATGCGAGCCGTCAGCAAATCAAATCGTCCATCGATGTTAAAAACAGAAACCGGATTTCGGCTCAACGCATCTGCGTGACGCATTGCTTTGCCGGGACGATGCACTATCGTATACTGGAACTCTTCTATCAGTAATGCCCATCGAGCAACTCTCAAGCTGATGTCTGTTTTCGCCATCGTTAAAGCAAATGCTTGGCAGTCTGTTACTATCCTGAATGGAATTGCCAATAAGTAGACTCTAAACTTTTTCAGCGCCTTTACTACTGCTAGGATTTCCAACTCGTAGCTGGTATACTTTTCTTCTATTGACGTCGTCGTCCAGCTCGCATAATATACTGGATGCATCAAGTTGTCTTCCGAATTCCTTTGCAGTAGTATAGCACCTAGTCCTTGTCTCGCAGCATCCGTATGTAACTCCGTTTCCGCTCCCACAGCGTAAATGTTTAACACAGGTTCTTTAATTAAAACATCTTTAAGTTGTTCAAACGCTTGTTGCTGCTTCGGCCCAAATTCAAATTTAGCATTGTTCTTTAGAAGTTCTGTTAACGGTCGTGCTATCGTAGCAAATCCAGGGACGAATTTCCTGAAGTATCCCGCTAAACCACAAAAGCTTTGAATGTCTTGGACTTTCTTAGGTTGCGGGAAATTTGCAACTGCTTGTATCTTCTTTTTTGCTGGTGTCACTGTTCCATCCTGGATTATATATCCGAGGTACTCAACGCGGCTATTCAGTAAAGAAAATTTTTTCCAGTTAAAGTTCAGTCCAAACCGGCTTGCTACTTTCAATACACGTTCCAATTTCATTAAGCTTTCAGTCGTGTCCGTCGCTGGTATAATTAGATCATCCAAGTATATTAGTATCGTTCCATCAGAAATCAAACTGCTAAACACAGCTCTAATGTGTCGCTGAAACACGGCCGACGAGTTACAAAGGCCGAAAGGAACTCGTAGAAACTCAAAATGTCCGTCCGGTACAATGAATGCTGTAAACTTGATGCTGGCGTCGTGAATCGGAACATGAAAAAAACCGTTTTTCAAGTCCAATGTGCTGTAAATCTTCGCTGCTTGTAATCGATCGATCTGATCCTCGATCCGGGGAAGAGGATATCTGTCCCTGATGATCTTTTTGTTTAACTTGCGGTAATCAACACATAGCCTCATATTACCGTCTTTCTTCTGAACGAGTACAACCGGGCTAGCATATTCGGAAATACTGGGCCTCACGATCTCTTCTTTCATCCACTCTTCTAATATGGAATTAACCGTGTTATATACGGCCTTAAGCCAACCCTGTAACATTAAAACAAGTGAAGTGTTATAAAATGGCTTCTTTCCTTTTACATCCTTTTTCCGTTTCTGAAGTTGCTGGTGAAAAGCGAGAATGAAGTGCTTCTTCTGACTTCAGTCAAGCCGACCACACGCCTCTCTCTAAGTATCGTATACTTGTCCATTGAATTAAATATAGTTGTTTTATTAAATTCTTGATTTATATTATTATAAATGAATAAAGAATAATTAATTTAAAGTCGAAAGTTTTCCTTTTATTAAAGTAAAGAAAAACCCAACATTTGGCGACGAGGAAAAAAAACGTCCACGTGTGTAAGTCAAAGTACGAAACAAAAAAAAAAAAGAAAAAAATATGTCAAGATTAATCGGCTGTGTGGAGCCGTTCGTCAGCGGTGGAAATTTTTTGGCGTATGAAGA
Organism: Brachyopa scutellaris; assembly: GCA_949775065.1. Lineage (NCBI taxonomy): Eukaryota > Metazoa > Arthropoda > Insecta > Diptera > Syrphidae > Brachyopa > Brachyopa scutellaris. The sequence continues at coordinate 110,886,015 of OX459112.1, forward strand.
TCGGGTTCGTCAATTCATTAAAGTCAACGACATCCAAGGAGAAGAAGCCCTTACGCCACTTTTTATCACCATCGCAGGAGCAGAAATTCACGAGCTCCTAATATCGCTAACAGTGCCAGATTTGCCCAGTGCAAAACCATTCGAAGAACTCATATCGCTTCTACGTGCTCATTTTGCTCCTAAGCATAATAAACGAGCAGAGCGATATAAATTTAACAAGCTGAAACAAGAGGAGGGTGAACCTATTAATGAATTTATTGTGCGTCTAAAGGCTCAAGCTCAGTTCTGTAATTTCGGGGATATCATCCCAGAAAAGGCTAAAGAAGACGTCCAAAAGTACAAAATTAAAATGTTAGACGATGTATTGAGTGATCGTTTTATAGTGGGATTAACATGTGAAAGAATCCAACAGGCTTTATTAGGTGAGGATAACCTTACTTTCGAAGAGTACACCACGAAAGCACTTAATATGGAGCTTTCGCAAAAAACAACAAAATCGTTACATTCCCCGCAAAATATACATGCCGTCTTTCAACAAAAGAACAATAAACACGTGCCGTCTAAAGCACACACAAATTCTTTGCCTAACAAGAAATTTAATCGTCATTCGTCAAGTACACACCAGCATCAAACGTCAAGTGGAAGCTACCAAAAAAATCGTCATGTATCACAGCTTTCATCATCGCAGCAGTCTTGTCATCGTTGTGGAAATAGTCATCACCAAGATAACTGCCCAGCTAAGAGAGAAAATTGGGAGTGTTTTACCTGCCACAAAATTGGTCACACGTCCAGAGTCTGCAGGTCCAAAAAGTCGCATGGTCAAAAAGGCGCAGTCAATGTCGTCAGTACAGAGAAAGAAAGAAGTCATCACCCAGAACCAGCAGAGTGTTCTCTGCTTATCAACAATGTAAGAACCGGTTTCGAGATCGATACCGGAGCCTCGGTAACTATTATGTCAGAGATACATTATTATGATTATTTTTCTAATATCAAACTAAAAAAGTCATGTAATAATTTGTGTACCGTTTTAGGTAATAAAATTGAAGAACTAGGCATTATGAGCGTTGCGGTGGAGTTTGGAGGTGGATGTTGGAATTGTGAAATAATTGTTGTCAAAGGAAGTTGGCCGAGAAAACCCTTGTTAGGAAGAGATTTACAGGATGTTTTGTTTCCAAACTGGCGCAAAATGTACTCGGAAAGTTTAACAGGTGTGAACAGTGTAAAAAGTGAAGTTGTGTGTCCCATTTTAAAGTCGATTCAAGAAAAATACCCAAACATTGTTGATGACAAGAATAACGATCCAATTAAAGGTTTTACCGCGAATATCGTTTTAGATGGTTGTCAGAAACCAATTTTTCATTGTGCATACAGTGTACCATTCAAATTAAGGGATAGGGTAAAAGCCGAACTCAATCGTCTTGTGGAAGAAAAGATTTTAGAACCTATTAAATTTAGCCGATGGGCTACCCCTATCGTGATAGTTCCAAAAGCTAATGGTGAGTTACGGATTTGCATGGACTGCAAGGTGACCATCAACAAATGTATTTTGATGGAACATTACCCACTACCAAAAATGGATGAAATTTTCGCGGAGTTAGCCGATTGTGAAGTTTTTTGTGTCGTTGATTTAAGAGGAGCTTATCAACAATTGTCAGTCGACCAAAACTGTAAAGAACTTTTAGTGATAAATACTCTTATAGGACTTCTAGTGTATACACGTCTTCCATACGGTGTGTCTAGTGCTCCTTCCATTTTTCAATCCGTCATGGACCGAGTATTGTTGGGACTTAAATCTGTGTTTTGTTACTTAGATGATATTATCATCGGAGGCAAGACAAAAGATGAATGCTACCAAAAATTGCTTTTAGTGTTGTCACGTCTTAATAATCACAATATTAAAATCAACGTCGTAAAGTCCAAGTTTCTAGTTCCGTCTGTTAAATATCTCGGTCATGTGATTTCGGGCAAGGGTATATGCCCAAATCCAGAAAAACTTGAAGCTATTCTTCAAGCTCCGGCGCCAACTAGCCTTAAACAGTTGCAGTCATATCTCGGGTTATTGAATTTTTATTCAAAATATATCCCTAATATATCTCCTAGGTAACCAAAAATTTATTTGGAATTCAATTTGTCAAGAAACTTTTGACAAAAGTAAAACATTTTTAACTAATGAAAGTTTATTGGAGCTGTATGACCCCAATAAACCTATTGTGGTAACTACAGACGCATCACCTTATGGGGTGGGTGCAGTGCTTTTGCATGTAGTGAACGGTGCTGAAAAACCTGTGATGTTCGTGTCCAGCACACTTAATGAAGCTGAGCAAAACTATTCCCAGCTTCATCGCGAAGCATTAGCGATAATTTTTGCAGTAAAAAAGTTTCACATTTATATTTATGGACAAAAATTTACCTTATGCACTGACCACCAGGCTTTGCAAGAAATTTTCAGTCCAAAGAAAAATAATTCAGCCGTTTCGGTCTCTAGGCTTCAAAGATGGAGCATAATACTGTCGTCATATACTTATACTATAAAATATCGCAAAGGAAAGTCTTTGGCACCTGCTGATGCCTTATCAAGGTTACCATTAAATAAAAGCACAGAGGTTGAACAAATACCGATAAATCATTTCTCTGAAAGTGAAAGTCCTATGTTAAAAGTATCCGTCATACAACATCACATGGCTCATGACGATGAGCTAACAGAGGTGTATAAAATCTTGCTTGATAAAGAATATAAATATGAGTTTTCATCCAACCTGTTTAAAAAAATACACAATAATTTATCTACAGAGAATAAGTGTTTGTTTTATAGAAATCGTATTATAATTCCTAAATGTTTAAGGAACTCTTGTCTAAAATTGCTTCACGAAAACCATTGTGGTATTAATCGAATGAAAATGATAGCTCGTTCATATGTGTGGTGGCCTCTAATTGACCAAGACATTGATGCATGTGTGAAAAGCTGTCAGAGTTGCACTTTAACTGGAAATGTTAAGAAAGAAATTGTCACTACGAAATGGCCTGAAACACATTTTCCTTTTGAGCGAGTTCATATCGATTTTTTTTATTTTCAAGGCAAAAGTTTCCTTATTATTGTCGATGCTCACAGTAAATTTAAAGATATACATTTAATGAGTTCAACAGACGTTTCGAATACACTAAATGCACTTGATAAAACGTTTCGAATTTTTGGATATCCTAAACAACTTGTTTCCGATAACGGTCCACCGTTCAACTCATTTCAGTTTAAATCGTTTTTCAAAAACAAAGATATAGAAGTTTTAAAATCACCAATATACCACCCACAGTCAAATGGGTTAGCCGAGCGTGGAGTTCAGTCTGTCAAAAATGTTTTGGTTAAATTCTGTTTGGATAAAAATAACACAAATTCACTGCAAAATAAGATTGAACAATTTTTATACAATGATAGAAATATGCCGTCCACATCCACTTCTAAAAGTCCATCGGAAATGCTCTTTTCATATAAACCTAGGTCTAGCTTAGATATTGTAAATAATAAATTTAAAGAAAATTTTGATTGTAGCAACAAATTTTGTGAATATAAAAATTCTTTTCCACCAAAAACACCAAAACAAATTGCAATTGTTAAAAATAATTTTAAAAAAGGTGATTTAATTTGGTATCAAAATCCACATAAACATTTTGTACGCTGGATACCAGCCCAGATTATGGAAGTTTTAAGTAACTTAAGATATTTGATTAAAGCAAACGGTTTGATAAAATATGTACATCAAAACCAAATTAAATGTTCAACTTCAAAAAATAAAATTTTTTTATCAGACATTAATGTGAAAGAATTAGATAAAAGCAACGATGAATTAACATGTAATAAAAATGAAAATAAATCCTTTGAAAATTGTAACAAAAATCTCGTAAAGAAAGAAAAGGAAGATATTAAAAGTCCTTCTGAGACAAAAAGTAAAGATGAAATAATATTACGAAGATCTAATAGAGAAAGAAAAGTTGTTAAAAGATATATATCTGAATTTAAAACTAGTAGAAAGAAAAAATATTAAATTGATATTTTTGTTTTTTTGTAAAGGTAATGAAAAGAAAGAAGTTATTTTTTTTAAGAAGGGGAGAGTTGTTATATACGGCCTTAAGCCAACCCTGTAACATTAAAACAAGTGAAGTGTTATAAAATGGCTTCTTTCCTTTTACATCCTTTTTCCGTTTCTGAAGTTGCTGGTGAAAAGCGAGAATGAAGTGCTTCTTCTGACTTCAGTCAAGCCGACCACACGCCTCTCTCTAAGTATCGTATACTTGTCCATTGAATTAAATATAGTTGTTTTATTAAATTCTTGATTTATATTATTATAAATGAATAAAGAATAATTAATTTAAAGTCGAAAGTTTTCCTTTTATTAAAGTAAAGAAAAACCTAACAAACCGTAGCTCGATGATCGGCTGACAACCGTCGAAAGTTCTGATACACAGGAACATCGTCTTTGAGGATTATACGCACTCTAACCCCACTATCTTCAACTGCGTGTGGAACATAACTTTCCACCATATTCCGTATCTGTTCCTTGACTGTCGGATCTTCAATGTGGTCGGTGGATACTTTTTCTTCCTGGCTACAAATTTCGATATTGAATATTTCCGAATTACTCACGGTTTCATCTTCTGGGAATCGATTGGAGTCTCGAGCTGCGTCTTTTATCTGGACACAGCTTGCCTGTCCCTTTTTAAGACGAAGCTCCACGTAATTTGTTAATTGACATCCAAGTATCAAGTCATGCTTGATTAAAGCATCTGGAACCACATGAATTTCGAGATGCACAGTGATTTCGTCCAACGTCGCTATGGCCTCAAAGCCACCCATAGTTGCCATTTCCTCGGAACCAATACCCACAAACGGAATAGGATTCTTCTGCAGTTCTGGAGCTCCTAGCAAAACATATTTAGTAGCTGAAATTAAATGAAGATCACTTCCTGAATCAATCAGAGATTTAAATGTATGTCCCAATATTTCGACTTCTTTAAATATTTTACAAGTTTTCGTAGACACTGCTTCACAACTCTTCTGCTTCGGGCATTCCTTGGAACGATGACCAAACTCACTACATGCAAAACATTTCAACCCTTTATTTCTATCAGGACAGTCTCAATACAAGAGAGATTATGATGTGTCTTCGGCTGTGTATCGTCGTCGACTGACTTCAGCTCTATTTAGTTTTCTGTTCCTACATTCTCGGTCATCCCATCTACGTCGACCTCGACGTTTTCGCTGTCAGATGGTTCCCACTCCTCCCAGGGATGATTGGTTGATGACGCATAAGGCTTCATGTTATCAGCAGAACAGCTCGTCTGGTTCGGTCCTTCGTGGTCGCCTAGCTTCTTGACTAAATAACGATCGTTTCTCAGTGTTTTCGTTACTTCATAGGGCCCAAGGAACTTAGCCTGTAGTTTTAGTCCCGAACCGAACTGGGTCCTCTTTATTGCCACCAAATCCCCAACACGATACTGCTTTGCGAGTTTACGTTTCTGGTTGAAGGTACGTCGGTTTTCTTCTTGGACTTTTTTGATCTGTGTAGCGGCTTTGACGCGTAGTTCAGTCCGTTCGCGGTTGAGTTCTTCCACAAGTTCCTTTTCGACCAGTTCTTTTAATTGTAAGTCTTCTTTAAGTCTCATTACTCTTCCTGTCAGAACTTCGAATGGAGTAGTACCGATGCTTCGACAGTACGTGGCATTGACAAATTGTTGAACCTTTGCCACATGCTTGTACCAATCATCGGGGCACTCCAGTCGGGGCACTCCAGTCGTCGTTAGCACATGTTCGATCTTCTCGTCATCGCAGTATTTTTGAAAAATAGTGGAGCGAAAAGCTGACCCACGGTCGGAAATGATACGTCTGGGATTACCAAATATAGAAGTTTGATGCTGCAGACGTGCTACCGCTTCATCGCTAGTTGTCGACTTGGTAGGATATAACCAAATAAATTTCGAAAATGAGTCCACAACTGCGAGAATATGGTTATATCGCTTCTTTGTATTAGTCATCGGTCCCAAATGGTCCACATGGTAGGTATCTAAAGGAACATCTCCTTTGTCGATCGGGTTGAGTAGCCCTTCAGATTTACCCTTCTTGCGTTCGGCCAAAATACACTGGATACAGTTATTGACGAATTCCTCTATCTTGCGCCGCATACGAGGAAACCAGAATTCCCGTTGAATGATGTGTTCGGTTTTCTGCCACCCGAAATGTCCTTGCTCATGAGCCTGACGAATAACATCGTGCTGCATCGCCTTTGGAACGACCAATAAAATGTCCCCTTCCTGCGAACGATACAAAACATTATTTTTAAGAACAAAATTACCAGACTCGCCTTCTTTGATAGTCCTTCTGATGTCGTTCAAGGAAATGTCTTCTTCTTGAGCTTTACTGATGCGAGCCGTCAGCAAATCAAATCGTCCATCGATGTTAAAAACAGAAACCGGAGTTCGGCTCAACGCATCTGCGTGACGCATTGCTTTGCCGGGACGATGCACTATCGTATACTGGAACTCTTCTATCAGTAATGCCCATCGAGCAACTCTCAAGCTGATTTCTGTTTTCGCCATCGTTAAAGCAAATGCTTGGCAGTCTGTTACTATCCTGAATGGAATTGCCAATAAGTAGACTCTAAACTTTTTCAGCGCCTTTACTACTGCTAGGATTTCCAACTCGTAGCTGGTATACTTTTCTTCTATTGACGTCGTCGTCCAGCTCGCATAATATACTGGATGCATCAAGTTGTCTTCCGAATTCCTTTGCAGTAGTATAGCACCTAGTCCTTGTCTCGCAGCATCCGTATGTAACTCCGTTTCCGCTCCCACAGCGTAAATGTTTAACACAGGTTCTTTAATTAAAACATCTTTAAGTTGTTCAAACGCTTGTTGCTGCTTCGGCCCAAATTCAAATTTAGCATTGTTCTTTAGAAGTTCTGTTAACGGTCGTGCTATCGTAGCAAATCCAGGGACGAATTTCCTGAAGTATCCCGCTAAACCACAAAAGCTTTGAATGTCTTGGACTTTCTTTGGTTGCGGGAAATTTGCAACTGCTTGTATCTTCTTTTTTGCTGGTGTCACTGTTCCATCCTGGATTATATATCCGAGGTACTCAACGCGGCTATTCAGTAAAGAACATTTTTTCCAGTTAAAGTTCAGTCCAAACCGGCTTGCTACTTTCAATACACGTTCCAATTTCATTAAGCTTTCAGTCGTGTCCGTCGCTGGTATAATTAGATCATCCAAGTATATTAGTATCGTTCCATCAGAAATCAAACTGCTAAACACAGCTCTAATGTGTCGCTGAAACACGGCCGACGAGTTACAAAGGCCGAAAGGAACTCGTAGAAACTCAAAATGTCTGTCCGGTACAATGAATGCTGTAAACTTGATGCTGGCGTCGTGAATCGGAACATGAAAAAAACCGTTTTTCAAGTCCAATGTGCTGTAAATCTTCGCTGCTTGTAATCGATCGATCTGATCCTCGATCAGGGGAAGAGGATATCTGTCCCTGATGATCTTTTTGTTTAACTTGCGGTAATCAACACATAGCCTCATATTACCGTCTTTCTTCTGAACGAGTACAACCGGGCTAGCATATTCGGAAATACTGGGCCTCACGATCTCTTCTTTCATCCACTCTTCTAATATGGAATTAACCGTAGCTCGATGATCGGCTGACAACCGTCGAAAGTTCTGATACACAGGAACATCGTCTTTGAGGATTATACGCACTCTAACCCCACTATCTTCAACTGCGTGCGGAACATAACTTTCCACCATATTCCGTATCTGTTCCTTGACTGTCGGATCTTCAATGTGGTCGGTGGATACTTTTTCTTCCTGGCTACAAATTTCGATATTGAATATTTCCGAATTACTCACGGTTTCATCTTCTGGGAATCGATTGGAGTCTCGAGCTGCGTCTTTTATCTGGACACAGCTTGCCTGTCCCTTTTTAAGACGAAGCTCCACGTAATTTGTTAATTGACATCCAAGTATCAAGTCATGCTTGATTAAAGCATCTGGAACCACATGAATTTCGAGATGCACAGTGATTTCGTCCAACGTCGCTATGGCCTCAAAGCCACCCATAGTTGCCATTTCCTCGGAACCAATACCCACAAACGGAATAGGATTCTTCTGCAGTTCTGGAGCTCCTAGCAAAACATATTTAGTAGCTGAAATTAAATGAAGATCACTTCCTGAATCAATCAGAGATTTAAATGTATGTCCCAATATTTCGACTTCTTTAAATATTTTACAAGTTTTCGTAGACACTGCTTCACAACTCTTCTGCTTCGGGCATTCCTTGGAACGATGACCAAACTCACTACCTGCAAAACATTTCAACCCTTTATTTCTATCAGGACAGTCTCTGCTCATATGATTCTTTTCGCCACAGTTAAAACAATGTTTAGCTTCTCCGTTTTTTTCGTTGATTGAAGTTTGTTTAGTTTGCTTCATCTGTCGTAGTTTGTCATTAGCTATTTGTCTAGTTTTGCTCCTGTGCTTAATTTGTTCATACTGCATTAATTTTTTACGCAATTCTTTGATGTCGGTTGCTCCGTATAAAATGGATTTGTTCATATCATCGTCCTGTACACCGTCAATAATATACTGTATTTTTGCTTCAAGTTCGATATTAGCATGGCTTGCTATTTCGAGGACACGATAGACATATTCTTGGTATGATTCGTCACTTCTTTTTTTTACAGTGCTTAGTTGTCGATGGACTTCCTTACTATTAAGCGTCATAGAGAATTCCGAAATAAGAGCTTTCTTAATATCCGACCAGGAATAGACATCTGTGCATTCGAAGTTTATAAATAGCTTTGCTGAACCTTCCAACAATTTTTTTGCATAAACTATTTTCTGTGGATTCGTCCACTGACACAGGTTCGCAGTTTCTTCGAAATCCCTTGCCCATTTCCTAACATTTTGCCTACCATCTCCACTGAATTTTTCCAAAGCCTCTTCTACATCTTTAAAGGACAAAGTAGGTCGGCATGACCTCAACATGCAAGCACCTTCAGCCGCACCATCATTGTCAGAATCATCTTCGTCGCCCATCACGCTTTCTTCGTCTGCTTGAAGACCATGCCTTAACCTAGCACGTAGCTCTTATTTATTACCTGTTGTTTTTAGCTTCAATGCACGAAGTCGCTCCTTAAGTTCCACTACCGTCAAAGCAGCCAACTCATCACCATTTTCCACAGCTAAAATAGTATCCGCATCATCAGCCGCTTATCGTTGTCGCAGCCGTTCCCTTTGGTCTGACTTGGTTCCTGTTACCGGCAGATTCAATTGAAGGAGTTCCTCCCGAATTTCTTTCATTGATAATTCATCAACGTCTATGCTCAATTCAGGATCTTTATTTCCAACACTTTCCGGATTCATTGTTATTTATTTTAATTAACTTTACAGAAAAACTTTTCTGAACTGAGCAAATTTAAATCGCGTCTACTCACTTCAACCACCAAAATTCAACTCAAATCTTCACCGCAGCTGCTATGATATCATCGATTTTTGAATTTATGTGTATATAAGGGTGTATACTGCTGCGTCGTTGACCACTGCAACGGATCCTTCCACGAATCCAGGCATTTTCTCCGCCTTTCTGTCGCCACTTCGCAATATCGTCGTTGTTTCTTCGTCGTTCGTCGTCAATGTGTTTCGTATAATATATTCCTTATGTGTAACTTCGTGTATGCGGATAAATATATTTCGTCGTCGTCTTTAAATATACACATATGTACACATCATACGTGGTGTATGTGTATGCACATATTTCTTAGACTCGTCGTAGTTTTGTAGCTTATTTTTTCGACTTTCCTATCCCACTTCTGACACCAAAGTTGTAGAATCATCGAAATGTTGTTACAGAAAAATGTTTATTTAAAAGTATATATGTATGTATTGTTAAACAAAAGAGTACAATGAAATACAAGAAAGATTATGATGTGTCTTCGGCTGTGTATCGTCGTCGACTGACTTCAGCTCTATTTAGTTTTCTGTTCCTACATATATAACATCAAAGAGTACGTGCAAAGAAATAAATAAATAAATAAATATGTAATAAATAAATAAATATATAATAAATAAATAACTATACCTATAATAAATAAATAAATAAATAACTATACCTATAATAAATAAATAAATAAATAACTATACCTATAACAAATAAATAAATAAATAACTCTATAATAGATAAATAAATAAATAACTATATCTATAATAAATAAATAAATAAATCTCTATATTATAATAAATAAATAAATAAATAACTATAACTATAATGAATAAATAAATAAATAACTATATTAACAGATAACACTAAGATTACATAGATAATACACATAAAATATGCCTTTTGAGTGCCGAACATAGGAATGACAGATTTTAGACTTAATTTAGAGAGTGCTTCGTTCACAAGCTCATGTCTAAGAATATATATCCTCATTGTTTGAGATCTTTTGCATGAAAAACCCCTATATTTTTGCCGTTTAGGTTCTCTAGCTCGTACATATTCTTACCAATGACGTTTCTCACTCGGCATTTAATATACTTGGGGCAAAGTTTGGAAGTTAGGTATTTTGTGCTGTCGCTAAGGACAAAATTCCTCCGGAATACTTCCTGCCCTGGTAAGAAACGTATATTTCGTTTGCGGATGTTATATTTCTTGGCACTTTCTATGCCGGCCTTTAATACACTGTCTTTTACCCCTTTCCGTACACATTGTAACCGGTCCTGTCTAGAGAGCGTTATCAGTTCATTGTCATCGACTGCATTTAATTTTTTTGCCAGTTCATAGCAACTCCCATGTGTCACCATGTTTGTCTCATAGAGAGCAAAATATGGTGATACTCCAGTGGACATGTGTACTCCACTTCTTAAAGCGCATGCAATGTCGCTAAGGTGGACGTCCCAATCGCGTTGATCGCTTTTCAGGTAAGACCGAATAGCTGCCAACAATGTCCTGTTTACCCTTTCTGAGGAGTTCGATTGCGGTGCGTAGTTAGCTGTCTTCATGTGTTGTACTCCATTCTTCCTTAAGAGGTTTTGGAATTCTTTGGCTTGAAACTGTTTCCCGTTGTCGGAATGGACGATTTGCGGTACTCCAAACATGTTAAAAACCTCGTTCTGGAGGAATAGTACAACACTAGCAGCATTCGCGTTTCTCAACGGTTTTAAGAGGACAAATTTGGACAAGTGGTCTAAAACGATAAACACAAAACAATTACCCGATCTAGATCTAGGGTACGGACCAAGAAAATCTATATATATTTTCTGAAACGGCCGATCAGGACAGCTCTTGTTATACATTGGAGGACGTAGGACTTGATTGGACGCTTTGCACTGTTTACAGACTTCACAATTGGACACATAATGCCGGATTTGTACCGTCATATTTGGCCAGTGAAAGTATTGGCGAACACGGTGTAAGGTTTTGTAAATTCCACCATGTGCGACGTTTGGAGGATTATGCGCGCGTGAAATTATTTCCTCTGTCAACGCGGATGGAATCCACAACTTCCAAACATATTCTACTTTGGATAAGTCTCCATTGGGTGGCAAATACCGTTTATAGACAAAGTTATCTTCTACTTTCAGGTCTGGAAGCGCATCTTGGTTGTCTTTAATGGTGGTTATTAGATGACGATATTCTTCAGATTCAAATTCTTTTGAATCTAGATCTATCAGCGGCGCGACATCGATTAGGTCTAGGGAGTCAACATACACACGTGATAGAGTATCTGGGACTACATTTAGCGAACCTTTTCGATGCTCGATATCAAACGTGAAAGCTTGTAGTTTTAGGCTCCACCTAGCCAATCTACCGCTGAGATCCTTTAGGGTCATCAGCCATTTTAAACTAGAGTGATCTGTGATCACCGTGAATTCCATACCTTCTATGTATGGCCAGAATTTTTGAACAGCTAATACTGCTGCGAAACACTCCTTTTCAGTCACGCTATAGTTTCTCTGGCATGGGTCGAGTTTTTGTGAGAAGTATGCTATAGGTGACTCGTTGTTGGTGTCATCTTTTTGGAAGAGAACAGCACCTAGACCTGTCTCTGAAGCATAACATTGCACAAAGAACGGTTTTGCAAAGTTTGGGTGCGTTAGCACTGGTGCACTTGTTAATGCTGCCTTCAGCTGCTGAAATGCTTCAATGGCCTCTTCTGTCATCCTAAACTTCTCCTTATTCTTTTTTAGAGTGTCTGTTATTGGAGCCGTCAAACTTGAGAAGTCCTTTATAAACCTCCTATACCAACCGGCCATTCCTAATAGTCTTCGGACCTGTTTTGGCGTTTTAGGAACTGGAAACTTCTCTATGGCTTCTACCTTGGCTGGATCTGTCTTAAGCAGTCCCCCACCAACTATGAAGCCTAAGTACTTCAACTCCTTGAAGCAGAATTTTGACTTCTCCACGTTGATGGTGAGGCCTGCTTTTCGAAGGCATAAGGTCACTTCGTCTAGTAATGCCAGGTGAGTTTCGAAGTCTGGGGCAATAATTAGCAAATCATCGAGGTAGACAAAGACGCGGTCTTTTAACCGTGACGGGATTACCTTGTCCATAAGTCGGCACATTCTTTGAGCTGCATTACATAGCCCAAAGGGCATGACTGTAAATTGGTAAAGCGGTCTTCCCGGCACGGTAAATGCAGTCTTTTCTCTACTCTGGCTCTCCAGTGGTATTTGCCAAAATGCGTCTTTAAGATCCACGCTACTTATAAAATACGTATCCTGGAGTCGGCTGAGAAGTCCGTCGATGTGAGGAAGAGGATATGCGTGCTTTTTGGTCAATGCGTTTACCTTACGCGAATCGAGGCAAAGCGGGTTCTTACCAGGCTTGCGTATTAGGACCACTGGTGAGCACCAAGGACTCTCGCTTTCCTCTATCACACCAAGACTTAACATCCGATCCAGTTCTTCGTATAAAAGCGCTTGGATCGCTGGAGAGACAGGGTAGTGGCGTTGTTTTACCGGATTCGCATCTCCCACTTCGATGATGTGCTCTTCCAGGACTGTTTTGCCTAGCCCATGTTTGGTGTAGCACAGAAATTTTTCCTTAACCGCATCCAATCGACTTTGTTGGTCATAGGATAGGTCGTGACTATCCGAAATGGTCTCAATATTTCGGGCCGTGAGGGCACTGATTATATTCGGGGCTAGCTGAAATGCCCTCCAGAAATCTACCCCGAGGTAAACTTCCTGATCCAAGCTAGGTACCATATAAAAAGTCATCAGGTGTTTGGAATTTTTATATGTTACCTCGACTTGGATCTTACCCATTATAGTTTGATTTTTCCCATCCGCTGTTTTAACATTTGACCTGAAAGGGTGTATCGGCACCCGAATTTGTTTCACGAAATCTTCGCAGTTTTTTCCTAGAACACTAACGCTTGCTCCACTATCCAATAAGCCTAATACCTCCTTTCCAGCTATCATAATTTTAGCGTATGGTCTTGGATCGGATGGAGTATCTAAAATTGTTGCTGATATGCTTTTTCTTATAATTTTCCTTACTCTATATCTTTTCCTAGCTTTCCTTACTCTATTGGATACTAAACTATGATTATCACTAAATATTCGTTTTCTTGCTAAATTGTAATCTCTTATTCTAACATGCAATGATTTTAAGACTAAATTATTCCTAATACTAGTATCTACAAATTCTTCTACTTTTCTTTTTAGAATTGTAATTGTGTTCTGCTCACTTTCTATTAATTTCACGGGGTTTGAGTCGAACGCGACTCCCACGGTCTCGTCGCGTTTATCTGCCTATTTTCCGGATTGCACCGCCTACATTTTGGGGTTATTACGCCAACCTGGCCACATCTGTAGCAAAATAATTTTCTTACTTCTGCGGCGCAATCCATGAAAGAATGTCCAGGCTCTCTGCAGTTCCAACAAATCAATGACCTTGAATCAGCGTTTTGTTGTTTCGGTCTGGCACCTGTGTACTGCATTGCCGCAACATTTTCGTATTCTTCATCGTAATTTATTTCATTTACTTGGTACTTGGCCGACTGTCGATGATGTCGTGGATGCTCGTTGCTTGGAAAAGCATTTTCAGCATCCTTACAAGCGTACCTAAGCTGTTCCAAAGTAAATACCGCCATTGGAAACACTAGAGCTAGAGCAACTAGCAACTAGAGCAACAAAGAAGTCATCAGAGGATTCCCAAGCGCCTTGCCTACGGTCCATGATTTCTCTCATGATTTCGAAATCTGACTTCGAGTTACGAAATTGACGCATCAGAGCATCCCTGAGCATAGACGATAGCTGTTACACTGAAATTGCCAGTACCACTCATAGGCTGCCCCAGAGAGAAGAAGATGAAAATCTCTGAGGATTTCCGACCAATTGCAGTCATAATTGCTCTGCAGAGTTTCCAGGCGAAAAATGAAGTCCTCCACCGTGAGTATCTCTGGCTTTCCTTCAAAATTGAGTCCCCATTTATCAATTTTAATGGGACCTCGGATACCTGATTGCTGGTTAACTGGTGGCGTACGATACGGTGGACTGGGTTGGAATGTCCCCTGATTCTCTCTTACCTGGTGATGAGGTACCCGGTTGTTTCGGTAAGTGTTTACCTTTGGTACCATATTGTCTAACCTATAACTCTCACTATTTATATATTCACCAGGAATAGGTGCGTTTGATGTTCGTTCTTGCTGTGGTCTCATATTCGCATTATCCCTAGCAACTTGCGGCTGTTTTCTCACGGCACCGGTACTGCGCAACGGAATTGTCTCTTCTTGTCTCATTCCCTGGTGAGTAGTTGAATTCAAATCTTTCATAAAATCTAACAAGCTATTCTTCATCTCCCTTTTCAGACTCTCCGAAATGTTTTCTCTTAGTGAGTCGGAGTACGAGGAAAAGGCGTTCACGACTGCTAGATTGATATAAGTCTTAAGGTCATGTGTTACATTGTTATTACCTATCGATGTGTTTTCTGTCACCTCTATTCTTTTTTCTTTTTCTAGAACAGTTCTTGCACTTTGGGCTTCCAACGAAGCCGCACCTGTCTGACTGAGGCTACTGAACGATAGAGCGGGGATAGAGTCGGCCGAACTGTTGGAACGACTTCCAGTTCTTTCTGGACACGGAGGAAATTCATAGATGTTTGCAGTTTCTGCTGGTGTCTTTTTGCCCCTAGTGGGCGGTGGACTGTGTCTAACGGAAGGCATAGTGGTGGTAATTTCGCTATCTGATGGGTGGGTGAAATTCCTATTCTTATCCCTCAAACTATCTCTTTTAATTTTTCTGTTTCGTCTATCCTTTTCAGATGAATTCATTATCCGAAAGGACGAAGAAAATAATAAAAACTATTTAATATGGTGAATATCACGTTTTATAGTTACTAATATTAACCTAAATTTAACTTAGCCTATAAAACAAGATATTGTTAATTGAATTGAATAAGAATGAGAATTAAATGTAAATAAGTAATTCCAAACGATTAAGAACTATAGTGACAAAAGAAACAAAATGTAAATAAATAATAATAACCCTAACACAAATAGATATATGTAACAAAAAAATGACTAACAACTAGAAAAAAAAGGAAATGTAACAAAAAAAAAATCTTTGTCACCAAAGAAAACAGCACATAAGTATGTAAATTTATCTATAAGCATATATGCAGAAAATGTAATCCTAATCATCAAGAGAAAACTAAATGTAAATGATTATGTAACGTAACCTAACCTAAACCTAACCAAAAGACTGAAAAGTAAACCAACTAGAAGTCAGTAAAAACAAAAAAAATCAATAAATTACTAGTATGTTTCCGAAAACAAAAACAAAGAAAATTAATATGTGTATAGAGCTCTCTCTATGTACCATAAAACAAAAAGCAATCAAAACGAAGATATATGTATGTATGTGTTGATTAATAAATGTGTAAAGGTAGAACAGTATAAATAAAAATCGAAATGTGTAAATACCCAGTCGCGGTTTTGCAAGGCCTTACCTCTGGAACTACTTCTAGAAGTAGTGAGCATAGAATTAGGCCGCATTACAGGCAATGAAATGTTTCAATTATAAAAGAAGTCCTTCCATAATGCACTACCGTTCATTGAACCTAAAACTAGTGAAATGGAAGGCATTACCGAACTAGTGAAGAGTAATGCAGAATGGAATTGGTCTATTCTTAAGAAAAGTTGAGGGCATTACAGTACGAATGCGAGGTAATGCGGCAATGAAGGACTCAACAAGTATACTTTTCTGTAAAATGAACTCACCGCGTTGTTTATGACTGTCGCCTGGTTGTCGCATTTAGAATAACGTTTGTTTGTTAACCAATGCCAATCGCAAACATTTGATTTAAGATTTTAAGTGCGAAAGTGCTAAGTTCTCGGCTCAAATTATGCTCTGCAACGTTCTATATGCTATGTAAAATGATTTTTTATGAAACTCTAATTCACAGATTTTCAACTGAGAAAAAATTACCCAAAAAATAGAAATTTTTTTGAAACTTATGAAAATGAGTGGAAAGTGCAAAGAAAGGCATGAATGCACTACTTCCTCGTAATGTGTTCGAGAAGTACTTCTACGTTGACTTTTTCGAAGGCATGAATGCACTACTTCTTTGTAATGTGTTTGAGAAGTAAAGGGTGATTTTTTAAGAGGTTGAGAACTTTTTTTAAAAAAAAAACACAAAAAATTCGAAAAAATGAATGAAATATTTATTTGAATCGATAGTTTGAACCTTGCAATTTAATGTTTAAAGATAATTTCATGCAAATGTTGACCGCGGCTGCGTCTCAGGTAGCCCATCCGCTGAGTCCAATTTTGGCATACTCTTTCACACATATCCGCCGGTATCTCACGAATGAATGCATGGATGTTGGCTTTCAGTGCGTCAATCGAAGCGGGCTTGTCCCTATAGACATTAGCCTTGACATACCCCCACAAAAAATAATCTAATGGTGTCAAATCGCACGATCTAGGCGGCCAATTGACCGGCCCGAAACGTGAAATTAACTGTTCACCAAACTCGCCTCGCAATTGCGCCATTGTTTCGCGTGCTGTGTGGCATGTGGCACCGTCTTGTTGAAACCACATATCATGCAAGTCAAGAACTTCCATTTCGGGCAAAAAAAAGTTTGTTATCATCGCTCGGTAGCGTTCACCATTGACAGTAACGCTGCGATTCGCATCATCTTTGAAGAAATATGGCCCAATAATGCCGCCGGCCCATAAACCGCACCAAACAGTGGCTTTTTCGGGATGCATTGGTAGCTGTTGCAATGCTTCTGGCTGATCTTCACTCCAAATGCGGCAATTTTGCTTATTTACGTACCCATTCAACCAAAAATGAGCCTCATCGCTGAACACAATTTTTCGATAAAAAAGCGGATCCTCGGCCAGCTTTCCAAGAGCCCATTCACCAAAAATTCGGCGTTGTGGTAGGTCGGCTGGCTTTAGTTCTTGCACCAGCTGTATCTTAAAAGGATTTACGCCCAAATCCTTCCGCAAAATTTTCCACGTAGTGCTGTAACAAAGGCCTAACTGCTGGGAACGGCGCCGAATCGACATTTCGCGGTCTCCTGTCACACTAGCTGATACGGCCGCAATATTTTCTTCACTACGCACAGTACGTAAACGTGTTGGTGGTTTAATGTCCAACAAAGTAAATTTGGTGCGAAATTTGGTCACAATCTTCCGAATAGACTGCTCAGAAGGTCGAGAATGCCGATCATAAAATGGAAGCAGCGCGCGATGAACATTTCGAACCGAGCACGAATTTTGATAGTAAAATTCAATAATTTGCAAGCGTTGTTCATTTGTAAGACGATCCATGGTTAAATTGCAAACCAAACTGAAGCTGTTTGACAGTGACACAAGGTACTAAACACACGTCAGCTGTCAAAACCAGTGTTGCCAAAACCAAACCAGCTAAAAAATCACCCTTTACTTCTGAGACAACTTCTGGGTATTGCAGAGTGGAGAAGTGATCGCTTCCTCCTATGACATGCAATGCTAAATGTAATGCCTTTTTTACATGTGCGGTAATCGAGTTGAGAAGTAGTTCCTACTCCCTAGAAGTACTTCTAGAACTAGTTCTGGAATGCATGCCATCCGCGACTGGGTAGTTATTATACTCTACCTATACTTATACCTATATAACTAAACTAATTGGAAAAAAAAAGGAAAAAGGAAATATTCGAAAAATTTGTATAAATATATGTAACTATATGTAATAATGTTTAAATCTATTTGCACTTACTCAAAAAAAAAAACAAAGAATGTAATTTGTACGAATGTGTGTACCTATGTATTTATTAAGGAATAAATGTTAAGTTAATTGGCTTACAATTGTTTTTGTTTTTTTTTGTGGTGGCTGTCCTCGGCAATTGATGGCGATGTTTAGGCTTGAGCTGTTTTCGGTAAACGTTAACTGCTGATGTGTGGACTGCGGACGGACTTGTTTATCCCTCAGCGTGGTATGTATTGATACAAAACTAAACAAAAAAAAAAAAACAAACATTTAACAGGGACTCACTCCGTTGCATTTGTCTCCGTTCCCGCAATTCCAGTCTATCCTTAAATGGACTTTGCTGAACGTCTTGGAACGGAGGCGGTTGCAACACATAGAACATATAAAGAATTTACTAAACTAAATGGATGGGACAGTGCAACGTATTATGACAAACGACATCAAACACGGCCACTGTACCCATATAACTTATACTAAATTCACGAAACAATAAAGAATGAAATTGAAATTTGAAGATAGAAAAGTAATACTAACATAAAAAGAAAAAGAGAAAATAGAGAAAACGAGGACAAAACAGGTTTCAATTGTTTTTGTTGTCACCACCAATTATACTCGTCGCAATTCAGTATGGCGATTCTGAGACATTCCAAACGAAGACTTACGAGTCCCTTGGTGGTGGCAACAAGAACAATTGTGGACTTACGACAACATATAGAACAGGAAACGGAAACAGGACGTTGGGCGCCATTTTGTAATAGGCCTAAGGAGGTGTTTGGAGCGGATGGGACGTTGGAATTTGAAAATGACAAGAAATTGGGATGTGGACAGGATGTTAGGATAAGAGGTGGAAAGGAAAGAGAAAGGGAGAGACAGCTGAGTGCGAGGGACGTGGCATGCTAGCTATGCTCGACTTTAACTCGCCGGAATTGGGGTGGTTCTTGCCCCCACACTCAACCAAACCTACTACAAAAACATATAACATGCCAAATATCAAACTACTACCTTTTTACTTACTTATAAAGCGGACAGACGTTGGGATACCACACTGAGGGGGCGCTATAGATGGGTTAGCGCGGCCATATTCCCACCCTTCCTGGAAATCCGGGCGGCCATTTTGGATTTCCCCAAACTTTTGGTTCCTCAGCAGCTCATGTCCTCAGCCGTAGTGACAGCATCCCTTCAACACCCCCCTGAAAAGTAACACTAGCAAGTCATGGTGCTATTTGAAAGCACAAAAAAAAAAAAAGGTAAACAGACAGGATTTTTCCTCATAAGGCGGGAACCATCACGTAAAGTTTATTTAAATTTAAAAATTGCTTACGTTAAATGTATTATTGATAATTTTTACTACTAACGAATTTAATTTAACAACAAAAAAATTAGAGTAAGTAAAGAAAATCTTTCCCTCCTTGGCTGTGCCTTTGCGCACTCGAGCATAGATTAACCGGGGCCCTACCTAAATTGAGCTCAATGTAGGGGGTTGGGAACAAACAACATATTATTTTTTTTTTTGTTTTTATACATTTAACCCGACCAATAAACACGATGGAGGAAGTGATATTTTACACAAAACAACGACAAAAAAATTGGTTTCATGTAATTGACTGAATAATTGTTGCGCCCCGCCTGAGGGTATACTACAATAAAATTTATCTCTCCAATTCTCGTTAGAATATTGACTCCTTTGGGCTCTTA
Source organism: Brachyopa scutellaris (assembly GCA_949775065.1). Lineage (NCBI taxonomy): Eukaryota > Metazoa > Arthropoda > Insecta > Diptera > Syrphidae > Brachyopa > Brachyopa scutellaris. The sequence goes on from OX459112.1 coordinate 110,905,960, forward strand.
GTAGGCCTGATATTTAAGTTAATAATTACTATTTTTCTATGTTATTACATTAATCTTATGTTAATATATATATATATGTGTATATATATATATATATATGTAACTATTTTGTTATATTGATATACATTCAATTCTGGACATCCGTCTGGGTATATTCCCCAACTGGTTTGTTAAAAGGTAGCGTGTCGGTCATGTACCTTGATCAACCTTATTGTCATCTTCACCGTCGGGCGGCGAATTGATGGCGGTTGTCTTTCCCAAATAATTCGCTGCACATGTATGGGCAATTGTATATAAAGTTGAGTTACGTACTTAAAGATGTGGCGGCCACTATTCCATTAGAAATTTAATTGGTGGCCGCCTATAAACACTATGTGAAAATGAAACATATGCTACATATAACAAAAAAAAAACCCAAAAAAAACTAGACACACTCACCGTACATATATCACTGATCTTACACACAATTTATCAATAACTGCCTAGACGTATCGTAGGACTTTATACATATTTAACTTTTTTTGTTTAACACTAAATATTAATTATAATTTAAGATTGAATTTTCTACACTTTACTGTGTTAGGATTTGTCCCTTTTTTAATTTTTTTTTGTTTCATATGTGAAAACGTTAGTTCAAACCACCGATGTGTTCTTTGTTCTTACATTGACTTACTAGTCATGCATGGCAGTTACTTTAGTCCACAGACCCAACGATCGGAATTACATAAATTATGTACTATGTACACCCTCACCGGTCAAGATCATCCGATCTTGGAAGTCGGAAGCTTTCTCAAAATTGGCCGTTTCACTCTATCCCTATCATCCCTGATTTGAATAATTATGTAGTTGCGGCATTCTCGCCACTAGATGGATTCGACAAATATGAATAACATAGAACCAGGATTAATATGAAACGAAACAAATTGACATCAGCTAATATTTATTGTTTATTTAGGTAGATTGTAAATCATTTCTTTTCACTTTATTTTACTATTTTTCTTCCTAAAGGGTGATCGTAACACTATTATAATCCAACAGAGATGGTGCCTTCACCTTAGACATCTGCGGACTGGTCCAACTCCAACTAACTTCACTGTATGAGTTTATTACTTTTTTGTATAATTTCCGGACACGTTGTTCTTTCTCTGTCACTTTACTTTTTTCTTATGTTCATTCATTTTTTGTAATAGTGCCGCTATTGCTGACACATATCTTTAAATAAATAAAGAGCAAAATAAAGCTGTTTTCATCCTCAGAAGTGGGATATTCTAAAAAATAAATTATTAAGCATCCAAAACGCATGAAATTATGCCGCTACGTTCAACAACACGTCAGGAAAAAGCGAATGCTTTGACGAAGGCCGGCTGTTATGGTCACCATTTAAGCTGTAAAATATAAAAAAATTAAATAAAGATAATTGTAAAATAAACGTAGCTTGTTGTTCCTTGCGTAGGTAATGTCAATGTGTTATTGCCATAATACTTAAACGTCATTGTCATCGATTGTAGAGTCTAAAGTCACGTCACATCGTGGTTATTGCGTTGGATAGTTATGTGCTCCTTGTCAGGAAAATTCATGAAAAGGGAAAGAAATATTTTCACCCTACCACAGACAAGAAAAACATTTCTCATGCCTGTGATTCTACTCATGTAGCGGCGAACGGTTCCAATTATGTATATACCAACCATTTAACCGTCGGTTGGGCATTATTGCAGCATATTGTACCACCTACTGCAAGAAAGGGAATTTAGCTTCATTTGAAACATATTCCCCAGTAAAAGAGGCACGCACGTGATGCCATAATCTTATAGTAAGGAAAATTAAATTATAAAGCCCTTTGTATAAGGCAGTGCAAATTTTTTATAGTTCAATTTAAGTGGTATACTGTGGTAAGTGTGCAAGAAAATTATTATTAAATAAAAGAAAGTAAATAGTGATATATCTTTAGGCGCCCCCAAAACCGAATAAGTTACCTATAATACAAATTTGGCGGTCACCGACGAACAAATTACAGTCGTGGCCGCCCAGTTTTTTTAAATAAGAGATTCACCTCGACAACCGTTTTTATGTATGCACATATATATGTGCACGCAACCGATAAGACGAGTAAGGAATTGTGATAGTGGGGTTGCGAAATCTTAATTTTCCAACATCCTCCACCTATAACAATCTTATACCGGCAGCACCAAGACCTTGCTGAAATAGAACGTAGGGGTGATCTTGAGGTCACTACATTGAAAGCCGCTCAGCTGCAGCAAACAAAAAAATTATTAAATAATTAAGTGCAACGTGATTAGCAGTTAGATATACACATACTATATATATATAAAATATTCAATCCGCACTTGCTCCTATAAGAAAGTGAATTTATTTAAACATGAATACAATTATATACAGATATCTACTATCTTGTCATATTCAGATAATTTTGAATTGATGATACCTTTCCTATTGTTAAAATTTTTGATTGCGGGCTTAAATATCATACTCGCATACATTATCTATTTTGTTAATTTAAGTAGTGTTAATTTTGCATTTGTTTTTGTGTTTTATTTTTTTTTGTATTAAAATAAATTATTTAGATAATAATTATTAGCTTTTGTGACAGGGTTATTTTCCCATCTTCACCATTTCTGCCGCGATATTTCGCACTGTATAAGACAGTACACCTAAACAGAGCTCTATTTAGGTAGGGACGTCTGAGTGAGTTTTTTGTGTGGTAACCAAATACCAGTGGTTGCAAGTAGCATAAGTGGAGGGAGAAATTCACCCTAGAGATTTGAACACAAAACATTTAAATTGCTACTACATTCCTTTTGTTGTTTTGTTAATATAGTTATTTCGGTTCTTCTTGTAAAACCATATTTATAATCATAAATAAAAAATTGTTAAAGTCACGTCTCAGGATGAAAATCTTGTGTTTTTGTTATCGGTTAGTTTGATTCCGATGGATTGCTAAAGCAATATTTCAGGGGGTGTGGTAGGGTGCGCTAAAGAACATTCGGCGAAATGGTCTGAGGCGTCGGCAACATCCGCTTCATCGGGGAAGTCCACAAATCCGCCATTGGACTTCATGGTTGGGAGGCCATGGCAACCCCGGCAACACCATCAGCAGCGCCCTAAGTGTGGTGGACGTCCGTCCGTTTTTGGTAGAAGAAAAAAAAGTAAGTAGTAGTTTTGGCATGATATATGTTTTTTTGTAGTAGGTTTGGTTGAGTGCGGGGGCAAGAACCACCCCATTCCAGCGAGTTACAGTCGAGCATCGCTAGCATGCCACGTCCCTCGCACTCAGCTGTCTCTCCCTTTCTCTTTCCTTTCCATCTCTCTTGTCCTAACATCCGGTCCACATCCCAGCTTCCTGTCATTTTCAAATTCCAAATTCCTATCCTCTCCAAACACCTATAGGCCTATTACAAGATGGCGCCCAACGTCCTGTTTGTGCATGTCCTTCGTCCTTTATAGTATTGTCCACAAGTGTTCTTGCTGCCACCACCAAAATATTCGTAAGTCTTCATTTGGAGCGTCTTCGCATACCATTTTTGAATTGCGACGAATTTAATTGGTGGTGACAACAAAAACATTTGGAACCTGTTTATCCTAGTCTTCTTCTCTCTTCTATTATTCTTTTTAATGTTCCTTTTTACTTTTCTATCTAAAATTTCAAATTTCATTTTCAAATCGTATCGTCTAGAATGTTATGTGGAACTAGTGACCTTGTCTGATGCTTTACGTCAAGTCATGTAGCACTAGTCCATCCTTAGTAAGCAGTTCTCTTAAGTGTGCTATGGACTAGATCGCTCCAAGTCTTCCATCAAAGGCCATGAAAGGCTAGAATGGAATTGCGGGAGCGTGAAATGAAGTAACAAATGTGTCCTGTACTTCCGTGTTTAGTCATTCCACCACACTGAGGGATCCAGAATTCGTCCGTCTGCAGTCCAAATATCCTGGATGTTGCTGAAGGATCAGACCAGATGCTTTGGCCAACAAATAAGCCGCCGGTGACAGACGCCCGAAACACCCCCGAATTAACATGATACTTACCAAAACATATAAACATATAATACATACCCTATTAGCTGTCATAACACTCATTCAATTATAATAAAATTATGTTCATTCAATAAATTCCCAAATAAATAACATTTCAACCAAACTTTTTCTGCATAGATTCTTATTTATTTATTCATATATCTTACATATATATTTAATTAGATAGGATAGACTTAGTTATTTATAAAACATATTTTTGTTTAATTATTTATATATTCAGTATATACATAATTGAATAACATTATTTATATACTTATTTATTGTCGTCTTACATATTTATTTATTTAGTACTTACCTTTTTGTTTCATATAATATCTCCTTTTTGGTATCAATCTCGTTCTTATTTCGTTTTTCGTCTTTTCCGCGTCGAATTTGGTGAATGTTGTTTCTTCTGTGTAGAGTTCTCTGTGATGAGTTCATCTACAATACAGATAAGAAAAAGAAAGACTCACATAATCATAGGATACTTACGCGATCCCAAAGTAGGTTAATGACAGACAATAATAACACCAAAATGTCAAATATCCCGCGTACACCCCCACCAAATGCAATGTGGAACCAAACCCAAGGAACATCCTATGTGTGGCCTGGCGCACCTAGTACCTCAGCTAATTTGGCAGGTCAGCAGCCACCATTAGTATCCACCTCAGGGGATAGACCCAGTTCCAGGGCATCGAACGTCACCGTAATGTAAATTGGGTTTAGTGGTTCTAGTGAAAATGCTGTATCAGCCGACTATAGTGATATCACTCAGTTAGGTGCGGCATCACTGACAGCTGAAGGTGATAGCCAGCAGACAATCACCAACCGGGCAAAAAGTCATAATATATCTGCAAATAAAAATAATAAGTCAGCATCTGGTAATCAAAACACACATGAAGGGAACAATATAGTACCATCCGATTTGAAAAGCTATATCAACCTAGCTTTAGTGAATGCATTTTCGTCCTATAAAAACACGCTCAGGGATGAAATTTCAGATAGTTTAAAAACAGAGATGAGGAATAGCCTCTTAGAATTTATGAGGGAGGTGAATTTAGTCACACAGCCAGCTCCAGAAGTAGAGGGACCAGCGCACTTCTCACCCCCGAATCCACAAGTGGTTAGAAATCCGATTCAGCCTCCACAACAACAGCCAGTGCGAAATTGGAGAGCCGATTTGGAGCAAGAAGCGCTGCTCTTAGATAGCCTTAGTAAGAATAGACACAGCCGAAACCCCAATAGTTATCAGAATAATTACCACCAGCCCAACCACCGTCAACAACAACAAAATAGAAGTACTCCCGGTAGGCAACAGTATAGCCCACATCCTCATTCCAATGTGAATTTAGGAAACCGAAGCCAAATAAAAGTAGATCGATGGGGGATAGTTTTTGAAGGAAAACCGGACATGCTTACCGTGGAGGATTTCATATTTAGGTTAGAGACACTTCAGCATCAGTATGACTGTAGCTGGGGTGAGGTTTTGAGAGACCTACTGCTCTCAGGTGCCGCCTACGAGTGGTATTGGGAGTTTCAACGCTCCAACTATCGGCCAGATTGGGTAATTTTGCGCGAAGCGCTGATGCGCCAATTCAGGAATTCGAAGACTGACTTCGAAATTATGCGCGATCTGATGGACCGCCGGCAAGGTGACTGGGAGTCATGCGACGACTTTTTCGCTTCAATATCGAAGCTAAAATCGCAACTTAGGGTTCAAATACCGGAAATGGAACTTATACAAATTCTGAAAAGGATTTAGCAAATTGGGAAGATTAATTTTTCCGATGACAATTTTCACGATGGACCAGTTGAGATATGCGTGTAAGGAAGCAGAAAATGCTTTCCCTGGTGTGGAGGCACCCAAACACCATAGACCTCCAGGAAGAAACGTGGTTCATGAAGTCGAGTACGAAGATGAAGAGGAAGTATACTCGACCGAAAACGTTGCTGCAATGCGGTATGCTGGGGCTCGCCAAAAAGCAGTTCGTTTCGCGGCCCTAAAATCTCTGAATTGCTGGAATTGCAAAGCAGATGGCCACACGTTTTTCGATTGCCCATCGCAAGTCCGTAACATCTTTTGTTACAAATGCGGACAAGAGGGCATTATCACCCCGAAGTGCGGCCGATGCAATCCGGAAAACAGGGCGAAGAACACGATGCAGATGGGGGAGTCGCGTTCTACTCAAACCCCCTAATAAAAACAACCAGCGACGTAGAATCGCAGACCGATGTTGGCGGTGACCATTGTCCACTAATAGACAATAGTCCAATTCAATTATTAGTTAGGAATAAAGAAATAGATGTAGGAATCAACAGAAAAAGAGTAGCGATTAAGCCACTCCATATTAGAATAAGAGAATATTATTTAGCTAGAGATAGAAAAAAATACAAGATACCTAAATTTAGAGGCATTAAGATGAACAACTTGACTTTACCGTTTTCATACCAGGCCAAATTTCTTGAAGTTATCTTTGACGGAAAACTCAACTGGAAACCTAATATCGAAGAACGCATTAAAAAGGCCCAAAATGCCTACTACGCTTGCAAGAAAATGTTTGGAATAAAATGGGGATTACAACCTAAAGTGACTCACTGGGTCTACACTTCCATAGCAAGACCGATCTTACTATACGGAGTTGTGGTATGATGGAGAGCCCTGGAGAAAACACACATTCTAAAACAACTAGAGAGACTTCAACGTCTGATGTGTATTGGAATCACGTTTTTAAAACAGTGCTAAGGCTTAAAGAGTCTAATGGTTTCAAGTTTAGACTATTTGGACATGGTAACGTAATCAATATTGCTAATATTAGTACAGATTATCTCAAGCCAATAACCCTGTTTGACCGAAACTTTTCCATAAAAATTCCCTCTAGAGAATATTGGATACAGCGTACAGCTGATCCACTCGACAGCATTAATATTTACACGGACGGATCGAAACAGGACGAAGGCGTGGGCGCTGGAGTCTTCAATCCAAAATCTAACTACAAACAATGCTTCAAATTGCCAGATAGTTGCAGCATCTTTCAGGCTGAACTTTTGGCGATTCAAAAAGCCGCAGAGCATCTAACGAACTGCGAAGAAGGCTCCTACATTAACATTTATGTTGACAGTCAAGCTGCGCTCAAAGCACTAAAAAGTAATGTGATAAAATCGAAAACAGTTCTAAACTGCTACGCTTTACTTCAGGAACTCAGCAGAAGCAACACAGTCTGCTTATATTGGGTTCCTGCTCATCAAGGTATCATAGGCAATGAAAAAGCTGATGAACAGGCTAAACAGGGAGTTCTACTTAGTTCAGAACCCGAAATCATAGTAGCACCGATCCAGCACTACTTCTCAAAAATTTATGCTAAATTACAAAGCACAGCTGACAATAAGTGGAATTAATCCACTTCTTGCAGAATAACGAAAATATTCTGGCCGCACTGCAGTAGACATAGAACCAAATACATCCTCTCGCTATCAAGAGTGGAATGCAATTTACTACTAGGCGTCATCACAGGGCATTGCCTTATAGGTTATCACGCTCGTAGGCTCAAACTAGTCTCGTCGGACATATGCAGAAACTGCAATGAACCGGGTATGGTAGAAACATTAGAGCACCTCCTGTGCGCTTGTCCTGCATTGGCAAAAAGAAGCCACAGACTAATGGGAAAATTCTATTTCAAGTCACTCGTAGAAGTGGCAGACGTAAAACTTCACCTTCTTATTAAATTTGCTCCACAGGCAAACTCATTTTGTTTAAACAAAGCAACAGAAATTAACTGATTACTCTGAGGAGTTGTGGTATCACTATGGACCAACACTGGTCTATGTGAGGCTAAGCCGCCACCCCATAACCTAACCTAACCTAGCTAGAGATAGGATATTTAGAGGTAAGGGAATAATTTCAAATAAGATAAAGAAAGCAAGAAATAGGTACAAGATAAGAAAGGAAATTAGGAGAAGTATAGCATCGACAATCCTGGATACTGCTGCTGACCCAAGACCGTATGCAAAAATTAAAATCGCAGACAAAGAAGTTCTTGGTCTCTTAGACAGTGGGGCCAGCATCAGCATCTTAGGAAAGGATTGTGAGAGTTTTGTCAAAACATTGAACTTACCCATACAAGCGTACAAATCCGGAGTGAAAACAGCTGATGGCGCAAATCAGTCCATCATCGGTAGAATAGTTGCTCCTGTTAAGTACAAAAATGCTGAACACCTTGTTACATTTTACCTCGTCCCAAATTTAGATCAGGAGATTTACTTAGGAGTCGACTTTTGGAAAGCTTTTCAAATTGCACCTAAAATAATTAGTGGAATTTCAATTCGGGATGTTACAAGTGATTCGAATACTCACCAACTTTCCTTTCAACAGCAATCCGAGTTGGAAGCAGTCCAGCATAGATTTCACTTCATTGATACGGGAGATGCGGCCCCAGTCAAGCAACGTCACTACCCCGTTTCTCCAGCGGTCCAAGCCCTCCTTTATGAAAAAGTAGACCGGATGATTAGCCTTGGCATTGTGGAGGAGAGTGAGAGTCGATGGTGTTCACCGGTTGTTTTGATTCGGAAGCCAGGCAAAAATCGTCTTTGCCTGGACTCGCGAAAGGTGAACGCCCTTACGAAAAAAGATGCGTATCCTCTCCCCCACATCGACGGACTTCTCAGCCGGCTACAAGACACTTATTACATCAGCAGTGTCGACTTAAAAGATGCTTTTTGGCAAATACCGCTGGATAAGCGGAGTAGGGAGAAAACTGCGTTTACGGTGCCGGAGAGACTCTTATACCAGTTTACCGTCATGCCCTTTGGGCTGTGTAATGCTGCTCAAAGGATGTGTCGGCTAATGGACAAGGTAATCCCACCACGGCTAAAGGACCGCGTCTTCGTCTATTTAGATGACCTGCTCATCGTAGCTCCGGACTTCCAGACCAACATTACCCTGCTGGACGAAGTAGCGAAGTGTTTGCGTAAGGCGAATCTCACCATCAACTTGAACAAATCCAAATTTTGTTTCAAGGAATTGAAATATTTGGGGTTCATAGTTGGTGGTGGGATGCTCAAAACGGATCCAGCTAAGGTTGCTGCGATCACGGACTTTCCAGTTCCAAAAACACCCAGACAAGTTCGTCGATTGCTTGGTCTAGCAGGCTGGTATAGACGGTTTATCAAAGATTTCTCTAGTCTGACTGCTCCCATCACGGACACGCTAAAGAAAGGAAGAGACAAATTTGTAATGACTGAGGAAGCACTTGTAGCATTCCAAGGTCTTAAAACAGCTTTGACAAAGCGCCGGTGCTTACACACCCCGACTTTTCGAAGCGGTTTTTCATCCAGTGTGACGCCTCAGAGTCTGGGATAGGTGCAGTCCTCTTCCAAAAGAATGACAGTGATGAAGAATCCTCCATTTCTTATTTTTCGCAGAAACTGAACAGTTGCCAAAGAAACTATAGCGTGACCGAGAAGGAGTGTATGGCAGCGGTTATGGCAGTGCAACAATTCAGGCCCTATGTCGAAGGAATGGCTTTCACAGTCATCACCGACCATTCCAGCCTGCGTTGGCTGATGGGCCTTAAAGTCCTAAACGGCAGATTGGCACGGTGGAGTTTAAAGCTGCAAGCCTTTAACTTCGACATAGAGCACCGCAAAGGCTCACTCAACGTAGTACCAGACACTCTTTCTCGAGTCTACGTCGACAGCTTGAGTATCGAAGACGTTGCACCGTTGGTCGACCTGAATTCGGAAGAGTTCAGCTCGGATGAATATAAGTCTCTCATAGAGACGATTCGAAACCACACCGAAGAACTGCCCGATCTTAAATTAGTAGACGATTATGTTTATAGACGCGCACTACCACCAATGGGAGACGAGTCGATGGTAGACCACAGGTGGCATCTTTGGATCCCATCTGGGTTAACCAATGATATAATCTTCCGCGCGCATAATCCTCCTCAGGCAGCTCATGGTGGTATAAATAAAACGCTGCAACGTATAAGAGAACATTTTTAATGGCCAAATATGACTGTTCAGATTAGAAAGTATGTGTCTCATTGTGTTATCTGTAAACTGTGTAAGTCCACTAATCAGGTTTCACGTCCACCTATATGTACTAGCTATTGTTCTGATCGTCCTTTTCAAAAGATCTATGTTGATTTCTTGGGTCCATACCCAAGAACTTAGTCCGGCAACGCGTATGTCTTTGTAGTCCTCGACCATTTGTCTAAGTTTGTGCTGTTTAAAGCACTACGAAACGCTAACACTAGCAGTGTGATTAAATTTCTAGTTCACGAAGTTTTCAATATGTTTGGAGTGCCCGAAATCATACACTCCGATAATGGCAGACAATTTGTGTCGAAAGACTTCCAAACGCTGTTGGAGAAAAATGGAGTTCGACACTTCAAAACTGCCAACTATTCTCCTCAGTCAAATGCGTCGGAGAGGGTGAATAGAACGCTGCTAGCTGCTATACGCACGTACCTGAAAAACGACCAACGGGAATGGGATCTCCATCTCAGTGACAAAGCCAAGAAACTCATACTACAGGCGAACGAGAAATCGGCAAAAACCTATAATGTACACACAAGAAATGTATGCTTTCTGCCAGGGCAAGAGGTGTACCGACGGAATTTCATCCTTAGTGATACGTCTAAGTACCTCGCAACAAAACTCTGTCCAAGGTATGTAAAATGTCGAGTAGTGAAAAGGATCGGCAACAATATGTACGAGTTAGAGAATCTCGCGGGAAAGTTAATCGGAATCTTACTTTCCACATACTTACTTTCCACATACCACATACTTTCCATCTGTGATAAACACCTAGGTACACATTCTCGTTCTGTGATATTCCGTGTGCACATTGTTATAGGTAAGATTATGTCTGTACGTATTCTCTTCCATCTTATGTATTATTCATGTATTTCTCCTATTTATTTATTTATAGTTTATTTATTTATCTATAGAGTTTATTATTTATTTATATCTAGCTTAAGTATTTATTTATTTATAGAGTTTATTTATTCATAGAGTTTATTTATTTATTGATAGTTTATTTATTTATTTATTTCTTCTTAGGTATATATTTATTTATTTATTTATTTATAGTATTTATTTATTTACAGAGTTTATTTATTTATCTATCCCTTCATGTATTCACGTTGTTTTCAGTGTTATTTATTTATATTTCTTCGTTTAGTTCTTCTGCCTAGCGTAACGTATTCTAGTTTATTATTTATTTATTTATTTATCTATTCGTCTAGATAGAGTATGGTTATTTATTTACTCCTACCTCTATTTATTTATTTATTATGTAGTTTAAGATATTCGTAAGTATATGTGCTTGCTAACTCAATTGCTCATGTTTGCTGGATGTCAGGTCATTCACCCCTGCCACAATGGTTGACCAGCACAGCTGCTTTTACGGCAAAACTAAGCTCTGCACGGTGGCATAACCCTGAAAGCAAAAACACAAACGAGCAACAGAAGGTACATTTAAAATACTAATCTCCCACCTGGTCAAATCCATCCCAACTTAACACCAGCGAATACAGGTGATAATGATCTTCATTCCTAAAGGGAAAGAATAAAACGATTAACTGCAACTATATTGATTTAAGTATAAATTATATGTAGGTCGTATATGTATATGGACTCACGGAAATGTAGCACTGAATAAGTATCAACAGCAAGTTTGTAATAGGCTATGGGCGGTGTTTGGAGCGGATAGGACGTTGGAATTTGAATTTGACAGGAAATTGGAGTGTGGACAGGATGTTAGGATAAGAAGTGTGAAGGAAAGAGAAAGGGAAAGACAGCTGAGTGCGAGGGACATGGCATGCTCGCGATGCTCGACTTCGCTCGCCGGAATTGGCGTGGTTCTTGCCCCCGCACTCAACCAAACCTACTACAAAAACATATAACATGCCAAAAGAAACTACTACTTACTTTTATTCACCTTCTTCAAAAGCGGACGGACGTCCACCACTCTAAAGGGCGCTGCTGATGGTGTTACAGCGGTTGCCATGCCCTCCCAACCATGAAGTCCAATGGCGGATTTGTGGACTTCCCCGATGAAGTTGATGTTGCTGTCGTCTCAGACCATTCCGACCGAATGTGTCTTAGCACGCCCTACCACACCCCCTGAAATGTTTTTCTAGCAATCCATTTGATTGCTATTCTCAACCATCACTCTTATGGATAAAAACCAAGATTTCATCATTTGACGTGATTATTAACAATGTTTTTATTTGTTGAGGACAAATATGCTTTTACCATAACAATAAATAATTCACAAATAATCAACAAAGAAGTATAATGGAAGGTATTTTAAATAATTTAACAAAAAAGAATATAAATAGATGTCTTATTAGGGTGAATTTCCCCGCCCTTCGCTTACTCTATTCGTGACCACTTGTCACCACACAAAAAGGAAACTCTAACCAGACAATAGTACCTAAAAAGAGCTCTGTTTAGATAGTTTGTTTGCCGGTCGGGCGAAAGTTCGCGGCAAAAGTGGGGGTTGGTGAAATGACCCTATCACAAAAAAAATTATCACGATTATAAGCATATATGTATGTACAAGCTATAATGATTCCAAAATAATTATTCAAAATAAACAGGACAATCCCTAACCTACTTACATTTAACGGATATATGTATGGTAAGTATTATGTATAAACTATAATCACACCGACCTAATCAATGATCGAGAATGAACGTGAAAATTAACACTAATTTACTATGTATGTATGTACACGAGATACTTTTCTTCAATAAAAAGGTACAAATTAGCTAGTTCGAATCATGAACTTAAATTATACGTCTATATATTTATTTAGCTGCACTCTCACTCAATTTAAGATTATAGATTTAGCAGAACGTGTCTTTGGATTCCATGGGTGTTCAAGGTCACCCTTGTGTCCTAAGTCGATGAAGTGTTCTTTGTGATGGATGGTATATCTATATACTTATATATGTATAATATATATATATATATCTCATTTGATGCCGTGTTGCATATGTGGAGACCGAACTGCTCTTGGCCCACGATTCTTTGCGTGCTCTTAATATGAATCCAGTGCATATGCCTTAAGTTAATGCATCAAAGAATATATCTAACGAGGGGGTCTCTTTTTAAAACTGGGCGGTCACGACTGTATTTCGCTCGTCGGTGACCGCCAAATCGCATATTTTATTTAAATGATGAGTCGCCTAATGATATACCCTTGGTTAGATATTTTCATCTCATATAAAAGAAAGGAAAATCTCACTTACCCCAATATAACACATTTAAAACACTTGTTACTATAAATATAGCACTGCCTCAAAAAAGGACTTTATAGGTTTTACTTCACACACCAATAATTGTATAGGTACTTATTTTTCTTCTACCCAATTATAGCACCTCATACGTGCTGTGGGGTCTATGGTTAACTTGCAATTAAATTTCCTTTCTTGCAGTCGGTGGTGTGATTAGCTGCAATTTTTGTATATAGTAGAAGACCGTTTGCCGCTATTTAAATAAATGGTTAGTTACTTCTTCCCCTTTTCTTTTCTCTTTTCAGATAAAATGTCCCTAGCTGAGACGCATAATTTTCCCTCGCAGGGAACAAATGTGTTATATGCAGGAGTGGAGTGGGAGGAGTTAGGAATTTTGAAAAATGACAGGAAATGAGGATGTGGATGGGACCTAAGGATGGGATAGGACTGGAAAGGGAAAGAGGGTCGCATACGAGGAGCACGGCACGCTTGTGGTTGCACGGCTCTGCTCGCCGGAAATGGGGGGGATCTTGTCCCCGTACACGATAAACCTACACAACAAAACATAAATCGTGCCAAATATTCTACTACTTTTTATACTTACATCGGACGGACGGATATATCACACTGAGGGGCGCTGTTGGTGGTGATCAGCGCGGCCATTTCCATTACCCTTCCCAACCTGGAAGTCCGGTGGCCATCTTGGACTTCCCCAAACTCGCACAGATGCCTCAGCTGCTCAGTCCATCAGCCGAAGGTCTTTAGCGTACCTTCCACACCACCCTGAAAATTAACACTCAGCGACTCATATCGCTTTCACGCAAACTTTCACCGAATAAAAAAAAACTGAATTTTTCGTTCATGGGCGTATCTGTTATAAGCAATGTATTTAGAACTATATCAAAACAACAAATCAGCAAGCTACAAAAAAAAGTATATATAAGGAATAACTTTCCCTCTCCACTCAGTATCTTTATATGTATACTCGCCAGCAAAAAAAAAAAAAAAAAACATACGTAGACCCTACCTGAATCGAGCTCGTTTTAGGTGGTGGTACAAAAAGCTAACACTTATCCCGATATCTTTAGCACGGCGGAGGGAACGAAATTTTACACAAATAATTCGACACTAATTTATTGAACAAAAAGAAAGAAGTATTATGATTTAAGTGCCCCACGCCTTAGGGTATATTACAATAACAGAAATGACATTGAGTAAAAATTAAACATAAAGATAGCTGGTATACTTCCAGGCGCAAATGAGTTGTTGATCAAGATATCATCAATGTATATGAAACAATCTTCTTTTTTTTTTTTTGTACTTTAATGTTAAACGTAGTTATTAATTAAGTGTATTTATGGTTTGAAATTGATAGATTTATGTGGTGACGTTCATTCGTTACTTTACGTTGTCGATACAAGTATGTACATGACCTCAGGATCACCTTGGGAGCTAAAACGGCTCTGTAGTGCGGTTCACGATTACTTGGTATGTGTATACGCAAGTGTGGATATTGTCACATGCACGCACTTTACGTACTTATATATATATATAATATGCACAAAATATGTAGTTTGTGCATCGAATGGAAATTAAAGATGTGGCGGCCACGATCCCAATTAAGATCTACTTTGTGGCCGCCTAAATGCACTAAAAAAAAATATACAAAAAACTTCCTATATACACATTCCTATATACATACGTACAAAAAGATTTATATGATCAAAGAAAAGACACTCACCATTCACTTGCACTGATTTAAAAAAAATTCACAGAAACTGCCTATTGTAAGGCTTATTGTTTTTAAATTAAATAACTTAATTTATACTTA
This sequence comes from Brachyopa scutellaris, assembly GCA_949775065.1. NCBI lineage: Eukaryota > Metazoa > Arthropoda > Insecta > Diptera > Syrphidae > Brachyopa > Brachyopa scutellaris. The sequence goes on from OX459112.1 coordinate 110,921,069, forward strand.
TTTTAATATAAACTGCCTACGTACTTTGTTAGGACTTTTCTTTCTTTTTTTTTTTTTGTTATATAAAAAAACTTCTGCACACTACCATGACTTTTGGTGTTTTCCTCTGTTGGATTGCAACTGTCGTGCATGGCTTTTGCTTTTGTCAAAAGAAACCCAATGATCAGACCTACCTATGTACATACTCTCTCTCTAATCCAAATCATACGATCCTGGAAGGTTCCTCAAATTATGGCCACCCCAATCTTCAGCTGCTATACCTAAATTACATATTATGTATTTGGTTCTAACCCCGGATGTGATTGGGTTCTGTCCCCGGGTTGTGAACAGAAATATCCCATCTGTTGCAGCTCCTAACCACTAGATGGATTTGACGTAAAAGTGAGAAAAGACAGAACTGACAGACACCAGGACCAGCTGTTCGATAAATGTTTGAGTTGTTTATTTTTATCATGTATATTACATTTCCGAACATTTAATTCGTATTTATTTTTCAGGTGGACGCAACAAACCTCCTGACCTGTTGGAGGACATTGGACAACAGGTACGGAGGCAACGGACACATTCGAGACAACTTGAGGTGATGACTCCACACTGCTCCTGACCGGCCGAGCCATGCATATAATGAAAGTAAGTTTGACCTACGCGTGAGAACAATGACCTAATTTACTAATCAATTCGTAATATTCACTTTTCTGTAGAAATAATGCAGCCATGACAACGTGGGGAAGAACCCACTTAATGGTTCACACTAGCCGGGCATACACTAATAATTCTAGACCAGATTTTGGCAGTGTGGTGTAATGTTGAATGTTTTTAATCGGTAAGTAGAAAACCATAGTCTGTGGATTATTTTTATTCTGTGATTTCTTACAGGTGGCGAAATCTCTTCCATGACTACTGGGGAATTTTGTTGGCGCACTAGGAATTTCATCCGTCTGATACACGTGAGTCTTGAGCTGTAAACTTAGCGTAGAATACCTAGTAGGTTTCATACTAAAATCGCATGAATTATTATGATGAATACTTAACCCAAAAACAATAATTAAATACCTTACATTACATCATATTAGTTTAAGTCAATAGATAGAATAATAAATAACATATAGGATAAGTCAATACGTACGCATATCGATCAGTCTTTTGTACACATAGATACATAAATAATACAGTAATAATAAATAAGTAATAAATAAACTACACGTGTATATCACAGCTGATTTTATGCTCTAAAATATCTAACTTACGTGAATAAAATATCCTAAATAAATAAATAAGTATATAAATAAACTAAAGCAACACCATGCAATCAAAACAGGAATACATAATAAATAAATAAATAGATAACATCGAAGGGTACATCACAAATAAATAGATAAATAGCTATACTAAAATGTGACTATATAATAAAATAATAATTAAATACCTAACAACTAAATACCTAAACTTATAGAATAAAATAATATAAATAAATAAATAATTAAACTGAAGCACAACAATAAATACGTAGATAGTAAATAAAAATAGATGAATCATAATGAATCTTTATAAATAAATAACATTCAAGGTTACATCACGAATAAATAAATAAATAAATAGGTGACTCTGTAATAAATAAATAAATACTTAATAGCTAAATACCTCAAACCAAGTAAATAGGCTATATATATATCAATACATAAAGATCATAAAAATAAAATAAAACAACATAGATACATAAAAGCTCATTCCGGCGTCACTAGATACATAGACACATAGACGATTTTTTTTTTTTTTTTTTTTTTTTTTTTTTATTGTTTCATGTCTTTTGCATGAAACACACCGATCTTTTTTCCGGCCAAATTTTCCAGCTCATACATATTCTTACCGATTGGTTTCACTACCCTACATTTAATGTACTTTGGACAAAGTTTCGCGTTGAGGTATTTCGACGAATCGCTAAGGACGAAGTTCCTTCGAAATACCTCTTGTCCTGGTAAGAAACGTATGACTCGGTGTCGGACATTGTATGTGTTGGCACTTCTTTCGTTTGCCTTTATCAAATTCTGCTTTATTTTGTCGTGCAGACATTGCAAACGAGTTTGTCGGGAGAGAGTCAATAGTTCGCTGTCATCCACCGCATTCAATTTTCGAGCCAGTTCATAGCAGCTGCCGTGCGTCATCATATTCATTCCAAATAGGGCAAAATATGGCGACACACCGGTAGAACCATGAACTGAGCTCCTCAACGCACCGGCTATGTCACTGAGATGGAGGTCCCAGTGGCGTTGGTCTTCCTTGAGATATGAACGTACGGCGGCTAACAGCGTTCGATTAACCCTCTCCGAAGCGTTCGACTGAGGTGCATAACTTGCCGTTCTAAAGTGTCTTACGCCGTACCTTAGCAACAGCTCCTGAAAGTCTTTGGATTGAAATTGCTTTCCGTTGTCAGAATGTATAATTTGTGGCACACCAAACACATTAAATACATCATTTAGCAGATATTTTACGACATTTACAGTACTGGCACTTTTTAACGCTTTTAAAAGGACAAACTTGGAGAAATGGTCGAGCACAACAAAAACATAACAATTCCCAGACTTCGATCTGGGATATGGGCCCAAGAAATCAATATAGATTTTCTGAAATGGTCGGTCTGTACAAAAACTTGCGGACATTGGTGGACGTAAAACTTGGTTGGGCGCTTTACATTGTTTGCACACTGAACATTCGGACACATATTGCCGGATTTGCACGGTCATGTTGGGCCAATAGAAGTATTGCCGGATCCTGTGTAGAGTTTTCGCAATACCACCGTGAGCTGTCTGTGGAGGGTTGTGGGCTTTGGCGATTATCTCCTCGGTAAGGCTGGATGGAATCCACAGCCTCCAGGAATGCTCCACTGTCGACAAGTCTCCGGTTGGTGGCAGCGAACGTTTGTAGACGAAATTTTCCTCTACTTTCAGATCCGGCAATTCTTGTTGGTGATCCCGGATCGTAGCGATCAGGTCTTGGTATTCCTTGGAGTCAAACTCTTCGGAATCCAGATCGATCCAAGGAGCTACATCCGCAATATCGATTGCCTCAATGTGGGCCCGAGACAGCGTGTCAGGAACCACATTTAGTGATCCTTTCCGATGTTCGATGGTGAACTTGAATGCCTGTAATTTGAGGCTCCACCTCGCCAATCTCCCGCTTAGATCTTTCAGGCTCATCAGCCACTGTAGACTAGAATGGTCTGTTATGATGGTGAAGTCCATTCCCTCTACATATGGCCGGAATTTTTGCACCGCCATGATCGCAGCCAGACATTCCTTCTCGGTGACGCTGTAGTTTTTCTGGCAACCGTTCAGCTTCTGCGAGAAGAAGGAGATTGGCGATTCCTCATGGCTATCATTCCTCTGAAACAACACAGCACCAATTCCGGATTCCGAGGCATCGCATTGGATGTAGAAGCGCCTCGCGAAATCCGGGTGTGTAAGCACTGGTGCGGTGGTTAATGCGCGTTTTAATTTTTCAAAAGCCTCAAGAGCTTCACCTGTCATGCAAAATTTCTCGGACTTCTTTTTCAATGTATCCGTGATGGGTGCGGTCAAGCTAGAGAAGTCCTTTATAAAGCGCCTATACCACCCTGCCAGACCAAGCAGCCGCCGAACCTGTTTTGGGGTTTTCGGAACCGGAAAATCCACTATTGCCTCGACTTTGGCCGGATCCGTTTTCATCATCCCACCACCAACTATGAAACCCAGGTACTTTAACTCTTTAAAGCAAAACCTGGATTTGCTTAAGTTGATGGTGAGATTCGCTTTCCGAAGGCTCTGAGCTACTTCATCCAACAGGGCCACATGGGTCTCGAAATCGGGAGCAACAATGAGAAGATCATCTAGATAGACGAAGACGCGGTCCCTTAAGCGTGACGGGATGACCTTGTCCATCAAACGGCACATCCTTTGGGCTGCATTACACAACCCAAAGGGCATGACCGTGAACTGATAAAGAGTTTTCTCCCTCCCCAGTTTTCTCCCTACTCCGCCCCTCCAGCGGTATCTGCCAAAATGCGTCCTTAAGGTCAACGCTACTTATAAAGTAGGTATCCTGTAGCCGACTGAGAAGCCCGTCGATATGTGGGAGAGGATATGCGTCCTTTTTTGTCAGGGTGTTCACTTTACGAGAATCCAGGCAGAGACGATTCTTACCTGGTTTCCGTATAGGGACAACTGGTGAACACCAGGGGCTCTCACTCTCCTCAATAACGCCAAGGCTAATCATTCGGTCCAATTCATCGTACAAAAGGGCTTGTATCGCTGGAGACACGGGGTAGTGACGCTGCTTGACAGGGGCCGCATCCTCGGTATCGATGATGTGCTCCTCCAAGGATGTTTTTCCGAGCCCATGCTTGGTAGCAAAGGAACTTCTGCTTGACCGCCTCCAGCACGGATTGCTGCTCACAGGACAACAGGTGGGTTCCTGGATCTCCAATATTAGCACCAGTCGCTGAAATAGCGCTGATAATGTTTGGAGCGATTCGGAAAGCCTTCCAGAAATCCACCCCTAAATACACTTCCTGGTCCAAGTTGGGCACAAGGAAGAAGGAAATCAGGTGACGTTGCCCATTGTAATGTACAGGGACCTGGACTCGTCCTACTATGGCTTGACATGCTCCATCAGCTGTTCTAACGTCAGAGCTATAGGGAAGGATAGGGAGCTGTAAGGATGCGACTAGGTTCTTGCAATTTTTTCCTAGGATGCTCACACTGGCCCCGCTATCTAACAGTCCAAAAAGTTCCTTATGCCCTATCTTAATTTTCGCGTAAGGTCGTGGATCTGTTGAAATGTTGATTACCGTCGACGCGACATTTTTCCTTAGCTCTCTACGTTTCTTGTATCTAAGTCTAGCTTTAAGGATCGCTTTTGACACATAATTTCCATTATTATTAAAAATCCTATTTCTTATCCTGTTATAATCCCTAATCCTAACATGCAACGGCTTTATTACTAATCTATTTCTATACTCTAATTCCTTATTTTCTACTAACTCATGAATCGGTCTTTTCAATATTTTATATTGTTGGTCCGTTGTGGGTTGATGACCGTGTTCATCCACCGTTTGTGACCCTTGCTCACTTACTAATACTGGTCGGGGGTTTGTGTCGAACGCGACTCCCCCGGCGATTTCGCGTTCATTGTCCGGTTTTCCGGACAACAGCGCCTACATTTAGGAGTTATTACTCCCTCCTGGCCGCATCTGTAGCAAAAGATGGTGCGGTTTTGCGATGGGCAGTCTATAAACGAATGACCTTCTTTTCGGCAATTCCAGCAGATCAAGGTTTTCTGATCGGACGGTTTAGGCGGTGGTCTCGGACGAAAACCTGGATACTGCATTGCCTCAACATGCTCCTCAGGTGAGTAACAATCTTCATACTCGTACCCTACTTCATTGACTTGGTACTTTGCAGGTGGCCTATGGTGTTTCGGCTCCTCTCTGCGCGGAAACATATTTTCACTGTCCTTACAGGCGTATCTCAGCTGGTCCAGGGTAAATATGACCATTGGGTACACTAGCCTACCTATTTTTTCATTCAGATTCTTTTTTAGGATTCTTACCAACTCCATCTCAGGGATTGGAATCCGGAGCTGGGATCGCAGTTTTAAAATGGCCATGAAAAACTCATCGCTCGACTCCCAGGCACCTTGTCTGCGGTCCATTATGTCGCGCATAATCTCGAAGTCCGATTTGGTGTTTCGGAACTGTCGCATCAGGGCTTCGCGCAGTATTGGCCATTCTGGGCGGTAATAGTTCCTTTGGAACTGCCAATACCACTCATACGCGGTACCTGAGAGGAGCAGATGAAAATCACGCAAGATTTCTGGCCAGGGCAGTCGTACTGACTTTGGAGAGTCTCTAACCGAAAGATAAAATCTTCGACGGTTAATTTCTCCGGGTTACCATCAAAGTTTAGGCCCCACTTGTCTATTTTTATAGAACCACGAATACCCTGCTGTGGCTGCGGTGGAGCACTATATTGTGGACTTGGTTGGAAAGTCCTTGGAGGATCTCTCACTGAGTGGTTATGTACTCGTTGGTTTTGGTGAGTATTGAAATTTTGTGTCTCAGTGTTTGACCTATCATTATTATGTGTTGTATTTTCCGTAGGACCGAATACGCGTGCAGATCTTCTTGGCTGAGATTCAGCGCGAGGGTTAGGCTGAGGGATTTGCGGCTGTTTCCTCACGGCACCTGTACTTAGAGCTGGAATTTGCTCTTTAGGTCTCGCTTGGTGAGTCGCTAAATTGATCTCCCTCATAAACTCTAGCAAACTGCTCTTCATCTCCTTTTTTAAATTTTCAGAAATGTCCTCCCTAAGAGAATCCGAGTATGTTGAGAACGCATTAACTACTGCCAAGTTAATGTAGGTGCTCAACTCGTTTGCTGTGTTATTGCTACCTGTTTGTGTCATATTTGTGGTATTAGTCTGTATATTTATGTTTTCTGTTTCCAGTGGGGCTCTAGCTGCAGCACCCTGGGCTTCAAATGAGGCCGCTCCTGCTTGACTGAGACTACTGAAGGAAGGGGCTTGGATGGAATCGGTTGAACTAACTGAGCGAACTCCAGGCATCGGTATGTCTAGACTCGGAGGAAAATCGTAGGTGCTGGACGGTATTGTTTGGGTGTTATTGCTCCTAGTGGGCGGTAGGGTACGTCTGCCAGAAGGCATTGTGGTGCTGCTGCCTACGCTACCTGACAGGTGAGTAATATTCCTATTCTTATCCAGTAGGCTTTCCCTTCTAATTTTTCTATTTTTCTTATCCTTTTCAGCTGAATTCATTCTTCACCCGAAAGGAAAATGAATAGAATCGAAGAAAGTTTTTTTTTTTTTTTCTTAGTATTATATTAGAACTATATTAACCTATGTATTTAATTAAGCCTAAATAATTAACTATTGCAAAAAACTTACTTAATAAGAATACGAAATTAATGTAATTAAACTAACGCAAGCAAAAGTAACAAAAAAACTAAATGTAATCGAATATTTAACGAAACCAATTGTGTAAACTAACCTTAAAGAAACAAAACTGAAAACTAAACCTAGACCACAAAAAATGTAAATAGACACGAAAATCTAAACTTGAACTAAAAAAATAAAACGAAATTGTAATTATATATATCAATAAATGGTCGCTAATGTTAACCTATGAAAATATGTAAAGGTAAACTAGGAACTAGACTAAGAGCAAAAACTTACGACTTATCCAAAGAATTAACTGTCCACAAAAATTGTAATTTAATAACTATATGAACGAACGACTGTAAAGGACGAGTATACTAACCCTATTGAAACAAAAAACTGAAAAGTATATTAGAAACCAAAAAAAAATGTCAACGAGGAATAATTAATCTAGTACCTTAAACACCATTAACTGCTGGCCGAGCCAAACAGAATGGTAACTTACTTACTATAAAAGAACTCAAAATGTAAACAATTAAATAACTATGTATCAACAACTTGCTAAGCCTAAGAAGGTGTAACACGAAGGTGTAAATTAATAACTATAATAACGAAACTATGAAACTTTATAGTGCAAAACTAACTAGAATCAGTAACAAAAATGTGCAAATTAAGACTAGACATAACTCTGCGAGACTAACTAAACTTATGAAATGTACCGCAGTACTAAGTGCGTACTGGAACAAAAAAAAAACAAAAATGTAAATATGTAACTAAATCTGTACTTTAACCTAGGAATTTCAAATTAATAGCACATTTATACTGTGAAGCAAACAGTTGAAAAGTGTATTTGACACAAGAATTAAAAATATATAAATAAATAAGTATGTTACCAACAGAAATTTGACCTATGACTTAAATAAAACAAAGTAACTATTTACCCTACAAAATAAAACGAAATGTTCAATGTAAAGAACAAAAGAACTCGAACATGTAAATAAATAAATAAATATATAAATAACTAAATAAATAACTAAACAAAAAAAGGTGGACTTATGACTGTAACAAAAAGTACTACCTACTAATGCAAAAATATATAATATAAATTAAGTAACTTACTACCTAAGTAAACAAATTTAGCTATTAGCCCTACAAAAATGAAATGTTCAAATGTTAAGAACAACCGAATTCGAAAATGTAAATAACTAAATAAATATATGTGTATTACCCTTAATGAGTAAAGAAAATATATATATGCAACACTAACTATGAAACAAAAAAATGGAATGCACATATTGATATGTGACTATTTTATGACTATCTTAAACTAACTCTATAAAACGTACCGAGGTACGAAGTGTGAGCTGAAATATGAAATATATGTTATAAACAATTAACTCTGTACCTAGCAAAAAAAAAACAAAACGCTAAGAAAATGATACAAAAAGGTGTAAAGGGAGTTATGAAACAAAAAAGGTAAAGAGATATATACATATATATGTATGTGAATACTAATAAACAAAAGTAACAATATGTTTGAAGTATAAGTGTTTTTATTGGTATAGTATAATTTGTATATGATTGGTCTAAATATTATTTATGTGTATATATATATTTTGTTTGTTTGTTTTGTGATCTGTACGGGGGTGTTTTAGGCTGCTGTCTTCGGCTATGTGTTGACGGTGTGGACGAGTTGAGCTGCTTTCGGCATCCAATTAGTGGTGTGTATTGTAGACTGCGGACGGACTTTGTTATTGTTGATTCCCTCAATGTGGTAGGTATTTTTTTTTTTTGTTTTTTTTTTTTCTAAACATAAAACTAAAGTCAGACAAGGACTCACACCGTTGTATTTGTCTCCGTTCCCGCAATACCACTCTGTCCCTAAGAGGACTTCTGGTGGCAGACTTGAAACGGAGACGGTCACAACACATGAAACAATTAGAGAGAGAACTAAACTAAAGGGATGGGACAATGCAACATGTTTTGACGAACGACATCAAACACGGCCACTGTACCCATATAACTAATACTAAGAAACGAGACTACGAAAAATGAAATTTGAAATTTAAGAATAGAGAAAGATAAAGATACAGATAAAAGAAAAGAAGAGGAGAGAAGACAGAACAAAACAGATTTTTAATTGTCGTCGTTGTCAACATCATATTCACCCATCGCAATTGACACTGAGACTTTGTAATGTCTCTAGCGAAGACTTATGGGTTTTCTGATGTTGACAACAAGGACAATTGAGGACATATGACTACATGGAGGACAGGAAACGGAAACAGCCCCACGTTGGGCGCCATTGTTATGTGCAGGATTGGAGGTGGAGTTGGGATTTGAAAGTGATAGGAAATGCGGATTTGGATGGGGTTTTGGGATAGGAAGTGACGGGAAAAGGGAAAGAAGGTTATTCACGGGGAGCGCGGCACGCTTGCGATGCGCGGCTCCGCTCGCCGGAAATGGGGTGGTTCTTGCCCCCCGTAAACAACTAACCTACATAAACAAACATAAATCGTGCCATGCAAACTAACAAAATCTACTTTCCTACTTACTTTGATCAGCGGACGGACGTCGGGATACCACATTGAGAGGGCGCTGGTGCTGGTATTCAGCGCGGCCACTTATCCCACCCTACCTGGAGATCCGGCGGCCATTTTTGGATCTCCCCAACAACCGGATGCCTCAGCAGCTCACTCCATCAGCCGAAGGTACTTGAGCGTACCATCCACACCCCCTGAAAATTTGACACTAGCGACTCATGTCGCTTTCACACACACTTAACACAACAAAAAAAATAAAAAAACTGAATCTTTTTTCTTTATAGGGCGTGACATTTATATTTGATGGCATTGACTTTAAAGCACTTATAATTTTAAATTGTCTTCAACCAATTCGTGTTACAATAAAAAAACCAAAACAGAAAGACAAAGAAAATCCTTCCCTCTTAACTCAGTACCTTTCTGTACTCGAAAACTAAAGATATATATATACGGAGGCCCTACCTAGAACGAGCTCGGTTTAGGTGATACACGACAAACAAAAAAAAACAAAATGTTGATTTAAACGCGACGGATGAACGCGCAGAGGGGACGATATTTTACACTTATCACTAATTAATAATTAATTGAATCAAAACAAACAACGAATGTAATTGAACTACCCTCACGCCTAAGGGTATACTATAAATAAATGTGTACAAGTTGGATTATTATAATGTGTGTCACTGCATGTATGTTTATATTTATGCACATGGACATATTTATATTTTTATATTATATTTATATTTATATATATTTATATATATTTATATATTTATTTATATATATTCTATTTTTTTATATTTGATTGAAAGCCTTACGCCTTTAAAGAGTAGTTTGTTGCATCTCGACTTTGTGCTCATGCATATAAAAACCGGTGGTATATGACTGTCCTTGTTGACCTTCAGGACGCACGGCAGGTAAATGATGTTGGTTGCCTGATCACCGCACGGTGTGAATGGGGTATAGCATATATATATGTATGTATATGTGTTTGCACGTATGCACTTAGTATAACACCTTAGTCGATATTTTTCCTATGAATAAAGATGTGGCGGCCACGATCCTAATTGCGATTCAATTTGTGGCCGCCTCACTGCACTATATAAAAAAATTTAACCTATCATCAAAAAACGACCAAACGAAGATAAAAATTCACTCACATTCATGTCATCAAATATAAATGTCACGCCCTATAAAGAAAAAAGATTCAGTTTTTTTATTTTTTTTGTTGTGTTAAGTGTGTGTGAAAGCGACATGAGTCGCTAGTGTCAAATTTTCAGGGGGTGTGGATGGTACGCTCAAGTACCTTCGGCTGATGGAGTGAGCTGCTGAGGCATCCGGTTGTTGGGGAGATCCAAAAATGGCCGCCGGATCTCCAGGTAGGGTGGGATAAGTGGCCGCGCTGAATACCAGCACCAGCGCCCTCTCAATGTGGTATCCCGACGTCCGTCCGCTGATCAAAGTAAGTAGGAAAGTAGATTTTGTTAGTTTGCATGGCACGATTTATGTTTGTTTATGTAGGTTAGTTGTTTACGGGGGGCAAGAACCACCCCATTTCCGGCGAGCGGAGCCGCGCATCGCAAGCGTGCCGCGCTCCCCGTGAATAACCTTCTTTCCCTTTTCCCGTCACTTCCTATCCCAAAACCCCATCCAAATCCGCATTTCCTATCACTTTCAAATCCCAACTCCACCTCCAATCCTGCACATAACAAATGGGAACAAATTTGTGACAACTACTACTCGATACTCGACAATGACACTGACATTTACGCTTACGCCCATGACACATTGAAGAAAAAAAAAACCAGCCAGGGTAAGTTTAATTGACAATGCTCTTTTATTTATTATTGATTTATATTTTCCAGCTTCAAATCGTGATCATAACAAACTCCGAGCCTTGAGGAGGTCTGCTGACTAAATGATCGGTGAACAATCACTAGTAGCTAGGAAATATGCTATGGCGAACGTGGTGAAGAACCCACCATAAAAGCCGGACAACATATTTGTTAACAGTCTCCTAGCAGGTAAATCTCCCTATTCCTAACCTCAACCCAATCAAGGTAGAGACATGCAATTACAATCATATTTCCTAATAGACTTTAACACATTTCAGGAACACTAATGCACCACCCGATGTGTATATTGCTACCTACATTGGCTCAGATTAAAATGATTTATATTGGAGCAGCATCTCGGTTTTTTTTTCAGGTAAGTGTTAACTGGTTGTTTAGTGCTAATTTCCGTGTGCGCACCTACATACATATGTGATCTATCGTTACACATAAAACATAAAAAAAATGCATGTTTATTAATGTTTGGTCTTTCCCTTTAGGAATATTAACATTCGTGTGTTGCTGGTGTTCTTGGAGTGAAAAGGACCAGGTGAGTAATTTGCTTATCATGCATACATACCTTTGCTCATTTGTATTTACGTTTTCAGATAAATGCGTGACGGTCTACTATTGTTGCAGGGTTCAATGACCTGTCATCGAGTAAACGCGAGCAAGTGAGTTGTAAGCTTTGACTATTCTTATATTATTAGCGTGCAAATATACCTAAACTAATGCCTTATACTACATAAATAAATAAATCAGCAGAGTTTTGACTCCGTAAATACTACGCTATCTTTAAATGAATAGATAAATAAATTATACGATAAATAAATGACATACCCCCCTGTTCTGCATTTCGAGTGAAAGTGGATTGAAACCGAAATTTAAATTCACTCGGAATGGAATTCAGTGTTCTGCATTCCGAGTGATTTCGAATTTTTGGAATCCACTTCGAATTCATTTGTTTAAAATGTCAAACACAGCTGTCAAATCTTTTCAAAATCATTGGAGATTTTAAGTTCTTGGTTTTTGTTTTGTGCAAGTGAATTAAACATTTAAGACAAAATATATTTTATTAAAAAAATGAAAAAATGTAAAACAAAATGTTTAAATTATTGGTGAAAACCGGGAAGAGAACCGAATGGAGAGAGTTCACAGGAAGATTTTGCGAGATAAATCTAACATTTTGGATCTTCCCGAAGCATTGTAAGCAGAAGTTAAACAACTGAAGAAAAATAAATTATTTAATGAGTTTTGCATTTTTAAAAACCGTTTTAGGGTGAGCAAGGAAATATTTGTTGATATCCTGCTAGAAGTGGAGTCAGAGAAATCTTGATTTTCTTTAATATAATTCAAGAGAATACTCTCTTGCCTCTAATTTTTGTGTTGTACTATATTAACAAAGGAATTATTTTAATACACTAATGGAAAGTCTTATTATTCTACTCACATTTTTCAAAATGATTCTGATCAATAAATTAATTAATTAATTCACTTTACAACGCCATGTGAATTCAATTCACGTCAAGAATCTCAAGTGAATTCAATTCACTAAAATCACAGGATTTTCGGAATGCAGAACACGAATTTACAGCTGTCATCTTGAGTGTAATGCAGAACACCAAAATATTCACTTTCGAACATACAATCCACAATTCATAGTTTCGTTCGGAATGTAGAACACCCAATTCCACTTTTGGTGGTTGAATTCACTAAAAGTGGAATGCAGAACAGGGGGGATAAGCTGGGATACGTAACGCCATAAATAAATAGATAGATCACATGTAAACGAAGATGAATAAATCGATAAATAAAGATACCTAACATTAAAGACAAGACGTATACATGAAAGGATACATAAATAAACTCTATAAATAAATAAATAAACTACATAAATAAATTAACTCTATAAATATATATGTAAATAAATAAATACTTAAGCTAGATATAAATAAATAAATAAACTCTGTAGATAAATAAATAAATAAATAAACTATAAATAAATAAATATATAAATAAATATGTAAATAAATAAACTATACCTATAAATAAATACTTAAGCTAGATATAAATAAATAAATAAACTCTGTAGATAAATAAATAAATAAATAAACTATAAATAAATGAATATATAAATAAATATGTAAATAAATAAACTATATCTATAAATAAATACTTAAGCTAGATAAATAAATACGATGAACACATAATCAATAAATAGGATAGGAGAGTCCATATACGTACATACATGATCTTGCCTACCAGATGTGCACAAGGAATATCACAGATTAAGAGATTGTATGAACCTAGGTGTATATCACAGGTTAGAAGTATGTCGTTTACAGGTACATTACGTTATTGTTTAAGGTCTTTAGCGTGGAAGACTCCGATCCTTTTCCATTGAGATTTTCCAGCTCATACATGCTGTTTCCAATTCTCTTTACTACACGGCATTTTACGTACTTTGGACATAGTTTCGACGCAAGATATTTGGAGGTGTCGCTGAGGATGAAATTCCTCCTGTACACCTCTTGTCCAGATACAAAACGTATGTTTCTCGAGCGCACGTTGTAAGTCTTTGCCGACTTCTCATTCGCCTTGAGGATGTTTTCCTTAACTTTGTCTCGTAAACACTGCAGTTTGGATTGTCGGGAGAGGGTGAGCAACTCGCTATCATCCACCGCGTTCAATCGCTTTGCCAGTTCATAACTATTTCCGTACGTCATCATGTTTGTTCCAAAGAGCGCGAAGTATGGTGACACTCCTATGGAAGCGTGAACGGAACTTCTTAAGGCACAAGCGATGTCGCTAAGGTGGAGATCCCATTCTCGTTGTTCGTTTTTGAGATAAGTGCGTATAGCCGCTAGCAACGTCCTGTTCACCCTCTCCGACGCATTTGACTGTGGAGAGTAGTTGGCCGTTTTAAAGTGCCGAATACCAAATTTGACTAACAAAGTTTGAAAGTCCTTTGAGACGAATTGTTTGCCGTTGTCCGAGTGAATTACTTCGGGCACTCCAAACATGTTAAACACGTCTTGCACGAGGAATTTGATTACGCTGCTCGTGTTCGCGTTTCTTAGTGCTTTAAATAAAACAAATGGTCAAGGACTACAAATACATACGCACTGCCGGACTTAGTTCTTGGGTACGGACCCAGGAAATCAACATAAATTTTTTGAAAAGGACGATCGGAACAATAACTCGTACATATAGGTGGACGTGAAATCTGGTTAATGGATTTACACTGTTTACAGATAATACATTGTGACACATACTTCCTAATCTGAACAGTCATGTTTGGCCAATAAAAATGTTCTTTTATACGTTGCAGCGTTTTACTTATACCACCATGAGCTGCCTGAGGGGGATTGTGCGCACGGGAGATTATATCACCCGTTAACCCAGATGGGATCCAAAGTTTCCACCTGTGTTCAACCATGGAATCATCTCCCATTGGTGGTAGTGCGCGTTTGTAGACATATTCGTCGACTATTTTTAGATCGGGCAGCTCATCTGCATGGCTCTTGATCGTTTCTATTAAGTTTTTGTACTCATCAGAGCTGAACTCGTCTGAGTCAAGATCGACCAATGGTGCAACATTTTCGATGTTTAGACTGTCGACGTAGACTCGAGAAAGAGTGTCTGGTACCACATTGAGTGAACCCTTGCGGTGCTCTATGTCAAAGTTAAAGGCTTGCAGCTTTAAACTCCACCGTGCCAATCTGCCGTTTAAGTCTTTAAGGCCCATTAGCCAACGCAGGCTAGTATGGTCGGTGATGATTGTAAAAGCCATTCCTTCGACATAGGGCCTGAACTTTTGCACTGCCATAACCGCGGCCATGCACTCTTTCTCGGTCACGCTATAATTTTTTTGGCAACTGTTCAGCTTTTGTGAGAAGTAGGAAATGGGAAATTCTTCTTCACTGTCGTTCTTCTGGAAGAGGACTGCACCTATCCCAGACTCTGAAGCGTCGCATTGAATGAAGAACCGCTTCGTTAAGTCTGGGTGTGTAAGTACCGGCGCGGTTGTCAAAGCCGTTTTGAGACCCTGGAATGCTACAAGTGCTTCTTCCAACATCTCAAATTTTTCTTTTCTCTTTTTCAGCGTGTCCGTGATGGGAGCAGTCAGACTGGAGAAATCTTTGATAAATCTCCTATACCACCCTGCTAGACCAAGCAATCTGCGAACCTATCTGGGTATTTTTGGGACTGGAAAGTCCGTGATCGCAGCAACCTTAGCTGGATCCGTTTTGAGCATCCCACCACCAACTATGAACCCCAAATATTTCAACTCCTTGAAGCAAAATTTGGATTTGTTCAAGTTGATGATGAGATTCGCCTTGCGCAAACACTTAGCTACTTCGTCCAGCAGGGTGATGTGGGTTTGGAAGTCTGGAGCCACGATGAGCAGGTCATCTAGATACACGAAGACGCGGTCCTTCAGCCGTGATGGGATAACCTTGTCCATTAGCCGACACATCCTTTGAGCAGCATTACACAGCCCAAAAGGCATGACGGTAAACTGGTACAAGGGTCTCCCCGGCACCGTAAACGCAGTTTTCTCCCTACTCTGCTTATCCAGCGGTATTTGCCAAAAAGCATCTTTCAGATCGACACTGCTGATGTAGTAGGTGTCCTGTAGTCGGCTGAGAAGTCCGTCGATGTGGGGGAGAGGATACGCATCTTTTTTTGTAACGGCATTTACCTTTCGCGAGTCCAGGCAAAGACGATTTTTGCCTGGTTTTCGAATTAAAACCACTAGTGAGCACCATGGACTTTCACTCTCCTCCACAATGCCAAGGCTAATCATCCGGTCTACTTCTTCATAAAGAAGTGCTTGTACCGCTGGAGAAACGGGGTAGTGACGCTGCTTAATTGGGGCCGCATCTCCTGTATCGATGACATGCCCTTCCAACTCCGTCTTGCCGAGACCGTGCTGAGTATAGCAAAGAAATCTATGCTGGACTGCTTCCAGCTCGGACTGCTGTTGAAAAGAATGTCGGTGAGTATTTGGGTCACCTGTAGCATCCTGAATTGAAACCGAACTTATTATTTTAGGTGCAATCTCGAATTCCTTCCAGAAGTCGACACCTAAGTATATCTCCTGGTCTAAATTTGGAACTAGATAAAAAGTTATAAGGTGTTCAGAATTTTTGTATCTGACTGGAGCTTTTACCCTTCCTATTATGGACTGGTTTGCGCCATCAGCTGTTTTAACGCCCGATTTATACGGGTGTACAGGTAAGTTTAAAGATTTTACTAGTTTTTCGCAATCCTTTCCTAGGATGCTGATGCTGGCCCCACTGTCTAAGAGACCAAGAACTTCTTTTCCCGCGATTTGGATTTTTGCGTATGGTCTTGGGTCAGCAGCAGTATCTAGGATAGTCGAGTCAATACTCCTTCTGATTTCCTTTCTTATTTTATATCTGTTTCTTGCTTTCTTTATTCTCATTGATATTGATCCCTTATCTCTAAATATCCTGTCTCTAGCTAAATAATAGTCCCTTATTCTAATATGGAGTTGCTTAATCGCTACTCTTTTTCTATTATTTCTTACTATTTGATTTTGAAATTCTTTTTTCAAAATTGTAAACGGTTGGCCCGTTGCGGGTTTAAGATGGTTTTCATCATCTCCCGTTTGTGACCCTTGTTCCCTAACTACTGTTGGTCGGGAGTTTGTGTCGAACGCGACTCCCCCGACGATTTCGCGTTCATCGTCCGGTTTTCCGGACAACAACGTCGGCATTTGGGTGTTATCACCCCCTCTTGACCGCATCTGTAGCAAAATATATTGCGATTTTGCGATGGGCAATCCATAAAGGAATGGCCTTCTCGTCGGCAGTTCCAACAGATCAAGTTCTTTTGATCGGACTGTTTGGGTGGTTGTCGCGCTCGACCGCCTGCATACTGCATCGCGTCTAGATTTTCTTCAGGTGAGTAAAAATCTTCCGTGTCATACCTTAACTCATTTAGCTGGTATTTTGCAGGTGGCCTATGGTGTTTCGGCTCCTCTCTGCGTTGAAGCATGGTTTCGCTATCTTTGCAGGCATACCTAAGTTGGTCTAACGTAAATGTGGCCATTGGGTATACCAGCCTGCCTATCTTCTCATTTAAATTCTTCTTAAGAATTCTGACTAACTCCATCTCTGGTATTGGAATTCTGAGCTGCGAACGTAATTTCGCTATCGCCGCGAAAAAGTCATCGCTCGACTCCCAGGCACCTTGTCTGCGATCCATGATGTCACGCATGATTTCAAAATCCGATTTGCTATTGCGGAACTGACGCATCAGGGCTTCGCGTAGTATTGGCCATTCTGGGCGATAATAGTTCCTTTGGAATTGCCAATACCACTCGTACGCGGTACCTGAGAGGAGCAGATGGAAGTCCCTTAGGATTTCCGACCATGAACAATCGTACTGACTTTGGAGAGTCTCTAAACGTAATGTAAAATCTTCAACGGTAAGATTTTCTGGATTACCATCAAAATTAATGCCCCACTTATCTATTTTTATTGACCCACGGATACCTGCCTGCGGATTTGCAGCTGGAGCACTATAGGGTGGACTGGTCTGATGTGTCCTGTGAGTGTCTCTCATCTGGTGAGGTACTCGATTATTGTGGTAAGTGTTTACCTTTGGTATCCCATTTCTTGACCTAATTTCACCATTATTTGCATTTTCAGTATACACATTCTCATTTGGTGTTCGATCTTGCTGTACTTGCGGAGGGTTGTTTTGCCGAGAATTTTGTGGCTGCTTTCTCACGGCACCTGTACTGTATCTTGAAATTGGTTCTTCTGGCCTAATTTGGTGAATCACTATAAATTGATTTCTTTCATGAAATCCAGCAAACTGTTTTTCTGTTTTCATTTCTTGTTTCAAATTTTCCGAAATTTCCTCCCTAAGAGATTTTGAGTAAGAAGAAAATGCATTAACTACAGCCAGATTAATGTATGTCTTCAGGTCGCTTGTTTTGTTGTCTGTTTGTGAAATTCCTGCTATGTTTGCCTGTTTAATTGTTTTTTCTTTTTCCAGTGGGACTCTAGCTGCAGCACTTTGTGCTCCGAAAGAGGCTGCCCCCGCCATACTGAGACTACTGAATGATGGGGCTGAAATGGAATCGGCCGAACTATTCGAATGATTCCCAAGTATTGGTCTTTCCGGAGCTGGAGGAAAATTATAGTCGGTAGGTGGAACTCGTTGTTTCCCCTGGCTCCTTGTTTTTGGTCGACTGCGCCTGCCAGACGGCATTGTAGTGCTAATCGCTGTATTATATATGGGGTAAGTGAAATTCCTATTTGTATCAAATAATTTTTCTCTCCTAATCTTTTGCTTTCTTAATTCTTTTTCAGTTGAATTCATAATTTCAACTGAACGGAGAAAGAAATTGAACAAAAGAACTGACGTCAGAAGAGAGAATATCCCGTCTTATAGTTACTAAATTAAATTAAATTTAACTAAGCCTATGAACGAAATATCGTTATGTATAGAATAGGTATAAGAAATCTGCAAAAAAATGTAATTTAAGAAAATAGCTAATTATCTAAACCTAGGATGTAATTAGTAGGAGAAAACCTATAAAAAATATTAAATAAATAAATAAATATGTACCTAAAGAAAACGAATGTAAACAAAACAACTAAACCTAATATGTGAATAATAAATAGAGAAACAAAAGAGCGGAACAAAAATATATGTATGACCAAAAAGAATCCTATTGGCTACAGAAGAGCAATAAAAATGTAAAGAAAAATTTGTACAAATCAATCTAAACACCTATATAAATAAATAAATCGAAAGAAATTTATTGATATTTGTGGAGAAAATTTTGTTTTTATTTTTATGAAATTGTATAGTTATAATTCTATTTTTTTTTTTTTGTTTTTGTTTTGTTGTCATATACACAGGCTACCATAAATAGGTTAACAACGTCGAATTATTTTTGAAAACAAAAAAATATTAATTTCATGTTAAATAGTATAATTTTTATTAATGCAATTTTATGTTATGTTATTCAATTACAGAAAACAAAAAAAAAAATCAGTTTATGTTAAACAAAATATAAAAATAATTTTTTTTCTTTTTAGTGTTCATATTAAAAGGTTACAAAAGTAGGTTAACAAGAATTTAATGCCCGCATGTCCCCCTTGCAATCGGGACATATTCGCCAATCTGGTTGACGTACTGCGGGTGTACTTTTTGCATTCCTCCAGAGTTATTTTTGCCCACTCGGCCTCGATTAGAGATCTTAATTCCGACAGATTTCGAGGAGCCTTCTCAGCAATCCTTAATTTCAACAGAGACCAGGGGCCTATAACAGAACGCGACAAGTACTTGTAGGACAAGTGAATTTCGACAACTTGTAAAAAATTGTGTAACACAAAACGACAAGTCCGTGAGCTCTTCGACAATTGTCGCGAGGAAAGATGACAAGTGGGAATTTATATAATTTCCCTGTTTCTGTAACAGAACACGACAAGTGTCAGAAACACTTGTAGAAATGTGGTTCAATTAGGACAGGCGATTGGAATATTGTCAAAAGCTGACAAGTGCACTTTTTATGTATAATATCTTTGAAAAGGCAGAGTTAACTTGCGGTAACGTGAAATAATTAAAACTTAGAACGTTCAGGTTATAGAATAGGAGTTTTTTTTTTTAGATATAACGATTAGTTCTTATATGTACGGATCATATTTCAATTGAAAATTAATTACAAAACGTTTTTTTTTATTCATTTTATTTATACAAATAGCAAAAGAAAAACCGAAAAGTTAACAAAAGTACAAAACAATAACTAAAAAGCTAATTCATTTCATTTCAAATGCAAAACTAGACGCGCGAACGAAAAATTAATATTCTTAGAGAGAACAAACGCACTTACACACTATGCACAATGTAAATCATAAGCCATAAGCTAAACAGTTACAGTTACATTTTTTTCTTGGTAAGAAAAATTCATCTGTGAAATAATTTACATTCGCAGTCTGTTCACGTTATCGAAAAGTTCGTATTAACGTTACCGCGAGTTCCTGTAAAGAAATAAAATAATAATTAATTAAAAATGTATTCTTTTGATTCTGAGTTTGATAGTGACGGTGATAGTGATACCAGTGAACCTCGGCACAGGTTAAAAGTTGTCAAGCAACGAATTAATTTTGATGTAAGCGACCATCTGTTTACTGAAAAATTTCGCTTATCAAAATTAACTGCACATAATCTTGCTGCAAGACTAAGCAGTAAAATACAGCCGACTACCAATAAAAGTTATTCATTGACCGTTTACCAAAAACTTTTGATTGCTTTACATTGGTTCGGATCGGGTTCGCAGTACCATACAATAGGTGACATGCACGGGGTTAGCAAAATGACAGTGTGTCGCTGCATTCGAGAGATTACTCAGGCAGTAATTGACATTGAATTTAACAGCCAAGTGTGTTGGCCAGAAGATATGCCTCCAGTTATTCAGAATTTTTTTGAAAAGGGTGGAATGCCGGAGGTTTGTGGTGCAGTTGATGGCATATTAATAAACATTGATGCCCCTTCTGTTAATGAAGTTACTTTTGTTGATCGCCATGGCGAGCATTCAATAAACTGTATGGCAGTGTGTGGGCCAGACCTACAGTTTTACTACATAAGTGCCAACTGGCCAGGCAGTGTTCATGATGCGAGAGTGTTGCGGAATAGTACTCTGTATCATAAAATGGAGACTGGATGGAGGCCCTTTGAAAACGCTGTTTTCCTGGGTGATAGCGCATATCCACTAAAAACATGGCTTATGCCACCCTTAGCACCAGTTTCCGATAACATATCAGTTAGTGGCTACAACAGGGCTCACAAACGTACACGACGTCTCGTAGAATGTGCATTTGGGGTTCTCAAAGAAAAGTTCCCATGTTTGAACCACCTACGGGTCAATCCTGTATATGCTGCAGATATATTTAAATGCTGTGCTACATTGTGTAATCTTTCCCGGTGCAATAGCTTGAATGTACAAAATATAGTTGCTGATCCATTTGAAGAAAACATTGATGTGTCAACCGAAAATCTGTTTTCAGCAAGGTTGAGACAGCAGCAAATTTTGGCCTATTTCAACGAACAATAATTGTACCTAGCTATACAAATGTGAAGTTATAAAATCAATTTATTTTTATGACAATATAAAAAAAATTGATTTCATGAAAAAATAAAATAAAAAAATATAAATAAATAACTATTAATATTCAGTTATGTTAATAACTTTGTTGTTTTCGTCACTGTCATCACTATCTGTTTCAGCATGAGCAGCCCTCTCTTCGCTGCCAAGATTGTGCTCGGGTATGGACTCTATTAACCCTTTCGTGAAAGATGAAGGAGGATAACCGAGCTTCTTCTCTAATAATTGAATCTCCAACTTTGCTTTATAATTGGAAATCTCCAGGTTTTCAATTATAAGTTTTCTTTTTTTTAAAGCAAATGGAGATTCGTCGTTTGAGGATTTTCTTTCACCTAAAAATTATGTTTATATTGTATATAATGTATTAAAGCATTAACTTATAAAGTTAATATCAACCTCTCTTTCTCTTCCGTATTTGTGGTACATTTTCCCTACCAACAGAGTTTACCACTGCAAAACCGTCTAGCACTGCAGTGGAACAGCCGGGAGAATCTATCCAATACAAAAAATGCTTTTAATAACTAATGATGCTGTAATATTCTTGTACAAACCATTAGTGGTACTCAAAGACTCCGCAACACCGAATCCAATAACTGCTTCGGATTCTCGCCCAATGATGTCGATCACAATGTTATCGCAAGTTGTTAATATGCAGTCTCTTCCACCCGCAGATCCCGTTTTTTTTGGAGTTGTCCACTTTTGCCTTACATTTGTTTTGTGTAGTTAATTTATTATTCTTTAATTACTTATTCAGTAAGTATGTATTTAGGTTATGTTAGGTAGCAGTGGCTGCCAGAAACAAGTACCAGCACACTTAGGCCTATATAGGCCCATTCTAATAACAATTATATACTTACAATTGCGCGTTTCTTCACATTTTGCCAAAATACGTCCCTTATATACGTCCAATTTTTATTTTGTGGAACAACATTTAGGCTTTTTGCCAGGCTGTTTATTTCCTTCCATTTCTCACTTTTTTTTTTCTTTCGTTACCACATCACTAAAAGCACCAAAAAGCATTTTTTTCTCCTCTCTTATTTTAGTTAAAATAACATTTTTTTTGTCCGCCGTGAATTTCGCCATTTGCACTTGCTAAATACTTGTCGTCGAATGCCGACAAGTCAAGGGAAATTAATTCTTTTGACAAGTGCAGCGGTTTGAGTTCTGTTACAGAATAAATTGGTACTTGTCGGACAAGCATATTTCGACAAGTGAATTTAGACTTGTCGACTTGTCGCGTTCTGTTACAGGCCCCAGATGGTCTCGATGGGCGACAAGTCAGGGCTCTGCGGTGGCCACTCTAGGCTGTTGATATTGTTGTCTTGAATGTGTTTTAAGACGATTTCTGCACGATGGATTGGGGCATTGTCCTGCTGTAGGATGAAATCATCTCCAATGAGCCTTTGCCCTTCAGGTATTATCACATCTTTTAAAATATTTAAGTAGACTGCAGCTGTGACTCTTCCCTCCAATACTACAATTTTGCCGACGCCATTGGAGCAAATGCATCCCCACATCATGATTCCTTTGTCTTGACCTTTAAAAGTTGGTTTAACGCATTTGTAGGCAAGTTCTTCCTCCTTTTTTCGCCAGACGTAAGTTCGGCCATGACTATGCTTTAACCGAATCATGGATTCATCCGTCCAGAGTACTTTATCCCAAAACACAATGGGTTTCAAAACATTTTCAGTGTAAAACTGTATTCTTTTCACCACATTTTGCTTACTTATATAGGGTACTTTACGCGCAACACGTCCATTTTTGTCATCTTCGTGTAATCTGCGACGAATAGTTTGGTTCGATGGAGGTGTTGGGTCCTTATTTTGTAGGATGGCTCTTATTTTTGGTACTGAGAGGGAGGGATCAGCATTAGAAATGGATTTGATTTTCTTATCCTCCCGTACTGAAGTCATTCTGGGGCGACCAGGCCTAGGAATCGGTTCTGTTCTCTTTTCATTTTTAAAGGCTTTAATTACTTTGAAAACAGATGTCGGTGATTTTTCAAATAATTTCGCGATATCTCTAATTGTTTTGCCCTCTTGATTAAGTTTAATAATTAGTTTTCTTTCCTCAGCAGTCAAGTACTTGAATTTACCCATTTTCGTGTGTGTTTTTCTTAAATAAAGTTCCGGAACTGGATTTAAAGGAGGAAATGGAAGAAAATTAAATGTTGATGCAATCCTCTGATTACAAATTAAAACATACCTAAAATCAGATTCGTCATACTCCTACCAATCAATCCTGATCGCAAAAAAACAATTCTTATGTTTGATTTAAAAAAAAACAGAGCGACGCAATAATGTTAACCTACTTCTGGCTTAACACAAACTGATTGTGCAACGTCAAAGTGTTCCCTGTTCGTGAAAATGCGTTTAACCTAACGGTATTTTTTGTGTTTGAGTGAGTAATTGTGTGATCTTCAAAATAAGAGAGATGTGTTGTAAAATTTGCTACGCTATTAAGAAAAAAAACAGTTAAACCATCATGTTTCTTCATGTTAACCTATTTATGGTAGCCTCTGTAGGTGTGGGGGTGTTTCGGGCGTCTGTCATCGGTGGCTTATTTGTTGGCGAAAGCATCTGGTCTGATCCTTCAGCAACATCCGGTTTATTTGGACTGCAGACGGACGATTTTTGATTCCCTCAGTGTGGTGGAATGACTAAACACGTAAGTACGAGGACACATTTGTTACTTCATTTCACGCTCCCGCAATTCCATTCTAGCCTTTTCAGACTTTTTGATGGAATACTTGGAGCGATCTATTTCATAACACACTCAAGAACTACTTACTAAACGATGGACTAGTGCTACGTGACTTGACAATACAACATCAGACAAGGTCACTAGTTCCATATAAGATTAAAGACGATACGATTAGAAAATGAAAATTTTAAAATTTTTTTGATAGGAAAGTTAAATGAACATTGAAAAGAATAATAGAAGAGAAGAAGACTAGGACAAAACAGGTTCCAATTGTTTTTGTTGTCACCACCAATTAAATTCGTCGCGATTCAAAATGGCAATTCGGAGACATTCCAATGAAGACTTACGAATTCTTTGGTGGTGGCAACAAGAACATTTGTGGACGATACTTTAACGGATGAAGGACATGCACAAACAGGACGTTGGGCGCCATCTTGTAATAGGCTATGGGCGGTGTTTGGAGCGGATAGGAAGTTGGAATTTGAATTTGACAGGAAATTGGAGTGTGAACAGGATGTTAGGATAAGAAGTGGGAAGGAAAGAGAAAGGGAAAGACAGCTGAGTGCGAGGGACGTGGCATGCTCGCGATGCTCGACTTCGCTCGCCGGAATTGGCGTGGTTCTTGCCCCCGCACTCAACCAAACCTACTACAAAAACATATAACATGCCAAAAGAAACTACTACTTACTTTTATTCACCTTCTTCAAAAGCGGACGGACGTCCACCGGACGGACGTGTTACAGCGGTTGCCATGCCCTCCCAACCATGAAGTCCAATGGCGGATTTATGGACTTCCCCGATGAAGTTGATGTTGCTGTCGTCTCAGACCATTCCGACCGAATGTGTCTTAGCACGCCCTACCACACCCCCTGAAATGTTTTTCTAGCAATCCATTTGATTGCTATTCTCAACCATCACTCTTATGGATAAAAACCAAGATTTCATCATTTGACGTGATTATTAACAATGTTTTTATTTGTTGAGGACAAATATGCTTTTACCATAACAATAAATAATTCACAAATAATCAACAAAGAAGTATAATGGAAGGTATTTTAAATAATTTAACAAAAAAGAAAATAAATAGATGTCTTATTAGGGTGAATTTCCCCGCCCTTCGCTTACTCTATTCGTGACCACTTGTATTTGGTCACCACACAAAAAGGAAACTCTAACCAGACAATAGTACCTAAAAAGAGCTCTGTTTAGATAGTTTGTTTGCCGGTCGGGCGAAAGTTCGCGGCAAAAGTGGGGGTTGGTGAAATGACCCTATCACAAAAAAATTATCACGATTATAAGCATATATGTATGTACAAGCTATAATGATTCCAAAATAATTATTCAAAATAAACAGGACAATCCCTAACCTACTTACATTTAACGGATATATGTATGGTAAGTATTATGTATAAACTATAATCACGCCGACCTAATCAATGATCGAGAATGAACGTGAAAATTAACACTAATTTACTATGTATGTATGTACACGAGATACTTTTCTTCAATAAAAAGGTACAAATTAGCTAGTTCGAATCATGAACTTAAATTATACGTCTATATATTTATTTAGCTGCACTCTCACTCAATTTAAGATTATAGATTTAGCAGAACGTGTCTTTGGATTCCATGGGTGTTCAAGGTCACCCTTGTGTCCTAAGTCGATGAAGTGTTCTTTGTGATGGATGGTATATCTATATACTTATATATGTATAATATATATATATATATCTCATTTGATGCCGTGTTGCATATGTGGAGACCGAACTGCTCTTGGCCCACGATTCTTTGCGTGCTCTTAATATGAATCCAGTGCATATGCCTTAAGTTAATGCATCAAAGAATATATCTAACGAGGGGGTCTCTTTTTAAAACTGGGCGGTCACGACTGTATTTCGCTCGTCGGTGACCTCCAAATCGCATATTTTATTTAAATGATGAGTCGCCTAATGATATACCCTTGGTTAGATATTTTCATCTCATATAAAAGAAAGGAAAATCTCACTTACCCCAATATAACACATTTAAAACACTTGTTACTATAAATATAACACTGCCTCAAAAAAGGACTTTATAGGTTTTACTTCACACACCAATAATTGTATAGGTACTTATTTTTCTTCTACCCAATTATAGCACCTCATACGTGCTGTGGGGTCTATGGTTAACTTGCAATTAAATTTCCTTTCTTGCAGTCGGTGGTGTGATTAGCTGCAATTTTTGTATATAGTAGAAGACCGTTTGCCGCTATTTAAATAAATGGTTAGTTACTTCTTCCCCTTTTCTTTTCTCTTTTCAGATAAAATGTCCCTAGCTGAGACGCATAATTTTCCCTCGCAGGGAACAAATGGGAACAAATTTGTGACAACCACGACTCGATACCAGCGTTGCCACTTTACTGCAATTGCAGTAAATCTACTGCATTTATTTGGAAATTTGAATCTACTGCCATTAAATTAAATCTACTGCATTTTTGAAGTATGCTTGTTATGACTTAAGAACGAGATTTTATTCTCTTTTAACACAAAACATAACAACAAAACTTTTCGAAAAAGTTGAATTTCTTATCTGAACGCAGTTGATTGTGTATGTTTATTATTTTCTACATATACCTTCATATCTAGAAACATAAATGATGCTACGGTTGAGGGAAATAAATGAACCAAAAGCCAAAATAATACAATAAAAACAGAAATACAAGTCAATTTGTGTTACAAATCTTGTTTTTCTGTTGAAATATAAATCTACTGCGAACAAATTCAATCTACTGCATTTTTTAGAGAATCTACTGCGAAAAAATAGTTCTGAAGTGGCAACGCTGCTCGATACTCGACAATGACACTGACATTTACGCTTTACGCCCATGACACATTGAAGAAAAAAAAAACCAGCCAGGGTAAGTTTAATTGACAATGCTGTTTTATTTATTATTTATTTATATTTTCCAGCTTCAAATCGTGATCATAACAAGTTCCATACTTCTAACACTTGCCCGTTAAAAAAATAATTTAATTCCGTTCTACAGGTGTTTGTCGATAAAACAAAATTGAGTCACCTTCGTACCTGTGTAGTAATAAAATCTGGCAAAGGGAAGTGAGCTCCAACAAAATATTTTGTTTCCCTCCCGTTGACGGTGAACCAGTTCCTATCAGCGTTGCCATTTTGACTTAATTCAAGTCAAATTTGACTTAATTCAAGTGGAATAAATATTTGCCTGGGAAAAACACTAACGAAACTGTACAATTCTGGTGCGAAGTATATGTACCTACATATATTAGCAATCTTTTTCAATAACTTCGTTTTTCGGATTAATTTACTTTAACTTATGGGTAAAATAAAAAAAAACATGACAATTTTCTCACTTCGCAGCTTGGATTCCTTACATGAAATGTCGTGAAATGAAGTAACAACAGCTTCGGTTTCAGCATACTAATCGTTCGGAGATATTGGAGGGATTCATAAATGGAAATTTCAGTCAGCTTATTTTGGTTAAAACAAATGTTCGAAATAGATTGCAATTAAATACAGCAATATCCATGCTAATTATTAGGAATCAGCTTCAGTTTAGCAAAGCTGCAAACATTTTCCAATATGACACGAAATAGTTAATATAATTCGTGTTTATTTTTTTAGTACGTACTAACAACCGACCTGCTGTAATAAAATAGCAATGTTTTTCTTAATTCTATGTGGTCGCCGTGGCCGTGGTGGTTAGTGCGTCCTGGCCGGGTCTAACACCTAAAAGAGTTTTTTCACGGTGCTACCTCTTTCGAATGTCTGCGACAAGCATCAAAGAGTATCATTTGTCACGATTGAGCTTCTCTACTCGCCGTTCGGAGTCGGCAAAAAACTGTAGGTCCCTTCCATTCGTGCAAAAATATAACACGCACACACAAATGGTTGCGAGAAGCAGGCCCCGGTTCACTTCGAGCTGTAGCGCCAACTAAGTAAGTTTTCTTAATTACTCGTTTTGATTTTTAATTGCACGGTTTGACTTAAAAAAAGTCTTATGAATCATTGACTTAATTTGTTGACTTAATTCGAAAATATAAAATTAAGTCACACCCCCCTGTTCTGCATTCAACCACCAAAAGTGGAATTGGGTGTTCTGCATTCCGAACGAAACTGTGATTTGTGGATTGTATGTTCGAAAGTGAATATTTTGGTGTTCTGCATTCCACTCAAGATGACAGCTGTAAATTCGTGTTCTGCATTCCGAAAATCCTGTGATTTTAGTGAATTGAATTCACTTGAGATTCTTGACGTGAATTGAATTCACATGCCGTTGTAAGGTGAATTAATTAATTAATTTGTTGATTAGAATCATTTTGAAAAATATGAGAGAATAATAAGACTTTCCATTAGTGTATTAAAATAATTCCTTTGTTTAATATAGTACAACACAAAAATTAGAGGCAAGAGAGTATTCTCTTGAATTACATGAAAGAAAATCAAGATTTTCCAAGATCAAGATTTCTCTGACTCCACTTCTCGCAGGATATCAACAAATATTTTCTTACTCACCCTAAAACTGTTTTTGAAAATGCAAAAATTATTAAATAAATTATTTTTCTTCAGTTGTTTAACTTCTGCTTACAATGCTTCGGGAAGATCCAGAATGTTAGATTTATCTCGGAAAATCTTCCTGCGAACTCTCTCCATTCGGTTTTCTTAACTTGCACAAAACAAAAACCAAGAACTGAAAATCCCCAATTATTTTGAAATTATTTGACAGCTGTGTTTGACATTTCAAACAAATGAATTCGAAGTGGATTCCAAAAATTCGAAATCACTCGGAGTGCAGAACACTGAATTCCATTCCGAGTGAATTTGAATTTCGGTTTCCATCCACTTTCACTCGAAATGCAGAACAGGGGGGAACTAAGTCAAATTTGACTAAATTGGAGATTTTTGAGTGGCAACACTGGTCCCTATGTAGATAGCTACACACATCGGGTGATTCTATAGTGTTCCTGGAATGTATGAAAAGTTATTAAATATGATTAATTGCATGGATACCTGCAGATAGAAATAAAATGCGAATCGTTGAGGTTAGGGATACTTAACTGAGGCAATGTAAACAAAAAGTAGCCCGCCTTTTTTAAAGTGAGTTCTTCACCACGACCCTTCACCGCCCATAGCTTCGGTAGACCTCCTTCATGCTCGGAGTTTTGTTATGGTCACCATTTAAGCTGTAAAAGTGTAAAATATAAAAAAATTAAATAAAGATAATTGTAAAATAAACGTACCTTGTTGTTCCTTGCGTAGGTAATGTCAATGTGTTATTGCCATAATACTTAATACGGTATTCACACCAGGGCAAAACAGCTAATTTCGTTGCGAATTTCCAAATTATGCTCGAAATGAGATAATTTCCCATACGAATTGACATATCGAAGTTATCTCATTTCAACATAATTTCGTTGAAATTCGTTCAAAATGATGTGAAAATAAAATCGAACAAACTTAACTTGAATGCAGTTGAATGACAATGACAGAACAAAATAATAAGGGAATATTAAAGTTTTCGCTGCGCAAAGATTAAACAACGGATTCTTATTGATCTCGGTGATCTAAACACAAAAGAAAAATTATTCAGTACTAAAAATATATCGCTAATTTAGGAGATATTTAGTGTTTAGTAGTTATTTCCGTAAATAAACTATGTGGTTGAGATTACAATTGTCAAAGCTACTGGCCCCGTTCAGCATAAGTAAAGTGATATAAAAACGAAAAATATAATAGAATAACATACAAAACACAAATATCTCATGGAATGGTTTAATAAATATGGGATGTTATCTGAAAAAAAAAAAAAATTTAAGTTGTACGCCGCGTAGAGGCACTCTGATCAACTGCATGTGGAGCCAAAGAGCGTCGGCCATAGGATTCGTACATACACAATATCTGTCCATTTATTTGAGCTCCGCGCCCATTGGGGCACTCTTCTACAGTTGGCTCTATAGTCGACTTGATATCCACCCGAGTGCCTGACAATTGTTGATATACCCGGAGTGGCAAAATCCACCCGAAAGTGATATTTCAACATATTAACCCCAGACAGCGCCGCATCTATCCAATGTTAGCTATATAATAGTCAACTTAATCTACCCAACTGTTTAACAATAACATCCAACTATTATTATTACTATACGTTATACCTACACTTATGTATATAAAAAAATAATTTAATAATAAAAAAAATTATAACATGGCACCGTCATAGATTTACTATCGGAACTGAATGCATCCATTCACGAAATTAGTAAGCGTAGGTATGAACACTTTTTATTTGAATATCGAAATTATCTCATTTCGACGCTAGTGTGAATCCCATATAAACGTCATTAGGTTTGTATGATGTCAGCCCCAGGGCGCACTGGGGCACACTGAAAACGCACTGATGTGTTCGATGTCAGTCAGTGCTACACTGAAAACGCACTAGAAATGCTGCCCTGTGTTTTATGTCGACACTGGTTCTGCCCTGTATTCGCCCTGTGTATTTCTTCAGTGCAAGAAAAAAGGGCTGTCAAAAATTCTATTCGTTTATTTTTTTCATATGGCGAACTTTTTTTTGTGGTTGTTTTTTTGAATTGAAGAAAGGAAATTATTTGAAAATAGTAAATATTTATAAAATTCATTAAAATCTTAATATAAACATGATTTAATTTGTATTTTAGTTCGAAAATGGAAAATATTACAATGACAGTGGTCAGGGCAAGCTATTTGCGTTCGATGAAATGGGGGTTGCACTGGGTTTCTTGACAACCATGAAAATTAATGATGGGAACTATCGAATAAAAACAATCGACTTATTCGATAGTTGCAAAATATTCATTTATTCGATAGCTATCGAAAAATCGTTCATTACTATTTTTCAGAAATCATTCATTCAAAACAAAACAATCGACTAAAAAAATTATTCGAATAAAAAAGTTATTCGAATAAAAAAAACGTTCAAATGAAAAAATAAGAATGTTTCTCTTTGGATACAAGAAGTCCGATAGTTTGAACGAAAAAAAAAGTCGACTTATTTTTCATTTCAATAAAAAAAAAGTCGAATGTTTCTCTTTGGATACAAGTAGTCCGATAGTTTGAACGAAAAAAAAAGTCGACTTATTTTTCATTTGAATAAATGATTTTTTCACTTGTTTTTGTTTGAATGAGCTTCAGTTTTATTGAACGGGGTGTTGTTTACTTGTTTCGCGCTTTTTTCTTTTTCAAGAAAATTAATTGATTTGAACAGGAAACTTGCTTTTTACTTATTTTTCGGCCGAAATTTTTTGAATTATGTCGTTCGAAATTAAGATTTCCCGGTTTGAGTTTTTCGTTTGTAACTATTTTGGTTTTTGTAACCAGGTGAAAGGTGTTTGTTGTGTGTTTAAGTATTAATTGTTTAAGTTTTACGTGGTTCATCGGTCGATTCGCTATTTTCGTGTTTCAACCTTTTAAGTAAGGTCTCTTACAGACTTGTTTGCGTTTTCTTCTGCATTTTACAGGTAAGTTATATTATCTGAGTATTTTATTTTTCTTTTCCCAAATATAATAGCATAACATTGGGCAATATGCGTCCCGGATTCAAGAAATCAGCAGCGTGGGAGTTCTTCCAAAAGACAGGCAACATTGTTCGTTGCAAAATGTGCAAAAAAGACCTTAAATTTTCAGGCAATACATCGAATTTAAATTATCATTTACGCCGTAGACATCCTGGCTATTTAACCGGAAATGATGCAGCCTCTTCAACTGCAATGGATGTCGCACCGTCAGTGTCTGTGATGACACAACAAGAACAAGCACAAACATCAAGCATTTCCAACCTACATATGGAAGTAGAGGAAATATCAACAGGTGCAGTTCCAAAAATCAAAAAAACGATGCAGTCTAGACTCTTTGTAACTGATAAACGATCAGAACTTTCGGAATCAGAAACAAAGAGCATCGACGATTCGATTGTAAAGATGATAGCGACAGACCTACAGCCACTCTCGATTGTTGAAAACGCAGGGTTTTTAGAATATTCAAAGAAGATGCAGCCCTTATATCGAGTTCCCAATCGAAAACTTTTATCGAATACCATGCTACCAGCAAAATACTCGGAAATTCGCAATAGACTACAGGGTATTTTGGAAAACGTGGAGCATGTAGCTGTTACAACGGATATGTGGACATCGGATAGCAACAGCGCATTTTTAACCGTTACGAGTCACTTAATTTTTAGAGATAAAATGTATTCAGCAGTTCTGGCAACGAGGGAAGTTCCTGAGAAACATACTGCAGATAATATAGCAGCAGTTTTGTCAAATATATTTGAGGAATGGTATATATTGACAAAAGTAGTCACTATAGTAAGTGATAACGGAGCCAACATTAAAAAGGCAATTATAGAAAATTTAAGGAAACATCACCATCCGTGCGTCGCTCATACATTGAATTTGTGTGTAGGCGACTCAATCAAAAGTGTTGCAGAAGTTTCACAGCTACTTGCCAAATGTAGATCAATCGTGTCACATTTTAGACATAGTACTTCTGCAATGGAAAAACTAAAAAGCATGCAGAAACAAATGGGATTAAAACTGCTAAAATTAAAACAGGATGTTCCAACACGATGAAACTCTTCCCTGATAATTCTGGAGCGGATGCTTTTAGTTAAGGAGCCATTGTCAGCAATTATAACATCTTAATCAAATGCTCCAGAGTTCTTAACTGCTTCCGAATGGGGAATAGTACCCGATTGCATAGGAATTTTAAAGCCAGTAGAAACTATGACCAACGAATTATCTGCGGAAAAATATGCCACCATGTCGATGATAATCCCATTGATAAGAGGACTCCAGTACACGGTCGCACATATAAATGAGAAAACTTCCTGCAGACTGCACCTTAAAACATCTCTACTCGATGTCATAAAAAGACGGCTTGGTCAATTGGAAGCGGACAAAATCTGTGCGAAAGCTACTTTCCTGGATCCCAGATTTAAGAAGATCGCCCTTGGAAATGAGGCGAAATGCGCGAAAATGGTTGACGGAGGAAGTGACATATCTTCTTAATAATAAAAGCGTTACAACAATGGACATGGAAATAGCTGACCCAGTTGCGGAAATAACTCTTCAAAGCCAATATCTCTATGGTCGATCCTGGATCGAAAGGTAAGCGAAGTCAAGACGACTCGAGACAATGCACCTAGCGTTATGGCAAATCTGTCCATAGATCAATAACTTCGATCTGAATATTTGGACCGTTCGAGAGACCCACTAGCATTTTGGAACTCTCAGAAAGCAGTGCACCCGGAACTTTTCCAGCTCTCCCAAAAGTATTTGTGTATTCCTGCAACATCTGTCCCTTCAGAGAGAGTATTTTCAAAGGCAGGTGAAATAATCAATGACAGAAGAAACCGCCTTAAGGGAGAAAAACTCAACCAAATACTTTTCCTAAATAGTAACTCCAGTTTGTGGATGACGGAGGAACATTAAAGCAGTGAAATGAGGAACCACCCTGAATGTGAGTGAAACATGTGCAATTATTTATTTACGTATTAATATTAATAAGGAATTATAGAATGTATTTATCTTAAAATGTGAATGATATGAAATATAGTACCTATATGGAATTTTCAAACGTTTTTTTTTTGTGAGAGGCACAGGGAACTCACATTAAAAAAGCACCCTAGTGAGAGGCGTGTGGAACTCACTTAAATTTAATTCCCGAATTGTATTTTTTTTGTTTTTATGTTTGTAAGAATCAGTTATATTTATTAATTTTTGTATATTATTTTCTTAATGAATTTATGTTCTATTGTACGAATTTGTATTGTTAGAATTTAGAGGATTAGGTCTACTGGGGAAACCTCTTTAAAAAAACCGCATTGGAGCTCCTACCTCAAATGATGGGTGATGCGGAAACGGAGGTGTAACGCGTGAAATGTGCATGAATGTGTGGAAGAAAGTGCTACGGTCAGGATATGTACTTACGTGCACAATATCTGGCTTCCTCCAAAAAAACCAACTTCATACACATTAATAATATCGCTTGTTATAAGAAAACAATTCACAGTTCATTTAAGTATTGAAAATTAAAGAATAGAGAAAAGATAGCTGCAAAAACTTTGCTTTTTTTGTTTAATTTTTATTTAATTTGTTTAATTTTTAACTCCCCCCCCACCCCCCACCCACCCCCGGTCTCACAAAAGGGTGCGCAATGAATGAATGAATGAATGAATAAAACTATTCGATAGTTGAAATCATTCAGTTACTAACTATCGATAGTCGAATTCATTCGATAGTTCCCATCACTTGAAAATACACTGACAGTAGTCAGTGCGCCCTGTGGCTGGCGACATCATACAAACCTATTGTCATCGATTGTAGAGTCTAAAGTCACGTCACATCGTGGTTGTTGCGTTGGATAGTTATGTGTTCCTTGTCAAGGAAATTCATGTTGTCTAAGGGCAACTAAGGGCACTAAGGGCAATTTTGTTAAATTCCCACAAAAAAAAAGAAAAAAGGGAAAGAAATATTTTCACCCTACCATATACAAGAGAAACATTTCTCATGTCTGTGATTCTACTCATATAGCGGCGAGCGGTTCCAATTAGAGTTGTGTAAAGCCAGAACTACATCGGAACAAAAGTGATAAAAAGTAGAAGTGTGCACACACTGAAAGCTCACTCAATTCCAACTGACCAACAGCGCCATTAACGGATGAAATTGTTATTTGTTTGACATTTGAAAGCTCCAGGAAATGTATTTCTCCGCAACCATGCACATTTATTCGTTAATAGTGGATGAATAATAAAAAGGAAAATTGGTTTCAAGCCTAAAATTCTAAAAAAATGTACGGGAATAATAAAATCGGTATTTGCTTTCGTGAATATACGTCTAAAATCATCTTTTAAATTCATCGGAAATCAGCTGGTATGCAAAAAAGTGAATAAGCGCCATCTATGTTCGAGCATTTTATACGAAATCCAATTATAACTACTTGAATTGGTTTTTGTATTTGGTTGGAAGAACTACTGGAAAGCTTTTGTGCAACATCACCGCGGCGAAAGCTAGGGTATGCTCTAGCTTTAGCCGCGGTGAGTTTTATTCATTTGAGAGGAAATGATACAGATGTGCCTGCGATGGAAGAGTACAGCCTATTGTTTTGACTTCGTTGTACTTTTTATCACTTTTGCTCCGATGTAGTTCTGGCTTAACTCCTGAAGGAGCCGTTCAAAAGATCGGCTCACTTTGGTGAACTAAATGAACTAAGTAGGTATTAGGATACTTGAGCCTGGGAACCAATTTTTTGACGATTCCGGGAAACAGCCATTTTAATTCGTCATTTTTGGGTAAAAACATGGATTTTGAAATTTTTAATTACCCCGGTTTTTTTTTGTTTACATAAGCGTGGGAAAATTTTAATTCCTCATTTTTGGGTGAAATCATCGATTTTGAAATTTTTAATTACCCCGGTTTTTTGTTTACATTAAGCGTGGGTGGGCGAGAGGGAAGATGAGCCTGGGGAGGAGGAGAGGGGGGAGGGGGGAGGAACGCTGTTGTTTGTTTACATTAAGAAGGTATTGCCGAAGCCAGGAAGTGACGTCATCAAGAAGATATAGGGTTAGCGTGTGTATTAGTGTACTTAGTGTGTAGTTAGTGTACTTAGTGTACTTAGTGTACTTAGTGTGTACTTAGTCTGGGCGAGGGAGAGGGGTGATATGCGAGGGAGAGGGGGGAGGGGGGAGGAAGGCTGTTGTTTGTTTACATTAAGAAGGTATTGCCGAAGCCAGGAAGTGACGTCATCAAGAAGATATAGGGTTAGCGTGTGTATTAGTGTACTTAGTGTGTACTTAGTGTACTTAGTGTACTTAGTGTACTTAGTGTGTACTTAGTCTGGGCGAGGGAGAGGGGTGATATGCGAGGGAGAGGGGGGAGGGGGGAGGAAGGCCGTTGCTTGTTTACATTAAGAAGGTGTCGGGTTACATTTTGTTATATATATATATATCTGTCTGTATGTATGTACATATGTTTGTTTGTATATATATATGTGTGTATGTATGTATGTGTATATGTATTTGGATATGATGTGGCGGTATATGAGTCAACTTCAAAGTCGTCGCGTGTCATATTATGTATGTACATAATTATGTATATCGATGTTTTTGTTTTGTTTATTGGGCAAAGGAAGTGAACGGCGTCAGAGGGAGAGGAAATATATGCGACTATTTATATTTGTTGGCGAAGTGAAAACAATGATGAGAGGGGATGAGAGGGGGGTGAATGGCTTGCAGGGTATGGTTTCCTTGATCTATTCATTTAGATCACATTGTTTATTCTGGCTGTTGGCTGAAATGGGTAGTGGGATATTCAAGATCAACATGTCATGGAATGTACTTATTTTATACATATGTATGTATGTATGTACTTGATGTGTACCTATGCATATGTTTGTTTGTATTTCATAGTGTACTTAGTGTGTACTTAGTGTGAATTTAATGTGTCAGAGCGAGAGGGAAGAAGTATATTTGCAGACGGATGGGGAACAATGGTGAGAGGGGGATGAGAGGGGGTGAACCATTTCTCGGATCTATTTATCCAGATCAGATTGTTTATTTTGGTTGTTGTCTGAAATAGGTACATTTTTGTTTTTTCATTGCCGATTCTGGCACAGGGAGTCAGCAAGTGACGTCATCAAGAAGATATAGGGCTACATTTTTTGGGTGAAATCAGGGAATTCAGAGCAATTAGTGTGTACTTAGTGTACTTAGCGTATACTTAGTGTGTATCAGAGTGTACTTAGTGTATACTTAATGTTCTTAGTGTGTACTTAATGTACTTAGTGTACTTAGTGTATGTATGTCTGTATGTATATGTACATATGTATATGTATATGTATTTGGATAAGATGTGACGGTATAAGAGTCACCTTCAAAGCAGTCGCGTCATATACCTATGTATGTATGTACATATGTAGATATATCGATGTTTTTGTTTATTGGACGAATGAATTAAAAAGCGGAATAGGAAAGCAATGCTGAGAGGGAGGTGAATCGCTTCTTAGGTCTACTCATCCAGATCAGATTGTTTATTTTAACTATTGGCTGAAATGGTTAGTAGTGTTGATTGTATTGTTTCATGGAAAATTGTTTTTGTTGGATGGATGAAGTAAAAAGCGGAAAGGAAATTCTGAGTCAAAGCGAAAGGAAAGATTTATATTTGTTGGTGAAGGGAAACAATGATGAGAGAGAAAAGAATGATGAGAGTATGTGAACCGATTCTTGGGTATGGTTTCCAATGTGTACTTCAGATCGGATTGTTTGTTGTTGGCTGAAATAGGTAGCAGTGCTGACTACAATGTTTCAAGAAAAATTGTTTTTATTGGATGAACGAAGTAAAAATCGTGTGATTGTAGAAATTCTGAGCCAAAGGGAGAGGAAAGAAGTATACTTGTATGAGGAGGGGAACAGTGGATAGAGTGGGTTAGAGAGGATAATACTCATAGAGAACAGATTGATTATTCTGACTTGTTGGTCGAAGTACTGATTATAATGTTTCAAGGAAAATTATTTTGAGTTGAAATTCTGAGTCAGAGGGAGAGGAAAGAAGTATATTTGTAGGCGGAGGGAAACAATGGATAGAGGGGGCTAGAGAGCGTAATAGTCACAGAGATCAGATTGATTATTCTGACCTGTTGGCCGAAGTGCTGATTATAATGTTTCTAGGAAAATTATTTGGACGCAGAAATTGGTGGGGGTATTCATGTTTCGACATGTTTAAAAGTCTTATTCTCTTTATCTTTCGATCATATTTTTATGGAATTTGCTGACGAATATGAATATATTGTTTATTTATCTTTCGACCATTTTTTTTTTTATGGAATTTGCTAACGTATACAAATATGTTGTTTATTTATCTTTTATTTTCTATGGAATATACCTATTACGTTGTTGTTCTTCTTGCTGTCTTTGCTATTGCTTTCATTCGCTGACTATGATGCTTTTATACAAAAATTTATGCAGGAATATTCATGTTTCGACATGTTTCGACATGTTTAAAAGTCTTGGTCTCTTTATCTTTCAAGCATTTTTTTTTTATGGAATTTGCTGACGCATGCAAATATGTTGTTTACTTATCTTTTATTTTCTATGGAATAAACCTATTTGATTGGTTAAACAGTTTCAAGGGGCGGGGAGTGTAGAAACATTTCCAAATTTCTGCTATATAAGCTCCAAAGTAAGGGCTGTTGAGTAATAGTTTTATTCAAACAAAGCAATTGAGATCATCTAAAAATGGAACAATTGAACGATCTTGGAAAAATTAAACCTCTGGAAGGATTGAACACATTGGAGCTGCAGAAGAGGTATAAGATCCTCAATGTGTTACGTTGCCAGACGAAATACGGGCCTAGAGTTCTCCTTGAGTTGGAGACAAAGAAGGTGTTTCTGCCGATACGATTCAACTCCGTGGATGAGAGTACAGTGAAGGCGCTATCATCAAGCGAAATGGTGGTAGTTAAACCCATGGGGAATACTTTAGAACTGGAGTTCTACCCAATATCGGATGCAAACCTTTCTGTTGAAGAGGTAGACATACTGTATTCTCAACCCTTTTTTTAAAAACAAAAAAAAAATTGTTAAATGCATATACATTTTGAGATGTAAAAATAAATAATTTCTAACCAAAAACTGATTTGTTATTGTTTTTCTTTATTTTCTTCTATTTCGAGTTTTGAGGTGATAAACGGGGTGTTTTTGTTTTGTTTAAAGGATGGAGAAATTAAAAATGGTGTGAGTGTGGAGATTCTGAGACATAGGGAAAGTTATTTAGACTGTTGGCTGAAATGGATAGAGGGGCTAGAGAGGGTAATACTCATAGAGATCAGATTGATTATTCTGACTTGTTGGATAGCGGGTTAGTGGTTTCCAAGGACTTCTCATCGAGTTCGGATTGTTTATTTTGGTTGTTAGTTGAAACGGGTAGAGGGGTATTCAAAATCATTGTGTATATGTTTCTGCGCATGCATAAAAAATTGCACATCAAATAAAAAAATAGAGCAAGAGCTCAATACATCATTGATATCGAACTCAAGCACCGGCATTGATGCTGACAAATATGTCAACACAACAGATCGAACGTAGTTCATCGGAAGTGTGGCTCGTAAAATTTGGAATTATTTATCGGGTCTTCATAAGCCACCTGCTTACTTCCTCCATCCGAATGTTCGGTAGTTTCTTGTTATAAACATACTTTGATGATTCTATTATACCTACTCCTAGCTACGGTCCGTGCGAGGCACTTATGAGGTACTTCTGATGTTCAGTCAGTTTCTTGTTATAAACAAATTTTGCTGATTCTTCAAATGATATGGTTCGTATGGATCCCTCATATGAATGCTTCGAATGATAAGGTTATGGGTATCTTTTGTATACACAAATTTTGCTGATTCGACAATATTCCTAGCTAGCTATGGTCCGTTTGAGTCCGTTATGCGAGTGCTTCGAGATCAATTTCTCTGATTCGATGACATTAGTACCTATTAATAAATAAATCTAAATCTAAATCTAAATCTATATTCTTAGCTATGGTCTGTATGAGTCCCTCATATGAATGCTTCGAATGGTAAGGTTATGAGTATCTTTTGTATAAACAAATTTCTCTGATTCGACTATATTCTTAGCTATGGTCCGTACGAGTCCCTCATATGAATGCTTCGAATGGTAAGCTTATGGGCATCTTATGTATAAACAAATTTCTCTGATTCTCCTGGCTATGGTCTCTATAGGTCCCTCATATGAGTGCTTCGAATGGTAGGATTATGGTTATCTTTTGAATAAACAAAATTTTGCTGACTTGAGTATATTCATGGCATTGGTCCGTAGCGGTCCCATATGCGAATGCTTCGGATGGTATGGAATATTCATGCTTCGACATGTTTGAAAGGCTTGGTTTATTTATCTTTCTGACCATATTGTTTATTGAGTTCAATGTGGATCATATTTCACACACACTCACACATAAAACAAATTTTTTTTTTTTTCTAAAGCCAAGTTTGTCACATAGAATATCAGTGTACAATATTCGTATAAATAAGGCTCTACCAGCAGATACATTTTTAGTAATTTAGTAATTTTGAACACAAACCTTATCAATCAATATATCATGGAATATATCAAACAACTCATCGAGAATCAACTCCTTATAGCGGAATACCTGTGTCGGGAGTATCCCGAAATGGTATTTGGATTGAGAAGACTGAACGACGAGAATAACTATTCGCTAGGTCATGTACAGGCAGTAATACAAATGCTTAAAGCATTTTCTGAATTATTGGTAGAGCAAGGATTCGATACGCCACCATTGCATCCAGCTTTATTGGCGATTTTATCCATACACCGCTAAAAATAAAAAGTTATAACATTTAATAAAAGATTGAACACATTTTACACTAAAAAAGATAAATTTTTGTTTTTTTCTATTTTTTTTTTTCTTTTTTCTATTGCTGATATTGTTGTTTTTTTCTATTGTTGTTGTTGTGCGATTCCAATCAGATCGGATGCAGATAGCAGTTAGCGGATAGCACTTAGAGGATAGCTATTTGCCATCACTAGACTATTAGTTTAATCTTCCGGATAAGGAAGAATCTTTTCCTTTTTTTTTTACCTTCTACCAGGCCTTCTCAGATAAAACTTTATCAACATCAGAACACACAAGTTTTTTTATTATTAGCACATTCAATATCATGACGACAAGCCTCATCCAACTGATTAATTCCATGATCTTCCTAAGCAAGACGTTCTTTTAACTTAGTCCCAGGACCACAGAAAGTATATGACAAAATATGTAACTCGAATGGTAATTTATTTTTTAATGAATTTACCAGTCCGTATTCTTCTGATGAATGTTTTGACTGACCTGATATACTCCATAGTCTCTCGTTTAAAGCAATTTCTTATTACGACTGTAGTCTCTGTATCAACCGAAAATACATATTTACGCAAACTTCTGAAATCAATTCATGAAACGGAATATAAAAGGCGACCGTTTTGAGTAGAATACATCAGTAACCGCCCGGCATTACAGTGAACCAACCATAAAAAATAAATATAGATTACAATGAACTATATAGTGAAACATTAAGCTCGGTAAATAATCCACAAAAATCTGTAAATTCGAATAAATGCGGGAGTGAGAGTAAAAGTGAAAGAACAGAAAAAAGAAACTTGACCAAGAAAGTAGGGAATGCAAGCCAAGAAGAAGGTGAAGTAAAAAGTTATTGAAAATTCTGAATTTCGAAGGATTAAGTGTACCTCGACCCATGAAAAGCCTTTTGAAGCAGCCTTCCAAGCCAATATTATTCTTCACCATTGGTATTTGATTTTGTCTAAATAATTTAATTTAGAAAAATGGCCGAAAAAGGAGTTTTAAAACGATGCAATGCAATACGTGGAATGGAAAATATGAAAGGTAAAATAAATAATAAAATGTATGATAATTATATATATATATATATATATATATATACATAGTATTTGGTAAAATAAACGAAAGACAATTTTTTTTTTTTTTCGTTGAATAATTTGTTTAAATAATTATTATTTAGAATACGAAATGCTGGAAAAACTTTATTTGATTGGAAAGGAGATTCATGAATTGAAATCAGTCAATGCAAAGGCAACAGAAGGAGTTAATCAAAACTATAGCTGAGAACAATGTATTATTGAAAGAAGCATTCAAAAAGGAAACGCTGGGCAACGCAGAGGTAAATCATTTTCTGCTTGCAACTTACATTTGCGTTGAATTACGATAGATTGCAGGGCAAAGCGCCTTTTAAAGATTTTCATAATATCATAGCTGTCCTATTTAGTAATACACTTGATCAGTTTATCAGTAATTACTCTCCACATGTTCTTATAATGTACTTTTCTTTTCTTATTTTAGAAGGTCTCTCTTTCTCTCTCTCTAAAGATGGATACATACAAAAAGACTACATCCACCAGATACGAACTGCCTTCCGATGTATAAAAAGTCGATGCCACAAAAACATATGCATCAACAAAAACAAAAAGCACCCCTTGATTTATACATTACAAAAAGATTAATAAAACACAATGAATTCAACTGAGTTTTTATTCTGAATTTTAAAAAGGAAACGATTGAGTGTAAACTAGATAGATGGAAGGAGGGATAAAATTGTTGAAAAGTGCTGAAATAACATCTTCCCTGTAGGTGATGGTAGGTGCTGAAATAAGGACTAACCTGCGAGTTCTTATCAGCCTAGAACATTCCCCATTATGATTATAAAATGGGGGATCGTTCCAAACAGGGCGGTTCCAAACAGGTCGGTTCCAAACAGGGCGGTTCCAAACAGGTCGGTTCCAAACAGGTCGGTTCCAAACAGGTCGGTTCCAAACAGGGCGGTTGCTAACCGGTCGGTTACAGATAGCAGTTAACGGATAGCGGTTAGCGGATATCAGTTAGCGGATAACAGCTAGCGAAGGTGTTCTCACAACATGGTAGATCACAGATCAAGTTACATACATATCGATGATAGAGCTGACGTAATCGATTCTGAGAGGGGAACGACGGTGAGAGGAGGTGAATGGTTTTCTGGGCATTTTAATCAAACATGTGTGCTATTGAGAAGAAAAAAAGGAAAGGTAAAGTACGATAGCACCATGGTGTAGTGATTAGTGCGTTGGACTACTATGCGATGCTGCCAGGGTTCAATCCCAGTCAGGGTCCAACACCTAAAAGTTTTTTTCAAATAAAGAAAGACTATTCCACTTGAATTTGTTAATCCAATTGAGATTCGATTCTTAGACTCCTTTAAATTTATGGGGTGACTGGTACATCTCTTTCTTCTTCTGCTTCTAGTTGTGGTAATATTGAATTCATCATCAGACTTGATC
Organism: Brachyopa scutellaris; assembly: GCA_949775065.1. Taxonomy (NCBI): domain Eukaryota; kingdom Metazoa; phylum Arthropoda; class Insecta; order Diptera; family Syrphidae; genus Brachyopa; species Brachyopa scutellaris. The sequence continues at coordinate 110,964,115 of OX459112.1, forward strand.
GCAGTTGAGTGGAATGGAAATATGTTTATAATAAGGTCAAAGATTCATAACATATATACACAATGTATTAATAAACTAGCACTAAGTTATATAGATGATAAGAGATATATAATGGAAAATGGTGTTAGCCTTGATCAGAGTATTCCAATTAACAGTCACCCCATAAATTTAAAGGAGTCTAAGAATTGAATCTCAATCATGAATCTCCTTTCCAATCAAATAAAGTTTTTCCAGCATTTCGTATTCTAAATAATAATTATTTAAACAAATTATTCAACGAAAAAAAAAAAAATTGTCTTTCGTTTATTTTACCAAATACTATGTATATATATATATATATATATATAATTATCATACATTTTATTATTTATTTTACCTTTCATATTTTCCATTCCACGTATTGCATTGCATCGTTTTAAAACTCCTTTTTCGGCCATTTTTCTAAATTAAATTATTTAGACAAAATCAAATACCAATGGTGAAGAATAATATTGGCTTGGAAGGCTGCTTCAAAAGGCTTTTCATGGGTCGAGGTACACTTAATCCTTCGAAATTCAGAATTTTCAATAACTTTTTACTTCACCTTCTTCTTGGCTTGCATTCCCTACTTTCTTGGTCAAGTTTCTTTTTTCTGTTCTTTCACTTTTACTCTCACTCCCGCATTTATTCGAATTTACAGATTTTTGTGGATTATTTACCGAGCTTAATGTTTCACTATATAGTTCATTGTAATCTATATTTATTTTTTATGGTTGGTTCACTGTAATGCCGGGCGGTTACTGATGTATTCTACTCAAAACGGTCGCCTTTTATATTCCGTTTCATGAATTGATTTCAGAATTTTGCGTAAATATGTATTTTCGGTTGATACAGAGACTACAGTCGTAATAAGAAATTGCTTTAAACGAGAGACTATGGAGTATATCAGGTCAGTCAAAACATTCATCAGAAGAATACGGACTGGTAAATTCATTAAAAAATAAATTACCATTCGAGTTACATATTTTGTCATATACTTTCTGTGGTCCTGGGACTAAGTTAAAATAACGTCTTGCTTAGGAAGATCATGGAATTAATCAGTTGGATGAGGCTTGTCGTCATGATATTGAATGTGCTAATAATAAAAAAACTTGTGTGTTCTGATGTTGATAAAGTTTTATCTGAGAAGGCCTGGTAGAAGGTAAAAAAAAAAGGAAAAGATTCTTCCTTATCCGGAAGATTAAACTAATAGTCTAGTGATGGCAAATAGCTATCCTCTAAGTGCTATCCGCTAACTGCTATCTGCATCCGATCTGATTGGAATCGCACAACAACAACAATAGAAAAAAACAACAATATCAGCAATAGAAAAAAGAAAAAAAAAAATAGAAAAAAACAAAAATTTATCTTTTTTAGTGTAAAATGTGTTCAATCTTTTATTAAATGTTATAACTTTTTATTTTTAGCGGTGTATGGATAAAATCGCCAATAAAGCTGGATGCAATGGTGGCGTATCGAATCCTTGCTCCACCAATAATTCAGAAAATGCTTTAAGCATTTGTATTACTGCCTGTACATGACCTAGCGAATAGTTATTCTCGTCGTTCAGTCTTCTCAATCCAAATACCATTTCGGGATACTCCCGACACAGGTATTCCGCTATAAGGAGTTGATTCTCGATGAGTTGTTTGATATATTCCATGATATATTGATTGATAAGGTTTGTGTTCAAAATTACTAAATTACTAAAAATGTATCTGCTGGTAGAGCCTTATTTATACGAATATTGTACACTGATATTCTATGTGACAAACTTGGCTTTAGAAAAAAAAAAAAATTTGTTAAATGTGTGAGTGTGTGTGAAATATGATCCACATTGAACTCAATAAACAATATGGTCAGAAAGATAAATAAACCAAGCCTTTCAAACATGTCGAAGCATGAATATTCCATACCATCCGAAGCATTCGCATATGGGACCGCTACGGACCAATGCCATGAATATACTCAAGTCAGCAAAATTTTGTTTATTCAAAAGATAACCATAATCCTACCATTCGAAGCACTCATATGAGGGACCTATAGAGACCATAGCCAGGAGAATCAGAGAAATTTGTTTATACATAAGATGCCCATAAGCTTACCATTCGAAGCATTCATATGAGGGACTCGTACGGACCATAGCTAAGAATATAGTCGAATCAGAGAAATTTGTTTATACAAAAGATACTCATAACCTTACCATTCGAAGCATTCATATGAGGGACTCATACAGACCATAGCTAAGAATATAGATTTAGATTTAGATTTAGATTTATTTATTAATAGGTACTAATGTCATCGAATCAGAGAAATTGATCTCGAAGCACTCGCATAACGGACTCAAACGGACCATAGCTAGCTAGGAATATTGTCGAATCAGCAAAATTTGTGTATACAAAAGATACCCATAACCTTATCATTCGAAGCATTCATATGAGGGATCCATACGAACCATATCATTTGAAGAATCAGCAAAATTTGTTTATAACAAGAAACTGACTGAACATTAGAAGTACCTCATAAGTGCCTCGCACGGACCGTAGCTAGGAGTAGGTATAATCGAATCATCAAAGTATGTTTATAACAAGAAACTACCGAACATTCGGATGGAGGAAGTAAGCAGGTGGCTTATGAAGACCCGATAAATAATTCCAAATTTTACGAGCCACACTTCCGATGAACTACGTTCGATCTGTTGTGTTGACATATTTGTCAGCATCAATGCTGGTGCTTGAGTTCGATATCAATGATGTATTGAGCTCTTGCTCTATTTTTTTATTTGATGTGCAATTTTTTATGCATGCGCAGAAACATATACACAATGATTTTGAATACCCCTTTACCCGTTTCAACTAACAACCAAAATAAACAATCCGAACTCGATGAGAAGTCCTTGGAAACCACTAACCCGCTATCCAACAAGTCAGAATAATCAATCTGATCTCTATGAGTATTACCCTCTCTAGCCCCTCTATCCATTTCAGCCAACAGTCTAAATAACTTTCCCTATGTCTCAGAATCTCCACACTCACACCATTTTTAATTTCTCCATCCTTTAAACAAAACAAAAACACCCCGTTTATCACCTCAAAACTCGAAATAGAAGAAAATAAAGAAAAACAATAACAAATCAGTTTTTTGTTAGAAATTATTTATTTTTACATCTCAAAATGTATATGCATTTAACAATTTTTTTTTTGTTTTTAAAAAAAGGGTTGAGAATACAGTATGTCTACCTCTTCAACAGAAAGGTTTGCATCCGATATTGGGTAGAACTCCAGTTCTAAAGTATTCCCCATGGGTTTAACTACCACCATTTCGCTTGATGATAGCGCCTTCACTGTACTCTCATCCACGGAGTTGAATCGTATCGGCAGAAACACCTTCTTTGTCTCCAACTCAAGGAGAACTCTAGGCCCGTATTTCGTCTGGCAACGTAACACATTGAGGATCTTATACCTCTTCTGCAGCTCCAATGTGTTCAATCCTTCCAGAGGTTTAATTTTTCCAAGATCGTTCAATTGTTCCATTTTTAGATGATCTCAATTGCTTTGTTTGAATAAAACTATTACTCAACAGCCCTTACTTTGGAGCTTATATAGCAGAAATTTGGAAATGTTTCTACACTCCCCGCCCCCTTGAAACTGTTTAACCAATCAAATAGGTTTATTCCATAGAAAATAAAAGATAAGTAAACAACATATTTGCATGCGTCAGCAAATTCCATAAAAAAAAAATGCTTGAAAGATAAAGAGACCAAGACTTTTAAACATGTCGAAACATGTCGAAACATGAATATTCCTGCATAAATTTTTGTATAAAAGCATCATAGTCAGCGAATGAAAGCAATAGCAAAGACAGCAAGAAGAACAACAACGTAATAGGTATATTCCATAGAAAATAAAAGATAAATAAACAACATATTTGTATACGTTAGCAAATTCCATAAAAAAAAAAATGGTCGAAAGATAAATAAACAATATATTCATATTCGTCAGCAAATTCCATAAAAATATGATCGAAAGATAAAGAGAACAAGACTTTTAAACATGTCGAAACATGAATACCCCCACCAATTTCTGCGTCCAAATAATTTTCCTAGAAACATTATAATCAGCACTTCGGCCAACAGGTCAGAATAATCAATCTGATCTCTGTGACTATTACGCTCTCTAGCCCCCTCTATCCATTGTTTCCCTCCGCCTACAAATATACTTCTTTCCTCTCCCTCTGACTCAGAATTTCAACTCAAAATAATTTTCCTTGAAACATTATAATCAGTACTTCGACCAACAAGTCAGAATAATCAATCTGTTCTCTATGAGTATTATCCTCTCTAACCCACTCTATCCACTGTTCCCCTCCTCATACAAGTATACTTCTTTCCTCTCCCTTTGGCTCAGAATTTCTACAATCACACGATTTTTACTTCGTTCATCCAATAAAAACAATTTTTCTTGAAACATTGTAGTCAGCACTGCTACCTATTTCAGCCAACAACAAACAATCCGATCTGAAGTACACATTGGAAACCATACCAAAGAATCGGTTCACATACTCTCATCATTCTTTTCTCTCTCATCATTGTTTCCCTTCACCAACAAATATAAATCAGTCGCACATCTTTCCTTTCGCTTTGACTCAGAATTTCCTTTCCGCTTTTTACTTCATCCATCCAACAAAAACAATTTTCCATGAAACAATACAATCAACACTACTAACCATTTCAGCCAATAGTTAAAATAAACAATCTGATCTGGATGAGTAGACCTAAGAAGCGATTCACCTCCCTCTCAGCATTGCTTTCCTATTCCGCTTTTTAATTCATTCGTCCAATAAACAAAAACATCGATATATCTACATATGTACATACATACATAGGTATATGACGCGACTGCTTTGAAGGTGACTCTTATACCGTCACATCTTATCCAAATACATATACATATACATATGTACATATACATACAGACATACATACACTAAGTACACTAAGTACATTAAGTACACACTAAGAACATTAAGTATACACTAAGTACACTCTGATACACACTAAGTACACGCTAAGTACACTAAGTACACACTAATTGCTCTGAATTCCCTGATTTCACCCAAAAAATGTAGCCCTATATTTTCTTGATGACGTCACTTGCTGACTCCCTGTGCCAGAATCGGCAATGAAAAAACAAAAATGTACCTATTTCAGACAACAACCAAAATAAACAATCTGATCTGGATAAATAGATCCGAGAAATGGTTCACCCCCTCTCATCCCCCTCTCACCATTGTTCCCCATCCGTCTGCAAATATACTTCTTCCCTCTCGCTCTGACACATTAAATTCACACTAAGTACACACTAAGTACACTATGAAATACAAACAAACATATGCATAGGTACACATCAAGTACATACATACATACATATGTATAAAATAAGTACATTCCATGACATGTTGATCTTGAATATCCCACTACCCATTTCAGCCAACAGCCAGAATAAACAATGTGATCTAAATGAATAGATCAAGGAAACCATACCCTGCAAGCCATTCACCCCCCTCTCATCCCCTCTCATCATTGTTTTCACTTCGCCAACAAATATAAATAGTCGCATATATTTCCTCTCCCTCTGACGCCGTTCACTTCCTTTGCCCAATAAACAAAACAAAAACATCGATATACATAATTATGTACATACATAATATGACACGCGACGACTTTGAAGTTGACTCATATACCGCCACATCATATCCAAATACATATACACATACATACATACACACATATATATATACAAACAAACATATGTACATACATACAGACAGATATATATATATATAACAAAATGTAACCCGACACCTTCTTAATGTAAACAAGCAACGGCCTTCCTCCCCCCTCCCCCCTCTCCCTCGCATATCACCCCTCTCCCTCGCCCAGACTAAGTACACACTAAGTACACTAAGTACACTAAGTACACTAAGTACACACTAAGTACACTAATACACACGCTAACCCTATATCTTCTTGATGACGTCACTTCCTGGCTTCGGCAATACCTTCTTAATGTAAACAAACAACAGCCTTCCTCCCCCCTCCCCCCTCTCCCTCGCATATCACCCCTCTCCCTCGCCCAGACTAAGTACACACTAAGTACACTAAGTACACTAAGTACACTAAGTACACACTAAGTACACTAATACACACGCTAACCCTATATCTTCTTGATGACGTCACTTCCTGGCTTCGGCAATACCTTCTTAATGTAAACAAACAACAGCCTTCCTCCCCCCTCCCCCCTCTCCTCCTCCCCAGGCTCATCTTCCCTCTCGCCCACCCACGCTTAATGTAAACAAAAAACCGGGGTAATTAAAAATTTCAAAATCGATGATTTCACCCAAAAATGAGGAATTAAAATTTTCCCACGCTTATGTAAACAAAAAAAAACCGGGGTAATTAAAAATTTCAAAATCCATGTTTTTACCCAAAAATGACGAATTAAAATGGCTGTTTCCCGGAATCGTCAAAAAATTGGTTCCCAGGCTCAAGTATCCTAATACCTACTGAACTAAATAGTTCAGATCAGCGTTGCCACTTTAGGACTATTTTTTTTGCAGTAAATTCTCTGAAAAATGCAGTAGATTGAATTTTTTCGCAGTAGATTTTTATTTTAACAGAAAAACAAGGTATATAAACACATTGGCTTGTTTTTTTGTTTCTATTTTATTATTTTGAATTTTGGTTGATTTGAGTTTTTATCTCGCTCATCCGTAGCATCATGTCTGCTTTTAAATAGGTACGAGGGCTATTCGATAAGTCAGTGACTTTGATGCAAGATGGTGCTCGGATAGCATTGAGCTTTTTTCTGCCATCTTTGTTTCTTTCTAGGCATAGCAAAAAAAAAAATTAGACAGATCCGCCAAACACTGATTTTTTTTTTTACAGTGATCGAAAGAACTTTGGATTGCGTTATTTGCTCAAAATGGGAAAAAGTGAATTTCGTACTACTTTTTGCGCGGTTAAACCAGCGGTACTGAAGACAGACTTAAACATAGTATGGAGACCCTGCTCCCTCGCATGGAATGGTACAAAAGTGGCTCACTGAATTTAGTAAAAGACAGTGAGCGCTTAGGACGTCCAAATAACGTCATAACGGAAGAAAAGATAAAAAAATTATCCACGATATTGTGTTGGACGATTGCAAGTCAAGGTTCGTGAGATAGCTGAGACAGTAGCTATTTGAAATGATAGCGTCATTAGAATGCTGCATGACCATTTGGGCATAAATAAATTATGGGCAAGATGGGTGCCGCGTTTGCTGACGATTGATCAAAAACGGATTCGGGTGAATTTTTCAAAGCAGAATTAGGAACTTCTCAAGCGCGATTCAAGTGAACGTGCATCAAAAAGTCAAAAACGGGTTCGGCCGGCGGCCGGAACAGTCATGGCAACGGTTTTCTGGGATTGCCACGACGTAATCTTCATTAATTACTCGGAAATGGGAAAAACGATTACCGGACAGTACTATGCCATTTTATTAGAAAAAAATAATGCAGAATTGATGGAAAAACGGCCCCATTTGAAGAAGAAAAAAAAATGCTCTTTCATCACGACAATGCACCGGTTCATTAGTCCGCAGTAGCTACAGCGAAATTAGCTGAATTGCTTGAACTGCTTCCTCATCCACCCTATTCTCCTTATGGGTATTGATAAGTGATCGCCTTCAGATAAGCAATTAAATTTTTTCGAAAAGTTTTGTTGTTTAGTTTTGTGCTAAAAGGGATGTTCTCGATCTTGAAGTCCACACAAAGCGTACTAAAAAAATGCAGTAGGTTTAATTTTTTGGCAGTAGATTCGATTCAAATTTCGAAATAAATGCAGTAGATCTACTGCAATTGCAGTAAAGTGGCAATGCTGGTTCAGATATGTTTAGTTCAGTAATTCAACGGCTCACCTCTCATATGAATCTGTATCTGAAGCTGAACTAGTGAGTTGTGAAACACAAACACAATACAGATGACGGTGACGGCTCAGTAGTTCACTACGTCTACGGCTCACCAGATAAGAAGTATGGTCATACAAAACCGGATTTTTTTACACGAATTCTTTGGGAACGTATCCTTTGTAGTTGTAGTAGTACAGTAGTAGGTATAATAAAATTCACTACCGTATGAGAAAGAGATAAAACTCGCAAGCGCAACCCAAAGGATTGTTGCATCGATCCAATTCAAACCATTTTGAGTTGCATGGTCGTGCGAGTCAACCGTACTCCAGTGTGTTGTGTCTTTGGTATACACACATTTTTTTTATATTCCACCCTTAATTTCGTATTTCCTCTCAATCGAACTTGTAAAGGAACATATACGAACGACTGACTGGTCTATTTCTGGATATAAACTATACCTTATGGATGAGTATGAGAAATGAGATGAACGTATATTGTGTCTGTGTACTGTGTAAGTGAGAGGTGAATGGTGAAGCTGAGTCTGAACTAAAAGAACTGCTGAGCTAAAAGAACTACTGAGCTAAATGAGTTACTGAACTACATTGGTGAACTAGTTCTTTTTAGTGAACGAGAGCTACTGAACTACTTTAGTGGAGTGAACTAGTTTGCCCAACTCCAGTTCCAATTATGTATGTATATACCAACCATTTAACCGTCGGTTGGGCATTATTGCAGCATATCGTACCACCTACTGCAAGAAAGGGAATTTAGCTTCATTTGAAACATATTCCCCAGTAAAAGAGGCACGTATGTACGTGATGCCATAATCTTATAGTAAGGAAAATTAAATTATAAAGCCCTTTGTATAAGGCAGTGCAAATTATTTATAGTTAAATTTAAGTGGTGTACTGGGGTAAGTGTGCAAGAAAATTGTTATTAAATAAAAGAAAGTAAATAGTGACATATCTTTAGGCGCCCCCAAAACCGAATAAGTTACCTATAATACAAACTTGGCGGTCACCGACGAACAAATTACAGTCGTGGCCGCCCAATTTTTTTAAATAAGAGATTCACCTCGACAACCGTTTTTATGTATGTACATATATATGTGCACGCAACCGATAAGACGAGTAAGGAATTGTGATAGTGGGGTTGCGAAATCTTCATTTTCCAACATCCTCCACCTATAACAATCTTATACCGGCAGCACCAAGACCTTGCTGAAATAGAACGTAGGGGTGATCTTGAGGTCACTACATTGAAAGCCGCTCAGCTGCAGCAAACAAAAAAATTATTAAATAATTAAGTGCAACGTGATTAGCAGTTAGATATACACATACTATATATATATAAAATATTCAATCCGCACTTGCTCCTATAAGAAAGTGAATTTATTTAAACATGAATACAATTATATACAGATATCTACTATCTAGTCATATTCAGATAATTTTGAATTGATGATACCTTTCCTATTGTTAAAATTTTTGATTGCGGGCTTAAATATCATACTCGCATACATTATCTATTTTGTTAATTTAAGTGGTGTTAATTTTGCATTTGTTTTTGTGTTTTATTTTTTTTTTTTGTATTAAAATAAATTATTTAGATAATAATTATTAGCTTTTGTGATAGGGTTATTTTCCCATCTTCACCATTTCTGCCGTGATATTTCGCACTGTATAAGACAGTACACCTAAACAGAGCTCTATTTAGGTAGGGACGTCTGAGTGAGTTTTTTGTGTGGTAACCAAATACCAGTGGTTGCAAGTAACATAAGTGGAGGGAGAAATTCACCCTAGAGATTTGAACACAAAACATTTAAATTGCTACTACATTCCTTTTGTTGTTTTGTTAATATAGTTATTTCGGTTCTTCTTGTAAAACCATATTTATAATCATAAATAAAAAATTGTTAAAGTCACGCCTCAGGATGAAAATCTTGTGCTTTTGGTATCGGTTAGTTTGATTCCGATGGATTGCTAAAGCAATATTTCAGGGGGTGTGGTAGGGTGCGCTAAAGAACATTCGGCAGGAATGGTCTGATGCGTCGGCAACATCCGCTTCATCGGGGAAGTCCACAAATCCGCCATTGGACTTCATGGTTGGGAGGGCATGGCAACCGCGGCAACACCATCAACAGCGCCCTAAGTGTGGTGGACGTCCGTCCGCTTTTGGTAGAAGAAAAAAAAGTAAGTAGTGGTTTTGGCATGATATATGTTTTTTTGTAGTAGGTTTGGTTGAGTGCGGGGGCAAGAACCACCCCGTTCCGGCGAGTTACAGTCGAGCATCGCTAGCCTGCCACGTCCCTCGCACTCAGCTGTCTCTCCCTTTCTCTTTCCTTTCCATCTCTCTTGTCCAAATATCCGGTCCACATCCCAGCTTCCTGTCAGTTTCAAATTCCAACTTTCTATTCTCTCCAAACACCTATAGGCCTATTACACAGCATTGATTTTCCTGACAGCGCAAATATATCTGGGGCCAAATTATCGCATCCGTTAACGAATGAGTGAGTAGGACTCGTTATCGAATGATCGGGTAACCTCATTGGGATGACGGCACTCGATAGCTAACGTATCGAATAAAAATAAAATTGTAAATACTAGAAAAATTCTACTACCACTAACAAAGTGACGTTTCTCCGGTTGATTCAAGTATAGAAGAATATTATTTTAGTTAAATCCAAGAAATATTTGGAGCGGGTTTCCATTATGAACATAGCGGTCAATTTTTTTTTTATTTTTTTCTTGTCTATTTAGGGTCATCGATTCAAACCTCAAAATAAGGGTCGCTTTCCAACCTTCGGATCTAAACAATTTTAGTCCCCAAATGACCCCTTAAACACAAAAAAGATAAAATCAAAGTGAGGAAATAACAAATAAAGCCAAAAAAAAATTTAAATTTTCGAAATTTTAACCTCAAAATACTGAAAACTAACATTTTATTGAATGAAAGTTGTCATTTTATGAGGAAATATAGTGAAATAAGGTAAGCAGTTGGATGCCTGGCAGGACAAGTCGCCGGGTCCTGTATGGCTGTTGGTCCGTTAGCAAATCACACATGACTACTATATTAGGCGTGTTTTTTTTTCAAACCTATATAGGCTAAACATGTTTCCGCAACATGTTTTCGATGTAAACTACAACAAAACCTTAGCCTGGATAATTATCCAGTCTTATTTTTGTATGGAAAGCTTTTTCGAAATCTATATTGGTTTGAAAAAAAACGCGCCTATTTTCAACTGTGTTTCATTTATTTATGTTGAAGAACAATGTCGTCATTGTTAAATGTAGCAAATAGCGCCCATTTCAGTAGTTTTAAATGGAATTGCATGCATTTTTGTAGAGAAAATCAAAAACTTAAAAAAAAATAATCAATAGAAAAACAAGTTTCCTCGCAAATATTTTTATGCAGAATATCTTAAAATAAATCAATTTAAACAAAAATCATACAAACATTTTTTTTAACCGCAATGTTCATAATGGAAACCTCAGCCAATCTCTGGATAGGCCATAAATTCAGCCAGACAGTTTTTTTTTGGATTGTGTTGATTTTGTTGAGATAGGCCCTAATTAAATAATTACATATTAGTTTATTCAAAAAACCACAAAAAATCAATTGTAAAATATTCACATCATTTTTTTTGTTCGCACTCGACAGCCAGATTGCTTTCGAATAAAATGACACTCGTTAACGTATGCTGTCATCCCAAATTTCGATACCGAGTGCTCGATATCGAGAGCGGCAAATCGTCACATTTCGATAACGAGTAACTCGTTAACGGATGCGGAAATTCGGCCCCTGGTCTACGCAGATTATATGAAGAAGAACTTACGAGGGAGCAGCGCGCCGATGTGGTGCTAGGGCGGCTGCTACCCTGCCTGTGCCCACTGCAACTGCCGTTCCCGATGAAGACTTCTTCGATGCCACTGAAGTCCCTGCTGCTATCACCGCTGTCCCGATTGAAGTCCCTGCTGGTATTACCGCTGTCCCGACTGAAGTCCCTGCTGCTACCACCGCTGTCCCGACTGAAGTTCCTGCTTAGATCACTGCTGTATCTTCAGTATCAACTTTTGCTACTGCTGCCCCCGCTGCTGTTAATGTTGCTTCTGCTGTCCGTGTCCCCGCCGATGCTATGGAGGAAGAACTAAATCGCTTAAGGAAACAAAAAGAGCTGCTATTATTGAAGCGAGAAGTAGACATACTTCAAAGTAAAATGCAGCAAGTGCAAAATTCACCAATAGATATGTCAGCAATCGACTCGTTGGTTACCAAATTTTCCGGTGACAGCTCCTATGAGATAAGAAAATGGTTCTCGGGTCTCGAGGATGTATTCGAACTATTTAATTGTAATGAGCGTACAAAGCCTATTTGTGCGCGCCGTTCACTGGATGGTACAGCCAAACTTTTTGCCCGTACAATCAACACATATAACTACGAGATGTTAAAGCAAGTTCTGCTAGAGGAGCTATACCAAGCATCAACACTTCGAGAACTTAAAGTGCAACTTGAACGGTACGAAAAGCTGCGCTCTTAGCCAGCCACTGAAACATCAAGATACCAAACTGATTATTTTGGTCATTTCCGTTCCAACAAAGTTCAAGGGTGCAACTGCTGTCACTCCCGTCACTCCAAGTCCTGCTAATACTTCAGTTCAACCAGATGTTCCCCGATGTTACAACTGCTCATAGTTCGGACACTATCAGTCAGAGTGTCCAAGGCCAAGACGGGCACCAGGATCATGTTTCAAGTGTGGCGAAATGGGCCATTACCACCAAGTGTGTCTCCAAAGAAGAAACTTAGTTACTACCGTTCAAGAAACCTTAAACACTGATGTCGAGACCGATGCACAGATGTCTGAGGAGGAGGCCAAAATAGTTAAGGCTGTTAACGCCATGCAGATGGTTAGTGTCACCTTTATTGATAGGCAGAGCAGACGTACTGAAGCTTACAATATTTTATCTCTTCTCGATTCTGGTAGCCCGAAGAGCTTTATTAAACGATCATAAGTTCCATTTAAGATAAGTTAGATACTCAAGCCAACTAGATACTGGGGAGTAGGTAACACCCAATTAAATATATACGAAGAAGTTTTATGCGAAGTCAGAATTGAGAATCAAATAGTTAAACATCTGTTCTCGGTTTTACCAGATTCTGATCTTTCATTTGCTGATTGGAAGAGATCTTTTAAAACAATTTAATATTTTCCTATGTAAACTTAAGCATTTCAAAAAGTATTCAATTAAAGAGCTTATGCAAATGAAGAATCACGTCGAGTGTTTTCGTTCTGAACTTCTGAAAAATAGTGCGGTCGATTTGTTAGATATAATCAAGATCCCAGAAAATTGTCGTGGGTGCCCGGTGGGCGGGTCGAGGCTACCAAACCCAAATGGGAAATCGAATTTAAAAAAAGAAACTGGAAAAGAAATAACTTCTGCCTGTGTGAGTTCGTCGGTGCCTGTGGTTGGTGAATTTACGTTACAAATTCATGGAGTAAATTTGGTTAATCAGTTCAATAGGGAGTGGTGTAGCTTGTGTATAGACCAGGAAAAACCTGATGAACAAATTTGTTCAATTTCGCAAACCGATGACGAGTACGACATAGATATAGAGGTAGAGGTAGGTATATAGGGGTAGGCTTTAATATTCCGAACGAACTGAAGTACAATCAATAATCGATGAGTTGTTAGCTAAAGGTACGATCAGACATAGTAACTCACCTTATGCATCGGCCACGGTTTTGGTTAGAAAGAAGTCTCACCACACTTCTTTCTAACCAAAACCGCAAGACTTTGTGTTGATTATAGATTCTTAAATAAAAAGACTATTCGCGATAATTTCCCGATGCCTCTAATCGATGAGTGCTTGGAACACCGCATTGGACCTAAAAGATGGGTTTCCCCAGGTGCAAATGCATGAAGAATCTATTAAATATACTTCATTTGTGGTACCCGGCGGACAATATGAGTATACAAAGATGCCCTTCGGATTAAAGAATGCGCCTGCTTTCTTCCAACGTTTCAATTGTGCGGTTTTAAGGGACTTAATTAATTCGGGCAAGATAGTCGTTTTTATGGATGACATCACTGTTGCCACCACAGATTTTAATACGCATGTCGAAATAGTGACCGAAGTTCTTAGGCGCCTATACATAAAGGGTTTGGAACTGAAAATGAGCAAATGTAAATTCGGATATTCTGAGATAGGCTTTTTAGGATATATAGTAAACTCAAAGGGGCTAAGATGCAACGATACCCATATCGAAGAAATAAGAAGTTTTCCCCCGCCACAAAACTATAAACAATTACAACAATGTACGGGCTTACTTTCCTATTTCCGAAGGTTTGTTCCGTCTTTTTCCTCACTTGCTAAACCTCTAACTCGTCTACTTAAAAAAGACGCCTTATTTAACTTTGATCTGAAATGTGTTGAAGCATTTAAGACCCTTAAGAACAAATTGACTTCTGCTCCTATATTAGCTTTTTACAGTCCTAAATGGGAAACTGAGTTACATACTGACGCAAGTAAGTTAGGCTTTGGTGCTGCCCTGATGCAAAAACAGGATGATGGAAAGTTCTATCCAATTTCGTACTTCTCTAGGACTGCATCTGAAAGTGAATCAGGTTTACATAGTTTCGAATTAGAAACTTTAGCTATAGTTTATGCTCTGGAGCGATTTAGAATGGAGCTAAAAGCAATATCATTTACTATAATCACTGACTGTAATGCTTTAGCCCAAGCAATAGGAAAGAAGCTTGTGAATCAGCGCATGGGTGTTTAGCTTTGAGAACTATAATTATAAAGTTAAACATCGCAGTGGAACTTCCATGGGACACGTGGACGCTCTGAGTATTTAAATGTACAAATCACCCAAAACAGAGACGAAGTTGTAAGATCCGTTAGGAATAAGCTTGAGATTGGGAACGTGCAACACTTCGAATTAAAAGATGGATTAGTGTTTAGGAAGGATATAAGAACAGGTCGCCTTCAGCCCTATGTGCCTGCTGAAATGGAAAGTAACATAATTAGGATTGTGCATGAGAAGATTGGTCACTTCGGGGTCGATAAAACGGCGGACCAATTAATAAAAAACTTTTGGTTCCCAAAGTTGAGAAAGAAAGTGCATAGGGAAATCAGAAACTGTGTTAAATGTATTGTGTATTCACCCACGGCACGCTCAAATGAACATAATTTATATAATATTCCCAGAAGACCGGTACCGTTCGACACGATTCATGTAGACCATTTTGGTCCATTGCCCTCAGTTCGCTCAGTCATTAAACATGTCCTAGTAGTTGTAGAAAATTTCACGAAGCACGTTAAGTTATATGCAGTGAGAACCACTAGCACTAATGAAGTATGTGCGTGACGGATCGTGAGTGATAGAGGAACCTGCTTCACCTCCAATGAATTTTCGGATTTTGTAATAAAAAATAACATTGAGCATGTCAAAGTTGCGGTAGCCTCTCCACAGGCAAATGGACAGGTGGAAAGAGTGAACCGGGTGTTAAAGGCCATGTTGGCAAAAATTACTGAACCAATAAGTCACTCCGTTTGGCAGGTTACTTTCCAAAGAAAGATCCTGCATATTCCGCAATTTAGATTCGGTTAATCCTTATCTCGCCCAGTCGAAAGGTTTTGTCCTTTGTAGTCGGCGCAATAAATTGCTCTCATCCAAAATAAGTAGGACTGTATTATTAACATGTCCGATTAGTCGGTTTCTATGTTTTCGCGCGAAGCTTCTAGTTTCAGCTTCGATTGTCGGAATTCCGAGATCCCTGTGGATATCGTCGTTTCTAGCATACCACGGTGCTTGGACAATTTCTCTAAGCACTTTATTTTGAAAGGTCTGTAAAATATTGGCATTTGTTTTCTTGGTACAACCCCAAAGTTGTATACCGTAGGTCCACACCGGCTTTAGCACTTGCTTGTATAAAAGCAGTTTGTTCTCGGTACTGAGGTGGGAATGTTTCCCGATCAACCAGTACATTTCTCTATATTTGATTTCTAGTTCTTTACGTTTCATTTTCACGTGCGAGTTCCACTTCAGCTTTGCGTCGAGTGTCATTCCCAGGTATTTGGCTTCATTTGCAAAGGGTATTCGGGCCAGATTTACAAAAATTGGCAAGTCATTAATTTTTCTATAAGTGAAATTCACGTGAACAGATTTTGTTCCATTAAGGGCGATCCGCCAGTCCCTCGTCCATTCATTTACTTTATTCAATGCGTTTTGCAGTTTGGCAGTCGTTTCCTCGATTGTTTTACCTACTGCTAGGATAGCGGTGTCGTCGGCAAACGTAGCAAGGATAGTGCCATCTTCTTTCGGTATATCACGAGTAAATAATAGATAAAGAAGCGGCCCCAGAACGCTTCCTTGCGGTACGCCGGCCGAAATATCTTTGAGTTCTGAGTATTCGTTTCCATTTCTAACACGGAAGAGTCGATTCCCGAGATATTAATCCAGAATCTCGTATAGGTACACGGGGAGTACTTGTCGTAATTTGCATTTCAAGCCATCGTGCCACACCTTATTAAAGGCCTGCGAGACGTCGAGAAATACCGTTGAGCATATCTTTTTTTCTTCTAGTGCTTTTTCGATTACGTTAGTAATTCTATGCACCTGGTCAATCGTTGAATGCTCACTTCTGAACCCAAACTGGTGGTCAGGGATTAGATTATTTTCTTCTATAACCGGTTGGAGACGCCTTAGTAATATCCTCTCGAAAATTTTGGATACGACTGGGAGAAGCGAGATTGGTCTGTATGATTTTACTTCATATGACGGTTTTCCTTGTTTTAAAACCATTATGACTTCCGCAACTTTCCATTGGGTCGGCACGTGTTTTAATCTGAGTGCAGCATTTATAATATGGAGAAGCTTAATTAATGCTTTTCTAGGTAAGGCTTTGAGAATTTCTCCGGTAATCAAATCATAACCAGGAGCTTTCTTAGGTTTTAGTTTCGCGATCTCACGTTCGAGTTCTCTAAGAGTCGCTGATCTGTGCGTTAAATCGTCAGATGGTGGAACTACCATCCTTGTGATGTTGATGTTGTCATGAACCACTTGATCAACGTTCGGCTTAAAGGTTTCTTCGAAATGGGCGGCAAAAATATCCGCCTTTTCTTTATCTTCCTTTGCCCATTCATTTTGATTTATTTTAAGTGGCGGCGCGGGGATTTTGGGCCTTTTGGTGCCTTTTACGGCTTTCCAGAGGGAATAATTGGAATCTGTTTTCGCTGTTAAACTTTCAAGGTAAGAGCTTATCGATTTTTAAAATCCTTAAAATTCTTAATGCTATTCTTTAACAAATTGCAGAGACGATTCAGATATGCTTTATGCTGTGGAGCACGACTCTGTTGCCATCTTTTACGCGCTTTTCTTTTTTCCCTGATTAATTCTTTTATTTCAGAAGGATATCGTAGACCGTATTTGTCCGCCGTTTTTCTTGGATCGGGCGTATTATTCCAAGAGGCGAGCTGTACTATCTCAATGAAGCGATCGATTTCAACCTCGAGTTCATAGGGTGTCGTAAGCGGTACGCTCAGTTCAACATTTACTTCGATTTCGTTCCTAAAGCCTTCCCAGTTAGTTGTTCTACCAGTTAATTTCGCTGGCTCTCGGTTATATACTAGTTTTTCGCTCAATGTCAAAATAACTGGGAAATGATCAGACGACAGATCAAAGCTTTCTTCAACTCTTATGTGGTTGTTAGATATTCCTTTCACCACGAAGAAATCGATCAGGTCAGGTATTTTCAAAGTATCAGCCAGTAAGTCGGTTTGCCCGTCGAATGGAAATCACAACTGTACTCCATACCTGCCCCATAGAGCATTCTACCTTTTTGCGAGATGTATCTAGAGCCCCAGAACGTATGTTTCGCGTTAAAATCGCCGCCAATAATGAAATTAGTTTTCAGCGATTTAAATAAGTTAGTAAAATCACTTTTTTCAAGCGCGGAACGCGGTGGACAGTAAATAGATGAGATTTTAATAGTACGCTGACTATTTTTAACTCGAATTGTGCACAGTTGCAGAGTTTTAAGCTCTATCTTTAGGTCTTCAAATTGTTCAATGCAGTCTTTAATAAACAGGGAAGATCCGCCTCTCGCTTTACCCGAAGGGTGACAAGCGTGGTAATCAGTATAGCCTTTTATTTTTAAATGCGATTCCTTTTTTACATGAGTTTCAGAAATCAAGCAAATATCAATATCTTTTTCTCGCATGAATATTTCCAATTCGTCAAGTTTTTGCAAAAGTCCGTTTGCATTCCAAGTACATATTTTTAACATTCTTTTTTCATTCATATTCTAGGTGAAGTACGCGTTTTCCGTGAATAATTCTCGAGCTTAACAAACCTATCGAGAATAATTTTATTTATTTTGCTTTGCTCTTCAAGTTTCGCGAGAATAATTGAGAAAACTTGAGAAGCAGGGTCCGTCGGGATTTCGAGGTTTTTTGATTTTTCGGATGCTGCAGCCTGGGCGTAGGTCTGCGCTTCTGCTGTCCGAGGGCTATTACTTGATGTCTTTTCTAATGGCTTTTCATTACCATTTCTCTTAAGACCAGAAGTCGAGGGCTTTTCTCCTGTCACCAACTTTTTCCGCTCTGAACCCGGTGGTTTTTGTTTGCCTACGTTCTCCTGATCGATCTTACCATTTGCCTTAGTTAGCGGTCTTGTTATTTTATTTTGAGGCTTATGGAGTGCATCTCTCCGTTTTTGCAACTCCTTAGCTACTTCACAGCCTCTATAATTTGCCGGGTGCTTTCCCTTACAATTAGCACAGATTGCGGAGGCTTGTTTGTTCACTCCACAGTCTTGGGAGAGGTGATTTCCGGCGCATTTCACACAACGCGGTTCTTTTTTGCAGTACGTTTGCGTATGATTAAATCATTGGCAACGTTTGCACTGCGGAATTATTTTTAAATTTCTACGCATGGGCTCGATTTTGACCACGATATTCAATATGGTTTTAATTCGGTAGATATCGTCGATGCTGTCAGATTTATCGAATGTTAGCATAAAAAGTGGAAGTCCACGCCTAACCAATATGTATGTATCTATTTCAGATTGCTGCTTCTCCTTCTTGATGATATTAACGGCATCAAGAATTTTAAAGCCTTTGACTTGAAGGTCGCTCATAACCTCTTCTTTGGTGCATGAGGGGTGAAGACCCCTTGCTATAACACGATGTGGCCTTTCTTACTTGATTTCGAAAGTATACCACTGAATCTTATTCATATTAAGTTTTTGGGACACTGCTCGGTAGTCATCGTGGTCATCGACGTTAATCCTCCACGCATTATTCCTCAAAGATGTGACCTTAAATTTTGATGTTATCGTTCCTTTAAGGAGGCTATGCAACTTATTATATTCCGTTATCCCGACGACGTTTATTGGTGGCGGTAAACGAAATTGCGTTTTACGTTGATTTTCTTGCGGTTCCTTGCGCTTTTCTTCATTTAAGGGCTCGACTTCGGGCGAAGAACCGGCTCTTCGTTTTTTAGTAGGTCTTTTCTTTGGGATCCGATTCGTTTCGCGTGCTAGCTCTTCTTCATCGGTGTGATAATTCCGACTTTCTAGTAGTGCTGGAGCACATTCGCGCTCTTGCTGCGATTGTGTGTTCTTTAGAACCTTGGTTTCTTCTTTTAATAGATTTATCTCTTTCTTAAGATCCTGATAGAGTATATCCATTTCGTTAAGCTTTGTTCGTAGTACTTTATTTTCTTCCTCAAAGCATTTATATTTCGCTAAGTCCCGATTTTCGCGCTCCGGCGCTCCCGGCGGACTTCTTTTCCCGGAGTTATTCGATCTTGAGGAGATCGAGATACCCTTGCACTTCTTGTGAAAGGGTCATTGGATTGCAATAAATGGCTCTCCCCAGAACTCGTAGAGCCGACCTCCGAAGAGGGTGGATTTTCCAGTAAAGCTGGACTGCCACCTGGGGTAATTAATCTTTTTGTTCTGTCCATTGCATTTTTGTATACACTATACACTCGGTATACGGAGATTGGATTTTAGTCGCCTCTTACGACAGGTATGCCTATCTCGGGTATATTCTAACCCCTACCCGAAGCAAAATAAAGCTGTTTTCACGATACCGACAATTAAGGCCGTGTGCCAACTGCGTTAAAATATTGTCCTCTGAATAATTTTTGACGCTAGTGAGGTGAATATAGACTTCAAAAAATTAGCCGGCTCCGGAGATGCATAGAAAATTATCCTGTGGCTAATGTTTGACATTTGTATATACCCATGAGGGAATGAGAGAGACGACGAGAGCTTTGCGTTTGTTTCGGTTTTCCAAGTCAATTGTCGGTGGACAAATGTACTGCACTAGTGTTCACATACGATGGGAAAACTACTCATTGTGAAAATTATGTAAAAACCAGTTCAACATATTTTTTTTTATAAAAAAAGTAATTCATATGAGCAATATCGTGTAAAAATAAGTAAAATTGATAGTTTGAATAATGATGATTAGTGAATCTTTGTATTTTCCATTAACAAATGACGAATTTTGTTGATCAATCATGTTAACAAATTACACATAATTTACAAACAAAAGCATTAACACGGAAAATAATTATTAGTTATGCCTTTTTATGCTATTTTTTTTTATTTAAAACTGGAAAAACGGTGGTAATTTTAGTTCTAATAAAATGCGATATGAATGAAATGAAAGGGACATTTTTCAATTCTAGGGGGAAATTAATGAAAAATAGTACCAAAAAAAATCCCATTTAATCCAATCGACACAGCAAAAATCTAAAATTTTATCCACCTCTGGTAGAAACGTCAAAAATTAGCCAGGGGATAATATTTTAACGCAATTGGCACACGGCCTAAATTAATAAATTGATGTACCCCACGCCTTAGGGTATGCTATAAATAAATTTTATTTATTAATTTTAAAGCTAATAGCTTTGTATATACATTCCTATATTAGCGCCAATCCAGTAGTACGGTTATGCTGCAAGATGTCGCTAGTAATACCAAATCGAGAATAAAGTGGCAGAGAGCTTTTGCGTCTTTGATAATTTTATTCCTTATGAAAAAGCTTTCGTCAAGATTTTAATTTCTTCGATATTTCGGCACCATTGAAGTAAATATTCGTCCAGCTTCTGCTTTAAGAAGATTTGAGTGCTCGTCTCTGTGTTGTAGTCTATCTATTAGGATTTTTTCGAATAGCTTTGATATTATTGGCAATAAAGTTATTAGCCTGTTATTAGCGGTTTGAGTAGCGTCTTTCGAGGTTTTGGAACTGCTATCACTTAGTCTACTTCCAAACCTTTGGGAAGCATTTTAGAGTAAAAATTGCGTTAAATAGATGTCGGAGGTACAAAAGTGCGTTTTGGGGTAGTTTTATTAATACTTGTCCGGTAATAAGATCATATCCAGAGCTTTTTTTGGATTAATCTTGTGTTGAATGTATAGTATTTTATTTCTTTTACTGTTACCTTTTTTATGTTAGAACTATTAGTGCTTTGGAAACTAGAAGTTGTAGGTAAGCTTATGTCTGAGTTATTTGTGTCATTAGTAAACGTCACTCTAAAATGTTCAGCTAAGATTGTCGCAATAATTTTTTGTGTGCCCATATTTTTGACAATTTAAGTACTGGGCAATGTCCTTCTTTAGTCGAGGAGGTTCGAAGTCTATAAGTAATTGTCTTATGTTATATATGAATGTCTTTATTGTTTTCCTGATTTTCAATCTCTAGTGTAAAGATCGGTAGAGGTCTTTTGGTTCCTCCTTGGAGAATGTTATGGATATTTGTCACATTATGGCCCAACTCGGATAGCTCCCTTTTGATTTCATTCGTATCTGTTTAGTGATGTATCGTACATGACTAAGCGATGTAAGATGCCACATGAGAATGAATGAGGTAAAAGAGTTGTCAAAAAACGATTGATGTTCTTGAAGATTCACACCGTTCAGTAGAGATAAAATGGTTTTGCCTCCAAGGCCTCATTGATTCCTCATATTTGAATCGTTTTCGGCTTTAGCACCAGCATATGGGATGAACTGAATAGGTAGCCATCGCTAGAGCAGAGACACCACAAGGTTAGGTTAGGTTGGGTGGCTATCCCCATAATTCGTAGGATTCGCTTAGACCAAAGCAGGTCCATTGTATTGCCACATGAGCCAATTCTTAGCGATATTCCTGGAACCATTTTGAAAGTTGGATGGATTTCCGTATTTAATTGATATCCGTTGAGGAAATATTTTGAAGGTCTACAAAGAAGTATTGTAATTTTTCTAAAGGAGGAGAGAGCCGGGCAACTGCAAAGTAGGTGATAGGGGGATTCCTTCTCCTCCTCATTCATGCAGCTACTTTCCTACTCTGCTGGCATATCTACCTATTGCGCAATGACCTGTCCAACTTCTTTTCTTCTTTTGTTCCGGGAGTTGCTAACGCAGCAACACTTTAACTCCTCCTGGAGCATAGGGCGACAACCAGGTCCTTCCATCTCTCTCTGTTTGCAGCTCGATACCTCAGCTGTGTCCACGATTGCAAATTTTCCAACTAGTATGCCGATATATGCTTTGCTTATTTTAAGCAGTTTGCAAGTTTTACGTTGCTTTAGCAAATCTGTCTGGCGCAGCTACACGTGTCAAGATTACGCCATCTCTCATTAACCTGTTATAGAGCTTGCGTAGAGATTTTTTGTTTTATTGTTTCTATTGGTACATGGGGTTCACTTTCTGTGATAAAACATCCAAGTTTTGTTCCTTTTCTATGGTTAACTCGTCTGCCTCACAGTTACCTGGTACATCACTATGACCAGAAACCCAGCACAGCGTGGGCATTCATCTGTTCGATATCTGGTTTAGAGATACTAACCGAATATCCGTGTAGATTTCCAATGCGGATTTGTCATTAAGACAGATATTTCCTATCCATTCTTATCGGCTGGGAATATTAGTCCTATATTTTACATTGAAATCTAGGAGCGGAGTCATATAGTCCGTATACGTCCCTATTTAGATTATTCATTGCGAATATTCTGGCGTGCCCAAAGTTAGAAGATACTCACTGTGAAGTTTCTTTAAGTCGCATCGCCGTTGTTGCTGCTATGTCCCTACCATAAATGTCCAACGGAAGCATAACATATTTAACATTGTTTCAAGAGCAGCGGTAGTTCGCATGGCTCCCGTAACGCAGATGCAGGCCGTTTTCTGGATTTTGCTAAGTATATTTACGAAGCTAACTTTGTCTAATGCTGTTCACCTGACTAGAATTCCATACATTAGTATGGGTCTGACCACCGCCTGTGCACAATCTAATTCCCTATTTACAGTTCAAGTGTGTCCTTGACTGGAGGGATGCTAAGCTTCTTAGTGAATAACACAAGCTCCTTTTCCTGCATCCAAAACTTACAGGTTTGTTCCGAATGAACATTTGCAGGAATGGGGAAATAAGTATGGCACCATTTGCTAATTGCAAAAGGAAAATATATGCAGAAGAACAGATGCTGAAAACAATCATTTCTGAAAACTACATACATAATTACATATTTTGAAATCTATTGTAAAATTATTAGAGCAATTCTTAAATACGAAAATCACATTGAATTGCTTTGTTGCGGGATTTAAATATTTGGCAACAAACAATAAATTGTCATCGGGGGGAAAAAATGAAATGCGGCAACCAGTAAACAAATGTATTTACTCGAAATACACAAAAGTCTATTCGTTTGCGCCGGTCGTACAAAAAATAAATATTTGTTGTCGTATTTTTTCGTTGAAAAATAGCTTTTTTTTGGACGAGACATTCATAAAACTTGAAAGCTCCCTTTAAATCAATTCAGGACACAATCCATTTTTCATTTCAGACCGATTGAAGCGCCAAAGCTTTGCCGGGATACTCGTACAACATTTCTACTGAATTTCTTGGCGTTACTATAGGAATGTATATACAAAGCTAATAGTAAACAGGTATTACAGATTTGCATGCCTCTTTGTATGCACATGAACACTTATGTATCTAATTTCTTAATGATTGAGTACAATCATTACAAATATACATATATGTATACTCATCTTGTAATAGGCCTATTGGAGGTGTTTGGAGAGGCTAGGAAGTTGGAATTTGAAAATGACAGGAAACTGGGATGTGGACAGGATGTTAGGACAAGAGAGATAGAAAGGAAAGAGGAAGGGAGAGACAGCTGAGTGCGAGGGACGTGGCATGCTAGCGATGCTCACTGTATAGGGCGCTGCTGATGTGGTTGTCTTGTCCTGCCAACCATGAAGTCCGATGGCGGATTTATGGACTTCCCCGATGAAGCAGATGTTGCCGACACCTCAGACCATTCCTGTCGAATGGATTTTAGACCGCCCTACCGCACCCTCTGAAATGTCGCTTTAGCAACCCATTAGGATCATATCCTAATCATCAAACTTTCAAAAAAAAAAAAGGAAGACAAACACACGATTTCAATCATGGGCGTGATATTGAACAAATTCATTTAAAATTGCGCGGTGACGCTGAAGCAAACTTAAAATAATATGCAAGAAATGAAAATAAAACACAATAATGAAATAAAATATTTAACAAAAATCTAAGGTGAATTTCTCCACCCTCCGCTTATACTGTTCATACTTTACCACACAACAAAACAAAAGTAACCAGACGTCCCTACCTAAATAGAGCTCTGTTTAGGTATGTTAGCCTGTTGGGCGAAATTTCGCGGCAAAAAGTGGGGTTGGTGCAAATAACCTTATTACAACCAATTTCAACGAATAAGTGTATTTAAGTTGTATCAACGCCTTAACGACCGAACAAAAATGTAAGAACTATCACTAACTTAAAGTTTCCAAATTATATATATGTATGTATATGTATGCCAGAAGGGAGATTAACAACGAAACAAAAAGAACTATCATTAAATTAAATTTTACAAAATATGTGTACATATGTACGAGTTGGTATGAATATATAATATGTGTATGTAAATTGTCTAATTAATAAGGTCGGTGCACTTTCGTTTTATATAAGTAAGTACTTAATCACTTGTATCGATTTACATATATATCATGTGAACGTATATGTGTGCACCTGTTGCACATAATTATTTAATATAAATGCAGCTAAGCGGCTTTGGATGTAGAGGGTGATCAAGGTCACCTCTACGTCTTATATCAACGAGGTCGCCTTGATGCTGCTGGAGTAATTTATTTTCACGGATGTGGGGAGATTTAAATCCCTCAGCCCTCGATCAGTAAGATTTGTATGAGGTGAATCTCCTTGTTTAAAAAAGTTGGACGGCCACGACTGTAATTGGTTCGTCGGTGACCGCCAAATTTCAACGTTAAATTATTCGGTTTTGGGGGCGCCTAAAGATATATCACTATTTTATCTCTTTTATTTAATATAATTTTCCCTAGTATAAAATAAATATTCCAACTAAAAAACAGCACTGCCTTCTTATAGGTCTTTATAATATTTTTTTTTTCACTTTACTTCAGAATTATGGCATCTAGTACATGCCTCTCGCTATGGTGACCACGACGATTATATTCATTTTCATTTCTAGCAGTCGGTGGAGTGATATGCTACAATAATGCCCACCCGACGGTTAGATTGGTTAGATGGTAAGTATATAATTATTGACCGTTTGCCGCTATTTGAGTATAATCATAGACACATTGGCGCAAATTCATAGTCAGATAGAGCCGACGATAAAAGAATTTATTCACCTACATAGCCTAAAATATACCTTTTGCTATTCATATTCACTTATAGCCGGCTCGAAATTTAAAACTACCCAAACGTCATTTTAAATAATTAGAGGCGGCTATAAATTTCTCATATAATATTTTGACGTTTGGGTTTGTTCGTTCAAATCACTTTACAAAAACATATGAAAGTCGATACTAACTAATACACAGGCAAAAAAGTGTTTATGAATAACGAAAAGTTATAGCCGGCTTTTTTATTTATAGCCGGCTGTAACTATAGTCGGCTATAGGCACTGACTATGAATTTGCGCCATTATTACTAGATGGTGCATTTCATATAAGCGAAATGGTCATTCCCAAACTACCCAATATCTAGATGGCGCCACTGTGAAAATATATGTAGGTATTGCGGATTATTTGCATTAAATAAAACATCTACTACATAAATATTTCCTCTTTATTCTGTCTAATTCTTTATTTCTTATAATAATTTGTATTTTTGTTTAGGCACGTCCGTTGCGTTTTGGTTTTTTAAAATCCAGTCTCTCTCTTTGTTTTCGCATATAGCTGTATCGCTCTATTTCAGATTAATGAATATGGTGCCCACAGTACTCCCCCCTAAGAAAGGGCGAAATAATAAAAAATTGAAGTGTTAATACTGTTGTAAGTGCATAATTTCGGCATTCGTAAAATGATACAGTGGCAACTCTGATGTTACGTTGTTAATTTCAAAACAGCTGACTTTGACAGATTGTGCCAGAAAAATTTTTTTTAACTGGTAGAATCCAACCAAATTGAATGTCACTGTTTTCTTTTTTTTGTTTGCATATCGTCAGCGGAAAGCATGATTGGTCTATGTCCACTTTTTTCCGAAAATGAGTTAATGATGCAGTTTTACTAATTTGAGGATGCTCTTTCCGAATCTGAAATCCATTTTGGTGTATCTCAGTCCGTTTATAAGATATTCAGTACCCCTTTTGTTCTAAGAGCCAAATTTTTAAAGGGAAATTCATTCCAAATTGTTCGAAGAGACATGACTGTATGGAATAGAACAATTTTTCATACACTTTCAAGATTCAATACAAAAAATCCAAAATGGTCTAAGTCCAGTTTATAGTGTCACTTAGACTAATTGGGAATTTCGTTCTAAGGGAGAATGAATTCTCATTTGGTCTATCTCAAACAAGTGCACTGCTGAAATTTCAAACGGTATATTAACTGACAAAAATTCATTGCCAAACAACAGGCAGATTGAATGAAAATTTCAGTGTGAGATCGGTTTTTGACGAGACGAGAAAACATCGAACGATTTTCTTGCATTAACTCACACTATATCAGAGCATCTACTCAAAAACAATACTTACATGCTGGACTTAATTTGCGTAAAATGTTTAATTTGTATAAAGAAACAACTGAAGATCCACTTAAGTTTCGCATGTACAGAAAAATTTTTACCATAGAATACAACATATCATTCCACAAACCAAAAAAAGACCAATGTGATGCATTTACAAAATTTCAGAACCTTTGTAATCCTAGTGTAATGCTAAAATACAATGCCAGGCAGATCGAGAACTAAAAAATAAGACAGTTGCAATAATATCTTATGACTTACAGTGTATTTTCTATGCCGCATGCTAATATTTCAAACTTTTACTACAAAAGAAAGTTCAGTATATATAATCTTACAGGCTTGTGCAATTTAAACAAAATAACGTATTGTTCTTTGTGGTACGAAAGTCAAAGTGGAAGAAGTGGAAATGACATTGCGAGCGCCCTAATAAAATTTCTAAATGCAATGCTGCAAGACAATCCGGAAGTTACCAAATTTATTCTCTGGTCACATTCATGCATACCTCAGAGCAGGAGGAATCGCTTAACATCCTTAGCTATCCTTAAATTCTTGGACACTCATCAACAAATCCAAATGCCCAGCGTTTTTCTTTGGGACATTCAAGAATACAAGAGCTTGATGCAATTCACAGTGTCATTGATCGGCATTTGAAAAACATTTCGTATTTCAGTCCAATTTCCCTTATGCGTAGTCTTAAAAACAAGATTATCCAAATGTTAAATTAAAATTAATGCAATTTAACCCAAATGACTTTTTTAACTATAGCATTGCTACAGTCGGATTAAACTTCGTTCCATTCTCAAAATGTAAAGAGATAGTTTACGAACAAAGTGATCTTCTTCATATAAAATACCGTGAAGATTATGGGGAAGGCATTATATTAAAATCTGTTTCGGTATTCAAAAAACCAAAAAAGGAAGAAAATCAGAAAAGAGAAATGTTTTTGCCTAAAATAAAACAAACTCCAGGAGGAAGTTCGATTTCTAAAGAAAAAAAGAATGACATCGAATCAATGTTGAATTGGATGCCTGCTGAAGACGTCCAATTTTATAAAACTGTCATGAAATATTGTTTGTTTTCTTTTTAAACTGATTTTGAATGGATTTTTCTGTTATTTTTTATTTTTAATGTTAAGCAGCATTTGAGTATATGACTTATGTAAATATGTAAATGGAGGGCAGCCGTGGTCCCATCAACCATAGGCCCACTGTCCTAGCATATTGAAATGGCACTAAAACAGGTTTCTCCGAGAAGAGACAGAAGGTCTCAACAATAAAGACTGATTGTCTAAGAGGAGACAGGCGGTCTCAGAAGTGACGGGCGGTCCTTCATAACACAACATTAAACGAGCAGAGACAGACAAAAATAATAAGTCGACAAAACAGTACGAGACAGATGAGTCTCCGCCGTTAACAACAAAAGAAACAAACCAAAACATACAATATCACCAACACAATAACTCATACTAAACAACAATAAACATAAGTAAACATAAACGAGACGGATGAGTCTCCACCTCCAACAAAAATCAGGTCAGGATTTAGATGAAGCGATTTTTCCAGTTTGTCGCCTCTGTTTGTGGATGAAGGGGTTGAAAAGAGCGGGGAACGAAAATGTCGTTTGGGTCGCTGGAATTCCAGGCGATTTCTCTGTTCTCTTTTGTTTTCTTTCCAGTTTTTGACATTTGCTTGTGTGGTTACCATAGTAACATATGCGAATTGAGCTAGACACGGCTGTTTGTTGTTGTTTGTCGTCCCGAATAAGTCGTCTAGTATGTACAATCCATACGAGAACAAAAGAGAATTGAAAAAATGTCGCCTGGAAAATTCGTTTCATCTAAATCCTGACTAGGCAACAAGCAAACGAAACCAGAAGACTAGATAACGGGACGGATGGTCCCCAACGCTCAACAATGGCCGAGGCCCAACCTAACTGAAATTATTTTGTATAAAATGGCACGCTAGGTGTAGGTCCCTCAATCCCCAAATCTGCACAAAAGTCCACCGGAGTAGTGCGCGTACTAATGTAAAATTAAAAGTACTGATTCCTTTTTTCCTCGGGGGTAGTGAACTTCTTCTGCGATCAGTCCAAAAAGTAAATTAAAATTAAGTTAGTAAAATCAAAGTAATTGGGAGAAAGCCCAAAATGCATTTCCTTTTTCTAATTGAGCGCTTTTTTTTTCACTCCGAAAAGTCAGCGAAATAAAATCGCTGAACTTAACCATGGGATTCGCAGGCACTGGAAATGTCCCAATGTGCTGCGAATTCCAGTATGGATGCGATGCGTGAGAGAGCACAGTGGGGAACGAAAAACGGTGGCGTATTCTAGCCAAAGAGCAGAATACCGCTTGATAAGCCGCAAATGGATCCCACTGTAGCTGAATGTATGAATGTGTGAGTGCAAGTGGGTGGGGTTCTTTGTGTCCGAGGTGGACAAAGGAACCCACTGGAATGGTCACTTCACTTCTTGGTTGACCGAGGTGCTGTAAGGAAGTTTTGTGGAGGAAAGAAAAGCGGGGAAGGAAGCGGGGAGGAAGAAAAAGTAAGAAAAGAAAGTTAGACAACGAGCTTAAAGAAAAACAGAAGAGGAAAACAAAAAGAAAGAAGAAAGAAAACGAGAAATAGTGAGGAAAAGATCACAGGAGAAGAAGATCGAAGGAAAAAAAAAAGGAATCAAAAAAAATATAAAAAAAAAAGATAAGTAGTGTGTTATTTATTAGTGAAATTCGTGGTAGGAAACTTTGTGAAAGTAGACTCCGGTAGGCTTTTGCCCGTAAAAATCCCGGTGAATTGCGGGACTCGCGACCTTTTTAAATATACTTTTGTGTTTGGTTCGGGACCGTACGATAGCGGGCCATTTTAGTATTTTCAACGGCGATTTTTTTTTTCTCGTTTGTTCTTTATCACGGGTTGGTTTTTTTTTTCACCCCGCCCGGTGGAATTTTTCCAGCCCCTTCCTAAAATTAATTTTTGTTTTCTACTCTATTTCGTTCGTTTATCAGTTTTAATAAATCGGCCAGTTATTATAACGTGGTGCAAAAATATTTTGTTCGCCTATATTTTTCTTATTGGTTTTCTTGATTTTAGAATTCACCGTCGGTTTTCTCCATTTTTCGCAAAGGTTTCCCAATCCCTTTTACCAAAAATTGGGTGGCGCCCATTATCCCCTTTCTTTTTTTTGGTCCCCGTGAATCGATACTTCGAACCCACCCCAGCTGAGCGGCCGGCGCGACAGCTTCCAGGCGATCAGCTGTGGTTGCATTTTTCTCTTCAGCCAGCGAAGTTGACACTTCATATTAGTTTTGCTGCCTGCGTGCGCAGCTCGGTTCGCTTTTCGTTTTTTTGTTTAAATTATAAATTAAATAATCATTCGCGTCGGAGAAAAAAGTGCAACAATTGACGCCCAACGTGTGGGGCTCGTCTCTTTAATTATTGATTAACAATTCGGTGAATTTCTGTGTTCTGTACCCCTAGTTTTGGTGTTCATTTGTTCATACTGTGTCTGGAATCAGGGAAGTGTTGCTTTTATATTTGTTTCTTTTTACTTTTGAATTGTTTTTCTCTTTTAGTGACGATTGTGGGTGAAATAAGGAGTTCAGTTGGAACAATAAGAATTTCTGGAGCCGATATTTTCCCAATTCATTGCAGTATTTCTGGATTAACAAGTAGGTGTTTGTATTTCATTCTGCTGTTTTTGTTCGTGTAATCAAGCACGTCACTTATATTTTTGAGACATACATTACCGCATATTATATACATCTTTTGCTTAAAACATATTTTTGTGTTCTACATATTTACATAGAAATTTAGATATTTATATACATATACATACATGCGTGCATGCGTGCATTCATAGAAACATACATAAATACATGTATACATATTTCAAGTGCGATTGCGATACAGTATTTTTCTTTTTCCTTTGGTGCGGTGGAATTTAACGGGGTTGTTTTGATTTTTTTTTCTTGTGCTGTGATTCCGATTGACAGTTCAGGGGTAGTAAACCTTTTTTGTTGGGTCGGTGTTATACTGCGGTTTGAAACCTTTTTGGGTCGGTGGATTTTTTTTGTATGTATATGCAAGGGTTTTGCTACGTGGTTTTTTTTCAATACATGCAGTAGTTTTTATATTATTTTTTTGATATAAACATACACACTATATATTATTTTATATATAGTTTTGCACGAGCTTACTTCTTATTTTTGTGGTCTCCTTTAGTAAATAAATTACGTTTCCGTGAATTTTTTGTCAATCCGCTCTTAGTTCATTTGGCCAAGTTAAATTTTTTCGTTTTTTTTATTCATAGGGTTTAAAGTATAACTAAATTACGGATTTAGCATAATTTGTTTTATTGTTGTTTAGTTTTATTTCAATATAGCTTAGTCGTTTTAGTGAGTTGGTAGTGAAAGACTTTTTCTTTTTAACATGGAGATTAATAGGCTATCACACGACGAGTTGGCGTATGAGATGGAAGCTCGAGGGCTTCAGGTCGCCACCGTCGAGGTGATGAGGAAATCGTTGAGGGCGACGCGAGTGCTTGAACGGAGGGGGTCGATTGGTTTAAACCAAAGTTACCCGTTTTCGTTTGCGCAGGATCGCGACGCCGTCAATATGAAAATAATAGAGATAGGCCCTCTTCTTAAGGATCCACCAAGTGACCCGAAGTCGTCGGAGTACTTGAAGATCCTTACCAAGATTGAGTGGGCGATGGGTAGGATAGATAGGACACCAGCTTTAGAGAAGGAGGACATAGCGGAAAAGATGAGGATTCGAAATCATTTGATTTTACTTTTAGGAACATTAACAGATACGGAAGAACAGGGACAGGAGGAAGAAGACTTAGAAGACTTACCACAGGACAAGGCAAGCACATCAAAGCATGCTCCTCCAAGGATGAAGGAGAGGGGTTCAACCGAACCTACCGTCGGAGTGCGAGCAGAAGCTCCTCCGACTTATGAAAGATGCACAGAACGCATTGAAAAATGGGACGTGAAGTTTACTGGTGAACGATGTGGTTCATCAGTAAACTCGTTCCTTGAACGTGTAGAGGAGCTTCGCGAGGCGAGGGGCGTTTCGGAAGCCCACCTATATAGGTCAGCCGTCGATCTTTTTACTGGGAAGGCACTCCTTTGGTTTAGGGCGATTAGGGAAAGTGTGGGGACTTGGCAGGAATTGGTTAGGGAGTTAAAGTTGGAGTTTTTACCACCCAACTATGACGATTTGCTTATGGATGAAATTAGGAGACGTACGCAGGGGAGGGAAGAGACCATCGGGGTCTACGTTGCGACGATGCGCAACATGTTTCGAAGGTTGTCAGAACCTTTACTGGAGAGGCGGAAGTTAGCTATCCTCCAAAAGAATCTGGCACCTTTTTACCAGACGCAACTGGGTTTGGCTGACCCTAAGTCGGTCAACGATCTTGTTGCGTTAGGACGAAGATTGGAGACGGTCCGAGCGAATGTGGACACATTTGCTCCCCCTCCTAGCAATCGAGGTCGGCACCTGCTCGAGCCTGACTTGGCTTACGTCGCCGTAGAGGAACCCAGAGTTGCCGTCGTCTCGAGGGACGTGCAACCTGATAGGAGTGTTCGTTGTTTTAACTGTGGGGAAGGCGGTCATTTTGCCAACAGTTGTTCCGCTCCTAGGCGTTGTTTTGGTTGTGGTACGGTAGGGGTTAGTCGTAGGAATTGTAGGCGTTGTTCGGGAAACGCGCAACGGACTCTTGGGCCAGCAGGACAAGAGGGCCGTCGCAATTAGTTAGGTCGCCTGCTGGTGACCAGTTGGCGACAAAAACAGTTCGGTTAGGTTTCACTTTGGAGGCAAACGGTGAGGATAGACGTCCATATTTAGGGATTAGCGTTTATGGGATTAAGTTGTTAGGTTTATTAGATTCTGGCGCTTCACGCACTATTGTATGTAGGGACGGATGGAAGGTTTTAAAAGAGTTAGGATTAGTTTTAGGTAAAAGTAGTATTGAATCAGTAGCGTTAGCAGATGGTGCTGGAATAGGAGTTTTGGGGGTTGTGTCTCTACCAATCGTGGTTAAGAACAAGTCGGTATTTTTAGAGTGTCTAGTCATCCCAACGTTACCACATGTCATGATCCTTGGTGCAGATTTTTGGGCACTTACGGGAATCGTCCCGGACTTACGATCAGGCATGTGGAGATTTTCGAACCAAGAAGTAGTGGCTTCGATTACCGCAATTGCGGATAAATCTGAGTTGGATGACAAAGACACTAAGGCTTTAGAAACCTTAGTCGAAGGTGTTTTCAACTCTATGCCAGAGGGCTTAGGTGTTACACGATTGGTAGAACACAAGATTAGGGCGTCCGCAGAACCTATCAAGCAGAGGTATTATCCGGTGTCACCGGCAATGCAGGAACATATTGATAAGGAGCTTAAGGAGATGCTAGAAGCGGGGGTAATAGAAAAGTCGAGTAGCCCGTGGGCGTCTCCAATAGTCCTTATCAAAAAGAAAGATGGTTCCTATAGGTTCTGTGTTGACTATAGGAAATTGAATAAGGTTACAGCTAGGGATGCATACCCATTACCCTACATTTCATCCACTTTGGATAAGCTACGAGACGCAAAGTATCTTTCGTCTTTGGATATCAAGTCGGCCTATTGGCAGATTCCGATGGAAAAGGAATCTCGCCCGCTCACAGCTTTCACGGTTCCGAACAGAGGCCTTCTCCAGTTTAAGAGAATGCCCTTTGGCTTACACAATGCTCCGGCTACGTGGCAAAGATTTATCGACAGCGTCTTAGGTGCCGATCTCGAGCCACACGTCTTTGTGTATTTAGACGATATCATCATCGTCACAAACTCTTTCTCGAAACACCTGGAGATACTGGAGGAGGTTTTTAAACGATTGTGTGAGGCAGGGTTAAAAGTAAGTCGGGAAAAATGTAGCTTTTGTAGGCCGTCGTTGAAATTTCTAGGGTATGTTGTAGATCGTAACGGTTTGCATGTAGATCCAGAGAAGGTAGAAAGCATGGTTAGGATTCCAGCACCGAAAAATGTTAAAGAAGTTAGGAGTTTTGTAGGGACAATTTCGTGGTATAGACGTTTTGTACCAAATTTTGCAACGTTAGTTAGGCCTTTAACAGATCTTTTAAAGAAGAGTAGGAAATTTATTTGGTCAGAGGAATGTGAGGAGAGTTTTAGGAAAGCGAAAGAGTGTCTGGTTACGGCACCAATTCTGACATGTCCGGATTTCCATCAACCGTTTGTGGTTCAGACAGACGCGTCGGACTATGGTATTGGGGCCGTACTTTCGCAGAAGTTAGAGGGTGGGGAAAAGGTAGTGTGCTACCTGAGTAGGTCTTTGAATAGGTGTGAAAGGAATTACTCAACCACGGAGAAAGAGTGCTTGGCTGTCATATGGGCAGTAGAAAAGTTGCGGCCGTACATTGAAGGTGTTCATTTTACGGTCGGGACAGATCATTATTCTTTGGTGTGGTTGAGTAATATTAAGGATCCGCAGGGTAGATTAGCTCGTTGGGCCGTGAGGATGCAACAATTTGATTTCGAGATCATCCATCGCAAGGGTAAAGAACATGTAGTTCCAGACATGTTATCACGAGGAGTTCCGGTAGTGGCCGAGATCTCAGGTGTGGATTTAGACCCGCAGGTGGTAAAAATGATCTCAGAAGTCGAGTCAAAAAAATTAGACTATCCGGCGTGGAGAGTAGAAAATGGTCGACTTTTTAAATTCGTAAAATCGAATCATGTTGTAGTCCTCGAAAACAACGATGAATGGAAGTTAGTCGTAGGTAAAGCAGATAGAGCAGGGGTTTTACAGGAGTGCCACGATAATCCATTAGCGGGGCACATGGGAGTAAGGAAAACTTTTGCTAGAGTAGGATCTAAATACTATTGGCCAAAGATGAGGGCCGATATAACTAGGTATGTTAGGAATTGTAAAGTTTGCCAACAAGTGAAGCCAGTGAACGAGAAGCCAGCTGGTCTGATGACGGAGAGGGTAGGAAATTTTAGGCCTTGGGAAATGGTTTGTGTAGATCTTGTCGGTCCATTTCCGAAGTCCACAAAGGGGTTTGTCTATATTCTGACGGTCGTTGATTATTTCACTAAATTCCCATTACTTTTCTCTTTGAGGTCGGCTACTGCTAAAACGGTTTGTAAGGAACTAGAGGATAACGTTTTTCTGCTGTTCGGGGTTCCTAAATTTGTGGTGTGTGACAACGGGCCACAATTTAAGAGTAAGGAGTTGAAAACTCTGTGCGAGGGTTACGGTTCTACGCTGCGATACACAGCGCATTACCACCCGCAAGCGAATCCGGCGGAACGAATTAACCAAATTATAAAGACTACGTTGAGGGCCTATGTTTCGGAAAACCATCGTGGTTGGGATTCACAGCTGGCGAAAGTAGCATGTGCCATACGCACAGCCCAGCACGAGGTGTTAGGGATTTCGCCGTATTACGCGAACTTTGGTAGGGAAATGATTGCTCACGCAAGCAGTCAGGTGACGTTGAGTGAGCAATCATCCGATAGGGACCAGGATTTTGTAGGAGTAGGAGAACAGTTTAGGAAGCTTAGGGAAGAAATAGCTAGGAAGCTACAAGCGGCAACCAAGAAGTCCGCGAAAGCGTACAACCTCCGACGGAGAGATGTTCAATATCTCCCGAACGAGTTGGTATGGCGCCGAAATTTCGTGTTGTCAGATGCCGCTAATTTCTATGCAGCTAAACTGGCTCCTAAGTTTGTTGGTCCCTTTCGCATTCGAAAACGAGTGTCCCCTTGGACGTATGTTCTCGAAGATGAGAACGGTAAAGATCGCGGTACGTGGCACGCCAAGGACCTTAAGTCGCATAACGACGAGAACTAAGTCTATAAGTCCCAGTAGAGTAACATTTTTTTTTTCTTCCTTTTTTACTTTTACAAATAGACTGGCAGGTTGGCCTTGATGGAAAATCTCTCCCCTTGGTGTGCGGTGACCCTAGCAGAGCCTTGGAAATGGCTTACGGTTTTTTCATAACCGCAAGTTCATTTCCCTTCGAGGTAAGGGTGGGGTTTGTTGCGGTAAATTTTACTGCAACAAAATGCATCCTCTGCTTTCTTTCCTCTCCCGCTAACTTTTGTACTTCTCCGTGCCTCTTCAATATTCTGGGAAAGTGGAGGGCAGCCGTGGTCCCATCAACCATAGGCCCACTGTCCTAGCATATTGAAATGGCACTAAAACAGGTTTCTCCGAGAAGAGACAGAAGGTCTTAACAATAAAGACTGATTGTCTAAGAGGAGACAGGCGGTCTCAGAAGTGACGGGCGGTCCTTCATAACACAACATTAAACGAGCAGAGACAGACAAAAATAATAAGTCGACAAAACAGTACGAGACAGATGAGTCTCCGCCGTTAACAACAAAAGAAACAAACCAAAACATACAATATCACCAACACAATAACTCATACTAAACAACAATAAACATAAGTAAACATAAACGAGACGGATGAGTCTCCACCTCCAACAAAAATACATCACCAAGAATGAGACGAGTAGGCAACAAGCAAACGAAACCAGAAGACTAGATAACGGGACGGATGGTCCCCAACGCTCAACAATGGCCGAGGCCCAACCTAACTGAAATTATTTTGTATAAAATGGCACGCTAGGTGTAGGTCCCTCAATCCCCAAATCTGCACAAAAGTCCACCGGAGTAGTGCGCGTACTAATGTAAAATTAAAAGTACTGATTCCTTTTTTCCTCGGGGGTAGTGAACTTCTTCTGCGATCAGTCCAAAAAGTAAATTAAAATTAAGTTAGTAAAATCAAAGTAATTGGGAGAAAGCCCAAAATGCATTTCCTTTTTCTAATTGAGCGCTTTTTTTTTTCACTCCGAAAAGTCAGCGAAATAAAATCGCTGAACTTAACCATGGGATTCGCAGGCACTGGAAATGTCCCAATGTGCTGCGAATTCCAGTATGGATGCGATGCGTGAGAGAGCACAGTGGGGAACGAAAAACGGTGGCGTATTCTAGCCAAAGAGCAGAATACCGCTTGATAAGCCGCAAATGGATCCCACTGTAGCTGAATGTATGAATGTGTGAGTGCAAGTGGGTGGGGTTCTTTGTGTCCGAGGTGGACAAAGGAACCCACTGGAATGGTCACTTCACTTCTTGGTTGACCGAGGTGCTGTAAGGAAGTTTTGTGGAGGAAAGAAAAGCGGGGAAGGAAGCGGGGAGGAAGAAAAAGTAAGAAAAGAAAGTTAGACAACGAGCTTAAAGAAAAACAGAAGAGGAAAACAAAAAGAAAGAAGAAAGAAAACGAGAAATAGTGAGGAAAAGATCACAGGAGAAGAAGATCGAAGGAAAAAAAAAAAGGAATAAAAAAAAATACAAAAAAAAAAGATAAGTAGTGTGTTATTTATTAGTGAAATTCGTGGTAGGAAACTTTGTGCAAGTAGACTCCGGTAGGCTTTTGCCCGTAAAAATCCCGGTGAATTGCGGGACTCGCGACCTTTTTAAATATACTTTTGTGTTTGGTTCGGGACCGTACGATAGCGGGCCATTTTAGTATTTTCAACGGCGATTTTTTTTTTCTCGTTTGTTCTTTATCACGGGTTGGTTTTTTTTTCACCCCGCCCGGTGGAATTTTTCCAGCCCCTTCCTAAAATTAATTTTTGTTTTCTACTCTATTTCGTTCGTTTATCAGTTTTAATAAATCGGCCAGTTATTATAACGTGGTGCAAAAATATTTTGTTCGCCTATATTTTTCTTATTGGTTTTCTTGATTTTAGAATTCACCGTCGGTTTTCTCCATTTTTCGCAAAGGTTTCCCAATCCCTTTTACCAAAAATTGGGTGGCGCCCATTATCCCCTTTCTTTTTTTTGGTCCCCGTGAATCGATACTTCGAACCCACCCCAGCTGAGCGGCCGGCGCGACAGCTTCCAGGCGATCAGCTGTGGTTGCATTTTTCTCTTCAGCCAGCGAAGTTGACACTTCATATTGGTTTTGCTGCCTGCGTGCGCAGCTCGGTTCGCTTTTCGTTTTTTTGTTTAAATTATAAATTAAATAATCATTCGCGTCGGAGAAAAAAGTGCAACAATTGGTGTTCATTTTACGGTCGTGACAGATCATTATTCTTTGGTGTGGTTGAGTAATATTAAGGATCCGCAGGGTAGATTAGCTCGTTGGGCCGTGAGGATGCAACAATTTGATTTCGAGATCATCCATCGCAAGGGTAAAGAACATGTAGTTCCAGACATGTTATCACGAGGAGTTCCGGTAGTGGCCGAGATCTCAGGTGTGGATTTAGACCCGTGGGTGGTAAAAATGATCTCAGAAGTCGAGTCAAAACCATTAGACTATCCGGCGTGGAGAGTAGAAAATGGTCGACTTTTTAAATTCGTAAAATCGAATCATGTTGTAGTCCTCGTAAACAACGATGAATGGAAGGTAGTCGTAGGTAAAGCAGATAGAGCAGGGGTTTTACAGGAGTGTCATGATAACCCATTAGCAGGGCACATGGGAGTTAGGAAAACTTTTGCTAGAGTAGGATCAAAATACTATTGGCCAAAGATGAGGGCCGATATAACTAGGTATGTTAGGAATTGTAAAGTTTGCCAACAAGTGAAGCCAGTGAACGAGAAGCCAGCTGGTCTGATGACGGAGAGAGTAGGAACTTCTAGGCCTTGGGAAATGGTTTGTGTAGATCTGGTCGGTCCACTCCCGAAGTCCACCAAGGGGTTTGTCTATATTCTGACGGTCGTGGAT
The DNA here is from genome assembly GCA_949775065.1 of Brachyopa scutellaris. NCBI lineage: Eukaryota > Metazoa > Arthropoda > Insecta > Diptera > Syrphidae > Brachyopa > Brachyopa scutellaris. The sequence continues at coordinate 111,002,850 of OX459112.1, forward strand.
TACTTTACCAAATTTCCATTACTTTTCTCTTTGAGGTCGGCAACTGCTAAGACGGTTTGTAAGGAACTAGAAGATAACGTTTTTCTCCTGTTCGGGGTACCCAAATTTGTAGTGTGTGACAACGGGCCACAATTTAAGAGTAGGGAGTTGAAAACTCTGTGCGAGGGTTATGGTTCTACGCTGCGATACACAGCGCATTACCACCCGCAAGCAAATCCGGCGGAACGTATAAATCAAATAATTAAAACTACGTTGAGGGCTTATGTCTCAGAGAACCACCGGGGTTGGGATTCGCAGCTGGCGAAAGTAGCGTGTGCCATCCGCACAGCCCAACACGAGGTGTTAGGAGTTTCGCCGTATTACGCGAATTTTGGTAGGGAAATGATTACTCACGCAAGCAGTCAGGTGACGTTGAGTGAGCAATCATCCGATAGGGACCAGGATTTTGTAGGAGTAGGAGAACAGTTTAGGAAGCTTAGGGAAGAAATAGCTAGGAAGCTAGAAGCGGCAACCAAGAGGTCCGCGAAAGCCTACAACCTCCGACGGAGAGATGTTCAATATCTCCCGAACGAGTTAGTGTGGCGTAGAAATTTCGCGTTGTCAGATGCCGCTAATTTCTATGCAGCTAAACTGGCTCCTAAGTTTGTTGGTCCCTTTCGCATCCGAAAACGAGTGTCCCCTTGGACGTATGTTCTCGAAGATGAGAACGGTAAAGATCGCGGTACGTGGCACGCCAAGGACCTTAAGTCGCATAACGACGAGAACTAAGTCTATAAGTCCCAGTAGAGTAACATTTTTTTTTTTTTCCTTTTTTTACTTTTACAAATAGACTGGCAGGTTGGCCTTGATGGAAAATCTCTCCCCTTGGTGTGCGGTGACCCTAGCAGAGCCTTGGAAATAGCTTACGGTTTTTTTCATAACCGCAAGTTCATTTCCCTTCGAGGTAAGGGTGGGGTTTGTTGCGGTAAATTTTACTGCAACAAAATGCATCCTCTGCTTTCTCTCCTCTCCCGCTAACTTTTGTACTTCTCCGTGCCTCTTCAATATTCTGGGGAAGTGGAGGGCAGCCGTGGTCCCATCAACCATAGGCCCACTGTCCTAGCATATTGAAATGGCACTAAAACAGGTTTCTCCGAGAAGAGACAGAAGGTCTCAACAATAAAGACTGATGGTCTAAGAGGAGACGGGCGGTCTCAGAAGTGACGGGCGGTCCTTCATAACACAACATTAAACGAGCAGAGACAGACAAAAATAATAAGTCGACAAAACAGTACGAGACAGATGAGTCTCCGCCGTTAACAACAAAAGAAAGAAACCAAAACATACAATATCACCAACACAATAACTCATACTAAACAACAATAAACATAAGTAAACATAAACGAGACGGATGAGTCTCCACCTCCAACAAAAATACATCACCAAGAATGAGACGAGTAGACAACAAGCAAACGAAACCAGAAGACTAGATAACGGGACGGATGGTCCCCAACGCCCAACAATGGCCGAGGCCCAACCTAACTGAAATTATTTTGTACAAAATGGCACGCTAGGTGTAGGTCCCTCAATCCCCAAATCTGCACAAAAGTCCACCGGAGTAGTGCGCGTACTAATTTAAAATTAAAAGTACTGATTCCTTTTTTTCTCGGAGGTAGTGAACTTCTTCTGCGATCGGTCCAAAAAGTAAATTAAAAATAAGTCAGTAAAATCAAAGTAATTGGGAGAAAGCCCAAAATGCATTTCCTTTTTTGTCGAGCGCTTTTTTTTTACTCCGAAAAGTCAGCGAAATAAAATCGCTGAACTCAATCATAGAATTCGCAGGCACTGGAAATGTCCCAATGTGCTGCGAATTCCAGTATGGATGCAATGCGTGAGAGAGCACAGTGGGGAACGAAAAACGGTGGCGTATTCTAGCCAAAGAGCAGAATACCGCTTGATAAGCCGCAAATGGATCCCACTGTGGCTGAATGTGTGAATGTGTGAGTGCAAGTGGGTGGGATTCTTTGTGTCCGAGGTGGACAACGGAACCCACTGGAATGACCACGACACTTCTCGGTTGACCGAGGTGCTGTAAGGAAATTTTGTGGAGGAAAGAAAAGCGTTCAGGAAGAAAAAGTAAGAAAAGAAAGTTAGACAACGAGCTTAAAGAAAAACAGAAGAGGAAAACAAAAAGAAAGAAGAAAGAAAACGAGAAATAGTGAGGAAAAGATCACAGGAGAAGAAGATCGAAGGAAAAAAAAAAGGAATAAAAAAAAAATACAAAAAAAAAAGATAAGTAGTGTGTTATTTATTAGTGAAATTCGTGGTAGGAAACTTTGTGCAAGTAGACTCCGGTAGGCTTTTGCCCGTAAAAATCCCGGTGAATTGCGGGACTCGCGACCTTTTTAAATATACTTTTGTGTTTGGTTCGGGACCGTACGATAGCGGGCCATTTTAGTATTTTCAACGGCGATTTTTTTTTTCTCGTTTGTTCTTTATCACGGGTTGGTTTTTTTTTCACCCCGCCCGGTGGAATTTTTCCAGCCCCTTCCTAAAATTAATTTTTGTTTTCTACTCTATTTCGTTCGTTTATCAGTTTTAATAAATCGGCCAGTTATTATAACGTGGTGCAAAAATATTTTGTTCGCCTATATTTTTCTTATTGGTTTTCTTGATTTTAGAATTCACCGTCGGTTTTCTCCATTTTTCGCAAAGGTTTCCCAATCCCTTTTACCAAAAATTGGGTGGCGCCCATTATCCCCTTTCTTTTTTTTGGTCCCCGTGAATCGATACTTCGAACCCACCCCAGCTGAGCGGCCGGCGCGACAGCTTCCAGGCGATCAGCTGTGGTTGCATTTTTCTCTTCAGCCAGCGAAGTTGACACTTCATATTGGTTTTGCTGCCTGCGTGCGCAGCTCGGTTCGCTTTTCGTTTTTTTGTTTAAATTATAAATTAAATAATCATTCGCGTCGGAGAAAAAAGTGCAACAATTGGTGTTCATTTTACGGTCGTGACAGATCATTATTCTTTGGTGTGGTTGAGTAATATTAAGGATCCGCAGGGTAGATTAGCTCGTTGGGCCGTGAGGATGCAACAATTTGATTTCGAGATCATCCATCGCAAGGGTAAAGAACATGTAGTTCCAGACATGTTATCACGAGGAGTTCCGGTAGTGGCCGAGATCTCAGGTGTGGATTTAGACCCGTGGGTGGTAAAAATGATCTCAGAAGTCGAGTCAAAACCATTAGACTATCCGGCGTGGAGAGTAGAAAATGGTCGACTTTTTAAATTCGTAAAATCGAATCATGTTGTAGTCCTCGTAAACAACGATGAATGGAAGGTAGTCGTAGGTAAAGCAGATAGAGCAGGGGTTTTACAGGAGTGTCATGATAACCCATTAGCAGGGCACATGGGAGTTAGGAAAACTTTTGCTAGAGTAGGATCAAAATACTATTGGCCAAAGATGAGGGCCGATATAACTAGGTATGTTAGGAATTGTAAAGTTTGCCAACAAGTGAAGCCAGTGAACGAGAAGCCAGCTGGTCTGATGACGGAGAGAGTAGGAACTTCTAGGCCTTGGGAAATGGTTTGTGTAGATCTGGTCGGTCCACTCCCGAAGTCCACCAAGGGGTTTGTCTATATTCTGACGGTCGTGGATTACTTTACCAAATTTCCATTACTTTTCTCTTTGAGGTCGGCAACTGCTAAGACGGTTTGTAAGGAACTAGAAGATAACGTTTTTCTCCTGTTCGGGGTACCCAAATTTGTAGTGTGTGACAACGGGCCACAATTTAAGAGTAGGGAGTTGAAAACTCTGTGCGAGGGTTATGGTTCTACGCTGCGATACACAGCGCATTACCACCCGCAAGCAAATCCGGCGGAACGTATAAATCAAATAATTAAAACTACGTTGAGGGCTTATGTCTCAGAGAACCACCGGGGTTGGGATTCGCAGCTGGCGAAAGTAGCGTGTGCCATCCGCACAGCCCAACACGAGGTGTTAGGAGTTTCGCCGTATTACGCGAATTTTGGTAGGGAAATGATTACTCACGCAAGCAGTCAGGTGACGTTGAGTGAGCAATCATCCGATAGGGACCAGGATTTTGTAGGAGTAGGAGAACAGTTTAGGAAGCTTAGGGAAGAAATAGCTAGGAAGCTAGAAGCGGCAACCAAGAGGTCCGCGAAAGCCTACAACCTCCGACGGAGAGATGTTCAATATCTCCCGAACGAGTTAGTGTGGCGTAGAAATTTCGCGTTGTCAGATGCCGCTAATTTCTATGCAGCTAAACTGGCTCCTAAGTTTGTTGGTCCCTTTCGCATCCGAAAACGAGTGTCCCCTTGGACGTATGTTCTCGAAGATGAGAACGGTAAAGATCGCGGTACGTGGCACGCCAAGGACCTTAAGTCGCATAACGACGAGAACTAAGTCTATAAGTCCCAGTAGAGTAACATTTTTTTTTTTTTCCTTTTTTTACTTTTACAAATAGACTGGCAGGTTGGCCTTGATGGAAAATCTCTCCCCTTGGTGTGCGGTGACCCTAGCAGAGCCTTGGAAATAGCTTACGGTTTTTTTCATAACCGCAAGTTCATTTCCCTTCGAGGTAAGGGTGGGGTTTGTTGCGGTAAATTTTACTGCAACAAAATGCATCCTCTGCTTTCTCTCCTCTCCCGCTAACTTTTGTACTTCTCCGTGCCTCTTCAATATTCTGGGGAAGTGGAGGGCAGCCGTGGTCCCATCAACCATAGGCCCACTGTCCTAGCATATTGAAATGGCACTAAAACAGGTTTCTCCGAGAAGAGACAGAAGGTCTCAACAATAAAGACTGATGGTCTAAGAGGAGACGGGCGGTCTCAGAAGTGACGGGCGGTCCTTCATAACACAACATTAAACGAGCAGAGACAGACAAAAATAATAAGTCGACAAAACAGTACGAGACAGATGAGTCTCCGCCGTTAACAACAAAAGAAAGAAACCAAAACATACAATATCACCAACACAATAACTCATACTAAACAACAATAAACATAAGTAAACATAAACGAGACGGATGAGTCTCCACCTCCAACAAAAATACATCACCAAGAATGAGACGAGTAGACAACAAGCAAACGAAACCAGAAGACTAGATAACGGGACGGATGGTCCCCAACGCCCAACAATGGCCGAGGCCCAACCTAACTGAAATTATTTTGTACAAAATGGCACGCTAGGTGTAGGTCCCTCAATCCCCAAATCTGCACAAAAGTCCACCGGAGTAGTGCGCGTACTAATTTAAAATTAAAAGTACTGATTCCTTTTTTTCTCGGAGGTAGTGAACTTCTTCTGCGATCGGTCCAAAAAGTAAATTAAAAATAAGTCAGTAAAATCAAAGTAATTGGGAGAAAGCCCAAAATGCATTTCCTTTTTTGTCGAGCGCTTTTTTTTTACTCCGAAAAGTCAGCGAAATAAAATCGCTGAACTCAATCATAGAATTCGCAGGCACTGGAAATGTCCCAATGTGCTGCGAATTCCAGTATGGATGCAATGCGTGAGAGAGCACAGTGGGGAACGAAAAACGGTGGCGTATTCTAGCCAAAGAGCAGAATACCGCTTGATAAGCCGCAAATGGATCCCACTGTGGCTGAATGTGTGAATGTGTGAGTGCAAGTGGGTGGGATTCTTTGTGTCCGAGGTGGACAACGGAACCCACTGGAATGACCACGACACTTCTCGGTTGACCGAGGTGCTGTAAGGAAATTTTGTGGAGGAAAGAAAAGCGTTCAGGAAGAAAAAGTAAGAAAAGAAAGTTAGACAACGAGCTTAAAGAAAAACAGAAGAGGAAAACAAAAAGAAAGAAGAAAGAAAACGAGAAATAGTGAGGAAAAGATCACAGGAGAAGAAGATCGAAGGAAAAAAAAAAGGAATAAAAAAAAAATACAAAAAAAAAAGATAAGTAGTGTGTTATTTATTAGTGAAATTCGTGGTAGGAAACTTTGTGAAAGTAGATTCCGGTAGGCTTTTGCCCGTAAAAATCCCGGTGAATTGCGGGACTCGCGACCTTTTTAAATATACTTTTGTGTTTGGTTCGGGACCGTACGATAGCGGGCCATTTTAGTATTTTCAACGGCGATTTTTTTTTCTCGTTTGTTCTTTATCACGGGTTGGTTTTTTTTTCACCCCGCCCGGTGGAATTTTTCCAGCCCCTTCCTAAAATTAATTTTTGTTTTCTACTCTATTTCGTTCGTTTATCAGTTTTAATAAATCGGCCAGTTATTATAACGTGGTGCAAAAATATTTTGTTCGCCTATACTTTTCTTATTGGTTTTCTTGATTTTAGAATTCACCGTCGGTTTTCTCCATTTTTCGCAAAGGTTTCCCAATCCCTTTTACCAAAAATTGGGTGGCGCCCATTATCCCCTTTCTTTTTTTTTGGTCCCCGTGAATCGATACTTCGAACCCACCCCAGCTGAGCGGCCGGCGCGACAGCTTCCAAGAGATCAGCTGTGGTTGCATTTTTCTCTTCAGCCAGCGAAGTTGACACTTCATATTGGTTTTGCTGCCTGCGTGCGCAGCTCGGTTCGTTTTTCGTTTTTTTGTTTAAATTATAAATTAAATAATCATTCGCGCCGGAGAAAAAAGTGCAACAATATGTATAAGAAAAAACAGTGTTAACTTTTAATTTTCTTTATTTCAAAAAATAGGTACATCTATGTTCAATGTATATGGGTATTTTTGTGTTGTTTTCAATCAGAATAGACATTTTACTAACAAAAATCGTATTTAAAATTGGATATAGAACGCTACACAAAGGGGAGTCCATACAAATTTTAATTGCCACAACATTATGCCCAATTGTTCTAACTACCATTTTTTGTTTTATATCCATGTTTTTTTTTAGGAGGGAATGTGTGGGAATGTGTTCTATGTCCATTTTTGCGTTTTTCATTTCTAAAATTCTTTTAAAATAGTAGGTAAAAGAACCTAAAAAAAATTGCCAAGAAATGTGTCTATAATTCAATTTAAAACTAAAAAATCCTCCCTTGTAAAATTTTGTTTTTGTGACCTAGACCAATTTTGCTTTCCGCGGGCTTTTGCGGGTGAAAATTAGGATTCGGGATATCTTGTGGGTTTGAAGTACTAGTTCGTGTTATTAGATCTCTGCTTGAAGTGGTCGCTTGAGGAGGATTTGGTGGAAGACATTCCATGTGTGTCGGCTTGAGTCTCTCGATCGAAACGTTTGTGATAATACCATGTTTTTTTATTTGAAAAACACGATCTGATAAACGTGTGACGACTTCGAATGGTCCAGCGTACGGTCTCTCCAACGATTGAGCATTTTCACAACGCAGGAACACGTGGGAGCATTTCGCTAACTCCTTGCAACAGAATGGTTTTCTCTTATAGTTGTGTGTTGTTGGAACTGGTTTCAACTCTTCATATGTTTCCTGAATTCCTCGAGGAAGTAATTCGGATTGGCTGCGAAATCGTCATGTGTAAAGGACTCACCTGGAACTCGGAGGCTAGTACCATACAGGTATTCAGCTGGCGATGAATTGAGTCCCTCGCGGATGCAAGTTCTTAGGCCGAGCAAGACTATTGGTAGTGTGTCAACCCAATTGAACTAAGAGTCGAAGCACATTATAGCTGCTTTTAGGCTTCGATGCCACCGTTCTACGTGCCCATTCGACGCTGGATGATATGCAGTTGTCCTCATTCTTTCGCAGCCAACGAACTGAAGTAAAGCTCGAAACAACGTCGACTCAAATTGAGTTCCTTGGTCGGTTGTGATTACTTTGGGCGAACCGAATCTGCAAATCCAGCCGGAGTAAAAATATGTTGGCGATGTTTTACGCTGTTTGTTCTTGGATCGGGAATGCTTCAGCCAACCTTGAGAAACCCACTTGGGTGAGACAAGCGTTGAAACATGTTGAACGCTTCCTGTCGGTAAGAAACTGGCAGGTACGGTCGGCTATTTTCGGTAGAAGTTTCCTATATGAGAGGTTCTTTATTGGAACCCACGAACATTCTGGTGAAATTAAGAAGTTTTTGGACTTCCTCGTCATTTTGTTGCTTATGTGAAAGTTCCACAAGGTCGAAAGCTGTTGGCATTTGTAATGCTTCTACCCGAGACAAAGCGTCCGCAACCACATTGCTGTCGCCTGTGACATGAATAATTTTTGTTGAAAATTGCGAAATATATTCCAGCTGTCGTTGTTGTCCAGATGAGGCCTTGTCCGAGCGATGCAAGAAGGCGTAGATGAGTGGTTTGTGGTCTGTATGGATCGAGAACTCACAAGCTTCCAGAAAGCTGCGAAAATATTTTATACTTTCATAGATGGCTGTTAGCTCCCGGTCGTAGGTGCTGTACTTTTGTGCTGCGGGTGAAAACTTTCTTGAACAAAATGCTAAGGGTTCCCAAGTTGAGTTAGCAGTGCGTTGTTTGAGGGCCGCGCCCATAGCCATATCCGAAGCGTCAATGACTAACCGGAGTTCTGCTGTGCTTGAAGGATGTGCAAGTAGGGTAATTTTCGATAAATCGCCCTTACACTGCTGGAAAGCTTGTTCTGCATCTGGTGTCCAAGAGATGGGTGTTAAGTAGTTTTTCTTTGCACTTGTCAGATATTTGTTTAGCGGTGTTTGCACTGTGGCTGCATTCGGTAGATGGCGGCAATAAAAGTTGACAAGACCCAAGGAACGTCGAAGTTGGACCACTGTCTCAGGTCGAGGGAAACCCTTCACGGCTTGCACTTTCTTGGGTAACGGAGTGATACCTTTGCACGATACTTGATGACCCAGAAACTCTACTTCAGATACTCCAAAAACGCATTTGCCTACGTTGCGAACCAAACCATGATCTTTAAGACGTTGAAAAACAATTCGGAGGTGGTTTTGATGTTCCTCGGGCGAATGAGATGAAATGAGTATATCATCGATGTACGTTGTTACGAACGGCAGTCCTCGCATAATATCGTCTACGTACCTCTGAAAAGTTTCAGGTACTTCTCGGAGACTAAACTGCATTACTAAACACTCGAATAGTTCGAAGGGAGTGATGAGGGCGGTTTTGGGAATGTCTTCCTCCGCCACGTGAATCTGCTGGTAGGCTCTGATCAAATCCAGTGTAGACATTACAATTGTGCCATGCAGGTTGTTGGTAAAATCCTGTAGATGCGGGATTGAGTACCTGTCCGGGACGGTGACGGAGTTGAGGCGCCTATAGTCCCCACAGAATCGCCAGTCTCCAGACTTTCTTTTGACTAGATGTATTGGAGTAGTCCATGGGCTATTGGAAGGTTTCATCCAACCAATCTTCATCAGGTACTCTATTTCTTGCTTGGCGGCTTTGTATTTTTCTGGATTGAGTCTGCGAGCGCGTTCATAGACCGGTTTGCCGGTTGTTGGAATGTGGTGTTCCGCTCGGCGTTGGGACGGAGGACGGGCATTACCAAGGCCAGTTATTTCCGGATACCCTTTAAGGATTGTGGTGTAAACTGAAAATTGTTGAACTCTGGAAACTTTAAAAACTTGAACGATGTTTGTAATGATATATGTACATACATACATAGACATGTATGTTCACATGACTATGCATGTATACTCCCGCTACACATGTATATGTCCTTTCACTTTGTACATCAGTCGTTAATAAACCTTCATCAAAACCAGATCGCTCTCACTTATTACATGGCGCAGTCGAATTACTAACGGAAAACGAAAAGAAAAAGAAAGTGAAAAAAAAACACATTTTGCCGCGCTAATAAATGTTTCATGGGAAGAGTTAAACCTGAACAACCAAAAATAAAGCGACCGCGTGGCCGACCTCCAAAAAACGTGCGTTTTGTGTATATATATAAGAACATTTCATAAAAAAAATTAATGAGATTAATCTAAGTTCAGGAAATTTAGCGGATAACTGGCAAACGTTCTACAGAAATTTTGAAGTATTTTCAACAGCAATTGAAGTTGAAATAAAGTCCGATGCTGTTCAAGTCGCAATATTCTTAAATGCTGCTGGTGATGAAGCTACTGAAATAATTCAGAATGTATTGAAGCTTGATGACGAGGAGCGAAAAAAATTACAACACGTGGTGGATTCATTTAAGTCGTTTTGCACTGGGAAAACAAATCAAGTATACGAGAGCTTTATCTTTCACACGAGGAATCAAGGCCACAACGAACCGTTTGACATCTTTTTGGTGGATATAAAGAAATTGGTGCGGAAGTGTGAGTTTACTGATGCTGACAGAATGGTTCGAGACAGAATAGTTCTAGGAGTCAATGATAAGAACCTACAAAAACGTCTCCTTGAGATAGAAGATCTTACGTTATCAAAGTCAATAGAAATGGCCCGATCTGCAGAAGCAACAATAAAACAAATGGACCAGATGAACAACAGAACTGAAGCTCCGATAGATACAGTAAAATATGAAAAACGAGCACGACAAAATGAAAAGAATAAATTACATTTTAATAATAAGCAGAGTAACAATAATAATTTTTATAATTCTATTTATATGTAATGTGCACTTACTACTTTCTTTTGTTAACTGCTTCAATTATGTTTTGGCAATACCTACACGCTTACTCTAAATATTATTTTTTTAAATATGTTTGTAACTTCAATTACTTGAGCAATCACTTCTTTATTATATGTTATTTTAAATTACTCGAATCCACTTCATATATGTACATATATATGTATATATTTACTAAAATACTTAATGTATTTTAATTTTCTTTTTCTATCACTTCATTTTCTTGAACTTTTTGAAAATATGCTCTTTTTTTTGTATCACTTTTATCATATGAGCTTGACTTAATTATTTTGTATTACATACCCATGTACGTATTTAATAACTTAAACATAGGTGATCCTTTAACAAACAATATTTTTTGTATTCACAACGTCACTCATTTAAATAAGTATGTACCTATGTATGTAGTTTTTTCTGAGTTGAGCACTTTTTTTATAAAAATTTTTTTCTTTCTTTATTTGTATGTATGTATGTATATCTACATATTTTCACTTTTATTGAAACACTTGATTTGCCTTTTAATTTTTAAAATAAGACTGTGTAGGTTGGTATATCGATATTTCCCATTTGGTAGTTCAAAATAGAATGAATATGAAAGCGGATTCACAGTAGGATTGGGTAGCACAAAGAAAACGAACTAGTAACAGTTTTTCATCTCGTAACGACGTAACCGTATTCTTTTTATAAAAAAAAAAAAAAAAACAGTTTAAGTAAGCAAACTGAAATAAATCACAAACCAGAGAATACACAAAATTCAACACATGCATGCGAATGCGAATGAATATATAATTCTGTTATGCACACATGAAACCGAATAGAAGAAAAACGAATTGGTACATAACATAATTCCAACCCTGATGTATACATTAACTTATTCACCCGTTCGTTCTCGTTTTTTCGTTTTTTTAACCCTTTGTTCGTTTTTCGTTACAGTATTTGCGTTTTTGCCGTTTTTTGTTCGTTTGCACTCAATGATATGAAAACTTTTTTTCTCGTTTCGTGCAAAGTTGGGGTATTTTTAACTGAAAACAAACTGTTTCATTCGGGTGTATGAGGCAAATATATTGCTTCCTTTTATTTTCTCGCAGTATATAAGAATGTATGTAGGGTAGGTGTGTATGTTATTCTAATTCGTCGTTAGTGCTTCTTATTTTAAATAATAGTAGATTTATGTGTGTATGTAAATACATATCTATTTCAAAGTTTAGACAAGTAAAGCGATTTTATTTGTAAAAAGAAAATTATAGGTAGGTAGGTATACCTATGTATGTACAAGTACATTGTACATTTTACTGAAATATTATAGATTTCATGCAAATATAAAAAATAAGAATACAATAGTTGTCTATCAATTTATCATGTTTAGAAGCAAACACGTATGCATGGGTTTGTGTTTTAAAATAAAACATTTTTGTAACTATAAACTACATACATAGGTACATAAGTACATATTCAGTGTACGCCGCTTAATATTTTCGATTTGGGACATGGTTAAATTGATAGGTATCAATAACCGATGATAACAAAGATAGCTCTTCCCGCCCGGCATTGCCCATGCACTTTTTTAATATTTGAATTGGCTTTTACAATCATATTTATCGTAGTAGGCCGGCCACAAAACGTCAATAGAATGCTTTTTCAGTCAAATCAAATATACCACATACACACCACACACTATGACGTCACCCACTGCTACATGGCTGTTGGCTTTGGTTGGAGACCTCTCCACTGATGGAAGGTTTTTGGCAATGATTTCATGAATTGTTTTATGTTTTTAAAATAGATACATATAGTTAGTTATTTATTTCTCAGCATGTACGTAGAGTTAAGAAAAGATTAAGGTCTTAAAATTTGCGTATATATATTGACTTTATGCAAACTTTTTTTTTGCCAATTCGTTTAACTGCTTTAAAGTTAGGAGTTGATATGTGGGTCAACCTCAAAAAATAGGTATAAAAATATAAAAAAAAAACTCATTTTCTTAAGAACAAACAATACAAAAAAATATAGCCTTGGTTAAAACGAAAATAACGATTACTATAGAATTTATTTCACGTTAATCGGTGCAGTATTTGTGGAGATCATTGGCGACAAAGTCTTTTGAAGTTAGGTACGCCTTTATTATAATAGTAATGAAGTAATGATTGAGACACACAAATAATGTTGACATACAAACATTTCGAGTGTGGATCTTCAAGGGGAAAATGTGGCAAAAATTTATAAATAGACAACGAATTTTTATAGCCGCGGTGGCTGAGTGTGTTGCGTGTCGTTTTTCCTCTTTTTAAAGCTGTACTACTTAGTTCTCAGGTCCCAGGTTCGTTTCCTGACAAAATCCGTATTTTTATTTATTTGTTTTTTCATTTTTTTTTTTATGATAGAACAATTTTAGATAGCCTTTAATTTTCCCAAAATTATTGTTAATCGAATAGTGATAGTTTCATTGAAACTGGTGCAGTAGTTTATGAGTTAATCGGTTGAGAAATTGAATTTTTCGACATAAAATTGAATTTTTCGACGTGAATATCTCAAAAATTATACAACTTATGAGACTCGCTTTATTTTTCTTCAAAAATATAGTTAATCACCTACGAGCTATGATTTTTTCATATTTTTGACTTAAGTGGTTTCTGATAAAAAGTTCTGGTGCTTTTTGTATTATATTTTTCACACTTTTTTGGCAATTACTCCCAAAGTTTCTAACGGAAAAAACTGAGCAAAAGTGAGTTTTGGAAACTCTGTTCCGAGCCCTTTCGAATGATGTCCCACATGATATATTTTTCAGATTTTTTTTTTTGAGTTCACATTTTGCCCACCCTGTATAGCTGTTTCACAAAATTTTTGAGTGATTAGATGTCTCATATATGTAAACCATCGGAATGTATAAGTGTGCCAAATTTCAAGTTTCTAGCTGAAACGGTTCTTGATGTTTTTATCGTGACAGACACATTAAATCGAACCTATTTTGTTTTCCGAGTTCACATTACGCCGTCCTGTGAAGTTGTACCACAATATTTTTTAGTAATAATTAGTGAAACAGGTGTGGATCACCGTTATGTATAACTTTGCCAAATCTCAAGATTCTACGGCAAACGGTTTCTGAGATAAAAATATAAAAACATGAGTCTGACAGTCATTTCGGCAGATATACCTGAGGTAGTTTCCATAATTATTTCCTTTTGTAACTTATATTCGAAATTTGCAACCCGTATTTTACAAGCAGCGGTGGTGCTGACTTTCAACTCGAGTGCACTGGGATGGAATCTTGGGCACTGCGAATTTTTTTTTTCCTTTGTTCCTTTCTTCTTCATTTAGTATTGTATTTTTTTTTATGTAATATATTAAAATAGATGTTTTTTTTTTTCTTTTTTGGTTTTGCAGTAGTTTATGAGTTAATCGGTTGAGAAATTGAATTTTTCGACATAAAATTGAATTTTTCGACGTGAATTTCTCAAAAACTATACAACTTATTACAATTCTGAAACAGTTCAGTATGAACCAAATACTTTGCTGCTTGTCTAACAACATCTGGCCGAATACGCTCTTTTCTACCATATTTATAACACATTTTTCTTTTTATCTCGACGGTTATAACATGGTGATCAGATGTTTGTCTAGGTAAAGCTGATACCATAGTATTCAAATTTACCGGCACATTAACAACACCGTCTACCAATCCATGTTGGTAACCAAGACCTAGCCCCCTTCTGACAATTTTGAGGAATATGTGCCGGGGTGACACCAAACGCTCCTCAAGTGGTGTGAGTTTCTGTAAAACCTCAGGAACAACGGGGAACATTAAACCGTTACTTACAGCAAGCCGCGGTATCTTTCCGTCTTTTAAATGTTTATAACATGTGTGACAGAATGAGCCAGAATCTCTAAAGGTCGTTCATTAGAGAATGCAGATAGTTGATATTTTTTTATGACCCGAAGGGAACGTTTGTGCCATAGTCGACCACAGCATGAACAAATATTTGTATAACCATGTAAGATATTTTCAAAAAACGTATTTGTAATCTTTATCCAATCGGTTGTATAACTAGTTTCTCCTATATTGCGAGATTCACAGTCGGACATCTGCGTATGACCTTGATGCAAAACCTCGTCAGATTGTGGCTCAGGATCACTGGGCGTAGCTGGTATTTCACAATGCTCCACGTTCTTACGCCTACTAAGCAAAGATCTTTCGAACTTCTTAGCATTCCTATTTCTAGCACTCTCTCTTTGTTTTATATTTTCATTTATCCTTGATATACGCTTCTTTACGCGATTTGAACAGCGAAGAACAGATGACGTAAATATATCTTCATTTGATTCATTCAAACTGGAAATCTTTAGCTTTTTCTGTTCCTGGTATCTCTTTTTCTCTCTCTCTCTGCAAGAAGTTTTCGCTTTAATATTATACAGCCTAATTTTTTTTGTGGACGTCCTCTGCGATTAATAGGATTGGAAGGAAAAGGTATTAACTGACGTCTAATAATAATATTTAAAGCATGTCTTCTAAGAGATTCGATACAAAACCTTACATTGCTTGGATCAATACCTGATGCAGCAAAAGCCATTGCAAATAGTCAACAATCTATATAATTTGTTTGTTTTTGCACGGTAGGAAAAACGATATAACTCACAGGAATACTTGGAAAAAGTTTTTCTAAGTATTCAATTTGTAGAGGAGATAAGTCATTATAGAGACTATCAAAAACTTTCCGCTCTCCAGAGGCAGTAGAGTAGTAAATACATACCCAGTGCCCAACGTCTGAAATATTGACGGAATTTTCTCTGAACATAACTTGTAAGAAATCCCTCTCAATGTTAACAGCCTGAACTTCTTTTCTAAGTTTAACAACAATCATTTCATAAAGACTCCTATTTGAAAGCCATGACTTGACAAAATATTATTGAACTCTTCAATAACATCATCCTCGATATACCTAGCGGTATCAATAATGTCACAAAATGGTTGCTCAAAAGACATTTTATCTAACTGGATATTTTTTAGTCTTATCACGAAAATAATTTAGAATGTATTGAATAAAAAGTGATCACTGATAGAAGTTCTGTTCAGTAGTTTGGAACAAACTAGGGATTTATTAGAATCTTTGCTTAGTATTAAGGAACGATTATTTTGATCGAACAACAACAGATATTATGTTAATTGTGTATATGTATGTATATGTAATGTGCACTTACTACTTTCTTTTGTTAACTGCTTCAATTATGTTTTGGCAATACCTACACGCTTTCTCTAAATATTATTTTTTTAAATATGTTTGTAACTTCAATTACTTGAGCAATCACTTCTTTATTATATGTTATTTTAAATTACTCGAATCCACTTCATATATGTACATATATATGTATATATTTACTAAAATACTTAATGTATTTTAATTTTCTTTTTCTATCACTTCATTTTCTTGAACTTTTTGAAAATATGCTCTTTTTTTTGTATCACTTGTATCATATGAGCTTGACTTAATTATTTTGTATTACATACCCATGTACGTATTTAATAACTTAAACATAGGTGATCCTTTAACAAACAATATTTTTTGTATTCACAACGTCACTCATTTAAATAAGTATGTACCTATGTATGTAGTTTTTTTCTAAGTTGAGCACTTTTTTTATAAAAATTGTTTTCTTTCTTTATTTGTATGTATGTATGTATATCTACATATTTTCACTTTTATTGAAACACTTGATTTGCCTTTTAATTTTTAAAATAAGACTGTGTAGGTTGGTATATCGATATTTCCCATTTGGTAGTTCAAAATAGAATGAATATGAAAGCGGATTCACAGTAGGATTTGCGTTTTTGCCGTTTTTTGTTCGTTTGCACTCATTGATATGAAAACTTTTTTTCTCGTTTCGTGGAAAGTTGGGGTATTTTTAACTGAAAACAAACTATTTCATTCGGGTGTATGAGGCAAATATATTATGTTTTTTTTATTTTCTCGCAGTATATAAGAATGTATATAGGGTAGGTATGTATGTTATTCTAATTCGTCGTTCTCTTCCCGCCCGGCATTGCCCGTGCACTTTTTTAATATTTGAATTGGCTTTTACAATCATATTTATCGTAGTAGGCCGGCCACAAAACATCAATAGAATGCTTTTTCAGTCAAATCAAATATACCACATACACACCACACACTATGACGTCACCCACTGCTGCATGGCTGTTGGCTTTGGTTGGAGACCTCTCCACTGATGGAAGGTTTTTGGCAATGATTTCATGAATTGTTTTATGTTTTTAAAATATTTAGATACATATAGTTAGTTATTTATTTCTCAGCATGTACGTAGAGTTAAGAAAAGATTAAGGTCTTAAAATTTGCGTATATATATTGACTTTATGCAAACTTTTTTTTGCCAATTCGTTTAACTGCTTTAAAGTTAGGAGTTGATATGTGGGTCAACCTCAAAAAATAGGTATACAAATATAAAAAAAAATTCATTTTCTTAAGAACAAACAATACAAAAAACATAGCCTTGGTTAAAACGAAAATAACGATTACTATAGAATTTATTTCACGTTAATCGGTGCAGTATTTGCGGAGATCATTGGCGACAAAGTTTTTTGAAGTTAGGTACGCCTTTATTATAATATTTAGTAATGAAGTAATGATTGAGACACACAAATAATGTTGACATACAAACATTTCGAGTGTGGATCTTCAAGGGGAAAATGTGGCAAAAATTTATAAATAGACAACGAATTTTTATAGCCGCGGTGGCTGAGTGTGTTGCGTGTCGTTTTTCCTCTTTTTAAAGCTGTACTACTTAGTTCTCAGGTCCCAGGTTCGTTTCCTGACAAAATCCGTATTTTTATTTATTTGTTTTTTAATTTTTTTTTTTTATGATAGAACAATTTTAGATAGCCTTTAATTTTCCCAAAATTATTGTTAATCGAATAGTGATAGTTTCATTGAAACTGGTGCAGTAGTTTATGAGTTAATCGGTTGAGAAATTGAATTTTTCCACATAAAATTGAATTTTTCGACGTGAATATCTCAAAAATTATACAACTTATGAGACTCGCTTTATTTTTCTTCAAAAATATAGTTAATCACCTACGAGCTATGATTTTTTCATATTTTTGACTTAACCCATTTTGGCCCGAGTGGGTAGTTTTCTACCCAGATTTTTATAATTTTTCTCCAGAGGATTAATGACTGTTTGTAAAATGTTTCTATTTAAATGTAATTTTAGTAGTGTTAGTTACCATTTTGTTTTTCATTCTTCCCCCCACCCCTCTCTTTTAACACTATGATTGGGGCCTAAAATGTAGGCTTCAAAAAAGCATTTACAAAAAAAATAAAAAAAATATTATAAATATATAAACAATAAAATATAATGTCTATTCTATGACGTCAATATAAAGTACTAAACATTTGTATCATTACTTTATGTGTTCCGTGTATCAGACTTGACAGATCAACGTTCAAAAATTGATGGGTAGTTTTCTACCCAACGGGCCAATATGTAAGAATTTTTTTCATTTTAAGACAAGTCATGTATAACATTGAAACAATTTGAAATGACCGTTTTTTATTTATTTATTTGTTCCGCATTTCGTGGTAATTCATCCAGATTCAGTATTTAGTCAAGATAATAAATGGTGTACTAGTAGATATCATAGATTAAAACAACAACAATGCAAATGGAGGAGATTATGGCGTTGCTTTAGTCACCTGATGAAGAAGATTATGTGGTCAATAAGGTGCACAGAACGGAATACGCAAATGTTGTGTATGTACCTTCAAAAGTCGACAATGCACTCCTTTTAATAGATTTTGGTGGAACTTTGGAGCTAGAATATTTAGAGGAGGGTGGTTTACATGCTCATGAGGCAGAGTCGGAGACCAGATTGGAGCCACCTTTTAATCATTGTCAGAATAACGTATCTTTGAGTATTCTTAACGTGGAAGTGGATGCTGAAGCAGCCAGAATTTAATCTATATCACAGCTATTGGGTATTATACTCCGCTAAAGCAAGTATAAAATATGCTAAAACGATCTTTTATTATCTATCATTGTCGTAGGTTAGGTGGTAAATCGTCATCTCAGTTGTTTTCTCTTTTCCATACTGATGGCATTACCGAAATCATAAAAGTATTTAATAACCAATATGCGGCACAACATAATGCACAGCTTCAATTCAAACTGCACGAATTGAAGAGATTCTTGGATACACTGTTCCGCAATGAATACCATACACTTCCTCCATGGAAATTGTATGTACTGGTCAATTCAGCATACATTTTGAGTTTCAATTGCGAAGAATCTTTCAATGTCGATATTTGAATCAATCAAATGACTTATTCATTTATCAGACAACACGAAGTTCGATCGGATACATTTGCCAAAATAAGACGGCTCATCAATCACCGTAGGCGATTATTGAGGTATTCACAGTAAAAAGTAGTGGTGACCACTTTTTGTCAATACATCTTCCAACATGATGCTCAATGCATGAGAATTGCTTGTTTTGGTCACGAAATCGGGAAATGTCAAGCCACAATTGGAGCTAAGAGACCATGTGTCTAAGGAGGTTTTGAAAGCAGACCGCAATCGCCCATCCACATGCATAATACAATATTTCGATGGTAGCATTAGTGACAAAAGCGCTGCAAAATTCGTCACAGTAAGGCGCCCTTTATTTGCATAAAGTGTATTATTAGCTAGTTTGCATTCTAAATGCTTCGGAAAATATACTACAAACATATAAGTACATAGTTATTTACCCCTACGTACTACTTATAACTTAGCTATTTAATTTATGCAATGTTGATTTTCTTGAAATAATTTTTTTTTCTATACTTATTGGCCCAGTGGGTAGTAAACTACCCAGGTCATAACAGGTAAACGGTTAAAGAGAAAAATGTTTTGTTAACATTTTTGGTTTGATGGGGTCCATATGAGCTACTTTTGAAAATATCGTGAAAAAAATGTCCACAGGAACAGGTACCGGGCCAAAATGGGTTAAGTGGTTTCTGATAAAAAGTTCTGGTGCTTTTTGTATTATATTTTTCACACTTTTTTGGCAATTACTCCCAAAGTTTCTAACGGAAAAAACTGAGCAAAAGTGAGTTTTGGAAACTCTGTTCCGAGCCCTTTCGAATGATGTCCCACATGATATATTTTTCAGATATTTTTTTTTGAGTTCACATTTTGCCCACCCTGTATAGCTGTTTCACAAAATTTTTGAGTGATTAGATGTCTCATATATGTAAACCATCGGAATGTATAAGTGTGCCAAATTTCAAGTTTCTAGCTGAAACGGTTCTTGATGTTTTTATCGTGACAGACACATTAAATCGAACCTATTTTGTTTTCCGAGTTCACATTACGCCGTCCTGTGAAGTTGTACCTGTAAAGTCTGCCGGTTTGGTGACTTTAACTGATGAACTGATGTCTTCGCCGTCTATCTGAAATTGTACCTGTTCCCTTGACTAGTCTAGCTACTGCGCTATGACGACCATGTCAGAGGGGATGAAAATAAACGGTCTACTAGCGATTTGCTATTATAAAACACGTTTATTAGTTTTGCCTTCTAAAGTAGAAGTGAAATCTTTATTTTTCATTCTTGTCTTATATACTATTTTTACAAACGATTATTCAGCAGGAATCACTGCACTTCGAATATTGAACCCTACTTGAATTTATTAATTACATATTTCGACATACCTAAACTAGAACGACCGACGTCACTCAACACACAATAATGTCAACTCGACATATTTCATCTGTTACGAGGGAATGACCGCCGTCGTCCCAGTTATGGGTTTTGTTTACAAGTTGTTTGTTTATGTTTTCCTTCAAACGAACATAATGAAACCGAAGCATATTTTTCCTCTCTGCTTTGTCGCTATTCTTATGCAGGCAAGTGGTTTCACTTTGGGCTCTAATTACCCATGGTATTCGTATGTAGGTTTGTATTGTAGGTAAGTATTGTGACATAATTTATGGCGTGTGCCATCTGGGTTCAAGTTTCGAAGCGAGGATTGTACATGTTGTACTGAAATATTAAACCTATAATCGGTCGCTGGTGTGGTCCCTTCACACCACCCTTCCTGGGGAAAAAGGAGAAATCATGACCTGTCGTGATTTCTTCTTTTCCGCGCCTCTTTTACAAAATAGGGATCTAATCATTATTGTTATTTGAATCTATTAAACATATTGTTAAAAGAACAATTTTTATTGCTGTTATTGTTATTGTTATTTAAATTGATTAAACATACTATTATTAGAATTAAAGTATTGAAATTTATTGATTTATTAAACATACTATTAAAATTTATGAAATATGAAATACTATGAAAATTTTTATTTTTTATTATATTTATATATTTTTTTTTTTTGGTATTATGATTGTTTAAATAATATTATTAGGAGAAAAAAAATTTATTTTTGTATGAATGAATATGTCGTATGACTAGCTACTTAAGTTTATAATTATTATTAAATGTTTTGTTATGTATATTGCGTAGTTATTTCTCTTTTTTTTTTTTTTTTTTTTTTACATTTAATTTACATTATCAATTTACAATTGGTTTTCTTAGATAATTTTAGATAAGTATATATAATTATTGAGTCTTATGGCTAAATCTTAACGGTTATTCAATAGTAAGTTTATAATGAGTAGTTATTTTTTAATGTTAATTCTTAGCTTTAAATCTTAATGTTAGACCGGTTTTATTATTTATCATTACACCTTAATTCTCGAGCTCTAAATTATTCTACTAAACATTTATTATAATTTCAAAATCTATGGTACATCTATTTAAACATTATAAATCAAACTATATACTACATTTATTTAAACATTTATTATAATTTTAAGATAATTTATAATTTCTATAAAATACAGTTAGTTTTCATAATTCTATATCATCAAAATATATACAGAAGAATGGTTTTAACCGATTCTTATGAACATTAATTTTTTTATTGTCGTATTTGATTTCACAGTTCACCCCATTCTGAGATATGACCTCATAGGGTCCTGTGTAAATTGGATCGAGTTTCTTCCTGTTTTCATTTTTTAGCAGAACTAGGCTTCCTTCATTGAAATTTGAGGTCTTTGCCCTAACATCTGTATCATACCTATTTTTCCTCATTGTTTTATTATTTATTAAAGTATCTCTAGCATCTCTATGAGCAATTTGTAGTTTGTGTTTGAGATCTATCACATAATCTTCATAGTTGTATACCGGGTCTACATTTCTGGTTAGATTCGAAGGTAGGTTGCATTGTTTTCCAAATACTAACTCGAAAGGTGTAAACCCTGTTTCGGAATGTATTGACGTATTGTAACAGAAAACATAATAAGGCAGCCATGCGCTCCAATCTGTATGTTTTTCTGATACATAATTCCTAAGGTAAGCTCCTAAAACTTTATGCGAATTTTCTAATGCTCCTATACTTTCGTGATGGTAGGCTGTGGATTGCAATTGTTCGATTTTTAACAATTTGCATATATCCTTAAATACTTTGTTGATAAATTCAGTACCTTGATCAGATGCTATAGTTGCGGGAACTCCATATTTCAGGATGAAACATTCTACTAGTCCTTTAGCTACTGTGTAAGCTTCTTTGTTAGGAAGTGGTATGGCTTCTATGAACTTCGTTAGTTCGTCTTGTAAAGTTAAAATGTATTTCGAACCGTTTTCCGATTCATCAAGTGGTCCTACTAGATCTAGGAAAATCTTTTCAAAGGATGACTCGGCAGTAGTCGTTATCTCCAGTGGTTGTTTTCTAGGTCGAATGTGTTTATTCCTTTGGCACATTGGGCAGTGCTTCACGTATGTCGTCACATCGTTTTGCATCCCTGTCCAAAAGTATTTCCTTCTTATATTTCGTAACATGCGGTTTATTCCAGCATGTCCGCTTGTTGGTAACATATGATAGTCATTTAGTATTAGTTTCTTTTTGCAAGGGTCCGTTATTTCAATTGTATTATTCATTATGTGCACTGCTATTTTACTTTCTTTAAATATTTCCTTTAATCCTTTCTTTAATACATTTAATTTTTCATTGTGGCGGCCGCCTGATAATTTTCTTAATTCACCTTTAGTGATATATACTTTAGTAATTGAAAGAGGTCCGCAAATTTTATGCACGTCCCTCAACAACATTTTGTCAAATGATGTCGATCGGGCAGTAGTGCTGTTCTTGGATCCATCTTTATTAACTAGCGGTTCGTGATTTTTCTGCACGTCCCTCAACAACATTTTGTCAAATGATGTCGATCGGGCAATGGTGCTAATCTTCGACCGGTTCAAAATTAAGCAGTTGCTTTCTGGGACATATCCCAATATTCGATGTGGACCTAATACTTTTTCTCCTTTAATTTTTGCAAGATCTTCTTCTTCTGTTTCGAAACTATTTATGATCTTTAATTCGACTATCTTCAATCCACTTTCTGGTGGTTTTAAAAGTTCTGTTATAATTTGGTTATTACTTGGTTCTTGTATGTTCTTTTGATCAGTTTGTTCTTGATCAGTTTTCTTTGCTTGTGCCCTGGTGGTTACGCACACGTATAGTTTTTTGAAATCTTCGGAATTGAATGTTATTCGACTTAAAGCGTCTGCGGTACAGTTGTCTTTTCCTGGCGAATACTCGACATAGAAGTTGTATTCTTCTAATAGTAATCTGATTTTTGTTAATCTGCTTGATGGCTCTTTAAGTGAGAACAAATACATTAGTGGTCTTTTAGTAATCTACTAAAAAATGAAAACAAGGAAATCTTGTAATCTGGTTTAAACGTTGTACATATATGAAAACAAAAAGAATCGTATCCACATCGTCGAAAAGAAAATTTAATTTAAGCGAATTACTTATTTATGTATAATATTTTTTTTCATTGTAAGGAAAATATATATGTATGTATGTATATAATTTTTTTTTTTGTTCATAAAGCTAAGTTTAACAATAAGTAATAATGATATTATGACTTTAATTTATTATTAATAATAAAAATTAAAATAATATTTTCGAATCTTATAAAAAGCAAAATAATTGCAGCAACTGGCTTCGTGTCGTCATTGTTATTGTGGTTATTGTTGTCGTTCTGAAGTTAGGTAGTGGGAGTTGTTGCTGTTGGTATCCTCATGATCAGTCGAATGTTGAGCTGATCTACTAGATTAACTAGATCTTCTATTATTCGGCGAGTTTTGATCGTGATCTCATCGATTATAGTCCAGTTCATATTCTGTATCACATGGTGTTTGGGATGTTTGCCCATGTGGCGGCCCATGCGATTGCGCATAAACATCGCTGTAGTTACTATAAATCTGCTGTTCGTAGGCTGTTTACTTGTCATAGCCACAGCTGGGTGACTCATCCAAAGTATTCTTCGCCGTATAACTGACATCGTCTGGACTGGTATCTTCTCTTCTCTTGGCATCTTTCGATCGTCTAACTGTCTCATAGCCTGGTTGATATGGTCGGCTTCAGGGTTCAGAACATTGGACTCCTTATAGGACTTCAGGGACTCAACAGGCTCCTGTTTGAGCTCCTGGCAGGATCGCCATGTAAAGTCTGCCGGTTTGGTGACTTTAACTGATGAACTGATGTCTTCGCCGTCTATCTGAAATTGTACCTGTTCCCTTGACTAGTCTAGCTACTGCGCTATGACGACCATGTCAGAGGGGATGAAAATAAACGGTCTACTAGCGATTTGCTATTATAAAACACGTTTATTAGTTTTGCCTTCTAAAGTAGAAGTGAAATCTTTATTTTTCATTCTTGTCTTATATACTATTTTTACAAACGATTATTCAGCAGGAATCACTGCACTTCGAATATTGAACCCTACTTGAATTTATTAATTACATATTTCGACATACCTAAACTAGAACGACCGACGTCACTCAACACACAATAATGTCAACTCGACATATTTCATCTGTTACGAGGGAATGACCGCCGTCGTCCCAGTTATGGGTTTTGTTTACAAGTTGTTTGTTTATGTTTTCCTTCAAACGAACATAATGAAACCGAAGCATATTTTTGCTCTCTGCTTTGTCGCTATTCTTATGCAGGCAAGTGGTTTCACTTTGGGCTCTAATTACCCATGGTATTCGTATGTAGGTTTGTATTGTAGGTAAGTATTGTGACATAATTTATGGCGTGTGCCATCTGGGTTCAAGTTTCGAAGCGAGGATTGTACATGTTGTACTGAAATATTAAACCTATAATCGGTCGCTGGTGTGGTCCCTTCACATACCACAATATTTTTTAGTAATAATGTGCCCAACGTCTGAAATATTGACGGAATTTTCTCTGAACATAACTTGTAAGAAATCCCTCTCAATGTTAACAGCCTGAACTTCTTTTCTAAGTTTAACAACAATCATTTCATAAAGACTCCTATTTGAAAGCCATGACTTGACAAAATATTATTGAACTCTTCAATAACATCATCTTCGATATACCTAGCGGTATCAATAATGTCACAAAATGGTTGCTCAAAAGACATTTTATCTAACTGGATATTTTTTAGTCTTATCACGAAAATAATTTAGAATGTATTGAATAAAAAGTGATCACTGATAGAAGTTCTGTTCAGTAGTTTGGAACAAACTAGGGATTTATTAGAATCTTTGCTTAGTATTGAGGAACGATTATTTTGATCGAACAACAACAGATATTATGTTAATTGTGTATATGTATGTATATGTAATGTGCACTTACTACTTTCTTCTGTTAACTGCTTCAATTATGTTTTGGCAATACCTACACGCTTTCTCTAAATATTATTTTTTTAAATATGTTTGTAACTTCAATTACTTGAGCAATGACTTCTTTAATATATGTTATTTTAAATTACTCGAATCCACTTCATATATGTACATATATATGTATATATTTACTAAAATACTTAATGTATTTTAATTTTCTTTTCCTATCACTTCATTTTCTTGAACTTTTTGAAAATATGTTCTTTTTTTTTTGTATCACTTGTATCATATGAGCTTGACTTAATTATTTTGTATTACATACCCATGTACGTATTTAATAACTTAAACATAGGTGATCCTTTAACAAACAATATTTTTTGTATTCACAACGTCACTCATTTAAATAAGTATGTACCTATGTATGTAGTTTTTTTCTAAGTTGAGCACTTTTTTTATAAATTTTTTTTTCTTTCTTTATTTGTATGTATGTATGTATATCTACATATTTTCACTTTTATTGAAACACTTGATTTGCCTTTTAATTTTTAAAATAAGACTATGTAGGTTGGTATATCGATATTGCCCATTTGGTAGTTCAAAATAGAATGAATATGAAAGCGGATTCACAGCAGGATTGGGTAGCACAAAGAAAACGAACTAAAAACAGTTTTTCATCTCGTAACGACGTAACCGTATTCTTTTTATAAAAAAAAAAAAACAGTTTAACTAAGCAAACTGAAATAACTAACAAACCAGAGAATACACAAATTTCAACACATGCATGCGAATGCGAATGAATATATCCCAGTGGGAAAAGTTGTAACTGCTTCCATGGTAAGTGTATATTTCTTTAAAGAAAATATTGAAAATGTAAGATCTTACCAAAAGTAACGCCTAGTAAGCGAATGTGTAACGCATCGAAAATCTTATTTTAAATGGTATTGAAATTTTACATCGATGCCATTACTTATTCGCTTACCAGGTGTTACAGTTGTAAAAAAATGTCTATCAGAAGCATTTCTGGATAGAAAATACAGTTATTCGACTAAGACGAATCCAATCATGACCAACTCCGTCAGGAATTTTTTCGATATTGCATCATTTGAAGTTTGTTATTGAGCGGTGCCAGTACTTTTTAGTAAAATTAATAATAATAACAATAGTTAGTAAATGCTTAAACACCAGAATGGAGTAACTCATGTTTTCAATAGCTAACTTAGCAGTTAACTGATTCCTTATAAGCCAAATAGTAAGTATGTACTTACCACTCTAGGACGTAGTAATCAATGTTTTCAGTAATTATCATTCACCGCGCAAATAAGTGATTACCGGTAACCCAGTTGGTAAGTGCTTACCACCCTAGGATATCCCTATGTTAATGTAATCGATTCTGTAACAAGGAAAGTAAGCGCTGGTAGCTACCAATCAGCACTTACAGAATCGATTCGGTAAGCAGTAATCTCCTACTGGGATAATTCTGTTACGCACACATGAAACCGCATAGAAGAAAAACGAATAGAGGTACATAACATAATTCCAACCCTGATGTATACATTAACTACCTCACCCGTTCGTTCTCGTTTTTTTCGTTTTTTAACCCTTTGTTCGTTTTTCGTTACATATGTATTTGCGTTCTTGCCGTTTTTTGTTCGTTTGCACTCAATGATATGAAAACTTTTTTTCTCGTTTCGTGTAAAGTTGGGGTATTTTTAACTGAAAACAAACTGTTTCATTTGGGTGTATGAGGCAAATATATTGCTTTTTTTTATTTTCTCGCAGTATATAAGAATGTATGTAGGGTAGGTATGTATGTTATTCTAATTCGTCGTTAGTGCTTCTTATTTTAAATAATAGTAGATTTATGTGTGTATGTAAATACATATCTATTTCAAAGTTTAGACAAGTAAAGCGATTTTATTTGTAAAAAGAAAATTGTAGGTAGGTAGGTATACCTATGTATGTACAAGTACATTGTACATTTTACTGAAATATTATAGATTTCATGCAAATATAAAAAATAAGAATACAATAGTTGTCTATCAATTTATCATGTTTAGAAGCAAACACGTATGCATGGGTTTGTGTTTTAAAATAAAACGTTTTTGTAACTATAAACTACATACATAGGTACATAAGTACATATTCAGTGCACGCCGCTTAATATTTTCGATTTGGGACATGGTTAAATTGATAGGTATATAACCTTAAACTAATGAAACAAATAATTTTAACACTAATTCACGAATTAATCCTTCTACGTATCAACTATACGTCTGCCTACTCCGAACTCCCAACACGATCTCCCGCTGTGTTGCCAATGTAATCCAACATGTCTATATATTCCAGTGCTGCCAATGCAACCCAGTCAGTTAACATTTATCTCAGTTGTTACAGATTCGGCCATTCTGAACACTTCGTCGTCCTCGTCGAAGCCAACGTCACCTGTATTTATTCATTCGTTCGTGAACATATTCACGCGATACTCCTTATACAGATTTTCCTCATTTCAACTTGATGGTGCTCATTTGATCGCATTGTTTCGCATATAAAATGAATTTTGTAGCAACTAATAGGTGTTATATTATATTTTTGTATGCTTACATTACGAGGTTGTCAGCTAGTAATGAAACGGAACTTTGAAAGCTGATGTGCTAACGCACATTCCTGTTTGCTGGACCTCTTTTCTGACATATTAAGCAACAGTTACATGATATTACCATCGCCACGACTCTTTTGGGACACGTCAAATTAGATGTATTATACATGAAAGGTGAAAGGCAGAAACTGATTTAAATACTTGACTCTTCTTATTTTCTGCTGAATGAGAATTCTTTCGTATTTTCGGCATTTTCTTTCCCTAACCAAATTGACGACAATCAAAGTGGCGAGACGGGGTCTGAGCGAAAGGATAAGCAATAACTAGAGATTTTCGGTCCAGCCACAATTTTATTGATATCTTGTGACCAATGAAATGGTCTTGAACCACACATCTGCAGAAACCGCAAATTCGTTCGATTTCTGTGACGATCTGCTGAGTTTCGACTTCGCTGACAAGGGCACCTTTGAAGTTTGCACCGTGTTTTATGGTGCCAGCGAATCGTATACTACGCATACCCGTGGACAACTTCAGACGTTTACGTTTACTATATAACATGCTGCATGTACTGCAAAGGACCGTATTCCATGCGAACCGAATTTGATTACATAATCCACCCGCTTGTCCTCGTACTATACATTATTTGTGAGCGTACCCCAATCAGGAAGTGGATCATCTTTCTCGATATCCATACTGGGACTGACCTAAACGATTTAAACTCTTCTTATTTCAAAAAATGTTATTAATAAACTTTTAGAGAGAGCATGCCACTCTACTTATGAAGGTTGTAAACCTAAGGCAATGTTGGCATAATAGGATTATCTACAGGAGCGTATGTATTTCCACAGTCGCTTTTCGCTCAACATGATAAATGTAATATGAAACACATTGAGTTACAGACAACATACTATCGAAAGAGATAGTACAAGATATAGAACAATCGAAACAGTTAAACATGAAATTTAAACCTAGCAACCGTCAATTTTATAGATGCCCTCTGGCCAATCCATCCAAATTTCAAATCCGAAAGCATGTCTTTTTATGGAACATTTTTTTTTAGTATTATTCTACTCTCTACTTCTCATAACGTCCATCACATAATACACCATGCCTATCCTTTTTTTTTAATAGAGCGGATGTACTTCTTTGAATGATCGTCCTTTTCTCTTCGTTACAACGATAAGATAGTGCCACTCAAGGAAGCGATTGAACCCCAGTACTCAACAAGGACTGATCACATTTTAATTGCCAAAACCGCTGACAAAATGACGAATCTCTTCTGCAATACTTTCATTTGGTCCTCGTATATACTGAGTTTGTCCTCCAAAAGCACCATCCATCACACGGAGATCGAAGCGAATCTTCCGGTTGTTACTGTCTTACCACCAAATAGAGTTTTGTCCCTGCCCTACAGAATCTCACTCCCGAGCCAAACCAATAAAATTATGAAAACCCTATGTATAAAACAACCTTTATTTAAGCACTTACTGTATGTATATTAGTCAGCAAAGAAAGACTTCCCCAATACCACACCTCCGAATGACACAAACCTTATAACCAGCTCATGAAACATTCATTTATCATTATAATTACTTATACGTAGTACATCTGTCAGGACTATTCCCAATCGAATTATATCGTTCCCAATATTTCTTTGCACGCAGTTTTAATTCTCTATACGCACAAATTAAATTCTCATCAACATTCAGATAAATCGCTATTTTGCATAATTCATGCAGCTCCTTCTTACTTTTCACGGACCGAAAACTCCAGGTCCTATTCCTCGGATACGACTCAACTATACCTGTGATAAGTGATTTGTATTTACAACTGACGTTACTCTTTCGATATAATATCTTTGCAATATTTTTCGATTTTAAGAACTTACTTGTAGTTTCCTATGAACAATTTGCTCTCAACGGAAGGTTCAGTTGAGTTCGAATTCACTTTCCAACTCAACTTTCCTCTTTCTGTATATCTACCTCATTTCCTTATCTCATTATTCACATAATCAATACTTCATAATTCTATCACACGGGAATATTGCGTAGATCTGCATTTTATGTTTGTCATTTTCAATATATCCCGCTTAATTTCAGCACTCTTGTATTGACTTCTCGCACACCGTTTATCTTAGCCGGCAGAATAGTACACTCAATACTTTTTCGTATACCGAAAACGCATTATGCACCACCTCCGTCTAATCTAAAACAATGGTGATTAATTCTGTCTATCACGCTACTCTCAAAACCTAGACGACTGTTAAACTTGAATAGAACATGCTTGAACATGTTTTACTCACACAACGCCGAAGATACGGCACCCCTACACAAATCCTCCGTATGTATGCTATTTTGTAAACCAAAATTGCACCTTCCATATCGACTATCCAAATTCATCCGCCTGCACATATGTATAACAGATATACAGACACTTATCACAAACAAAACATCGTCTCCTTTGTGTGCCGAAATAGTATTCTCTCTTTAATCTTAAATCAGATTACATTACACATCTCGAATCAACCAGAGATGATCATATGCTTTTCATATACCGAACACGCATAACAATTTCTTATCCAAATACTCAACAAAGTATTCTCCTTTTAATATTGTATTAGAGTACACACTCTATCTATCCACACATCTCAACATAACCAGAGATGATCATATGCTTTTCGCATAACAATTTCTATTCCAAATACTCAACAAAGTATTCTCCTTTTAATCTTATATTAGAGTACACACTCTATTCTTCTACACATCTCGACTTAACCAGACAGAGATGGTCATATTGTACTTTTTCGTATTCCGAAAATGCACAACTACTTTTGCAAATACTCAACAAGGTATCGCCTTTTAATCTTACATCAGACAAATAACAAACATTATCCATACACACATCTCGACTAACCAGCCAGAGATGATCATATTATACTTTTTCGTAAACCGAAAACGCATTACTACTTCATCTGGCCATATTACGCTACTGCAATACCCATCGGTTCAAAAATGTACTGCGGTTATGTCCGCATACATTTCATTTCAAAATAGCAACAACTATATATTCTATCATCACAGATGTACGCTATAATATATTCAATATCTATATTCGTACATAGTACCATCTTCACGCCTGAAACAGAGATAGCACTACTTTTTCATGAACTGAAAACGCATTGCATCTCTGCTCTACTGTGAAAATAACGGTCATCATTGTTTCAAACGACAACGACTAACGTTATATCTTGACCAAAATTAACACTCATCAACACAACCAAAACGATGTCATTTTCTGAACCGAATTAGCATTATTTCGATTAATTACTTACAAAATACACTTAACCACTTCTGCTCCGAGCATTTACAATTTCTTAATGCATACTTATCTACATACATATATGTATACTCACTCTCAAACCCCACAACCAAATGTTTAGCTTAAGCTTATTATAACATCATTATTATCATTATTAAATTAAACAAAAACCTAGATCATAATATACAGGTTCTATGCAATATTCAACATATGTGTCATGTTGTACATATATAAATTATGTATATTTCCTTTTACAATTTTTACTTGTGACTATGTTCCCATATGCATGCATTCACCAAATCTTGATCCTTTATTACATATTGACATCCTTCTCTGACATCCAATACCAGTACAATGTCAAAGAGAGATAGCAACCCTTTTCCGTATACCGAAAATAAGGTATCCCTCTCAGACAAAACACCAAACATAGGTTATCTACTACTCAATAAGCGTCTCACTTAACAGATACTCATCGGATATTTGGATGAGATCCTCAGACCTTTGCATTTTGCATACCTACTCCAACAAAATACATCTGTCCTTATCTTTTTGTTTTTGTGTTGTTTTGCTACTCCATTCAAAACTTCGGAAAGCGAGAGGAAACAGAACTATGCCTTTTCGTACGTACATATCAACAATGCATGTTCCCCTCTTTTCGGTCAGTTTTAACGGTTATTAATTATCATCGAAACAAAACTTACTCTACTTCCTACATATAATACATATATGCATACGCCGTATATTTTCGTGAATATACTCCAAAATAATAACAATCACACAAAACTCACCGAATGCACTGACTATAAATAACAACAATTTCGTGAGGAAGAAATTGTATACAAGAATTGAAGCAATAGCTTTGTACCAAGATTTTTTTTTGATTTATAGTATGACTTCACTCGTTTATCACAAAACGCTCTCATACTGGGCTCCTTTGATTTATTAAACACAAATACACTTTTTAACAATCTACTTCACCTGGGTAGATATCCCACTTCTGAACTATAACCTTAAACTAATGAAACAAATAATTTTAACACTAATTCACGAATTAATCCTTCTACGTATCAACTATACGTCTGCCTACTCCGAACTCCCAACACGATCTCCCGCTGTGTTGCCAATGTAATCCAACATGTCTATATATTCCAGTGCTGCCAATGCAACCCAGTCAGTTAACATTTATCTCAGTTGTTACAGGTATCAATAACCGATGATAACAAAGATAGCTCTTCCCGCCCGGCATTGCCCGTGCACTTTTTTAATATTTGAATTGGCTTTTACAATCATATTTATCGTAGTAGGCCGGCCACAAAACGTCAATAGAATGCTTTTTCAGTCAAATCAAATATACCACATACGCACCACACACTATGACGTCACCCACTGCTGCATGGCTGTTGGCTTTGGTTGGAGACCTCTCCACTGATGGAAGGTTTTTGGCAATGATTTCATGAATTGTTTTATGTTTTTAAAATAGATACATATAGTTAGTTATTTATTTCTCAGCATGTACGTAGAGTTAAGAAAAGATTAAGGTCTTAAAATTTGCGTATATATATTGACTTTATGCAAACTTTTTTTTGCCAATTCGTTTAACTGCTTTAAAGTTAGGAGTTGATATGTGGGTCAACCTCAAAAAATAGGTATACAAATATAAAAAAAAATTCATTTTCTTAAGAACAAACAATACAAAAAACATAGCCTTGGTTAAAACGAAAATAACGATTACTATAGAATTTATTTCACGTTAATCGGTGCAGTATTTGCGGAGATCATTGGCGACAAAGTTTTTTGAAGTTAGGTACGCCTTTATTATAATATTTAGTAATGAAGTAATGATTGAGACACACAAATAATGTTGACATACAAACATTTCGAGTGTGGATCTTCAAGGGGAAAATGTGGCAAAAATTTATAAATAGACAACGAATTTTTATAGCCGCGGTGGCTGAGTGTGTTGCGTGTCGTTTTTCCTCTTTTTAAAGCTGTACTACTTAGTTCTCAGGTCCCAGGTTCGTTTCCTGACAAAATCCGTATTTTTATTTATTTGTTTTTTCATTTTTTTTTTTATGATAGAACAATTTTAGATAGCCTTTAATTTTCCCAAAATTATTGTTAATCGAATAGTGATAGTTTCATTGAAACTGGTGCAGTAGTTTATGAGTTAATCGGTTGAGAAATTGAATTTTTCGACATAAAATTGAATTTTTCGACGTGAATATCTCAAAAATTATACAACTTATGAGACTCGCTTTATTTTTCTTCAAAAATATAGTTAATCACCTACGAGCTATGATTTTTTCATATTTTTGACTTAAGTGGTTTCTGATAAAAAGTTCTAGTGCTTTTTGTATTATATTTTTCACACTTTTTTGGCAATTACTCCCAAAGTTTCTAACGGAAAAAACTGAGCAAAAGTGAGTTTTGGAAACTCTGTTCCGAGCCCTTTCGAATGATGTCCCACATGATATATTTTTCAGATTTTTTTTTTTGAGTTCACATTTTGCCCACCCTGTATAGCTGTTTCACAAAATTTTTGAGTGATTAGATGTCTCATATATGTAAACCATCGGAATGTATAAGTGTGCCAAATTTCAAGTTTCTAGCTGAAACGGTTCTTGATGTTTTTATCGTGACAGACACATGAAATCGAACCTATTTTGTTTTCCGAGTTCACATTACGCCGTCCTGTGAAGTTGTACCACAATATTTTTTAGTAATAATTAGTGAAACAGGTGTGGATCACCGTTATGTATAACTTTGCCAAATCTCAAGATTCTACGGCAAACGGTTTCTGAGATAAAAATATAAAAACATGAGTCTGACAGTCATTTCGGCAGATATACCTGAGGTAGTTTCCATAATTATTTCCTTTTGTAACTTATATTCGAAATTTGCAACCCGTATTTTACAAGCAGCGGTGGTGCTGACGGTGAAACTCTGACTCTCAACTCGAGTGCACTGGGATGGAATCTTGGGCACTGTGAATTTTTTTTTTCCCTTTGTTCTTTTCTTCTTCATTTAGTATTGTATATGTATATGTATATTAAAATAGATGTTTTTTTTTTTCTTTTTTGGTTTTGCAGTAGTTTATGAGTTAATCGGTTGAGAAATTGAATTTTTCGACATAAAATTGAATTTTTCGACGTGAATTTCTCAAAAACTATACAACTTATTACAATTCTGAAACAGTTCAGTATGAACCAAATACTTTGCTGCTCGTCTAACAACATCTGGCCGAATACGCTCTTTTCTACCATGTTTATAACACATTTTTCTTTTTATCTCGACGGTTATAACATGGTGATCAGATGTTTGTCTAGGTAAAGCTGATACCATAGTATTCAAATTTACCGGCACATTAACAACACCGCCTACGGTATCTTTCCGTCTTTTAAATGTTTATAACATGTGTGACAGAATGAGCCAGAATCTCTCAAGGTCGTTCATTAGAGAATGCAGATAGTTGATATTTTTTTATGACCCGAAGGGAACGTTTGTGCCATAGTCGACCACAGCATGAACAAATATTTGTATAACCATGTAAGATATTTTCAAAAAACGTATTTGTAATCTTTATCCAATCGGTTGTATAACTAGTTTCTCCTATATTGCGAGATTCACAGTCGGACATCTGCGTATGACCTTGATGCAAAACCTCGTCAGATTGTGGCTCAGGATCACTGGGCGTAGCTGGTATTTCACAATGCTCCACGTTCTTACGCCTACTAAGCAAAGATCTTTCGAACTTCTTAGCATTCCTATTTCTAGCACTCTCTCTTTGTTTTATATTTTCATTTATCCTTGATATACGCTTCTTTACGCGATTTGAACAGCGAAGAACAGATGACGTAAATATATCTTCATTTGATTCATTCAAACTGGAAATCTTTAGCTTTTTCTGTTCCTGGTATCTCTTTTTCTCTCTCTCTCTGCAAGAAGTTTTCGCTTTAATATTATACAGCCTAATTTTTTTTGTGGACGTCCTCTGCGATTAATAGGATTGGAAGGAAAAGGTATTAACTGACGTCTAATAATAATATTTAAAGCATGTCTTCTAAGAGATTCGATATAAAACCTTACATTGCTTGGATCAATACCTAATGCAATAGATGCAGCAAAAGCCATTGCAAATAGTCCACAATCTATATAATTTGTTTGTTTTTGTACGGTAGGAAAAACGATATAACTCACAGGAATACTTGGAAAAAGTTTTTCTAAGTATTCAATTTGTAGAGGAGATAAGTCATTATAGAGACTATCAAAAACTTTCCGCTCTCCAGAGGCAGTAGAGTAGTAAATACATACCCAGTGCCCAACGTCTGAAATATTGACGGAATTTTCTCTGAACATAACTTGTAAGAAATCCCTCTCAATGTTAACAGCCTGAACTTCTTTTCTAAGTTTAACAACAATCATTTCATAAAGACTCCTATTTGAAAGCCATGACTTGACAAAATATTATTGAACTCTTCAATAACATCATCTTCGATATACCTAGCGGTATCAATAATGTCACAAAATGGTTGCTCAAAAGACATTTTATCTAACTGTGTAACAATCCATTTTTTATACTTGCTATTTTTTTTAATTTGCTTTAAATTATAAACCAAAATTCGTACACACTTCAACTAAGATTTACCGTTAATTGTTATTGTTTAAATCATGAATTATAAATTATTAACTTTAACATTCTTGACTCAAAAAAAAAAATTAATTGTAACAACAAAAAAAAATGTAATGCGGCAACTCTAGCAAAAAAAAAAGAGCTTTCTCTATTCAAAAGCTTTGCTACGAGCACCACAGAAATGTATATAAGCCAAGCTTATGATTAAGACAAGGGCATTCAAGTTTGGCATTTCGCAGACGACGGTCGGGTTCTTCCACTGTTAGTGAAAAGTGCTACACTTGGATGTTGAGAGCAGATTAATTGTCGCGATTAAGATTGGGTTTGTTATCTTCTCACGACGGACGGGTATACCACTGTCTGCGAAGCATACACACCCATTACCGAGCCAGAGTTGCCTCTCTTCTTTAATTTCTCTTTTGTTTTATTTAGTCTATTTTTTTTTCCCTCTTTTGTATTTACCTTTTTTTTTATCTTTTCTTTTAAATTGACTTCATGCTAATTTCTCTATTATATTTTTTTTGAATTGAACTAATAATTTCTTTTATAATTGTAAATTTAAGAGCACTTACGCTAAAAATAAAATATTAATCAAAAAAAAAAAATCTTGCGCATTGCCTTTCTTATTTAATTTCTCTTTTTTTGTTTTTATCAAATACATTTGTTGAATTGCCTGTTCAGCGTCTGGTGCGGTTTTCGAACAGCACAGAACGCGGCAGAGAGTTCACCAAAGCGGCGTTGTTTTTTTTTTTTGAAGAGGATACTGAAACCTCAAGGTGACGTCGGAACCAGTGTTGCTGCGTGGACTTTCCACCCTACGATCCTGAGTGTGAGAGGCCCTCACTTTATAACTGGATATTTTTTAGTCTTATCACGAAAATAATTTAGAATGTATTGAATAAAAAGTGATCACTGATAGAAGTTCTGTTCAGTAGTTTGGAACAAACTAGGGATTTATTAGAATCTTTGTTTAGTATTGAGGAACGATTATTTTGATCGAACAACAACAGATATTATGTTAATTGTGTATATGTATGTATATGTAATGTGCACTTACTACTTTCTTTTGTTAACTGCTTCAATTATGTTTTGGCAATACCTACACGCTTTCTCTAAATATTATTTTTTTAAATATGTTTGTAACTTCAATTACTTGAGCAATCACTTCTTTAATATATGTTATTTTAAATTACTCGAATCCACTTCATATATGTACATATATATGTATATATTTACTAAAATACTTAATGTATTTTAATTTTCTTTTCCTATCACTTCATTTTCTTGAACTTTTTGAAAATATGTTCTTTTTTTTTTGTATCACTTGTATCATATCAGCTTGACTTAATTATTTTGTATTACATACCCATGTACGTATTTAATAACTTAAACATAGGTGATCCTTTAACAAACAATATTTTTTGTATTCACAACGTCACTCATTTAAATAAGTATGTACCTATGTATGTAGTTTTTTTCTAAGTTGAGCACTTTTTTTATAATTTTTTTTTCTTTCTTTATTTGTATGTATGTATGTATATCTACATATTTTCACTTTTATTGAAACACTTGATTTGCCTTTTAATTTTTAAAATAAGGCTATGTAGGTTGGTATATCGATATTGCCCATTTGGTAGTTCAAAATAGAATGAATATGAAAGCGGATTCACAGCAGGATTGGGTAGCACAAAGAAAACGAACTAAAAACAGTTTTTCATCTCGTAACGACGTAACCGTATTCTTTTTATAAAAAAAAAAAAACAGTTTAACTAAGCAAACTGAAATAACTAACAAACCAGAGAATACACAAATTTCAACACATGCATGCGAATGCGAATGAATATATCCCAGTGGGAAAAGTTGTAACTGCTTCCATGGTAAGTGTATATTTCTTTAAAGAAAATATTGAAAATGTAAGATCTTACCAAAAGTAACGCCTAGTAAGCGAATGTGTAATGCATCGAAAATCTTATTTTAAATGGTATTGAAATTTTACATCGATGCCATTACTTATTCGCTTACCAGGTGTTACAGTTGTAAAAAAATGTCTATCGGAAGCATTTCTGGATAGAAAATACAGTTATTCGACTAAGACGAATCCAATCATGACCAACTCCGTCAGGAATTTTTTCGATATTGCATCATTTGAAGTTTGTTATTGAGCGGTGCCAGTACTTTTTAGTAAAATTAATAATAATAACAATAGTTAGTAAATGCTTAAACACCAGAATGGAGTAACTCATGTTTTCAATAGCTAACTTAGCAGTTAACTGATTCCTTATAAGCCAAATAGTAAGTATGTACTTACCACTCTAGGACGTAGTAATCAATGTTTTCAGTAATTATCATTCACCGCGCAAATAAGTGATTACCGGTAACCCAGTTGGTAAGTGCTTACCACCCTAGGACATCCCTATGTTAATGTAATCGATTCTGTAACAAGGAAAGTAAGCGCTGGTAGCTACCAATCAGCACTTACAGAATCGATTCGGTAAGCAGTAATTTCCTACTGGGATAATTCTGTTACGCACACATGAAACCGCATAGAAGAAAAACGAATAGAGGTACATAACATAATTCCAACCCTGATGTATACATTAACTACCTCACCCGTTCGTTCTCGTTTTTTTCGTTTTTTAACCCTTTGTTCGTTTTTCGTTACATATGTATTTGCGTTTTTGCCGTTTTTTGTTCGTTTGCACTCAATGATATGAAAACTTTTTTTCTCGTTTCGTGCAAAGTTGGGGTATTTTTAACTGAAAACAAACTGTTTCATTTGGGTGTATGAGGCAAATATATTGCTTTTTTTTATTTTCTCGCAGTATATAAGAATGTATGTAGGGTAGGTATGTATGTTATTCTAATTCGTCGTTAGTGCTTCTTATTTTAAATAATAGTAGATTTATGTGTGTATGTAAATACATATCTATTTCAAAGTTTAGACAAGTAAAGCGATTTTATTTGTAAAAAGAAAATTGTAGGTAGGTAGGTATACCTATGTATGTACAAGTACATTGTACATTTTACTGAAATATTATAGATTTCATGCAAATATAAAAAATTAGAATACAATAGTTGTCTATCAATTTATCATGTTTAGAAGCAAACACGTATGCATGGGTTTGTGTTTTAAAATAAAACGTTTTTGTAACTATAAACTACATACATAGGTACATAAGTACATATTCAGTGCACGCCGCTTAATATTTTCGATTTGGGACATGGTTAAATTGATAGGTATCAATAACCGATGATAACAAAGATAGCTCTTCCCGCCCGGCATTGCCCGTGCACTTTTTTAATATTTGAATTGGCTTTTACAATCATATTTATCGTAGTAGGCCGGCCACAAAACGTCAATAGAATGCTTTTTCAGTCAAATCAAATATACCACATACACACCACACACTATGACGTCACCCACTGCTGCATGGCTGTTGGCTTTGGTTGGAGACCTCTCCACTGATGGAAGGTTTTTGGCAATGATTTCATGAATTGTTTTATGTTTTTAAAATAGATACATATAGTTAGTTATTTATTTCTCAGCATGTACGTAGAGTTAAGAAAAGATTAAGGTCTTAAAATTTGCGTATATATATTGACTTTATGCAAACTTTTTTTTTGCCAATTCGTTTAACTGCTTTAAAGTTAGGAGTTGATATGTGGGTCAACCTCAAAAAATAGGTATACAAATATAAAAAAAATTCATTTTCTTAAGAACAAACAATACAAAAAACATAGCCTTGGTTAAAACGAAAATAACGATTACTATAGAATTTATTTCACGTTAATCGGTGCAGTATTTGCGGAGATCATTGGCGACAAAGTTTTTTGAAGTTAGGTACGCCTTTATTATAATATTTAGTAATGAAGTAATGATTGAGACACACAAATAATGTTGACATACAAACATTTCGAGTGTGGATCTTCAAGGGGAAAATGTGGCAAAAATTTATAAATAGACAACGAATTTTTAT
Source organism: Brachyopa scutellaris (assembly GCA_949775065.1). Lineage (NCBI taxonomy): Eukaryota > Metazoa > Arthropoda > Insecta > Diptera > Syrphidae > Brachyopa > Brachyopa scutellaris. The sequence goes on from OX459112.1 coordinate 111,042,558, forward strand.
AGCCGCGGTGGCTGAGTGTGTTGCGTGTCGTTTTTCCTCTTTTTAAAGCTGTACTACTTAGTTCTCAGGTCCCAAGTTCGTTTCCTGACAAAATCCGTATTTTTATTTATTTGTTTTTTCATATTTTTTTTTATGATAGAACAATTTTAGATAGCCTTTAATTTTCCCAAAATTATTGTTAATCGAATAGTGATAGTTTCATTGAAACTGGTGCAGTAGTTTATGAGTTAATCGGTTGAGAAATTGAATTTTTCGACATAAAATTGAATTTTTCGACGTGAATATCTCAAAAATTATACAACTTATGAGACTCGCTTTATTTTTCTTCAAAAATATAGTTAATCACATACGAGCTATGATTTTTTCATATTTTTGACTTAAGTGGTTTCTGATAAAAAGTTCTGGTGCTTTTTGTATTATATTTTTCACACTTTTTTGGCAATTACTCCCAAAGTTTCTAACGGAAAAAACTGAGCAAAAGTGAGTTTTGGAAACTCTGTTCCGAGCCCTTTCGAATGATGTCCCACATGATATATTTTTCAGATTTTTTTTTTTGAGTTCACATTTTGCCCACCCTGTATAGCTGTTTCACAAAATGTTTGAGTGGTTAGATGTCTCATATATGTAAACCATCGGAATGTATAAGTGTGCCAAATTTCAAGTTTCTAGCTGAAACGGTTCTTGATGTTTTTATCGTGACAGACACATTAAATCGAACCTATTTTGTTTTCCGAGTTCACATTACGTCGTCCTGTGAAGTTGTACCACAATATTTTTTAGTAATAATTAGTGAAACAGGTGTGGATCACCGTTATGTATAACTTTGCCAAATCTCAAGATTCTACGGCAAACGGTTTCTGAGATAAAAATATAAAAACATGAGTCTGACAGTCATTTCGGCAGATATACCTGAGGTAGTTTCCATAATTATTTCCTTTTGTAACTTATATTCGAAATTTGCAACTCGTATTTTACAAGCAGCGGTGGTGCTGACGGTGAAACTCTGACTCTCAACTCGAGTGCACTGGGATGGAATCTTGGGCACTGCGAATTTTTTTTTTCCCTTTGTTCTTTTCTTCTTCATTTAGTATTGTATATGTATATGTATATTAAAATAGATGTTTTTTTTTTTTCTTTTTTGGTTTTGCAGTAGTTTATGAGTTAATCGGTTGAGAAATTGAATTTTTCGACATAAAATTGAATTTTTCGACGTGAATTTCTCAAAAACTATACAACTTATTACAATTCTGAAACAGTTCAGTATGAACCAAATACTTTGCTGCTTGTCTAACAACATCTGGCCGAATACGCTCTTTTCTACCATGTTTATAACACATTTTTCTTTTTATCTCGACGGTTATAACATGGTGATCAGATGTTTGTCTAGGTAAAGCTGATACCATAGTATTCAAATTTACCGGCACATTAACAACACCGCCTACGGTATCTTTCCGTCTTTTAAATGTTTATAACATGTGTGACAGAATGAGCCAGAATCTCTCAAGGTCGTTCATTAGAGAATGCAGATAGTTGATATTTTTTTATGACCCGAAGGGAACGTTTGTGCCATAGTCGACCACAGCATGAACAAATATTTGTATAACCATGTAAGATATTTTCAAAAAACGTATTTGTAATCTTTATCCAATCGGTTGTATAACTAGTTTCTCCTATATTGCGAGATTCACAGTCGGACATCTGCGTATGATCTTGATGCAAAACCTCGTCAGGTTGTGGCTCAGGATCACTGGGCGTAGCTGGTATTTCACAATGCTCCACGTTCTTACGCCTACTAAGCAAAGATCTTTCGAACTTCTTAGCATTCCTATTTCTAGCACTCTCTTTTTGTTTTATATTTTCATTTATCCTTGATATACGCTTCCTTACGCGATTTGAACAGCGAAGAACAGATGACGTAAATATATCTTCATTTGATTCATTCAAACTGGAAATCTTTAGCTTTTTCTGTTCCTGGTATCTCTTTTTCTCTCTCTCTGCAAGAAGTTTTCGCTTTAATATTATACAGCCTAATTTCTTTTGTGGACGTCCTCTGCGATTAATAGGATTGGAAGAAAAAGGTATTAACTGACGTCTAATAATAATATTTAAAGCATGTCTTCTAAGAGATTCGATATAAAACCTTACATTGCTTGGATCAATACCTAATGCAATAGATGCAGCAAAAGCCATTGCAAATAGTCCACAATCTATATAATTTGTTTGTTTTTGTACGGTAGGAAAAACGATATAACTCACAGGAATACTTGGAAAAAGTTTTTCTAAGTATTCAATTTGTAGAGGAGATAAGTCATTATAGAGACTATCAAAAACTTTCCGCTCTCCAGAGGCAGTAGAGTAGTAAATACATACCCAGTGCCCAACGTCTGAAATATTGACGGAATTTTCTCTGAGCATAACTTGTAAGAAATCCCTCTCAATGTTAACAGCCTGAACTTCTTTTCTAAGTTTAACAACAATCATTTCATAAAGACTCCTATTTGAAAGCCATGACTTGACAAAATATTATTGAACTCTTCAATAACATCATCTTCGATATACCTAGCGGTATCAATAATGTCACAAAATGGTTGCTCAAAAGACATTTTATCTAACTGGATATTTTTTAGTCTTATCACGAAAATAATTTAGAATGTATTGAATAAAAAGTGATCACTGATAGAAGTTCTGTTCAGTAGTTTGGAACAAACTAGGGATTTATAAGAATCTTTGCTTAGTATTGAGGAACGATTATTTTGATCGAACAACAACAGATATTATGTTAATTGTGTATATGTATGTATATGTAATGTGCACTTACTACTTTCTTTTGTTAACTGCTTCAATTATGTTTTGGCAATACCTACACGCTTTCTCTAAATATTATTTTTTTAAATATGTTTGTAACTTCAATTACTTGAGCAATCACTTCTTTATTATATGTTATTTTAAATTACTCGAATCCACTTCATATATGTTCATATACAGTCGAACCTCCATAACTCGAACCTCCTTAAGTCGAATTTTCTATTACTCGAACTGAAGTTTCGGAACTTAGAACCAAGACTTCAGTTTCCCCACGTTTTACACTCCATAAGTCGACTCTCTGTAAGTCGAATCCCTCTTGAAATCGAACTTTGTGACATGTTTCATCATGTTACTTTCATAGAAAATTCTCTCCATATCTCGTACAAAAGAGATGAGAAGCAAAAGAAATTAAAATGCGTAATATTTCACATGAAATACAATATGTACATATATATAGTAGGCACAGTTTTTTTTTGTATTTGTAATGAAATACGAAACATAGAAGCTTCTACATTTTGCAATTGAGTTTGCTCGTGTCACTTTTATTGTAACCTCATAAGTTGGTCGTCGGTAATTTTTAACCACTTCGTTCAGAATAATGACGCCGCGCAAATTAAAAATTTAAAATTTAAATAAAAAATGTTTGATTATTGACGAAATCTGATGAAGTAAGAGCGGCATTTAAAAGTATAAGATGTTTTCCAGATACCAGTGAAGGGACTTCTCAACTCATCAAGAATTTCGACATGAATGAAGACTATTTTAAAAACATTATAAATAAACGTAAACTTCAAACAACAATTACCGATTGTTTCAAAGTCAAGGAATAATTATAAAGTTAAAGTCTAAATAAAAAACAATCAATAAATAAACACATCTTTTAATTCAACTGAGCATGTGCACTCTGCTTTCTGGGTGCTCCATAACTCGAACACTCCATAAATCGAACACATTATTTGATCCCGTGACGATTCGACTTATAGAGGTTGGACTGTATATGTATATATTTACTAAAATACATAATGTATTTTAATTTTCTTTTTCTATCACTTCATTTTCTTGAACTTTTTGAAAATATGCTCTTTATTTTTGTATCACTTGTATCATATGAGCTTGACTTAATTATTTTGTATTACATACCCATGTACGTATTTAATAACTTAAACATAGGTGATCCTTTAACAAACAATATTTTTTGTATTCACAACGTCACTCATTTAAATAAGTATGTACCTATGTATGTAGTTTTTTTCTAAGTTGAGCACTTTTTTTATAAAAATTTTTTTCTTTCTTTATTTGTATGTATGTATGTATATCTACATATTTTCACTTTTATTGAAACACTTGATTTGCCTTTTAATTTTTAAAATAAGACTATGTAGGTTGGTATATCGATATTGCCCATTTGGTAGTTCAAAATAGAATGAATATGAAAGCGGATTCACAGCAGGATTGGGTAGCACAAAGAAAACGAACTAAAAACAGTTTTTCATCTCGTAACGACGTAACCGTATTCTTTTTATAAAAAAAAAAAAACAGTTTAACTAAGCAAACTGAAATAACTAACAAACCAGAGAATACACAAATTTCAACACATGCATGCGAATGCGAATGAATATATCCCAGTGGGAAAAGTTGTAACTGCTTCCATGGTAAGTGTATATTTCTTTAAAGAAAATATTGAAAATGTAAGATCTTACCAAAAGTAACGCCTAGTAAGCGAATGTGTAACGCATCGAAAATCTTATTTTAAATGTTATTGAAATTTTACATCGATGCCATTACTTATTCGCTTACCAGGTGTTACATTTGTAAAAAAATGTCTATCAGAAGCATTTCTGGATAGAAAATACAGTTATTCGACTAAGACGAATCCAATCATGACCAACTCCGTCAGGAATTTTTTCGATATTGCATCATTTGAAGTTTGTTATTGAGCGGTGCCAGTACTTTTTAGTAAAATTAATAATAATAACAATAGTTAGTAAATGCTTAAACACCAGAATGGAGTAACTCATGTTTTCAATAGCTAACTTAGCAGTTAACTGATTCCTTATAAGCCAAATAGTAAGTATGTACTTACCACTCTAGGACGTAGTAATCAATGTTTTCAGTAATTATCATTCACCGCGCAAATAAGTGATTACCGGTAACCCAGTTGGTAAGTGCTTACCACCCTAGGACATCCCTATGTTAATGTGATCGATTCTGTAACAAGGAAAGTAAGCGCTGGTAGCTACCAATCAGCACTTACAGAATCGATTCGGTAAGCAGTAATTTCCTACTGGGATAATTCTGTTACGCACACATGAAACCGCATAGAAGAAAAACGAATAGAGGTACATAACATAATTCCAACCCTGATGTATACATTAACTACCTCACCCGTTCGTTCTCGTTTTTTCGTTTTTTAACCCTTTGTTCGTTTTTCGTTACATATGTATTTGCGTTTTTGCCGTTTTTTGTTCGTTTGCACTCAATGATATGAAAACTTTTATTCTCGTTTCGTGCAAAGTTGGGGTATTTTTTAACTGAAACCAAACTGTTTCATTCGGGTGTATGAGGCAAATATATTGTTTTTTTTTATTTTCTCGCAGTATATAAGAATGTATGTAGGGTGGGTATGTATGTTATTCTAATTCGTCGTTAGTGCTTCTTATTTTAAATAATAGTAGATTTATGTGTGTATGTAAATACATATCTATTTCAAAGTTTAGATAAGTAAAGCGATTTTATTTGTAAAAAGAAAATTATAGGTAGGTAGGTATACCTATGTATGTACAAGTACATTGTACATTTTACTGAAATATTATAGATTTCATGCAAATATAAAAAATAAGAATACAATAGTTGTCTATCAATTTATCATGTTTAGAAGCAAACACGTATGCATGGGTTTGTGTTTTAAAATAAAACGTTTTTGTAACTATAAACTACATACATAGGTACATAAGTACATATTCAGTGCACGCCGCTTAATATTTTCGATTTGGGACATGGTTAAATTGATAGGTATCAATAACCGATGATAACAAAGATAGCTCTTCCCGCCCGGCATTGCCCGTGCACTTTTTTAATATTTGAATTGGCTTTTACAATCATATTTATCGTAGTAGGCCGGCCACAAAACGTCAATAGAATGCTTTTTCAGTCAAATCAAATATACCACATACACACCACACACTATGACGTCACCCACTGCTGCATGGCTGTTGGCTTTGGTTGGAGACCTCTCCACTGATGGAAGGTTTTTGGCAATGATTTCAAGAATTGTTTTATGTTTCTAAAATAGGTACATATAGTTAGTTATTTATTTCTCAGCATGTACGTAGAGTTAAGAAAAGATTAAGGTCTTAAAATTTGCGTATATATATTGACTTTATGCAAACTTTTTTTTTGCCAATTCGTTTAACTGCTTTAAAGTTAGGAGTTGATATGTGGGTCAACCTCAAAAAATAGGTATACAAATATAAAAAAAAATTCATTTTCTTAAGAACAAACAATACAAAAAACATAGCCTTGGTTAAAACGAAAATAACGATTACTATAGAATTTATTTCACGTTAATCGGTGCAGTATTTGCGGAGATCATTGGCGACAAAGTTTTTTGAAGTTAGGTACGCCTTTGTTATAATATTTAGTAATGAAGTAATGATTGAGACACACAAATAATGTTGACATACAAACATTTCGAGTGTGGATCTTCAAGGGGAAAATGTGGCAAAAATTTATAAATAGACAACGAATTTTTATAGCCGCGGTAGCTGAGTGTGTTGCGTGTCGTTTTTCCTCTTTTTAAAGCTGTACTACTTAGTTCTCAGGTCCCAGGTTCGTTTCCTGACAAAATCCGTATTTTTTTTTTTTTTTTAATTTTTAAATAGCCTTTAATTTTCCCAAAATTATTGTTAATCGAATAGTGATAGTTTCATTGAAACTGGTGCAGTAGTTTATGAGTTAATCGGTGGAGAAATTGAATTTTTCGACATAAAATTGAGTTTTTCGACGTGAATATCTCAAAAATTATACAACTTATGAGACTCGCTTTGTTTTTCTTCAAAAATATAGTTAAGCATCTACGAGCTATGATTTTTTCATATTTTTGACTTAAGTGGTTTCTGATAAAAAGTTCTGGTGCTTTTTGTATTATATTTTTCACACTTTTTTGGCAATTACTCCCAAAGTTTCTAACGGAAAAAACTGAGCAAAAGTGAGTTTTGGAAACTCTGTTCCGAGCCCTTTCGAATGATGTCCCACATGATATATTTTTCAGATTTTTTTTTTTTTGAGTTCACATTTTGCCCACCCTGTATAGCTGTTTCACAAAATTTTTGAGTGATTAGATGTCTTATATATGTAAACCATCGGAATGTATAAGTGTGCCAAATTTCAAGTTTCTAGCTGAAACAGTTCTTGATGTTTTTATCGTGACAGACACATTAAATCGAACCTATTTTGTTTTCCGAGTTCACATTACGCCGTCCTGTGAAGTTGTACCACAATATTTTTTAGTAATAATTAGTGAAACAGGTGTGGATCACCGTTATGTATAACTATGCCAAATCTCAAGATTCTACGGCAAACGGTTTCTGAGATAAAAATATAAAAACATGAGTCTGACAGTCATTTCGGCAGATATACCTGAGGTAGTTTCCATAATTATTTCCTTTTGTAACTTATATTCGAAATTTGCAACCCGTATTTTACAAGCAGCGGTGGTGCTGACGGTGAAACTCTGACTCTCAACTCGAGTGCACTGGGATGGAATCTTGGGCACTGCGAATTTTTTTTTTCCCTTTGTTCTTTTCTTCTTCATTTAGTATTGTATATGTATATGTATATTAAAATAGATGTTTTTTTTTTTCTTTTTTGGTTTTGCAGTAGTTTATGAGTTAATCGGTTGAGAAATTGAATTTTTCGACATAAAATTGAATTTTTCGACGTGAATTTCTCAAAAACTATACAACTTATTACAATTCTGAAACAGTTCAGTATGAACCAAATACTTTGCTGCTTGTCTAACAACATCTGGCCGAATACGCTCTTTTCTACCATGTTTATAACACATTTTTCTTTTTATCTCGACGGTTATAACATGGTGATCAGATGTTTGTCTAGGTAAAGCTGATACCATAGTATTCAAATTTACCGGCACATTAACAACACCGCCTACGGTATCTTTCCGTCTTTTAAATGTTTATAACATGTGTGACAGAATGAGCCAGAATCTCTCAAGGTCGTTCATTAGAGAATGCAGATAGTTGATATTTTTTTATGACCCGAAGGGAACGTTTGTGCCATAGTCGACCACAGCATGAACAAATATTTGTATAACCATGTAAGATATTTTCAAAAAACGTATTTGTAATCTTTATCCAATCGGTTGTATAACTAGTTTCTCCTATATTGCGAGATTCACAGTCGGACATCTGCGTATGATCTTGATGCAAAACCTCGTCAGGTTGTGGCTCAGGATCACTGGGCGTAGCTGGTATTTCACAATGCTCCACGTTCTTACGCCTACTAAGCAAAGATCTTTCGAACTTCTTAGCATTCCTATTTCTAGCACTCTCTCTTTGTTTTATATTTTCATTTATCCTTGATATACGCTTCCTTACGCGATTTGAACAGCGAAGAACAGATGACGTAAATATATCTTCATTTGATTCATTCAAACTGGAAATCTTTAGCTTTTTCTGTTCCTGGTATCTCTTTTTCTCTCTCTCTGCAAGAAGTTTTCGCTTAAATATTATACAGCCTAATTTCTTTTGTGGACGTCCTCTGCGATTAATAGGATTGGAAGGAAAAGGTATTAACTGACGTCTAATAATAATATTTAAAGCATGTCTTCTAAGAGATTCGATATAAAACCTTACATTGCTTGGATCAATACCTAATGCAATAGATGCAGCAAAAGCCATTGCAAATAGTCCACAATCTATATAATTTGTTTGTTTTTGTACGGTAGGAAAAACGATATAACTCACAGGAATACTTGGAAAAAGTTTTTCTAAGTATTCAATTTGTAGAGGAGATAAGTCATTATAGAGACTATCAAAAACTTTCCGCTCTCCAGAGGCAGTAGAGTAGTAAATACATACCCAGTGGCCAACGTCTGAAATATTGACGGAATTTTCTCTGAGCATAACTTGTAAGAAATCCCTCTCAATGTTAACAGCCTGAACTTCTTTTCTAAGTTTAACAACAATCATTTCATAAAGACTCCTATTTGAAAGCCTTGACAAAATATTATTGAACTCTTCAATAACATCATCTTCGATATACCTAGCGGTATCAATAATGTCACAAAATGGTTGCTCAAAAGACATTTTATCTAACTGGATATTTTTTAGTCTTATCACGAAAATAATTTAGAATGTATTGAATAAAAAGTGATCACTGATAGAAGTTCTGTTCAGTAGTTTGGAACAAACTAGGGATTTATAAGAATCTTTGCTTAGTATTGAGGAACGATTATTTTGATCGAACAACAACAGATATTATGTTAATTGTGTATATGTATGTATATGTAATGTGCACTTACTACTTTCTTTTGTTAACTGCTTCAATTATGTTTTGGCAATACCTACACGCTTTCTCTAAGTATTATTTTTTTAAATATGTTTGTAACTTCAATTACTTGAGCAATCACTTCTTTATTATATGTTATTTTAAATTACTCGAATCCACTTCATATATGTACATATATATGTATATATTTACTAAAATACTTAATGTATTTTAATTTTCTTTAAATATGTTCTTTTTTTTGTATCACTTGTATCATATGAGCTTGACTTAATTATTTTGTATTACATACCCATGTACGTATTTAGTAACTTAAACATAGGTGATCCTTTAACAAACAATATTTTTTGTATTCACAACGTCACTCATTTAAATAAGTATGTACCTATGTACGTAGTTTTTTCTAAGTTGAGCACTTTTTTTATAAAAATTTTTTTCTTTCTTTATTTGTATGTATATGTACATATGTATATCTACATATTTTCACTTTTATTGAAACACTTTTAATTTTTAAAATAAGACTATGTAGGTTGGTATATCGATATTGCCCATTTGGTAGTTCAAAATAGAATGAATATGAAAGCGGATTCACAGTAGGATTGGGTAGCACAAAGAAAACGAACTAAAAACTGTTTTTCATCTCGTAACGACGTAACCGTATTCTTTTTATAAAAAAAAAAAAAAAAACAGTTTAACTAAGCAAACTGAAATAACTAACAAACCAGAGAATACACAAATTTTAACACATGCATGCGAATGCGAATGAATATATAATTCTGTTACGCACACATGAAACCGCATAGAAGAAAAACGAATAGAGGTACATAACATAATTCCAACCCTGATGTATACATTAACTACCTCACCCGTTCGTTCTCGTTTTTTCGTTTTTTAACCCTTTGTTCGTTTTTCGTTACATATGTATTTGCGTTTTTGCCGTTTTTTGTTCGTTTGCACTCAATGATATGAAAACTTTTTTTCTCGTTTCGTGCAAAGTTGGGGTATTTTTTAACTGAAAACAAACTGTTTCATTCGGGTGTATGAGGCAAATATATTGTTTTTTTTTATTTTCTCGCAGTATATAAGAATGTATGTAGGGTAGGTATGTATGTTATTCTAATTCGTCGTTAGTGCTTCTTATTTTAAATAATAGTAGATTTATGTGTGTATGTAAATACATATCTATTTCAAAGTTTAGATAAGTAAAGCGATTTTATTTGTAAAAAGAAAATTATAGGTAGGTAGGTATACCTATGTATGTACAAGTACATTGTACATTTTACTGAAATATTATAGATTTCATGCAAATATAAAAAATAAGAATACAATAGTTGTCTAGCAATTTATCATGTTTAGAAGCAAACACGTATGCATGGGTTTGTGTTTTAAAATAAAACGTTTTTGTAACTATAAACTACATACATAGGTACATAAGTGCATATTCAGTGCACGCCGCTTAATATTTTCGATTTGGGACATGGTTAAATTGATAGGTATCAATAACCGATGATAACAAAGATAGCTCTTCCCGCCCGTCATTGCCCGTGCATATATTTGAATTGGCTTTTACAATCATATTTATCGTAGTAGGCCGGCCACAAAACGTCAATAGAATGCTTTTTCAGTCAAATCAAATATACCACATACACACCACACACTATGACGTCACCCACTGCTGCATGGCTGTTGGCTTTGGTTGGAGACCTCTCCACTGATGGAAGGTTTTTGGCAATGATTTCAAGAATTGTTTTATGTTTCTAAAATAGGTACATATAGTTAGTTATTTATTTCTCAGCATGTACGTAGAGTTAAGAAAAGATTAAGGTCTTAAAATTTGCGTATATATATTGACTTTATGCAAACTTTTTTTTTGCCAATTCGTTTAACTGCTTTAAAGTTAGGAGTTGATATGTGGGTCAACCTCAAAAAATAGGTATACAAATATAAAAAAAAAATCATTTTCTTAAGAACAAACAATACAAAAAACATAGCCTTGGTTAAAACGAAAATAACGATTACTATAGAATTTATTTCACGTTAATCGGTGCAGTATTTGCGGAGATCATTGGCGACAAAGTTTTTTGAAGTTAGGTACGCCTTTATTATAATATTTAGTAATGAAGTAATGATTGAGACACACAAATAATGTTGACATACAAACATTTCGAGTGTGGATCTTCAAGGGGAAAATGTGGCAAACATTTATAAATAGACAACGAATTTTTATAGCCGCGGTGGCTGAGTGTGTTGCGTGTCGTTTTTCCTCTTTTTAAAGCTGTACTACTTAGTTCTCAGGTCCCAGGTTCGTTTCCTGACAAAATCCGTATTTTTTTTTTTTTTTTTAATTTTTAAATAGCCTTTAATTTTCCCAAAATTATTGTTAATCGAATAGTGATAGTTTCATTGAAACTGGTGCAGTAGTTTATGAGTTAATCGGTGGAGAAATTGAATTTTTCGACATAAAATTGAGTTTTTCGACGTGAATATCTCAAAAATTATACAACTTATGAGACTCGCTTTGTTTTTCTTCAAAAATATAGTTAAGCATCTACGAGCTATGATTTTTTCATATTTTTGACTTAAGTGGTTTCTGATAAAAAGTTCTGGTGCTTTTTGTATTATATTTTTCACACTTTTTTGGCAATTACTCCCAAAGTTTCTAACGGAAAAAACTGAGCAAAAGTGAGTTTTGGAAACTCTGTTCCGAGCCCTTTCGAATGATGTCCCACATGATATATTTTTCAGATTTTTTTTTTTTTGAGTTCACATTTTGCCCACCCTGTATAGCTGTTTCACAAAATTTTTGAGTGATTAGATGTCTTATATATGTAAACCATCGGAATGTATAAGTGTGCCAAATTTCAAGTTTCTAGCTGAAACAGTTCTTGATGTTTTTATCGTGACAGACACATTAAATCGAACTTATTTTGTTTTCCGAGTTCACATTACGCCGTCCTGTGAAGTTGTACCACAATATTTTTTAGTAATAATTAGTGAAACAGGTGTGGATCACCGTTATGTATAACTATGCCAAATCTCAAGATTCTACGGCAAACGGTTTCTGAGATAAAAATATAAAAACATGAGTCTGACAGTCATTTCGGCAGATATACCTGAGGTAGTTTCCATAATTATTTCCTTTTGTAACTTATATTCGAAATTTGCAACCCGTATTTTACAAGCAGCGGTGGTGCTGACGGTGAAACTCTGACTCTCAACTCGAGTGCACTGGGATGGAATCTTGGGCACTGCGAATTTTTTTTTTTTCCTTTGTTCTTTTCTTCTTCATTTAGTATTGTATATGGATATGTATATTGAAATAGATGATTTTTTTTTTCTTTTTTGGTTTTGCAGTAGTTTATGAGTTAATCGGTTGAGAAATTGAATTTTTCGACATAAAATTGAATTTTTCGACGTGAATTTCTCAAAAACTATGCAACTTATTACAATTCTGAAACAGTTCAGTATGAACCAAATACTTTGCTGCTTGTCTAACAACATCTGGCCGAATACGCTCTTTTCTGCCATGTTTATAACACATTTTTCTTTTTATCTCGACGGTTATAACATGGTGATCAGATGTTTGTCTAGGTAAAGCTGATACCATAGTATTCAAATTTACCGGCACATTAACAACGCCGCCTATCAATCCATGTTGGTAACCAAGACCTAGCCCCCTTCTGACAATTTTGAGGAATATGTGCCGGGGTGTCACCAAACGCTCCTCAAGTGGTGTGAGTTTCTGTAAAACCTCAGGGAAAACGGGGAACATTAAACCGTTACTTACAGCAAGCCGCGGTATCTTTCCGTCTTTTAAATGTTTATAACATGTGTGACAGAATGAGCCAGAATCTCTAAAGGTCGTTCATTAGAGAATGCAGATAGTTGATATTTTTTTATGACCCGAAGGGAACGTAACGAAGAAGTATAGAAGTTCTGTTCAGTAGTTTGGAACAAACTAGGGATTTATTAGAATCTTTGCTTAGTATTGAGGAACGATTATTTTGATCGAACAACAACAGATATTATGTTAATTGTGTATATGTACAGCTGCGAGCAAAAAAATAGCAGTGCCACTAAGGAAGTTGCATTCATTTAAAAATACAACTTATTAATAGAATATTTTTTAAAAAAATTTACCAATAATTTAAACTGCGTTATTTTCTTATAATATCTACATTATAAGTTTTTGATTTATTTAAAATAAATTAACATAAATGCATTTTATCGAAAGGAACTTCAAAAAACTGCGAGCAAAAAAATAGCAGTGCTCTTTCTTCGCCAGCTTACTTTATCAAAAAAGTAAAAAGAAAATACTGAATTTACATAAATTAGTATGAGGTGTTATTAAGGATATACCAGTCCTTAGTAGTATGCCTTTAATTACTTATTAAAGCTGCGTAAAACCATTTTACAGAGTCTACAAGATGCTGGCACCTTTCGGATGATATTGATCTCCAAGACTGCTGAACTACCCCTCACAACTCGTTATTTTTTGTTTTTTTTTGTGCAGTACATATCTCTTTTATATAGGCCTATAAATGTTTAATAGAATGGAGATCGGGATATTGAGCAAGCCACTCCATGAACTCAATCAATATATCCTGGGACCAATATGGGACCAATACCATAGTATGAAAAGCATCCCCAAATCATGATATTAGATCCACCGAGTTTTTTAGTTTTTGTTGTGAATCAAGGATCATATTTTGTATTGGGTGGATGCCTGACATACTGCTGAGATACGTTTCCGCTATACAGGAAGGTTTTGGTCTCATCAGTACACATTATATTACTCCACTTCTCAGCGGGGCAAGACTAATGCTTTTTCGCAAACCTCAGCCTTTTTGATACATCCATTTTCTTGAGAGGTGGGACTTTTCGTGGACTTCGAGCACTAAAAAAGTGTTCCCTCAGCCGTCCTCTAAAAGTGTGAATACCACATGTTAAGTTAAGCACACCCACAATCTGGGTAGCTGCTGCAGAAAGATGTGTCCCAGAGTGCCTTACAACACGTTTCACTATTGAAGGATGCTAAATTTTGTCCCGGCCGCGAGTTTTAACCATCATTTTATATTTTACAGCATTGCTTATCATTTAAGCGTTAGACCCAGAAGTTCCAGAATTTGTTTGTACGTTTTCCCATCTTTTATAAGCAATTAAATTAGCCCGCACCTCTCTGGTGTGCAGTGTAGTCCACGACCCATTTTTATCGAAAAAAATTAATCGGTTTTACTACAATTTGATTAAAAATAAAAAGAAGGAACTTTTATCTTACTTTTCTATAAGTTAGAATCCAAAATCAAGTAAAAACAAAATTTGTATACCGCTTTTTCAGTCAAATCAAATATACCACATACACACCACACACTATGACGTCACCCACTGCTGCATGGCTGTTGGCTTTGGTTGGAGACCTCTCCACTGATGGAAGGTTTTTGGCAATGATTTCATGAATTGTTTTATGTTTTTAAAATATATACATATAGTTAGTTATTTATTTCTCAGCATGTACGTAGAGTTAAGAAAAGATTAAGGTCTTAAAATTTGCGTATATATATTGACTTTATGCAAACTTTTTTTTTGCCAATTCGTTTAACTGCTTTAAAGTTAGGAGTTGATATGTGGGTCAACCTCAAAAAATAGGTATAAAAATATAAAAAAAAAATTCATTTTCTTAAGAACAAACAATACAAAAAACCATAGACTTGGTTAAAACGAAAATAACGATTACTATAGAATTTATTTCACGTTAATCGGTGCAGTATTTGCGGAGATCATTGGCGACAAAGTTTTTTGAAGTTAGGTACGCCTTTATTATAATAGTAATGAAGTAATGATTGAGACACACAAATAATGTTAACATACAAACATTTCGAGTGTGGATCTTCAAGGGGAAAATGTGGCAAAAATTTATAAATAGACAACGAATTTTTATAGCCGCGGTGGCTGAGTGTGTTGCGTGTCGTGTTTCCTCTTTTTAAAGCTGTACTACTTAGTTGTCAGGTCCCAGGTTCGTTTCTTGACAAAATCCGTATTTTTATTTATTTTTTTTGAATTTTTTTTTTTATGACAGAACAATTTTAGATAGCCTTTAATTTTCCCAAAATTATTGCTAATCGAATAGTGATAGTTCCATTGAAACTGGTGCAGTAGTTTATGAGTTAATCGGTTGAGAAATTGAATTTTTCGACATAAAATTGAATTTTTCGACGTGAATTTCTCAAAAACTATACAACTTATTACAATTCTGAAACAGTTCAGTATGAACCAAATACTTTGCTGCTTGTCTAACAACATCTGGCCGAATACGCTCTTTTCTACCATGTTTATAACACATTTTTCATTTTATCTCGACGGTTATAACATGGTGATCAGGTGTTTGTCTAGGTAAAGCTGATACCATAGTATTCAAATTTACCGGCACATTAACAACACCGCCTACCAATCCATGTTGGTAACCAAGACCTAGCCCCCTTCTGACAATTTTGAGGAATATGTGCCGGGGTGACACCAAACGCTCCTCAAGTGGTGTGAGTTTCTGTAAAACCTCAGGAACAACGGGGAACATTAAACCGTTACTTACAGCAAGCCGCGGTATCTTTCCGTCTTTTAAATGTTTATAACATGTGTGACAGAATGAGCCAGAATCTCTAAAAGTCGATACCGCAAATATATCCTTCAGACTTTCATTAGAGAATGCAGATAGTTGATATTTTTTTATGACCCGAAGGGAACGTTTGTGCCATAGTCGACCACAGTATGAACAAATATTTGTATAACCATGTAAGATATTTTCAAAAAACGTATTTGTAATCTTTATCCAATCGGTTGTATAACTAGTTTCTCCTATATTGCGAGATTCACAGTCGGACACCTGCGTATGACCTTGATGCAAAACCTCGTCAGATTGTGGCTCAGGATCACTGGGCGTAGCTGGTATTTCACAATGCTCCACGTTCTTACGCCTACTAAGCAAAGATCTTTCGAACTTCTTAGCATTCCTATTTCTAGCACTCTCTCTTTGTTTTATATTTTCATTTATCCTTGATATACGCTTCTTTACGCGATTTGAACAGCGAAGAACAGATGACGTAAATATATCTTCATTTGATTCATTCAAACTGGAAATCTTTAGCTTTTCTGTTCCTGGTATCTCTTTTTCTCTCTCTCTGCAAGAAGTTTTCGCTTTAATATTATACAGCCTAATTTCTTTTGTGGACGTCCTCTGCGATTAATAGGATTGGAAGGAAAAGGTATTAACTGACGTCTAATAATAATATTTAAAGCATGTCTTCTAAGAGATTCGATATAAAACCTTACATTGCTTGGATCAATACCTAATGCAATAGATGCAGCAAAAGCCATTGCAAATAGTCCACAATCTATATAATTTGTTTTTGTACGGTAGGAAAAACGATATAACTCACAGGAATACTTGGAAAAAGTTTTTCTAAGTATTCAATTTGTAGAGGAGATAAGTCATTATAGAGACTATCAAAAACTTTCCGCTCTCCAGAGGCAGTAGAGTAGTAAATACATACCCAGTGCCCAACGTCTGAAATATTGACGGAATTTTCTCTGAACATAACTTGTAAGAAATCCCTCTCAATGTTAACAGCCTGAACTTCTTTTCTAAGTTTAACAACAATCATTTCATAAAGATTCATAAAGATTTGAAAGCCATGACTTGACAAAATATTATTGAACTCTTCAATAACATCATCTTCGATATACCTAGCGGTATCAATAATGTCACAAAATGGTTGCTCAAAAGACATTTTATCTAACTGGATATTTTTTAGTCTTATCACGAAAATAATTTAGAATGTATTGAATAAAAAGTGATCACTGATAGAAGTTCTGTTCAGTAGTTTGGAACAAACTAGGGATTTATTAGAATCTTTGCTTAGTATTGAGGAACGATTATTTTGATCGAACAACAACAGATATTATGTTAATTGTGTGTATGTATGTATATGTAATGTGCACTTACTACTTTCTTTTGTTAACTGCTTCAATTATGTTTTGGCAATACCTACACGCTTTCTCTAAATATTATTTTTTTAAATATGTTTGTAACTTCAATTACTTGAGCAATCACTTCTTTATTATATGTTATTTTAAATTACTCGAATCCACTTCATATATGTACATATATATGTATATATTTACTAAAATACTTAATGTATTTTAATTTTCTTTAAATATGTTCTTTTTTTTGTATCACTTGTATCATATGAGCTTGACTTAATTATTTTGTATTACATACCCATGTACGTATTTAGTAACTTAAACATAGGTGATCCTTTAACAAACAATATTTTTTGTATTCACAACGTCACTCATTTAAATAAGTATGTACCTATGTACGTAGTTTTTTCTAAGTTGAGCACTTTTTTTATAAAAATTTTTTTCTTTCTTTATTTGTATGTATATGTACATATGTATATCTACATATTTTCACTTTTATTGAAACACTTTTAATTTTTAAAATAAGACTATGTAGGTTGGTATATCGATATTGCCCATTTGGTAGTTCAAAATAGAATGAATATGAAAGCGGATTCACAGTAGGATTGGGTAGCACAAAGAAAACGAACTAAAAACTGTTTTTCATCTCGTAACGACGTAACCGTATTCTTTTTATAAAAAAAAAAAAAAAAACAGTTTAACTAAGCAAACTGAAATAACTAACAAACCAGAGAATACACAAATTTCAACACATGCATGCGAATGCGAATGAATATATAATTCTGTTACGCACACATGAAACCGCATAGAAGAAAAACGAATAGAGGTACATAACATAATTCCAACCCTGATGTATACATTAACTACCTCACCCGTTCGTTCTCGTTTTTTCGTTTTTTAACCCTTTGTTCGTTTTTCGTTACATATGTATTTGCGTTTTTGCCGTTTTTTGTTCGTTTGCACTCAATGATATGAAAACTTTTTTTCTCGTTTCGTGCAAAGTTGGGGTATTTTTTAACTGAAAACAAACTGTTTCATTCGGGTGTATGAGGCAAATATATTGTTTTTTTTTATTTTCTCGCAGTATATAAGAATGTATGTAGGGTAGGTATGTATGTTATTCTAATTCGTCGTTAGTGCTTCTTATTTTAAATAATAGTAGATTTATGTGTGTATGTAAATACATATCTATTTCAAAGTTTAGATAAGTAAAGCGATTTTATTTGTAAAAAGAAAATTATAGGTAGGTAGGTATACCTATGTATGTACAAGTACATTGTACATTTTACTGAAATATTATAGATTTCATGCAAATATAAAAAATAAGAATACAATAGTTGTCTAGCAATTTATCATGTTTAGAAGCAAACACGTATGCATGGGTTTGTGTTTTAAAATAAAACGTTTTTGTAACTATAAACTACATACATAGGTACATAAGTGCATATTCAGTGCACGCCGCTTAATATTTTCGATTTGGGACATGGTTAAATTGATAGGTATCAATAACCGATGATAACAAAGATAGCTCTTCCCGCCCGTCATTGCCCGTGCATATATTTGAATTGGCTTTTACAATCATATTTATCGTAGTAGGCCGGCCACAAAACGTCAATAGAATGCTTTTTCAGTCAAATCAAATATACCACATACACACCACACACTATGACGTCACCCACTGCTGCATGGCTGTTGGCTTTGGTTGGAGACCTCTCCACTGATGGAAGGTTTTTGGCAATGATTTCAAGAATTGTTTTATGTTTCTAAAATAGGTACATATAGTTAGTTATTTATTTCTCAGCATGTACGTAGAGTTAAGAAAAGATTAAGGTCTTAAAATTTGCGTATATATATTGACTTTATGCAAACTTTTTTTTTGCCAATTCGTTTAACTGCTTTAAAGTTAGGAGTTGATATGTGGGTCAACCTCAAAAAATAGGTATACAAATATAAAAAAAAAATCATTTTCTTAAGAACAAACAATACAAAAAACATAGCCTTGGTTAAAACGAAAATAACGATTACTATAGAATTTATTTCACGTTAATCGGTGCAGTATTTGCGGAGATCATTGGCGACAAAGTTTTTTGAAGTTAGGTACGCCTTTATTATAATATTTAGTAATGAAGTAATGATTGAGACACACAAATAATGTTGACATACAAACATTTCGAGTGTGGATCTTCAAGGGGAAAATGTGGCAAACATTTATAAATAGACAACGAATTTTTATAGCCGCGGTGGCTGAGTGTGTTGCGTGTCGTTTTTCCTCTTTTTAAAGCTGTACTACTTAGTTCTCAGGTCCCAGGTTCGTTTCCTGACAAAATCCGTATTTTTTTTTTTTTTTTTAATTTTTAAATAGCCTTTAATTTTCCCAAAATTATTGTTAATCGAATAGTGATAGTTTCATTGAAACTGGTGCAGTAGTTTATGAGTTAATCGGTGGAGAAATTGAATTTTTCGACATAAAATTGAGTTTTTCGACGTGAATATCTCAAAAATTATACAACTTATGAGACTCGCTTTGTTTTTCTTCAAAAATATAGTTAAGCATCTACGAGCTATGATTTTTTCATATTTTTGACTTAAGTGGTTTCTGATAAAAAGTTCTGGTGCTTTTTGTATTATATTTTTCACACTTTTTTGGCAATTACTCCCAAAGTTTCTAACGGAAAAAACTGAGCAAAAGTGAGTTTTGGAAACTCTGTTCCGAGCCCTTTCGAATGATGTCCCACATGATATATTTTTCAGATTTTTTTTTTTTTGAGTTCACATTTTGCCCACCCTGTATAGCTGTTTCACAAAATTTTTGAGTGATTAGATGTCTTATATATGTAAACCATCGGAATGTATAAGTGTGCCAAATTTCAAGTTTCTAGCTGAAACAGTTCTTGATGTTTTTATCGTGACAGACACATTAAATCGAACTTATTTTGTTTTCCGAGTTCACATTACGCCGTCCTGTGAAGTTGTACCACAATATTTTTTAGTAATAATTAGTGAAACAGGTGTGGATCACCGTTATGTATAACTATGCCAAATCTCAAGATTCTACGGCAAACGGTTTCTGAGATAAAAATATAAAAACATGAGTCTGACAGTCATTTCGGCAGATATACCTGAGGTAGTTTCCATAATTATTTCCTTTTGTAACTTATATTCGAAATTTGCAACCCGTATTTTACAAGCAGCGGTGGTGCTGACGGTGAAACTCTGACTCTCAACTCGAGTGCACTGGGATGGAATCTTGGGCACTGCGAATTTTTTTTTTTTCCTTTGTTCTTTTCTTCTTCATTTAGTATTGTATATGGATATGTATATTGAAATAGATGATTTTTTTTTTCTTTTTTGGTTTTGCAGTAGTTTATGAGTTAATCGGTTGAGAAATTGAATTTTTCGACATAAAATTGAATTTTTCGACGTGAATTTCTCAAAAACTATGCAACTTATTACAATTCTGAAACAGTTCAGTATGAACCAAATACTTTGCTGCTTGTCTAACAACATCTGGCCGAATACGCTCTTTTCTGCCATGTTTATAACACATTTTTCTTTTTATCTCGACGGTTATAACATGGTGATCAGATGTTTGTCTAGGTAAAGCTGATACCATAGTATTCAAATTTACCGGCACATTAACAACGCCGCCTATCAATCCATGTTGGTAACCAAGACCTAGCCCCCTTCTGACAATTTTGAGGAATATGTGCCGGGGTGTCACCAAACGCTCCTCAAGTGGTGTGAGTTTCTGTAAAACCTCAGGGAAAACGGGGAACATTAAACCGTTACTTACAGCAAGCCGCGGTATCTTTCCGTCTTTTAAATGTTTATAACATGTGTGACAGAATGAGCCAGAATCTCTAAAGGTCGTTCATTAGAGAATGCAGATAGTTGATATTTTTTTATGACCCGAAGGGAACGTTTGTGCCATAGTCGACCACAGCATGAACAAATATTTGTATAACCATGTAAGATATTTTCAAAAAACGTATTTGTAATCTTTATCCGATCGGTTGTATAACTAGTTTCTCCTATATTGCGAGATTCACAGTCGGACATCTGCGTATGATCTTGATGCAAAACCTCGTCAGATTGTGGCTCAGGATCACTGGGCGTAGCTGGTATTTCACAATGCTCCACGCTCTTACGCCTACTAAGCAAAGATCTTTCGAACTTCTTAGCATTCCTATTTCTAGCACTCTCTCTTTGTTTTATATTTTCATTTATCCTTGATATACGCTTCCTTACGCGATTTGAACAGCGAAGAATAGATGACGTAAATATATCTTCATTTGATTCATTCAAACTGGAAATCTTTAGCTTTTCTGTTCCTGGTATCTCTTTTTCTCTCTCTCTGCAAGAAGTTTTCGCTTTAATATTATACAGCCTAATTTCTTTTGTGGATGTCCTCTGCGATTAATAGGATTGGAAGGAAAAGGTATTAACTGACGTCTAATAATAATATTTAAAGCATGTCTTCTAAGAGATTCGATACAAAACCTTACATTGCTTGGATCAATACCTAATGCAATAGATGCAGCAAAAGCCATTGCAAATAGTCCACAATCTATATAATTTGTTTGTTTTTGTACGGTAGGAAAAACGATATAACTCACAGGAATACTTGGAAAAAGTTTTTCTAAGTATTCAATTTGTAGAGGAGATAAGTCATTATAGAGACTATCAAAAACATTCCGCTCTCCAAAGGCAGTAGAGTAGTAAATACATACCCAGTGCCCAACGTCTGAAATATTGACGGAAATTTCTCTGAACATAACTTGTAAGAAATCCCTCTCAATGTTAACAGCCTGAACTTCTTTTCTAAGTTTAACAACAATCATTTCATAAAGACTCCTATTTGAAAGCCATGACTTGACAAAATATTATTGAACTCTTCAATAACATCATCTTCGATATACCCAGCGGTATCAATAATGTCACAAAATGGTTGCTCAAAAGACATTTTATCTAACTGGATATTTTTTAGTCTCATCACGAAAATAATTTAGAATGTATTGAATAAAAAGTGATCACTGATAGAAGTTCTGTTCAGTAGTTTGGAACAAACTAGGGATTTATTAGAATCTTTGCTTAGTATTGAGGAACGATTATTTTGATCGAACAACAACAGATATTATGTTAATTGTGTATATGTACAGCTGCGAGCAAAAAAATAGCAGTGCCACTAAGGAAGTTGCATTCATTTAAAAATACAACTTATTAATAGAATATTTTTTAAAAAAATTTACCAATAATTTAAACTGCGTTATTTTCTTATAATATCTACATTATAAGTTTTTGATTTATTTAAAATAAATTAACATAAATGCATTTTATCGAAAGGAACTTCAAAAAACTGCGAGCAAAAAAATAGCAGTGCTCTTTCTTCGCCAGCTTACTTTATCAAAAAAGTAAAAAGAAAATACTGAATTTACATAAATTAGTATGAGGTGTTATTAAGGATATACCAGTCCTTAGTAGTATGCCTTTAATTACTTATTAAAGCTGCGTAAAACCATTTTACAGAGTCTACAAGATGCTGGCACCTTTCGGATGATATTGATCTCCAAGACTGCTGAACTACCCCTCACAACTCGTTATTTTTTGTTTTTTTTTGTGCAGTACATATCTCTTTTATATAGGCCTATAAATGTTTAATAGAATGGAGATCGGGATATTGAGCAAGCCACTCCATGAACTCAATCAATATATCCTGGGACCAATATGGGACCAATACCATAGTATGAAAAGCATCCCCAAATCATGATATTAGATCCACCGAGTTTTTTAGTTTTTGTTGTGAATCAAGGATCATATTTTGTATTGGGTGGATGCCTGACATACTGCTGAGATACGTTTCCGCTATACAGGAAGGTTTTGGTCTCATCAGTACACATTATATTACTCCACTTCTCAGCGGGGCAAGACTAATGCTTTTTCGCAAACCTCAGCCTTTTTGATACATCCATTTTCTTGAGAGGTGGGACTTTTCGTGGACTTCGAGCACTAAAAAAGTGTTCCCTCAGCCGTCCTCTAAAAGTGTGAATACCACATGTTAAGTTAAGCACACCCACAATCTGGGTAGCTGCTGCAGAAAGATGTGTCCCAGAGTGCCTTACAACACGTTTCACTATTGAAGGATGCTAAATTTTGTCCCGGC
The DNA here is from genome assembly GCA_949775065.1 of Brachyopa scutellaris. NCBI lineage: Eukaryota > Metazoa > Arthropoda > Insecta > Diptera > Syrphidae > Brachyopa > Brachyopa scutellaris. The sequence goes on from OX459112.1 coordinate 111,066,022, forward strand.
CGCGAGTTTTAACCATCATTTTATATTTTACAGCATTGCTTATCATTTAAGCGTTAGACCCAGAAGTTCCAGAATTTGTTTGTACGTTTTCCCATCTTTTATAAGCAATTAAATTAGCCCGCACCTCTCTGGTGTGCAGTGTAGTCCACGACCCATTTTTATCGAAAAAAATTAATCGGTTTTACTACAATTTGATTAAAAATAAAAAGAAGGAACTTTTATCTTACTTTTCTATAAGTTAGAATCCAAAATCAAGTAAAAACAAAATTTGTATACCGCTTTTTCAGTCAAATCAAATATACCACATACACACCACACACTATGACGTCACCCACTGCTGCATGGCTGTTGGCTTTGGTTGGAGACCTCTCCACTGATGGAAGGTTTTTGGCAATGATTTCATGAATTGTTTTATGTTTTTAAAATATATACATATAGTTAGTTATTTATTTCTCAGCATGTACGTAGAGTTAAGAAAAGATTAAGGTCTTAAAATTTGCGTATATATATTGACTTTATGCAAACTTTTTTTTTGCCAATTCGTTTAACTGCTTTAAAGTTAGGAGTTGATATGTGGGTCAACCTCAAAAAATAGGTATAAAAATATAAAAAAAAAATTCATTTTCTTAAGAACAAACAATACAAAAAACCATAGACTTGGTTAAAACGAAAATAACGATTACTATAGAATTTATTTCACGTTAATCGGTGCAGTATTTGCGGAGATCATTGGCGACAAAGTTTTTTGAAGTTAGGTACGCCTTTATTATAATAGTAATGAAGTAATGATTGAGACACACAAATAATGTTAACATACAAACATTTCGAGTGTGGATCTTCAAGGGGAAAATGTGGCAAAAATTTATAAATAGACAACGAATTTTTATAGCCGCGGTGGCTGAGTGTGTTGCGTGTCGTGTTTCCTCTTTTTAAAGCTGTACTACTTAGTTGTCAGGTCCCAGGTTCGTTTCTTGACAAAATCCGTATTTTTATTTATTTTTTTTGAATTTTTTTTTTTATGACAGAACAATTTTAGATAGCCTTTAATTTTCCCAAAATTATTGTTAATCGAATAGTGATAGTTCCATTGAAACTGGTGCAGTAGTTTATGAGTTAATCGGTTGAGAAATTGAATTTTTCGACATAAAATTGAATTTTTCGACGTGAATTTCTCAAAAACTATACAACTTATTACAATTCTGAAACAGTTCAGTATGAACCAAATACTTTGCTGCTTGTCTAACAACATCTGGCCGAATACGCTCTTTTCTACCATGTTTATAACACATTTTTCATTTTATCTCGACGGTTATAACATGGTGATCAGGTGTTTGTCTAGGTAAAGCTGATACCATAGTATTCAAATTTACCGGCACATTAACAACACCGCCTACCAATCCATGTTGGTAACCAAGACCTAGCCCCCTTCTGACAATTTTGAGGAATATGTGCCGGGGTGACACCAAACGCTCCTCAAGTGGTGTGAGTTTCTGTAAAACCTCAGGAACAACGGGGAACATTAAACCGTTACTTACAGCAAGCCGCGGTATCTTTCCGTCTTTTAAATGTTTATAACATGTGTGACAGAATGAGCCAGAATCTCTAAAAGTCGATACCGCAAATATATCCTTCAGACTTTCATTAGAGAATGCAGATAGTTGATATTTTTTTATGACCCGAAGGGAACGTTTGTGCCATAGTCGACCACAGTATGAACAAATATTTGTATAACCATGTAAGATATTTTCAAAAAACGTATTTGTAATCTTTATCCAATCGGTTGTATAACTAGTTTCTCCTATATTGCGAGATTCACAGTCGGACACCTGCGTATGACCTTGATGCAAAACCTCGTCAGATTGTGGCTCAGGATCACTGGGCGTAGCTGGTATTTCACAATGCTCCACGTTCTTACGCCTACTAAGCAAAGATCTTTCGAACTTCTTAGCATTCCTATTTCTAGCACTCTCTCTTTGTTTTATATTTTCATTTATCCTTGATATACGCTTCTTTACGCGATTTGAACAGCGAAGAACAGATGACGTAAATATATCTTCATTTGATTCATTCAAACTGGAAATCTTTAGCTTTTCTGTTCCTGGTATCTCTTTTTCTCTCTCTCTGCAAGAAGTTTTCGCTTTAATATTATACAGCCTAATTTCTTTTGTGGACGTCCTCTGCGATTAATAGGATTGGAAGGAAAAGGTATTAACTGACGTCTAATAATAATATTTAAAGCATGTCTTCTAAGAGATTCGATATAAAACCTTACATTGCTTGGATCAATACCTAATGCAATAGATGCAGCAAAAGCCATTGCAAATAGTCCACAATCTATATAATTTGTTTTTGTACGGTAGGAAAAACGATATAACTCACAGGAATACTTGGAAAAAGTTTTTCTAAGTATTCAATTTGTAGAGGAGATAAGTCATTATAGAGACTATCAAAAACTTTCCGCTCTCCAGAGGCAGTAGAGTAGTAAATACATACCCAGTGCCCAACGTCTGAAATATTGACGGAATTTTCTCTGAACATAACTTGTAAGAAATCCCTCTCAATGTTAACAGCCTGAACTTCTTTTCTAAGTTTAACAACAATCATTTCATAAAGATTCATAAAGATTTGAAAGCCATGACTTGACAAAATATTATTGAACTCTTCAATAACATCATCTTCGATATACCTAGCGGTATCAATAATGTCACAAAATGGTTGCTCAAAAGACATTTTATCTAACTGGATATTTTTTAGTCTTATCACGAAAATAATTTAGAATGTATTGAATAAAAAGTGATCACTGATAGAAGTTCTGTTCAGTAGTTTGGAACAAACTAGGGATTTATTAGAATCTTTGCTTAGTATTGAGGAACGATTATTTTGATCGAACAACAACAGATATTATGTTAATTGTGTGTATGTATGTATATGTAATGTGCACTTACTACTTTCTTTTGTTAACTGCTTCAATTATGTTTTGGCAATACCTACACGCTTTCTCTAAATATTATTTTTTTAAATATGTTTGTAACTTCAATTACTTGAGCAATCACTTCTTTATTATATGTTATTTTAAATTACTCGAATCCACTTCATATATGTACATATATATGTATATATTTACTAAAATACTTAATGTATTTTAATTTTCTTTAAATATGTTCTTTTTTTTGTATCACTTGTATCATATGAGCTTGACTTAATTATTTTGTATTACATACCCATGTACGTATTTAGTAACTTAAACATAGGTGATCCTTTAACAAACAATATTTTTTGTATTCACAACGTCACTCATTTAAATAAGTATGTACCTATGTACGTAGTTTTTTCTAAGTTGAGCACTTTTTTTATAAAAATTGTTTTCTTTCTTTATTTGTATGTATATGTACATATGTATATGTACATATGTATATCTACATATTTTCACTTTTATTGAAACACTTTTAATTTTTAAAATAAGACTATGTAGGTTGGTATATCGATATTGCCCATTTGGTAGTTCAAAATAGAATGAATATGAAAGCGGATTCACAGTAGGATTGGGTAGCACAAAGAAAACGAACTAAAAACAGTTTTTCATCTCGTAACGACGTAACCGTATTCTTTTTATAAAAAAAAAAAAAAAAACAGTTTAACTAAGCAAACTGAAATAACTAACAAACCAGAGAATACACAAATTTCAACACATGCATGCGAATGCGAATGAATATATAATTCTGTTACGCACACATGAAACCGCATAGAAGAAAAACGAATAGAGGTACATAACATAATTCCAACCCTGATGTATACATTAACTACCTCACCCGTTCGTTCTCGTTTTTTCGTTTTTTAACCCTTTGTTCGTTTTTCGTTACATATGTATTTGCGTTTTTGCCGTTTTTTGTTCGTTTGCACTCAATGATATGAAAACTTTTTTTCTCGTTTCGTGCAAAGTTGGGGTATTTTTTAACTGAAAACAAACTGTTTCATTCGGGTGTATGAGGCAAATATATTGTTTTTTTTTATTTTCTCGCAGTATATAAGAATGTATGTAGGGTAGGTATGTATGTTATTCTAATTCGTCGTTAGTGCTTCTTATTTTAAATAATAGTAGATTTATGTGTGTATGTAAATACATATCTATTTCAAAGTTTAGATAAGTAAAGCGATTTTATTTGTAAAAAGAAAATTATAGGTAGGTAGGTATACCTATGTATGTACAAGTACATTGTACATTTTACTGAAATATTATAGATTTCATGCAAATATAAAAAATAAGAATACAATAGTTGTCTAGCAATTTATCATGTTTAGAAGCAAACACGTATGCATGGGTTTGTGTTTTAAAATAAAACGTTTTTGTAACTATAAACTACATACATAGGTACATAAGTGCATATTCAGTGCACGCCGCTTAATATTTTCGATTTGGGACATGGTTAAATTGATAGGTATCAATAACCGATGACGTCGGTATGCTGCAAAAAGAGCTCAAGTCACATAATTGTGTTTCTGAGTTATTGAAGATTTAAAGTTTATGGCCCCTGAAAAAATCATTAAGTTGTTTCGATTTGAAAATTGATTTTAAAATCTGTTAGTGAAAGCATTTATTATTGAGACTTAATTCAATGTAATTTATTCAACTTTTTTTTAAACAAAAATAAAATGAAACTTGGACATAGACCTTTTTTGCTTTAAAAAATATTTGTTTATGGACATGAGTTTTTTATGAAAATTTTATTTTTAATTTATGAATCTTGATTTGATTCCGAATCATCATTTATATCAGGTTCTGGGGCCTTATTTCTGGTGGTTTTGCTTGTTTTCAAGCCTTTGTACCAGAGATGAAACTCTTCCGGGATGGCTCCTGACTTGCAAAGATTAAGTAAATCTTTTTTCTTTTCAAAACTGATAGGAAGGCTGCTTTTATACACTTTTTTGATGTGAACTTCTTTCAAATCTATGGGCCGACCTTTACCAAAAACACGTATTTCCTTATAGGTTTCATTGTGGTTGTATTTGTACTCCATCACATCAGGTTTAATTTTTTGGTACCTAAAAGATTTTACTTTCAACCAGTTCACTTTATCTCCGTTTTCGTCTAAACTTTTGTTTTTTATAATCTCCGATAATTTTGATAAATCCAGAAAATCAGTATACCGCAATTGAGTTATGTTATAAGGATTTCCTTTGCTTTTTAGTCTTTTGGAACGTGCGAGTCTGAATATAGTTAGCCAGTCTTGTATAGTATATACTGGAACATTCTTCTTTTGCTTTTCGATAGCACTGTGCATGCTATCAACTTCCATGTAACTATGTCCGCTTTCTAGAAATTTATGTTCAATTATATCCAAATTTAAAATTTGAACCAAATGGAGAAGTAATATTGAAATATTTTTGTTTCTATTTTGGCCACTGCAAGTATCAGAAAAAAAAGATACTTCCGTTATTTCCGGTGAAAGTTGATGCAAGTACTTATACAAGCACGAACCAATTTCATTACTCCCTCTTTTGCCATCAGTTTCTGTCCAAAAATAGCAGAAAGCATCGTTTGGTGGAGCAGCGTTGTAGATGGTTAAATTGTATGCACATAATTTTCGGCTGTAGTACATTGGACTTACATCACTTGATGGAATTTGTAACACAGATTGTAAGTCAAATGTGCATGCCATGAAATTAGGCTCCCTGATGGCTCTTTCTTTGTCCAAGGATTTTGCAGCTGAACATTCGTCTTTTCTCTTTAAATGGGCCAGATAATCTTCATTTTGGGTTACTTTACCTTTTTCGCATGCTTGACACTGGTCTTTTTTTGGATGGAAGAACGATAAATTGTAGCACTCACCGAAAACTTTCCTGTAGGTGGTCGATGAAGGTAGCTTTGCTGACGTGTCACTCTTGTATTTTTCTACGAATAAGGAATACATTTTTGATATACTCAGAATAGCATCTAAATACATCCTCTTCGAAGTTTTGCGGCAGTAGTGAGATTCTACAGTTGGGAAGCTTTCGATGTGGTCCTTAATGCGTGCTATATTTTCATCCGATGTTTTATTTGCAGCATTTGTTCTGCCCCTTTCATCTTCTTTAGAAAAAACTCCAGTTGGTCCTTTATGTTTAAATGCTGTTTTAACTGCACTATAAGAAATGCTTAGCGTTCCACAAAAAAAATCGCGACAGACACGTACATTAGAGTTTTCATTTTCAAAAAAGTATGACCTCGCTACATTTCGGTTGACTTTTTTGGTCGAAGATCTTACTCGAGACCTTTGTATTTTTGAATCAATGACTGCCTTTAAAACGAAATCTTTTTGGCGTTGATATGACAACTTCCAAAAATCCTTGCATATTTTCATTCGCTGTTCTTCCGTAAATTTGTTATTACATTTGAAACGACATTTTTCGCACTTTGAATGCTTGGGATTCTTGCCTCGTATAAAATCGTCATGCTTTATATTTCTCTTCCATAGTTCTGGATTCGCTTTTCTCCACCTTCTATTTTTCTTTTCAGTGAGTGTTTCTGCGGTAAATTTTTGGGGTGCTTCCATAATAATGGCCGTTTCTTCATCATCATTATCGCTTAATTCGTTGTTTTTTTGGGGAACATAATCAAGGTCATCGTCGTCGCCTGAAAAATCTTGTTCAAGGCTTGATTCATCCCATTCTCTTTCCAAGTGTTGTTTACTTATTTTAGCAATTGATTCTTGAATATCTAAACATAAAATACACTCAAATTTAAGACCTACATCATAAAATGATTTGTAAAAGTCAGGAAGTACCATTTGATTCCGTGGAATTTGCTTTTGAAGCTGTTGAAGTACTGGGATTGCACACATCTATATCACAATTTTTATTCTTATGTCCTAAATGTATTTTGGCATTAAGTTAAAAAACCATTTTTGGTCAAGCTATACTGAAACAAAATGATTACCTTTTTCTAATGCAAGTTGTAGAAGAACAGCACTTCGGCTTGAGGAATTCATTTTTTTAAAGATAAATTAAAAGCACAACCTATTCACATTAACAACTCTCAATAATGATCATTTATCTAACGTACATTCAAAACAAATCATAGCAAAGGAATAGGGAATTCCCCTTATAACAATTTTTTAAGTAGACTATGAAATAATTTTTATTCTGGTTTTTGTATTTTATTATTTGAATTTGAGGACTTGAGCTTTTTTTGCAGCAAAAATAGAGAAAGTAGCCAAAAAGATTTGTGCAAAAAAGATTCAGGTCCACTTGGGTCTTTCTTGCTCCACACATTTGGGTGTTTTGGACATAGAATGAACTGTTTTGATACAATAACACTACAAAACAACTTTAAATGGACATGGGATATTTTTGCAGGGAATAGATTATGACTTTTGGGACATTTTTGCATTATTAAGTCCATTTTACAAAAATGTGGACTTGAGCTCTTTTTGCAGCACACCGACGATGATAACAAAGATAGCTCTTCCCGCCCGTCATTGCCCGTGCACTTTTTTAATATTTGAATTGGCTTTTACAATCATATTTATCGTAGTAGGCCGGCCACAAAACGTCAATAGAATGCTTTTTCAGTCAAATCAAATATACCACATACACACCACACACTATGACGTCACCCACTGTACATGGCTGTTGGCTTTGGTTGGAGACCTCTCCACTGATGGAAGGTTTTTGGCAATGATTTCATGAATTGTTTTATGTTTTTAAAATAGATACATATAGTTAGTTATTTATTTCTCAGCATGTACGTAGAGTTAAGAAAAGATTAAGGTCTTAAAATTTGCGTATATATATTGACTTTATGCAATTTTTTTTTTTGCCAATTCGATTAACTGCTTTAAAGTTAGGAGTTGATATGTGGGTCAACCTCAAAAAATAGGTATAAAAATATAAAAAAAAAATCATTTTCTTAAGAACAAACAATACAAAAAAACATAGTATAGAAAATAACGATTACTATAGAATTTATTTCACGTTAATCAGTGCAGTATTTGCGGAGATCATTGGCGACAAAGTTTTTTGAAGTTAGGTACGCCTTTATTATAATAGTAATGAAGTAATGATTGAGACACACAAATAATGTTAACATATTCATTTTTAATGCATTTTTATTTCTTAATTCAAGTATTCCTTACATGCTAGACAAAAGTGATTAAAACTAGCTTAACTAACTTAACTATCGTACTCTAACTTGGGGCCAGTAAGACACGGGCACTCTAAGCTAAACTTAATACTTATACTATGTCTTTCGACGTAACCTTACTTAAAGTATTGAATTTTAATTAAACTTACAATTTAAAAGCTAAGAAAAATTTTTTTTTTAAAAAAAAACTTAGCAAAAGAACATTTTAATTTTTGTTTAAAACTACCTTAAATAAAACTTACAACTACTTAACCTATCTTAACTCTAGCTACGTAATTAAATACGTAATTTTTTTTGTTTTTTTGTGCTGTGTTATTTTATAATTTTTTTTGTGGTTTTTTATTTGTTTTTATATTTTTTTTTGTTAGCAAAGTGCTGTGCTGTTTTTTTTTTTTTTTTTTTTTTTTGTTATTTTTTATAAAACTTAAATAGACCTATCCTACCTAAACCTACGTAAGCCGGCCACGGCATGTCTACATGAATAAACATAACAGGCGGCCAACTATGCCTTGGGGTCTACCCCGGATCGAACGGAATCGACGAGGGAATTCCATTTGCTTCTAACAGCCACCAGAATTTCTTATGTTGCTGTTCAACATCGTGCCCATCGCGCCCCGAAACCGACCTACTAAACCGGAGGCGCTCCGTTTGGCTCTGTGCGACGTCTCTGTCGTAGTTGAGCCGCCTATCCACAGTCTTGCGAGCAACATGGAAGATTAGCGGTACCGCTGATCTATCCTGGATCAGACCCTGTTGGTCAAAATAGAGGAATGCTTCTGGTGGAACGAAGCCGTTAAGGCGCACTCTCTCGTGGTACGTGAAATTGGGGTAATAAGCCCCGAAGATCAGGCTATTCATCGAACTCATTGCTCTTGCAATGTGCCTTCGAGTCATCTTGATCAGGAAATTATCCACTCTTATTAAGTTAGCCCTGTTGTATAGGACCTCATTGGAATAGAATTTTTTGTACTCGGATTCTGGTGTTCTGTATAAACGAAGGCAAGTCCGAAGACAAGCCCTCTCAAACACCCGAATCCTTTCCATCGAACTTGGTCCGACGTTGAACCACACGGGACAACCATATGCTATCATTGGCCGTATAAGGGCCATGTAGCAGATAACCTTTACCCTCGCATCGAGTTGGCTGCTATAAAACAGTCTCTTTGTAAGGGCAAAAGCGCCTCTGGCTCTGGCCAGAGCAGCATCTATATGTTTGTTAAAATACAGATACTGGTCTAGCCAGAGCCCGAGGTATCTGACTACATTTCGACATGCAAGTGGCTGCCCGTGTCGTCCAACGACTGCGAACTTTCGCCAATTCTTTCTGGTGTCCCAAGAGGCCCCAGACAACGGCGTCCGAAACAAGATGGTTTCTGACTTCTGGAAGTTGATCTTCAACTTCCAGTCGTCACAATATCGCTGAATCTTATCGAAGTCACGTTGTAAGAGAATTGCAATGACCTCGATCTTTGGCCCTGATCTGTACGCGACCAAGTCATCTGCGTACGCAATAGCATGGTGAAGAGACCCTACGAGATCACTTGTGTAAATATTGAAAAGGATCGGCGAATAACCGCACCCTGTTGTAGACCATTTTTAATTTCAAAAATACCAGCAGAGGTCACATTGCCATTTTTCACAACGAACCGCCTACTGGTGAGCATATTATAAAGTATGTACAGCAGTGGTTTACTTATGCTCAACCTGCTCAACTTGTAAAAAAGTCCCTCTAGCCAAACGGTGTCGAAGGCTTTCTCCAAGTCAACCAGGCAGGCACCCGTACATTGTTTCTTGCTTTTGTTCCATTGAATATCCGATACGAGCTTAGACGCGGCATGTATGGTATCATGCCCCGCCTTAAATCCGAATTGGTTATCTGGAATTATATGTTTGTCGTCAACCAACTTAGTCAGGGCTCTATTGACCACTTTTTCGAATACCTTGCTGATGTTCGGAAGGAGACTTATTGACCGGAGATTTGCCGGTTTGGAATTTTCCTTACCCCTTTTAGGGATAGGGTGCACTACTGCTGTTTTCCAATGCGCTGGATAATGTGCATTATTCAGCACATTATTAAACAAAATGCAGTAAATGTCTACCGCTTCTAGAGGGAGATGTCTAAGCACAATGTTAGATATTCCATCGATTCCCACTGACTTCTTCTTTCTCAATGATTCGAAGATTGCTTGGAGCTCTACATTCGTTAAGAACGGGGGATGTATCCCTTCGTTGGCGATGGTATTATTTGCCCCATTGTCTTCATTGAACTCGGTGAAACCGATGTTCTCTGATCGCCATTGCTGGAGCTCATTTCGAAGGTAGAAGTTGTGCACAAGGACTCGATTCTCCAGGTCATGATTCGGGCAAATAATGCTATTCACCTTATACACTTCCTGAAAAGTCGCTCCTATAGTCTCAATCTTCTCCTGCGAATCTTCGATCAAAAAGAAATTGTCGTCATCGACTGCGTTTACTGGATCTATACCTGCTGTCACAAGTATTCGTTCGTTGTTCGTATTTGGAGGAATTTTGAGACATGGAAGGTCGTTGAGATTATTCCTCCGAAATATTTTATTTATTTGCGGGAAGATACTGGGGTTGTTGGCTTTTACAGCCCCAATTTTTTTGTTCCAGTGCAGATTTACCGCTAATCGGTAGTTTTCTTTAATTAACTGTTGGAGGTTTTTAATCAACGCCTTCAGTGTCCTAATCTCTGAGTTTTGTCTGTCAGTAAACCGTCGGTACAAGGTTTTTAATCTCGACAGCAGTCTACTTTTCTGTTGGTGTAGTGCGTTTATTGTTGCGTTGCGGTATATCCCTACATTGTCAGTTTGTTGATGTCGAGGTATCGTCCTGTCCATCGTTTGTTTTATTGTCTCGTCCATTTGTTTTAGGTATCCGTCAATCTCCTCATTTGACAGATTCCTATTGGACGGTGGGTTGAGCGAGTTTGAGGAGAGTGCTCTTGTCAAAACTCTAGAGAAGCGTGTCCAACGCACCCTACTATAATTATAGGGATGCGCATGAACAAACGCTTCAAGTTCCGCAATCTCGTTGGGAATTGTAATTTCGGCACTGAGTCCGCAATGGTCACTGTCATACACAAATGTATGAAGGCAGTTTAAAGTTTGTCCGTTCGTGTTAGTCAGTTGTAACCGTACGTCGAACAGCAGGAGATCCAGATATGATCCGCCCCTGGGAAACGACGGACTATCTGTTGCTTTCAAATCGAGTCTATACTCGACACTGTGCTGACCCCACCAATTAAAAAGGAGGTTCCCTCTAGAGTTAGGAATATTATTTCCCCAATCTCTGTGTTTAGCGTTTAGATCCCCAGCCAAAAGGAAATAATTCTCCTCCGACTCCAGCCTAAGGCGTCGGAAAAGTGTCTCGAGCTCTGAAATAAAATAAGTTGGTTGCGTAGCTTCAGGTGCATAAGCTGAGATCATGTACAACCTCTTTCCACTATGGAGAGGGATGCACACGATACATGCTTCTAGCTCCTCGAATCTCCGCACTTCACCACTGTACACTACCTTATATTTTAGCTTTTTACTAATGAAGATCGCAACACCTCCTCCTTGTATAGAGTTGGGTCGGTCTCTTCTTATTATATTATAATTATTGTGCCGTAACTTATGTTTCTGGTTTAGCTTGGTTTCGCTAACCAAAAGCACATCAGGGCTTTGATCTTCTAACAACTTAAATAGTACGGCTCTTCGTTCGATCCTTATCAGTGAATTTACATTCACCGCAAGGATCCTCAAGGTATTCTCCGCCATCGCACACATTATGATTGGAGATGCGCTAGGCCCGGCAGAAGCGCGCAGATTTGGTCCACCCTCTTCGCCTGCTCTTGTACCTGACGTTGTAGCTGACCCATCTGCCCTTGAATAGAGAGCAAGATAGCCATCAAGTCAGCCTCCGGTGCTTTAGGCAGTGGGGCCTGTGAAGCAGCCTTCGGTGGTTGCTGTGCCGTATTTCCCCTTCCTGCCGCCATTTGGGCGTAGGATATTTGGGGTGTGACGGCTTGAGTTTGGCTTGGACGTGGTAGACTTTTCACTACGCTCTTCTGCTGTCGAACCAGGTTCACTTTCTTAATGTCTTGGAACTTGGGGCAACCCCGATAGTTAGCGGTGTGTCCCGAGTTCCTACACAACGCACACGAGAGCTGAGATTTCTCTGACGCCCCTTCTTTCCCCAGAGAACATTCTTCGGACTTGTGGTTCTTTCCACACTTCACGCATCGAGGCTGCATCTCGCAGTTCGACGCGGCGTGCCCGAACCTCTGACAGCGAACACATTGAATAATGTTATCGCTTCTCTTTACTTTTTCCCATGTGACAACCTGGTAGTCTACGACCTTTATGTTCCGTAGACCATCCAGTTTGCTATTGGGTGACAGCTGAACCAGGAAGAACGGTAATTTCCGATTCTCCCTTTTGACCCTTGCTGTGGTAAAAGGCTTGACCCCCACGAATTCGAGCCCATCGCACGTCTTTTCCTTGAGCATTCTAAGAAGCTCCTCCGGTTCGGTGGACGGTTCCATCCCCCTCAGCAGCATCGTTTGCAGCTTTTCCCCCTTCGGGGTGAAGGAGAAGAACTCCGTCGTCGATTCCGCTAACAGTTTTTTAATTGTTCTATATTGTTCTACTGTGTTACATTGTATAGAATGCCTATCTACGCTAAGTCTTTTAACATAAAAATTGTTGCCTATGGCCGACTTACATAGTTCGATTGTCTCTTTTAGTTCCATTTTGAAGGTGTTTATTGGGGGCACCTTCTCCCTTGTTGTCTTCTGTTGTTGTTGCTGCTGGTTCTGCTGCTGCTGTTGTTGTTGTTGTTGTTGCTGCTGCGTTTTCTGCTGCTTCTGCTGATTCTGCTGCTGTTGTTGCCGTTGTTGTTGCGGCTGAGGCAGCTGTTGCTGCTGTTGTGACAGCTGTTTTTTCTGCTGTGGTTTGTCTTTTGGCTGCTGCTGTTGTTGTAGCTGCTTGGGTTGCTGCGAAGCTTGTTCTGCTGGCTGTTGTTGCTGATTTCGCTGGAGCTCCATCTCTTGCTCCTTTACTCTTCTGGCCACTTGTTTATCTTTAATGATAAGCACTTTTTGCTGCAGCATAATGTTAACATACAAACATTTCGAGTGTGGATCTTCAAGGGGAAAATGTGGCAAACATTTATAAATAGACAACGAATTTTTATAGCCGCGGTGGCTGAGTGTGTTGCGTGTCGTTTTTCCTCTTTTTAAAGCTGTACTACTTAGTTCTCAGGTCCCAGGTTCGTTTCCTGACAAAATCCGTATTTTTTTTTTTTTTTTTAATTTTTAAATAGCCTTTAATTTTCCCAAAATTATTGTTAATCGAATAGTGATAGTTTCATTGAAACTGGTGCAGTAGTTTATGAGTTAATCGGTGGAGAAATTGAATTTTTCGACATAAAATTGTGTTTTTCGACGTGAATATCTCAAAAATTATACAACTTATGAGACTCGCTTTGTTTTTCTTCAAAAATATAGTTAAGCATCTACGAGCTATGATTTTTTCATATTTTTGACTTAAGTGGTTTCTGATAAAAAGTTCTGGTGCTTTTTGTATTATATTTTTCACACTTTTTTGGCAATTACTCCCAAAGTTTCTAACGGAAAAAACTGAGCAAAAGTGAGTTTTGGAAACTCTGTTCCGAGCCCTTTCGAATGATGTCCCACATGATATATTTTTCAGATTTTTTTTTTTTTTGAGTTCACATTTTGCCCACCCTGTATAGCTGTTTCACAAAATTTTTGAGTGATTAGATGTCTCATATATGTAAACCATCGGAATGTATAAGTGTGCCAAATTTCAAGTTTCTAGCTGAAACAGTTCTTGATGTTTTTATCGTGACAGACACATTAAATCGAACCTATTTTGTTTTCCGAGTTCACATTACGCCGTCCTGTGAAGTTGTACCACAATATTTTTTAGTAATAATTAGTGAAACAGGTGTGGATCACCGTTATGTATAACTATGCCAAATCTCAAGATTCTACGGCAAACGGTTTCTGAGATAAAAATATAAAAACATGAGTCTGACAGTCATTTCGGCAGATATACCTGAGGTAGTTTCCATAATTATTTCCTTTTGTAACTTATATTCGAAATTTGCAACCCGTATTTTACAAGCAGCGGTGGTGCTGACGGTGAAACTCTGACTCTCAACTCGAGTGCACTGGGATGGAATCTTGGGCACTGCGAATTTTTTTTTTTCCTTTGTTCTTTTCTTCTTCATTTAGTATTGTATATGGATATGTATATTGAAATAGATGATTTTTTTTTTCTTTTTTGGTTTTGCAGTAGTTTATGAGTTAATCGGTTGAGAAATTGAATTTTTCGACATAAAATTGAATTTTTCGACGTGAATTTCTCAAAAACTATGCAACTTATTACAATTCTGAAACAGTTCAGTATGAACCAAATACTTTGCTGCTTGTCTAACAACATCTGGCCGAATACGCTCTTTTCTACCATGTTTATAACACATTTTTCATTTTATCTCGACGGTTATAACATGGTGATCAGATGTTTGTCTAGGTAAAGCTGATACCATAGTATTCAAATTTACCGGCACATTAACAACACCGCCTATCAATCCATGTTGGTAACCAAGACCTAGCCCCCTTCTGACGCTCCACAAGTGGTGTGAGTTTCTGTAAAACCTCAGGGACAACGGGGAACATTAAACCGTTACTTACAGCAAGCCGCGGTATCTTTCCGTCTTTTAAATGTTTATAACATGTGTGACAGAATGAGCCAGAATCTCTAAAGGTCGTTCATTAGAGAATGCAGATAGTTGATATTTTTTATGACCCGAAGGGAACGTTTATGCCATAGTCGACCACAGCATGAACAAATATTTGTATAACCATGTAAGATATTTTCAAAAAACGTATTTGTAATCTTTATCCAATCGGTTGTATAACTAGTTTTTCCTATATTGCGAGATTCACAGTCGGACATCTGCGTATGACCTTGATGCAAAACCTCGTCAGATTGTGGCTCAGGATCACTGGGCGTAGCTGGTATTTCACAATGCTCCACGTTCTTACGCCTACTAAGCAAAGATCTTTCGAACTTCTTAGCATTCCTTTTTCTGGCACTCTCTCTTTGTTTTATATTTTCATTTATCCTTGATATACGCTTCTTTATGCGATTTGAACAGCGAAGAACAGATGACGTAAATATATCTTCATTTGATTCATTCAAACTGGAAATCTTTAGCTTTTTCTGTTCCTGGTATCTCTTTTTCTCTCTCTCTGCAAGAAGTTTTCGCTTTAATATTATACAGCCTAATTTCTTTTGTGGACGTCCTCTGCGATTAATAGGATTGGAAGGAAAAGGTATTAACTGACGTCTAATAATAATATTTAAAGCATGTCTTCTAAGAGATTCGATACAAAACCTTACATTGCTTGGATCAATACCTAATGCAATAGATGCAGCAAAAGCCATTGCAAATAGTCTACAATCTATATAATTTCTTTGTTTTTGCACGGTAGGAAAAACGATATAACTCACAGGAATACTTGGAAAAAGTTTTTCTAAGTATTCAATTTGTAGAGGAGATAAGTCATTATAGAGACTATCAAAAACTTTCCGCTCTCCAGAGGCAGTAGAGTAGTAAATACATACCCAGTGCCCAACGTCTGAAATATTGACGGAATTTTCTCTGAACATAACTTGTAAGAAATCCCTCTCAATGTTAACAGCCTGAACTTCTTTTCTAAGTTTAACAACAATCATTTCATAAAGACTCCTATTTGAAAGCCATGACTTGACAAAATATTATTGAACTCTTCAATAACATCATCTTCGATATACCTAGCGGTATCAATAATGTCACAAAATGGTTGCTCAAAAGACATTTTATCTAACTGGATATTTTTTAGTCTTATCACGAAAATAATTTAGAATGTATTGAATAAAAAGTGATCACTGATTGAAGTTCTGTTCAGTAGTTTGGAACAAACTAGGGATTTATTAGAATCTTTGCTTAGTATTGAGGAACGATTATTTTGATCGAACAACAACAGATATTATGTTAATTGTGTATATGTATGTATATGTAATGTGCACTTACTACTTTCTTTTGTTAACTGCTTCAATTATGTTTTGGCAATACCTACACGCTTTCTCTAAATATTATCTTTTTAAATATGTTTGTAACTTCAATTACTTGAGCAATCACTTCTTTATTATATGTTATTTTAAATTACTCGAATCCACTTCATATATGTACATATATATGTATATATTTACTAAAATACTTAATGTATTTTAATTTTCTTTAAATATGTTCTTTTTTTTGTATCACTTGTATCATATGAGCTTGACTTAATTATTTTGTATTACATACTCATGTACGTATTTAGTAACTTAAACATAGGTGATCCTTTAACAAACAATATTTTTTGTATTCACAATGTCACTCATTTAAATAAGTATGTACCTATTGTACGTAGTTTTTTCTAAGTTGAGCACTTTTTTTATAAAAATTTTTTTCTTTCTTTATTTGTATGTATATGTACATATGTATATCTACATATTTTCGCTTTTATTGAAACACTTTTAATTTTTAAAATAAGACTATGTAGGTTGGTATATCGATATTGCCCATTTGGTAGTTCAAAATAGAATGAATATGAAAGCGGATTCACAGTAGGATTGGGTAGCACAAAGAAAACGAACTAAAAACAGTTTTTCATCTCGTAACGACGTAACCGTATTCTTTTCATAAAAAAAAAAAAAAAAAAACAGTTTAACTAAGCAAACTTAAATAACTAACAAACCAGAGAATACACAAATTTCAACACATGCATGCGAATGCGAATGAATATATAATTCTGTTACGCACACATGAAACCGCATAGAAGAAAAACGAATAGAGGTACATAACATAATTCCAACCCTGATGTATACATTAACTACCTCACCCGCTCGTTCTCGTTTTTTCGTTTTTTAACCCTTTGTTCGTTTTTCGTTACATATGTATTTGCGTTTTTGCCGTTTTTTGTTCGTTTGCACTCAATGATATGAAAACTTTTATTCTCGTTTCGTGCAAAGTTGGGGTATTTTTTAACTGAAACCAAACTGTTTCATTCGGGTGTATGAGGCAAATATATTGTTTTTTTTTATTTTCTCGCAGTATATAAGAATGTATGTAGGGTGGGTATGTATGTTATTCTAATTCGTCGTTAGTGCTTCTTATTTTAAATAATAGTAGATTTATGTGTGTATGTAAATACATATCTATTTCAAAGTTTAGATAAGTAAAGCGATTTTATTTGTAAAAAGAAAATTATAGGTAGGTAGGTATACCTATGTATGTACAAGTACATTGTACATTTTACTGAAATATTATAGATTTCATGCAAATATAAAAAATAAGAATACAATAGTTGTCTATCAATTTATCATGTTTAGAAGCAAACACGTATGCATGGGTTTGTGTTTTAAAATAAAACGTTTTTGTAACTATAAACTACATACATAGGTACATAAGTGCATATTCAGTGCACGCCGCTTAATATTTTCGATTTGGGACATGGTTAAATTGATAGGTATCAATAACCGATGATAACAAAGATAGCTCTTCCCGCCCGTCATTGCCCGTGCACTTTTTTAATATTTGAATTGGCTTTTACAATCATATTTATCGTAGTAGGCCGGCCACAAAACGTCAATAGAATGCTTTTTCAGTCATATCAAATATACCACATACACACCACACACTATGACGTCACCCACTGCTACATGGCTGTTGGCTTTGGTTGGAGACCTCTCCACTGATGGAAGGTTTTTGGCAATGATTTCATGAATTGTTTTATGTTTTTAAAATATATACATATAGTTAGTTATTTATTTCTCAGCATGTACGTAGAGTTAAGAAAAGATTAAGGTCTTAAAATTTGCGTATATATATTGACTTTATGCAAACTTTTTTTTTGCCAATTCGTTTAACTGCTTTAAAGTTAGGAGTTGATATGTGGGTCAACCTCAAAAAATAGGTATAAAAATATAAAAAAAAAATTCATTTTCTTAAGAACAAACAATACAAAAAACCATAGACTTGGTTAAAACGAAAATAACGATTACTATAGAATTTATTTCACGTTAATCGGTGCAGTATTTGCGGAGATCATTGGCGACAAATTTTTTTGAAGTTAGGTACGCCTTTATTATAATAGTAATGAAGTAATGATTGAGACACACAAATAATGTTGACATACAAACATTTCGAGTGTGGATCTTCAAGGGGAAAATGTGGCAAACATTTATAAATAGACAACGAATTTTTATAGCCGCGGTGGCTGAGTGTGTTGCGTGTCGGTTTTCCTCTTTTTAAAGTTGTACTACTTAGTTCTCAGGTCCCAGGTTCGTTTCCTGACAAAATCCGTATTTTTATTTATTTTTTTTTTTCATTTTTTTTATGACAGAACAATTTTAGATAGATTAGATTCCATTATTGTTAATCGAATAGTGATAGTTTCATTGAAACTGATGCAGTAGTTTATGAGTTAATCTGTTGAGAAATTGAATTTTTCGACATAAAATTGAATTTTTCGACGTGAATATCTCAAAAATTATACAACTTATGACACTCGCTTTATTTTTCTTCAAAAACATAGTTAATCACCTACGAGCTATGATTTTTTCATATTTTTGACTTAAGTGGTTTCTGAAAAAAAGTTCTAGTGCTTTTTGTATTATATTTTTCACATTTTTTTGGCAATTACTCCCAAAGTTTCTAACGGAAAAACTGAGCAAAAGTGAGTTTTGGAAACTCTGTTCCGAGCCCTTTCGAATGATGTCCCACATGATATATTTTTCAGATTTTTGAGTTCACATTTTGCCCACCCTGTATAGCTGTTTCACAAAATTTTTGAGTGATTAGCTGTCTCATATATGTAAACCATCGGAATGTATAAGTGTGCCAAATTTCAAGTTTCTAGCTGAAACGGTTCTTGATGTTTTTATCGTGACAGACACATTAAATCGAACTTATTTTGTTTTCCGAGTTCACATTACGCCGTCCTGTGAAGTTGTTCCACAATATGTTTTAGTAATAATTAGTGAAACAGGTGTGGATCACCGTTATGTATAACTATGCCAAATCTTAAGATTCTACGGCAAACGGTTTCTGAGATAAAAATATAAAAACATGAGTCTGACAGTCATTTCGGCAGATATACCTGAGGTAGTTTCCATAATTATTTCCTTTTGTAACTTATATTCGAAATTTGCAACCCGTATTTTACAAGCAGCGGTGATGCTGACGGTGAAACTCTGACTCTCAACTCGAGTGCACTGGGATGGAATCTTGGGCACTGCGAATTTTTTTTTTCCTTTGTTCTTTTCTTCTTCATTTAGTATTGTATATGTATATGTATATTGAAATAGATGTTTTTTTTTTCTTTTTTGATTTTGCAGTAGTTTATGAGTTAATCGGTTATGAAATTGAATTTTTCGACATAAAATTGAATTTTTCGACGTGAATTTCTCAAAAACTATACAACTTATTACAATTCTGAAACAGTTCAGTATGAACCAAATACTTTGCTGCTTGTCTAACAACATCTGGCCGAATACGCTCTTTTCTACCATGTTTATAACACATTTTTCTTTTTATCTCGACGGTTATAACATGGTGATCAGATGTTTGTCTAGGTAAAGCTGATACCATAGTATTCAAATTTACCGGCACATTAACAACACCGCCTACCAATCCATGTTGGTAACCAAGACCTAGCCCCCTTCTGACAATTTTGAGGAATATGTGCCGGGGTGACACCAAACGCTCCTCAAGTGGTGTGAGTTTCTGTAAAACCTCAGGAACAACGGGGAACATTAAACCGTTACTTACAGCAAGCCGCGGTATCTTTCCGTCTTTTAAATGTTTATAACATGTGTGAGAGAATGAGCCAGAATCTCTAAAAGTCGATACCGCAAATATATCCTTCAGACTTTCATTAGAGAATGTAGATAGTTGATTTTTTTTTATGACCCCAAGGGAACGTTTGTGCCATAGTCGACCACAGCATGAACAAATATTTGTACAACCATGTAAGATATTTTCAAAAAACGTATTTGTAATCTTTATCCAATCGGTTGTATAACTAGTTTCTCCTATATTGCGAGATTCACAGTCGGACATCTGCGTATGATCTTGATGCAAAACCTCGCCAGGTTGTGGCTCAGGATCACTGGGCGTAGCTGGTATTTCACAATGCTCCACGTTCTTACGCCTACTAAGCAAAGATCTTTCGAACTTTTTAGCATTCCTATTTCTAGCACTCTCTCTTTGTTTTATATTTTCATTTATCCTTGATATACGCTTCCTTACGCGATTTGAACAGCGAAGAACAGTTGACGTAAATATATCTTCATTTGATTCATTCAAACTGGAAATCTTTAGCTTTTTCTGTTCCTGGTATCTCTTTTTCTCTCTCTCTGCAAGAAGTTTTCGCTTTAATATTATACAGCCTAATTTCTTTTGTGGACGTCCTCTGCGATTAATAGGATTGGAAGGAAAAGGTATTAACTGACGTCTAATAATAATATTTAAAGAATGTCTTCTAAGAGATTCGATACAAAACCTTACATTGCTTGGATCAATACCTAATGCAATAGATGCAGCAAAAGCCATTGCAAATAGTCCACAATCTATATAATTTATTTGTTTTTGCACGGTAGGAAAAACGATATAACTCAAAGGAATACTTGGAAAAAGTTTTTCTAAGTATTCAATTTGTAGAGGAGATAAGTCATTATAGAGACTATCAAAAACTTTCCGCTCTCCAGAGGCAGTAGAGTAGTAAATACATACCCAGTGCCCAACGTCTGAAATATTGACGGAATTTTCTCTGAACATAACTTGTAAGAAATCCCTCTCAATGTTAACAGCCTGAACTTCTTTTCTAAGTTCAACAACAATCATTTCATAAAGACTCCTATTTGAAAAGCCATGACTTGACAAAATATTATTGAACTCTTCAATAACATCATCTTCGATATACCTAGCGGTATCAATAATGTAACAAAATGGTTGCTCAAAAGACATTTTATCTAACTGGATATTTTTTAGTCTTATCACGAAAATAATTTAGAATGTATTGAATAAAAAGTGATCACTGATAGAAGTTCTGTTCAGTAGTTTGGAACAAACTAGGGATTTATAAGAATCTTTGCTTAGTATTGAGGAACGATTATTTTGATCGAACAACAACAGATATTATGTTAATTGTGTATATGTATGTATATGTAATGTGCACTTACTACTTTCTTTTGTTAACTGCTTCAATTATGTTTTGGCAATACCTACACGCTTTCTCTAAATATTATTTTTTTAAATATGTTTGTAACTTCAATTACTTGAGCAATCACTTCTTTATTATATGTTATTCTAAATTACTCGAATCCACTTCATATATGTTCATATACAGTCGAACCTCCATAACTCGAACCTCCTTAAGTCGAATTTTCTATTACTCGAACTGAAGTTTCGGAACTTAGAACCAAGACTTCAGTTTCCCCACGTTTTACACTCCATAAGTCGACTCTCTGTAAGTCGAATCCCTCTTGAAATCGAACTTTGTGACATGTTTCATCATGTTACTTTCATAGAAAATTCTCTCCATATCTCGTACAAAAGAGATGAGAAGCAAAAGAAATTAAAATGCGTAATATTTCACATGAAATACAATATGTACATATATATAGTAGGCACAGTTTTTTTTTTGTATTTGTAATGAAATACGAAACATAGAAGCTTCTACATTTTGCAATTGAGTTTGCTCGTGTCACTTTTATTGTAACCTCATAAGTTGGTCGTCGGTAATTTTTAACCACTTCGTTCAGAAAAATGACGCCGCGCAAATTAAAAACTTAAAATTTAAATAAAAAATGTTTGATTATTGACGAAATCTGATGAAGTAAGAGCGGCATTTAAAAGTATAAGATGTTTTCCAGATACCAGTGAAGGGACTTCTCAACTCATCAAGAATTTCGACATGAATGAAGACTATTTTAAAAACATTATAAATAAACGTAAACTTCAAACAACAATTACCGATTTTTTCAAAGTCAAGGAATAATTATAAAGTTAAAATAAAAAACAATCAATAAATAAACACATCTTTTAATTCAACTGAGCATGTGCACTCTGCTTTCTGGGTGCTCCATAACTCGAACACTCCATAAATCGAACACATTATTTGATCCCGTGACGATTCGACTTATAGAGGTTGGACTGTATATGTATATATTTACTAAAATACATAATGTATTTTAATTTTCTTTTTCTATCACTTCATTTTCTTGAACTTTTTGAAAATATGCTCTTTATTTTTGTATCACTTGTATCATATGAGCTTGACTTAATTATTTTGTATTACATACCCATGTACGTATTTAATAACTTAAACATAGGTGATCCTTTAACAAACAATATTTTTTGTATTCACAACGTCACTCATTTAAATAAGTATGTACCTATGTATGTAGTTTTTTTCTAAGTTGAGCACTTTTTTTATAAAAATTTTTTTCTTTCTTTATTTGTATGTATGTATGTATATCTACATATTTTCACTTTTATTGAAACACTTGATTTGCCTTTTAATTTTTAAAATAAGACTATGTAGGTTGGTATATCGATATTGCCCATTTGGTAGGTAGTTCAAAATAGAATGAATATGAAAGCGGATTCACAATAGGCTTGGGTAGCACAAAGAAAACGAACTAAAAACAGTTTTTCATCTCGTAACGACGTAACCGTATTCTTTTTATAAAAAAAAAAAAAAAAACAGTTTAACTAAGCAAACTGAAATAACTAACAAACCAGAGAATACACAAATTTCAACACATGCATGCGAATGCGAATGAATATATAATTCTGTTACGCACACATGAAACCGCATAGAAGAAAAACGAATAGAGGTACATAACATAATTCCAACCCTGATGTATACATTAACTACCTCACCCGTTCGTTCTTGTTTTCTCGTTTTTTAACCCTTTGTTCCTTTTTCGTTACATATGTATTTCCGTTTTTGCCGTTTTTTGTTCTTTTGCACTCAATGATATGAAAACTTTTTTTCTCGTTTCGTGCAAAGTTGGGGTATTTTTAACTGAAAACAAACTGTTTCATTCACCGGGGCACCGTAGCGCAAGTGGTTAGTGCGTCGGACTACTGAGCCAGCGGTCTTGGGTTCGAATCCCGCCGCAAACACCTAAAAGTTTTTCACAGTGCCCACCTCTTTCGAATGTCTGACAAGCATCAAAGAGTATCATTTGTCACGATTGAGCTTCTCAATTCGCCGTTCGGAGTCGGCAAAAAACTGTAGGTCCCTTCCATTCGTGCAAAAATATAACACGCACACACAAATGGTTGCGAGAAGCAGGCCCAGGTTCACCTCGAGCTGTAGCGCCAACTAAGTAAGTAAACTGTTTCATTCGGGTGTATGAGGCAAATACCTATATTGTTTTTTTTTATTTTCTCGCAGTATATAAGAATGTATGTAGGGTAGGTATGTATGTTATTCTAATTCGTCGTTAGTGCTTCTTATTTTAAATAATAGTAGATTTATGTGTGTATGTAAATACATATCTATTTCAAAGTTTA
This sequence comes from Brachyopa scutellaris, assembly GCA_949775065.1. Lineage (NCBI taxonomy): Eukaryota > Metazoa > Arthropoda > Insecta > Diptera > Syrphidae > Brachyopa > Brachyopa scutellaris. Next base: position 111,089,789 of record OX459112.1, read on the forward strand.
GATAAGTAAAGCGATTTTATTTGTAAAAAGAAAATTATAGGTAGGTAGGTATACCTATGTATATACAAGTACATTGTACATTTTACTGAAATAATATAGATTTCATGTAAATATAAAAAATAAGAATAGGTACATAGTTGTCTATCAATTTATCATGTTTAGAAGCAAACACGTATGCATGCGTTTGTGTTTTAAAATAAAACGTTTTTATTTATTTATTTATTTATTTATTTGTCACCAAAGATTACACTTTCATAGACAGAAGCAGAAAACAAAAATACAAAAATTTATAAATATACATGTATATGAAAAATAAAGTTAAAAAAAGGGCAAACAATTATGACTGAAGACCATCAAGTAATATTCTTTTTATTGATGAAATCGATAGGTTAAAGTCAATTAAATGGACATTTACATTATACGAAATCATCAATCCATTAATTGAGGAAGAACGACCGTAGTTTGTACGAGAGTGTGCTACTCTAAAGAATCTAGAGCTTCGAAGATTGAGTGAAGGAACGTTTAAGTTGAGAAGGTCAAGAATTTCTGTAGACTCAATCTCACCTATTAAAACCCTATGAATAAAAACAACTCGTGCCACCGTTCTCCTCACCTCCAGTGATTCTAAATTAATTAATTAATTAACCTGGATAAATAAGGAGGTAAGTGATATGAGTTCTGCCAAGGAAGTCCCCTAAGAGCGAACCTAAGGAATCTTTTTTGAATTGATTCAATTCTAGATATATGAACTCTATAATATGGATACCAGACAATTGAGGCGTATTCTAATATGGAGCGCACAAATGCAACATATAACGATTTAAAGACATACACGTTAGAAAACTCACAAGCATAGCGCCTAAGCATTCCCCATGTTCTGTTCGCCTTGTTTGTGATGCAATCAACGTGATTGTTGAAAGATAGCTTAGTATCTAATAACACACCCAAATCTTTGATTACATTAACACGAGCAATGACTACACCATCAAAAGAATATGTATTCATGAGAGGAGATCTACAACGAGCAAAGCTAATGACGGAACATTTACTAACATTTAAAGAGAGATAGTTTTTAGAGCACCACAGATTAAACTTTTGAAGATGAGAGTTTAAGAGGTGAAAACAATGCGGCTCACTGCCCGACGTATAAATCTTGAAGTCATCTGCAAACATTAACAAGGAGCATTCCGGGAGAAATTTTACAATATCATTTACAACCAAGATGAAAAGCAGGGGTCCGATATGACTGCCTTGGGGAACTCCAGAAGTGACAGAAATTTTGTCAGAAATATTGTTACGAAACCTAACATGTTGGAATCTATTGCTGAGGAAAGAAGAGAGCCAATTTAAAAAGAAGATAGAAAAACCCAGTCTCGTAAGTTTGTAAAGCAAAATTTTATGGTCAACTCGATCGAAAGCTTTGCTAAAATCCGTATAAACAGCATCAACCTGGTTACCTTTACCAATCTCTGAAATCACAAAATTTGTGAACAATATAGGATTAGTTACAGTTGACCTTTTTTTACAAAACCATGTTGATTATTGCAAATAAGGGATTTGCAAAAGAAGTTTAATCTTTCAGTGACTAGCGAATCAAATAATTTAGGTAGAGAAGATTGCTTACAAATACCTCTATAATTCTCAATTTTATTTTTCCGACCAGACTTAAAAATAGGAACTATAAAAGAGGTTTTCCAGACAGATGGGAATAAGCTAGTTTTCAAAGATAAGTTGAAGATATGACATATGATTTTGTGTAAAGGATAAGCACAGTTCTTGAGAAAAACAGAAGGTAGGCCATCAGGACCAGGGCTTAGGCTGGAGTCAGAACCAGCTAACTTATTCAAAATATCGTCCTCAGAAAATTCAATGGTATTGAAAAGAGGAGTGGCGAAGTCGCCAAGATAGTCAAAAAAATTTTCATCAATCGTGGAGTCGTGATTCGAACATACTGATTGGAAGAAACAAGCAAAGTTATTACATATATTAGCGGAAGAGTCCACTAAATGTCCATTAAAAGAGAGCGGGGCTGGAAAACCGTCACTTTTTTTCTTAGAATTAATAAAATTCCAAAATTTATCCGGTCTACATTTGAGGCTATTCTGGATATCATTTAAATACACAAAATACGCGTGGTAGAGAGCAGATTTAAATTCAGATTTAAGCCTTTTAAACACAAGGTAGTCATCATCCGCCAAACTAGAACGCCATTTCCTATACGCACGATTTTTAAGAGTCTTTAGGTTACGATTAATTTCATTGTCCCAGGGACAGGAATCAATTACATTTTTGACGCAAACTACAGGGACAAATTCAAAAACAACAGAATTAATGACCTCGTAAAATTTGGAGCAAATTTCATCGATTTCTAGCGAAAGATAAGGACCCCAGTCATAATTGTTAAGCTCTTCACAAATATTACTATAATTAGCATTTTTGAGGTCGAATCTAAAGGAATCACAAATAAGAATATCTTTTAAATTTAATAAAGAAAAAATGTTTAAAGAAGGATGATACAAATCTTCCGGAACGAGAGGAGTAAGATCCCTGGATACAAACGTTTCGTCACTGTTATTAGTGAAGATGAGGTCCAAAGTACGATCCATGTTGTTTTTAACATTATTCACCTGGAGTTGACCAAGTGAATGGAGCGTATCCACGATCTCAGCTCCAAGTGTAGACAAAGATATATCTGGATTGAGATACGTACAATCAGCATCCCCCGATGTCCAGTTAATGTTGGGTTGATTAAAATCACCAAGGATGTATATTAAATCCGTGGAAGATAAAATACTCACAATGAAGCGATTTGCATCTAAATACCTAGTTACGACATCTGATCGGGCACTAGGTGGAATGTAAACACAAACAATGTACAGCTTGGCGGAAGATGTAAGATTAAAATAGCTGCAGCAAATTTCAATGTCTTCATAATCGTTGAGCTCAAGGACATTCGCCTTATAATCGTTTTTAATGGCTATAAGCACACCACCAAAGCGTTTGAAAATACTATTAGCCACTGAACGATCACAGGGGTTTACATCAAAGTTGGAAGGAAATATGACGGAATCACTGAAACTCTCATCTAATCCAGTCTCCGTAAGCACAATAATATCATAAGAACAGGTATACACACTCATCAAGAATTTAGTGCACTTGGTTCTTAGTCCCCTTACGTTTTGGTAGAAGAGGGCAACTTCTTTAAGTTTTTTGAAGAAGAGGATCTTGAATTAGGCCTGTTAGTAAACATCTTAACCAGTATGTCATTCGGCCAGAAATCCGGATTTAAAAGTATTTCACACATTGATGATGGAACAAGTAATTTAAAAGAAGCAGAGAAGCGACCAGGTAAATTATCTGCTGTTAGGCTTAAACATCTGATGCTATTCGTATCAATACCCTTCTTCGCTATATAGTTAATAATAGCAGAGGGTTTAGTGCCATACTCCAAGCGAGATAAAAATACTGCAAACGGAGGAGGCACAGTCCTTAGAGCGCAATTATTGGTTGAATCATTGGTTGATTCATTGGGGGGACTTGCAATGCCTGTGAGTATATTGGCAATAGAATTAGCGTTGTCAATCCCATTGATCGGATTTTCAATGATAGGTGACGGACTTCTAACGATAGGAGTAAGTGAAATACCTGAACATGATGCTATTTGAGGATCTTCGGATGATATGTCAACAGTAGGAGGAGCCAAATCAACCGATTGTGAATTAGAGCGTAGTGAACATGAGCGTTAAACTGTTGAAAATTTTTTGCATCTTGGTTATCTTCCAGTGCAAGACGTCATACGATATACTGCGATGTTTATCGCAGTAGAAGCAGAGGCCAGGTGTTGAGACAATTTTATCAATATCTTTCCCTTTAATATTAATACATTTGGCATGCACACTAACATGGCAAATTGCGCAAGAAAGGTTAACATCATTTGCTGTTTTTTTTGCATATATAGCATTCCAAATCACTCATGATTAGCTGGTTGCAGTATTAGAATATGATGGTTGTAGTATTGAATAGATGATGGTTGCAACATGCAATGAGTAAAAAAAAATTGTACCAATGCAAATGAGTAGAATCACTTTGCTAAAACGGCGGAACATGTACTAAATATTGTACTCACACGTAAGAGGAAGTGAGATCACCAATGTAGCTTCTGATGTTGTAGTCCGCAGTTGACAGAAGGAGGAGAAATTTCCGATGTTATCACTCAACGATGCGGTCGATGCAGATGAAGAAGTGTAAAAGAGATAACGATAATATATAGTCTCGATTGCTTCTATAAAGGCAGAACATGCAAGTAGGTATTAGGGCACATGAGCCTGGGAATTCTGAGCCAGAGCGAGAGGGAAGATGTTTGTGTGAGAGTGAGCGAGATGGAAGATGTTTGTTTACATAAGGAGGGGTATCGGGTTACATTTTTGTTTACATAAGCGTTGGAACATTTTTAATTGCCCATTAAAGTGTCGTGGAATGTGATTGATGTTTGCCGCTTCCGGTTTTTGTTTACATAAAGTTTTTATTTTTTGTTTTTGTTTACATAAAGAATGTATCGTGTTACATTTTTTTTTATTTATGTCTATCTGTCTGTATATACATGTATATACATATATACATATGTATGTGTGTATGTGTGTGTGTGTGTGTGTATGCTTGTACATATGTATGTGTATATGTATTTGGATAAGATGTGGCGGCATATGAGTCATCTTCAAAGTAGTCGCGTGCCATATATGTATGTACATAATATGTATGTATATCGGTGTTTTTTGTTTTGTTTATTGGACGAGTGAAGTAAAAAGTGTCAGAGGGAGAGGAAAGATGCGCGAGTGATTATATTTGCTGATGGAAGGGGAACAGTGATCAGAGGGGGTGAACCGTATCCTGGGTCTACTCATTCAGATCAGATTGTTTGTTTTGTTTGTTGTCTGAGATGGGTAGCAGTGCTGACTATAATGTTTCAAGTAAAATTGTTTTTATTGGACGATGGAAGTAAAAAGCACTGAGCCAGAGCGAGATGGAAGAAGTATAGTTTTAGGCGGAAGGGAACAATGGTGAGAGGGGGGTGAATGGTTTCCTGGGTCTATTCATTCGGATCAGATTGTTTATATTTGTTGGCGGAGGGGAAACAATGATGAGAGAGGAAAAAATGCTGAGGGTGGTGAACCGTTTCCTGAATATGGTTTCCAAGGTCAACTCATTCAGATCAGATTGTTTATTTCGATTGTGGACTAAAATGAACCGTTTCCAAGGTCTACTCGTCCAGATAAGTTTTTTTATTTTGACTGTTAGCGGGGGAAACAATGATTAGAGGGGTGAACGGTTTCCAAGGTCTATTCATCCCGTGGGTATATTCATGTTTCGACATGTTTAAAAGTCTTGGTCTCTTTATCTTTCGATCCTTATTTTTCGACCATATTTTTTTTTATGAAACTTGCTGACGTATACAAATATACTGTTTATTTATCTTTCGACCATATTTGCTGACGTATAAAAATATGCTGTTTATTTACATTATATTTTCTATGGAATATACCTATTACGTTGTTGTTCTTCTTGTTGTCTTTGCTATTGCTTTCATTCGTTGGCTATGATGCTTTTATACAAAAAATTATGCAGGAATATTCATGTTCCGACATGTTTAAAAGTCTTGGTCTCTTTATCTTTCGACCATATTTTTTTTTTATGGAATTTGCTGACGCATGCAAATATGTTGTTTACTTATCTTTTATTTTCTATGGAATAAACCTATTTGATTGGTTAAACAGTTTCAATGGGGGCTGGGGCGTGTAGAAACATTTCCAAATTTCTGCTATATAAGCTCCAACGTAAGAACTATTGAGCATCAGTTTTATTCAATTAAATCAAGTGAACTCATCTAAAATGGAACAATTGAAAGATCTCGGAAAAATTAAGCCTTTGGAAGGATTGAACACATTGGAGCTGCAGAAGAGGTATAAGGTCCTTAATGTGCTACCAGACGAAATACGGACCTAGAGTTCTCCTTGAGTTGGAGACAAAGAAGGTGTTTTTACCGACCCGATTCAATGCCATGGACGAGAGCATGATGAAGGCGCTATCAACAAGCCAAATGGAGGTAGTTAAGCCCTTGGGGAATACTTTCGAGTTGGAGTTCTACCCAATACCGGAGGCAGACCTTTCTGTTGAAGAGGTAGACATACTGTATTCTCAACCCTTTTTAAAAAAAAAAAAAATTTAATTGTATCAACAACTTGAGATGTTACAAAGAAATAATTTATAAACAAAAAATTGTTTTGTTAATGTTTTTCTTTATTTTCTTCTATTTAGAGTTTCGAGCTGATAAACGACTATTCCACGCACATCAGAAGATTTAATTTGAAAGGTCGTAAAATTCAATTTCGTATAAAGAATGTGGCAGACAATGTTGAACCAACAACCTGGATTCAAAATGCTATAAGGGGCATGTTCGAACGAGTTACTGCTGATCTGGATCCTTCCGACATGGTAGGAATAACATTTACAGGCAAAGATTTTGAACATCAAGGACCCGGATGGATGAATTATAGAAAGGCATCTGATGTGAAATGGCGTGAAGTATGGGAAATGATCAGCAAAATATTCCAGAGCAACTCAGCAGGCCTAAGTACGGATACTTTTCGTGTAAATGTTACATCAGTAAAGCTTCCTAAGGGGAGAGGAAGGACTCAAGCAAGAAAATATAATTCATTCAATGAAGAATGTGCAAAACGAAGGGGAATAGTTGTTATAGAAAACAAAGACAATCTATGTTTTCCCCGTGCATTAGTTGTAGCAATTGCTCTTGTTGAAAGGGATTCGGAATATGTAAAAATACGCAAAAATACTGGCAAACTTCAAGATCTACGAACTGCAGATCTAATAAGCATGGTCGGTATCAATATACCTCCCGAAGGTTGTGGTGTTCCAGAGTTTCGCACCTTTCAGAATCACTTGAAAGAATATAAGATCGTGATCTACGAATATGAACAAAAAGGTCGAAATATTATATTTGAAGACACCAGCATCAACAGTAATAAGAGATTAAATTTACTGTATTTCAACGGTCACTTCAATGTTATAAGATCTCTGACGGCAGCATTTTGTTGTAGCTATTATTGTGAAACTTGTAACATACCTTACAATACCAAAAACGATCATAGATGTGTAAAGTCATGTCCGCAGTGTCAACAATCACCTGCATGTCCAACGAATCTTACTGAAATTGTATGCCAAGATTGCAACAGAAGTTTTAGAGGACGAGAATGTTTTGACAACCATAAGGCAATTGGATCAATTGGAAACCACGCAATGTGTGAAATAGTTAAAATATGTGTCGATTGTCTGAAAACCTACAGAACAGAGAGAGAACATACTTGTGGTGAATACTATTGCAAGAAATGCAGACAACACGTCTCTCAAGAGCACTTGTGTTACATTCAACCTGACGATAGAAGACCAAAATGTAAAAATATTCTGTACGTGTTCTATGATTTGGAGAGCCGTCAAGAAACGGTTATTGGTGAAAAAGTGATAAATGATGTTGCTGACCCGATAAAACTCCATGAACCGAATCTATGCGTTTTCCAACAAAGATGTGACCTTTGTTTAAATGAACAAAATCTACACTTTTGCCAGACATGTAAATTCAGATTGAATATCAAAAAAGGTCAAAATGTTGTATCAGAATTCCTACAACACATTCTCAACGTACGGAAAACATTTCAGAAAGTTATCGTTTTGGCACACAATGGTCAGGCGTATGATCATCAATTTATTCTGAATTATATGCTGCAAAACACAAAATTTCAACCGGAATTAATTATGAGAGGAACTAAAATAATACTCATGGAATTGGGAAATGTGAAATTTATAGATTCGTTAAACTATTTCCCCATGGCTTTATCGGCGCTTCCAAAAGCTTTTGATCTGACACAATCATTGAAAAAGGGATATTTTCCACATTTCTTCAATACCATAGAAAATGAAAATTACATTGGTCCATTGCCACCCGTGGAATATTATAATCCAGATGCCATGAAGGTAAATGAACGGGGTGTATTCTTCAAATGGTACGAGGAAAATAAACACAACGAATTTAATATGCAACATGAGCTTGTGGAATACTGTGTCAATGATGTTCAAATCTTATCTGAAGTGTGTATAAAATTCAGAAATATTTTCCTGGATCAGTGCAATGTTGAACCGTTTTTGGAAGGTGTGACTATAGCATCCGCATGCAATCTTGTATATCGTCGTAATTTTCTTAAGTCAAATACAATAGGATTAATTCCCAGAAATGGATACAGATACGCCGATAATCAGTCAGTCCAGGCAATTCAATGGCTGATTTGGGAAGAAAAGAAGCGAAACTGTAACATTCAACATGCAGCTAAACAAAAAGAAGCGGTAGTAGCAGGTGTGAAAGTTGATGGTTTTTGTAAAGAAACCAATCAGATTTTCGAGTTTCATGGATGCTATTATCATGGACATACATGCTTAAAAAATAATCGAGATATGCCTTTACACGATGACCCAGATGACACATTAAATCTACGCTATGAAAAAACCCATGCTAAAACAACTCGGCTAAGACAGTTTGGATATGAAGTAATAGAAATGTGGAGCTGCGACTTTGAAAAACAACTGAGTACTGATGATGTAAAATATTTGAAAACACATCCCTTAATACTATGTACGCCTTTAAATCCCCGCGATGCATTTTACGGAGGGCGTACAGGAAACACATTTAATTATTATAAATGTAAGACGGGCGAAAAAATCAAGTACATAGATGTATGTTCCCTATATCCATGGGTTTGCAAATACGGGAAATTTCCAGTAGGCCACCCAAAACTTCATATTACAAACTGTTCTCAATTGGATTTCAAAAACACCGAACGAATTATAAAATGCAAAGTACTACCACCTGAGCAATTGTTACATCCGGTACTGCCAATAAAGCAAAATAATAAACTCATGTTTACACTGTGCAGAACCTGCAGTGAACATCTATTTCAAGAAGAATATTGCACTCATAACGATGACGAAAGAGCTTTGCACGGAACCTGGATTATTGACGAAGTCTTGAAAGCAATAGAAAAGGGATACAAACTATTGGATGTTTTCGAAGTATGGGAATATTCAATGGTACAATATGACAAAATTACAAAATCAGAAGGTCTTTTCACCCAAATGATGAACAAATTTATAAAAATGAAACAGGAAGCGTCAGGATGGCCAAATAAATGCGCTACCGACGAAGAGAAAAACAAATACATAGACGATTTCCTAAATAATGAAGATGTTCAAATAGACTACACAGAAATTTGCAACAACCCCGGAAAAAGATCTTTTGCTAAACTTATATTAAACTCATTTTGGGGTAAATTCGGCCAAAGAGAAAATCAACAGAAAACATGTATAATAAATAACCCATCAGAATTGTATCAGATGCTTACAAATCCAGTTGTTGAAGTGCGGCATATCATCCCTATAAATGAGGAAAATATCGTAGTAAGCTGGCTGTATAAGGAACATGAAGCGGAGACATTGTCAACTGTAAATGTGTGTATTGCAGCTTATACAACCACACAAGCTCGTCTGAAACTGTACAGTTACCTGGAAACATTAGGGGAAAGAGTTTTATACTACGATACCGATTCAGTTATCTACGTTAGCCGTGAAGGAGAACCTGATCCTCAGACTGGTGAATTCATAGGTGATATGACTGACGAATTGGAGTGCTATGGCCATGGAAGTTATATTGTTGAATTTGTAAGTGGTGGTCCAAAAAATTATGCTTACAAAGTCTATAGTACACAAGACAACAGTGAAAAAATTGTGTGTAAAGTCAAAGGAATAAATCTGAATTATTCTGCATCGAAGAAGGTAAATTTTGAGTCTATCAAGGAAGCAGTACTTAATGCTGAAAATTCGAATGATATACAAATTTTATCGAATAATATTCGTCGAACACGAGAGCATGAAATAATCACCGTTGCCGAAATAAAAACGTACAAGCCCAGAGCAGAAAAACGTAGGTTTCTGGACGATCATAGTTCCTTACCATACGGATATAAAAGAAAGAAACTAAATTTGTAAATTAAATACGAAATATCTGAAAAATCAATGTACTATTTATCTTAATTATTTAATAAAAAACATGATTCATATTTAAAAAAAAAGCAAATACATAGTTTTATTTCAGTTCAAAAATTTATTTAACAGATAAACATTTTGCAGCGCACAGCACTTGTTATGGGATAAACATTTTATTTCATTTGGATAGAGACACTTTAATTCTTTTAAATTAGGACAACCAACTTCATCAATATTAGTTACTGCAATATTTTCATCCTGGAGTAATTCGTTCAACCATTCAGTTTTTTCAGTCCCTTTAACGTAAACATAGGAATTTTGGAGTTTCTCCCGAAGATATTGTCTAACTTCTCGAAATTCTGCGAATCCTCCATCCCAGGGTAGACCATGATGATGATGATAAAGCCAATGAACTTGTCTTCTTAGAGATGCAGATAGTTGATCAACATTGTATGGAGGTTTTAAGATGAAATGATGATGGCGTCCATTGTGCAGTATAGCTATTTCCTTTGCGATAAACTTGTTATTGGGTCCTTTAAAGCCTTGAACGTCTAGTATGAAATACATTTTATCTTATGTGCGCGTGTATTTTCTCAATAAAAGCTGGCATCCAACTAAGGATTATATTTCTCGGGAAACTAATTGACTCAAAGGATTGTAGTTTACAATGCGATCGTGTAACATTAAACAGTATACTGATGTATTAGCAGGAATTATTTTTGCTGTTTTTATTTCAATGCGAATATCAACTGGTCCATTTTTGATTATCTCACTTTGATGTCTACAATCTATTACGAAAATTGTCGCCTGGGATTTGAATGCATCTCTTGATAATAATGGTTCAGCAATTAGTCGATTATAGTAGGTTTTTTGAAAATCGCAGTACATATTGTAGAGTAGACTATAATTGCTTTTGTCAAATGATAAATTTAAATCTTCGCATGGATAAGCAACCGAATTTAAATATGCTTTCACATTAGTAACATCACAATGATCGAAATTAGATGGATTTCCTTTCAGCGAATTGCGTTTGTCGGTCTGCAGAGCAACGATAATGTAGCGTGGCTTCTCCATTTGAGAGGTTGTTTTCACATTCCAAATATGATGATTGGTGTTGGGTAAAGATGGATATTCATATAGATCCCAGTTTCGAAAGGTAATTTTCATAGTTTCTCCATTACTAATAGGTTTGTATAGCTTTAATTTGTATGAATCAGACAATGTAATATGAGGTACTTTCCATTGTACTTTAAACAAATTTATCTTTGCTTTTTCATCCTCGTCAGCAATTAATGAATTTTCATCAGTGTGTGAACGTGTTAGAATTAAATCATGGCGACCGTTTGGAATTATTTTCTTATAGTCTTCAGCAAATCCAAGTAATTTATTTAGTGGGATGCAAAAATTGAAGTAGACACTATTCATGTTGATTGAAGCGTTAGAAGACCAAGATGCATTAAACAGCATATCACTTTCATTTTTATTTAAAGATATATAGTTTTTAATAGTTGTTGTGATGCCGACATTACGATTACTATCGATTTCAACACCATTTAATTCGTAACGAATTTCATCGAATAAGAAAGCGATGCCATTGTTTACAAGTTTTGTTTTCGAAATTGGCGATCCATTATCATCAGCTTTCGATACAGCACCTTCAATATAAATGTAACTTTCCGAAGGTAAAATATTAAGATTTTGATGTTGGACACAAATTTGAATAATGTCATTTTTCCCGAAATTATTCAAGTATGGTGAGTATGTGTGATATTCCAGTTTTGAGATGCTCTCGTCAAATGTGGGTTCTTCGAAAATATTCAACATGTCTCGTAGTTTTTTTTTTTGTGGTTTAATTTTTCAATTTAAAGCCTTGTGACAATAGAAATTGCTGATTTTGCAGAGTAAGTATTAATGTTCTCCCCTCAGAAGTTGATAGTCTATTGACCGAATTAATAGTACAACCACCTCTTTTATAATTTGTGGGCTGAGAGGGAATATTATATATAATCATATTTGTTGTTTCAGATGCAATCGAACTGTTATGGTTTCTCCTCGAAAGTTTATAAGATTTCCGTCTTGATCTAAGAGATTTAATTTTATAGAACTTATCCTCTTGGTGTTCACCGGCAAATAGATGACATTGCGAGGAACTTCGACTATTTTATATCCTGGGCTAACGTTGACCGAAAATTCATGTAGTATATGAGCAGGTCGATTGTTAATATATGTTTCATCAATTAAATTACATTCAATTCGCACAATATTCACTCTATTTATGTTGACGTAAAGATCTGATTCATGTAATTTGTTTGCAGCTAGCTTCTTTTTGCTGAATCCGAGAAGCGGTCCAATAGAGTCGGGCTTTGAGAAATCGATCTCCACGGTACTATGGATTTCACATTTAAGAGTGTTATTATTTGCTTTGATTTTAATTGACGTTTTCTTGGATTTATCCTTATTGTATGTTTTGAGGAACTCCTGAATACAGTCATTTATATCTTCAATCTCGTAGGAACCAATAGGAAGCGGTATTACAGCATCGCCAAAATGAAATAAATTATTAAATACATCCACATTAGGTATGGAATTATAGGTCTGGAAGTCAACTAATCCACATACGTAATCAGAACTTAGTATAATTGGAGGAAAGTACTCTGCAGTGAGAGTAGATTGGTTTCCGCTCAACGTAAGTGTTAACGACATTACTGTTGGAATAGAAATGAAACATACTTTTGAATCGCTTACGTATTTATTTGATTTAATAAAAATTTCAAACACAAATGTCCACATATATATGTATTGAAACTTTGATAGTTGTTGTAATTATAAACAATATTTTCACCCAAATATTTGACAACTTCTAAAGGTGGTCTCAGATTACCAAAGCTATCATAATACTTGACATTTTTCTGGTTCTTAATATATGCTACCCAATGGGTACCCGTTCCGTTGTCGTTGTCCAAATTAATTATCCCACATTCTTTGCTAAATGGCTTCTCTGGTAATGTGTTTCTCATGTAAACACCTCGGAAATTTGGTATATTTGTTTTTCCAAAATCTGCTATATCGATATTGGTGAGCGGGCGATCAGGTAGCAATTTCAGTAGTTTTTGGAATCTTGGGGTTTGAGAAAAAGTCCAAATCCACTTTTGTATGGCTGTAGATAGAGCCCCTTGCCTTTTGGGATTTTCACCGCTTCCATAGCTTGGTTATGTCGTTTATTTTCTTCCAATTGTTCTCTAGCAACCTTTGTATCTTTTACTGCTTTTGCAATTGCAGCAGCTCCTCCAGATAGAGATCCAAGTGCCGATAGTCCAGCAAAGATGGGTAACAATGGTAAGAAACCACCAGTTTTTGGTAGTGGAATCACTCGGGGAGTTGAGATAATCTTCCGTTGTCTATTTCTTAAAACCATTTTAGCGGCATTTAAGGCGGCTATTGCATTTTCATTTTGATCTTCGCTTCTTGGCTCTTTAAGAGCATTTTTTTGCCTCCTTTACTGCCTTTTTGAATAAATTAATTTTCTTGCTCTTCGAGGAGTGTTTTCGTCTTCTAACGTTGGTAGTATTAGTAGCTGCATTTTTACGGATACCCATACCAAGCTTAGTTTTAGCTTTCATCATATTTGTGACCAGTAGACTATTTATTCTTTCAGATAAAGATGAATCTTTCGCTTTTACTCTCTGCCAGGCCTTTTCACTCAGAATTTTATCAGCAATATGTCGATCAGACAAGTTCTTGTAATTAGCATATGCAATATCGTGTTCACGACAGGCCTCATCCAACTGATTGATTCCACGATCTCCTCTAGCAAGGCGTTCTTTTAATTTAGTTCCAGGGCCACAGAAATTATATGAGGGGAGATGTAATTCGAATGGTAATTTATTTATTAATGAATTTACTAGTCCGTATCCTTTGGATGAATGTTTTCGACTGACCGGATATACTCGATAGTCTATCATTTTATAGCACTTTCCTATTACGGCTGCTGTGCAGTTATGAAATGATTACCTATAAAACATTATGTTTTATATAGATTAGCTTCATTCAGTCGTAGAATGAGGTTCATAAAACAACAAAATATTATTAAAGTCAAGAACTTTGATACTAAAATTAAAGAAAAACGAAAACATGGAGCATTATTTCCAATTAGTATTCGAGGATTAATTGTGGGTCCATCAAACTGCGGAAAAACTAATGTCATGTTAAGCATTCTTCTCGATCCAAATGGTTTAAAATTTGAAAATGTTTACATATACTCGAAATCTCTACATCAACCGAAATATACATATTTACGCAAAGTTGTGAAATCAATTCGTGGAATGGAATACAATGAATTTTCGAATAATTGTGAAATTATTGCACCTTCCGAAGCAAAACGATGAACCATTGTTATCAAGAGATGCATTCAAATCCCAGGCGACAATTTTCGTAATAGATTGTAGACACCAAAGTGAGATAATCAAAAATGGACCAGTTGATATTCGCATTGAAATAAAAACAGCAAAAATAATTCCTGCTAATACATCAGTATACTGTTTAATGTTACACGATCGCATTGTAAACTACAATCCTTTGAGTCAATTAGTTTCCCGAGAAATATAATCCTTAGTTGGATGCCAGCTTTTATTGAGAAAATACACGCGCACATAAGATAAAATGTATTTCATACTAGACGTTCAAGGCTTTAAAGGACCCAATAACAAGTTTATCGCAAAGGAAATAGCTATACTGCACAATGGACGCCATCATCATTTCATCTTAAAACCTCCATACAATGTTGATCAACTATCTGCATCTCTAAGAAGACAAGTTCATTGGCTTTATCATCATCATCATGGTCTACCCTGGGATGGAGGATTCGCAGAATTTCGAGAAGTTAGACAATATCTTCGGGAGAAACTCCAAAATTCCTATGTTTACGTTAAAGGGACTGAAAAAACTGAATGGTTGAACGAATTACTCCAGGATGAAAATATTGCAGTAACTAATATTGATGAAGTTGGTTGTCCTAATTTAAAAGAATTAAAGTGTCTCTATCCAAATGAAATAAAATGTTTATCCCATAACAAGTGCTGTGCACTGCAAAATGTTTATCTGTTAAATAAATTTTTGAACTGAAATAAAACTATGTATTTGCTTTTTTTTTTAAATATGAATCATGTTTTTTATTAAATAATTAAGATAAATAGTACATTGATTTTTCAGATATTTCGTATTTAATTTACAAATTTAGTTTCTTTCTTTTATATCCGTATGGTAAGGAACTATGATCGTCCAGAAACCTACGTTTTTCTGCTCTGGGCTTGTACGTTTTTATTTCGGCAACGGTGATTATTTCATGCTCTCGTGTTCGACGAATATTATTCGATAAAATTTGTATATCATTCGAATTTTCAGCATTAAGTACTGCTTCCTTGATAGACTCAAAATTTACCTTCTTCGATGCAGAATAATTCAGATTTATTCCTTTGACTTTACACACAATTTTTTCACTGTTGTCTTGTGTACTATAGACTTTGTAAGCATAATTTTTTGGACCACCACTTACAAATTCAACAATATAACTTCCATGGCCATAGCACTCCAATTCGTCAGTCATATCACCTATGAATTCACCAGTCTGAGGAACAGGTTCTCCTTCACGGCTAACGTAGATAACTGAATCGGTATCGTAGTATAAAACTCTTTCCCCTAATGTTTCCAGGTAACTGTACAGTTTCAGACGAGCTTGTGTGGTTGTATAAGCTGCAATACACACATTTACAGTTGACAATGTCTCCGCTTCATGTTCCTTATACAGCCAGCTTACTATGATATTTTCCTCATTTATAGGGATGATATGCCGCACTTCAACAACTGGATTTGTAAGCATCTGATACAATTCTGATGGGTTATTTATTATACATGTTTTCTGTTGATTTTCTCTTTGGCCGAATTTACCCCAAAATGAATTTAATATGAGTTTAGCAAAAGATCTTTTTCCGGGGTTGTTGCAAATTTCTGTGTAGTCTATTTGAACATCTTCATTATTTAGGAAATCGTCTATGTATTTGTTTTTCTCTTCGTCGGTAGCGCATTTATTTGGCCATCCTGACGCTTCCTGTTTCATTTTTATAAATTTGTTCATCATTTGGGTGAAAAGACCTTCTGATTTTGTAATTTTGTCATATTGTACCATTGAATATTCCCATACTTCGAAAACATCCAATAGTTTGTATCCCTTTTCTATTGCTTTCAAGACTTCGTCAATAATCCAGGTTCCGTGCAAAGCTCTTTCGTCATCGTTATGAGTGCAATATTCTTCTTGAAATAGATGTTCACTGCAGGTTCTGCACAGTGTAAACATGAGTTTATTATTTTGCTTTATTGGCAGTACCGGATGTAACAATTGCTCAGGTGGTAGTACTTTGCATTTTATAATTCCTTCGGTGTTTTTGAAATCCAATTGAGAACAGTTTGTAATATGAAGTTTTGGGTGGCCTACTGGAAATTTCCCGTATTTGCAAACCCATGGATATAGGGAACATACATCTATGTACTTGATTTTTTCGCCCGTCTTACATTTATAATAATTAAATGTGTTTCCTGTACGCCCTCCGTAAAATGCATCGCGGGGATTTAAAGGCGTACATAGTATTAAGGGATGTGTTTTCAAATATTTTACATCATCAGTACTCAGTTGTTTTTCAAAGTCGCAGCTCCACATTTCTATTACTTCATATCCAAACTGTCTTAGCCGAGTTGTTTTAGCATGGGTTTTTTCATAGCGTAGATTTAATGTGTCATCTGGGTCATCGTGTAAAGGCATATCTCGATTATTTTTTAAGCATGTATGTCCATGATAATAGCATCCATGAAACTCGAAAATCTGATTGGTTTCTTTACAAAAACCATCAACTTTCACACCTGCTACTACCGCTTCTTTTTGTTTAGCTGCATGTTGAATGTTACAGTTTCGCTTCTTTTCTTCCCAAATCAGCCATTGAATTGCCTGGACTGACTGATTATCGGCGTATCTGTATCCATTTCTGGGAATTAATCCTATTGTATTTGACTTAAGAAAATTACGACGATATACAAGATTGCATGCGGATGCTATAGTCACACCTTCCAAAAACGGTTCAACATTGCACTGATCCAGGAAAATATTTCTGAATTTTATACACACTTCAGATAAGATTTGAACATCATTGACACAGTATTCCACAAGCTCATGTTGCATATTAAATTCGTTGTGTTTATTTTCCTCGTACCATTTGAAGAATACACCCCGTTCATTTAACTTCATGGCATCTGGATTATAATATTCCACGGGTGGCAATGGACCAATGTAATTTTCATTTTCTATGGTATTGAAGAAATGTGGAAAATATCCCTTTTTCAATGATTGTGTCAGATCAAAAGCTTTTGGAAGCGCCGATAAAGCCATGGGGAAATAGTTTAACGAATCTATAAATTTCACATTTCCCAATTCCATGAGTATTATTTTAGTTCCTCTCATAATTAATTCCGGTTGAAATTTTGTGTTTTGCAGCATATAATTCAGAATAAATTGATGATCATACGCCTGACCATTGTGTGCCAAAACGATAACTTTCTGAAATGTTTTCCGTACGTTGAGAATGTGTTGTAGGAATTCTGATACAACATTTTGACCTTTTTTGATATTCAATCTGAATTTACATGTCTGGCAAAAGTGTAGATTTTGTTCATTTAAACAAAGGTCACATCTTTGTTGGAAAACGCATAGATTCGGTTCATGGAGTTTTATCGGGTCAGCAACATCATTTATCACTTTTTCACCAATAACCGTTTCTTGACGGCTCTCCAAATCATAGAACACGTACAGAATATTTTTACATTTTGGTCTTCTATCGTCAGGTTGAATGTAACACAAGTGCTCTTGAGAGACGTGTTGTCTGCATTTCTTGCAATAGTATTCACCACAAGTATGTTCTCTCTCTGTTCTATAGGTTTTCAGACAATCGACACATATTTTAACTATTTCACACATTGCGTGGTTTCCAATTGATCCAATTGCCTTATGGTTGTCAAAACATTCTTGTCCTCTAAAACTTCTGTTGCAATCTTGGCATACAATTTCGGTTAGATTCGTTGGACATGCAGGTGATTGTTGACACTGTGGACATGACTTTACACATCTATGATCGTTTTTGGTATTGTAAGGTATGTTACAAGTTTCACAATAATAGCTACAACAAAATGCTGCCGTCAGAGATCTTATAACATTAAAGTGACCGTTGAAATACAGTAAATTTAATCTCTTATTACTGTTGATGCTGGTGTCTTCAAATATAATATTTCGACCTTTTTGTTCATATTCGTAGATCACGATCTTATATTCTTTCAAGTGATTCTGAAAGGTGCGAAACTCTGGAACACCACAACCTTCGGGAGGTATATTGATACCGACCATGCTTATTAGATCTGCAGTTCGTAGATCTTGAAGTTTGCCAGTATTTTTGCGTATTTTTACATATTCCGAGTCCTTGTCCACAAGAGCAATTGCTAGAACTAATGCACGGGGAAAACATAGATTGTCTTTGTTTTCTATAACAATTATTCCCCTTCGTTTTGCACATTCTTCATTGAATGAATTATATTTCCTTGCTTGAGTCCTTCCCCTCCCCTTAGGAAGCTTTACTGATGTAACATTTACACGAAAAGTATCCGTACTTAGGCCTGCTGAGTTGCTCTGGAATATTTTGCTGATCATTTCCCATACTTCACGCCATTTCACATCAGATGCCTTTCTATAATTCATCCATCCGGGTCCTTGATGCTCAAAATCTTTGCCTGTAAATGTTATTCCTACCATGTCGGAAGGATCCAGATCAGCAGTAACTCGTTCGAACATGCCCCTTATAGCATTTTGAATCCAGGTTGTTGGTTCAACATTGTCTGCCACATTTTTTATACGAAATTGAATTTTACGACCTTTCAAATTAAATCTTCTGATGTGCGTGGAATAGTCGTTTATCAGCTCGAAACTCTAAATAGAAGAAAATAAAGAAAAACATTAACAAAACAATTTTTTGTTTATAAATTATTTCTTTGTAACATCTCAAGTTGTTGATACAATTAAATTTTTTTTTTTTTAAAAAGGGTTGAGAATACAGTATGTCTACCTCTTCAACAGAAAGGTCTGCCTCCGGTATTGGGTAGAACTCCAACTCGAAAGTATTCCCCAAGGGCTTAACTACCTCCATTTGGCTTGTTGATAGCGCCTTCATCATGCTCTCGTCCATGGCATTGAATCGGGTCGGTAAAAACACCTTCTTTGTGTCCAACTCAATAAGAACTCTAGGCCCGTATTTCGTCTGGCAACGTAGCACATTGAGGACCTTATACCTCTTCTGCAGCTCCAATGTGTTCAATCCTTCCAAAGGCTTAATTTTTCCGAGATCTTTCAATTGTTCCATTTTAGATGAGTTCACTTGATTTAATTGAATAAAACTGATGCTCAATAGTTCTTACGTTGGAGCTTATATAGCAGAAATTTGGAAATGTTTCTACGACCCCAGCCCCCGTTGAAACTGTTTAACCAATCAAATAGGTTTATTCCATAGAAAATAAAAGATAAGTAAACAACATATTTGCATGCGTCAGCAAATTCCATAAAAAAAAATGGTTGAAAGATAAAGAGATCTTAAAACATGTCGAAACATGAATATTCCTGCATAAATTTTTGTATAAAAGCATCATAGCCAACGAATGAAAGCAATAGCAAAGACAACAAGAAGAACAACAACGTAGGTATATTCCATAGAAAATATAATGTAAATAAACAGCATATTTTTATACGTCAGCAAATATGGTCGAAGGATAAATAAACAGTATATTTGTATACGTCAGCAAGTTTCATAAAAAAAAAAAAAAAAAAAAAAATATGGTCGAAAAATAAGGATCGAAAGATAAAGAGACCAAGACTTTTAAACATGTCGAAACATGAATATACCCACGGGATGATGAATAGACCTTGGAAACCGTTCACCCCTCTAATCATTGTTTCCCCCGCTAACAGTCAAAATAAACAATCTAATCTGGACGAGTAGACCTTGGAAACGGCTCATTTTAGTCCACAATCGAAATAAACAATCTGATCTGAATGAGTTGACCTTGGAAACCATATTCAGGAAACGGTTCACCACCCTCAGCATTTTTTCCTCTCTCATCATTGTTTCCCCTCCGCCAACAAATATAAACAATCTGATCCGAATGAATAGACCCAGGAAACCATTCACCCCCCTCTCACCATTGTTCCCTTCCGCCTAAAACTATACTTCTTCCATCTCGCTCTGGCTCAGTGCTTTTTACTTCCTTCGTCCAATAAAAACAATTTTTCTTGAAACATTGCAGTCAGCACTACTACCCATCTCAGAAAACAAACAATCTGATCTGAATGAGTAGACCCAGGATACGGTTCACCTCCTCTGATCACTGTTCCCCTTCCATCAGCAAATATAATCACTCGCGCATCTTTCCTCTCCCTCTGACACTTTTTACTTCACTCGTCCAATAAACAAAACAAAAAACACCGATATACATACATATTATGTACATACATATATGGCACGCGACTACTTTGAAGATGACTCATATGCCGCCACATCATATCCAAATACATATACACATACATATGTACAAGCATACACACACACACACACATACACACATACATATGTATATATGTATATACATGTATATACAGACAGATAGACATAAATAAAAAAAATGTAACACGATACATTCTTTATGTAAACAAAAACAAAAAATAAAAACTTTATGTAAACAAAAACCGGAAGCGGCAAACATCAATCACATTCCACGACACTTTAATGGGCAATTAAAAATGTTCCAACGCTTATGTAAACAAAAATGTAACCCGATACCCCTCCTTATGTAAACAAACATCTTCCATCTCGCTCACTCTCACACAAACATCTTCCCTCTCGCTCTGGCTCAGAATTCCCAGGCTCAAGTGCCCTAATACCTACTCATGCACTAAAAGTAGACTCACCGGGGGAAATGAGTCGAAAGTCTGATATAACGGCCGAGATTAGATGAAACAGACGTATTCGGCACTCAATGCTGGTTAAAGAGAAACCACTCAAAAGTTCTTCTGATTATTGTTCAGAAACTTGATATTTATTTTTCCTTTCTTAATTTCTTAATTAAAAAATAAAGAACAACTCGCGAAATTAGTACGATAAGGAGAGAAATTCTTAAATTATCGAATTAAATTTTGTAACTATAAACTACATACATAGGTACATAAGTACATATACAGTGCAGGCCGCTTAATATGATCGATTTGGGACATGGTTAAATTGATAGGTATCAATAACCGATGATAACAAAGATAGCTCTTCCCTCCCAGCATTGCCCGTGCACTTTTTTAATATTTGAATTGGCTTTTACAATCATATTTATCGTAGTAGGCCGGCCACAAAACATCAATAGAATGCTTTTTCAGTCAAATCAAATATACCACATACACACCACACACTATGACGTCACCCACTGCTGCATGGCTGTTGGCTTTGGTTGGAGACTTCTCCACTGATGGAAGGTTTTTGGCAATGATTTCATGAATTGTTTTATGTTTTTAAAATACATATAGTTAGTTATTTATTTCTCAGCATGTACGTAGAGTTAAGAAAAGATTAAGGTCTTGAAATTTGCGTATATACAGCCATGGACATATAAATGGCACAAAATTAGATTTGGAATAAATGTTGAAATTTTCCAACTAAAAGATTATTAGAATGTAAGTTGTTTGCGTTCAACTCGATGCTACCAATAGCTCTTGTGTCTACGGCGCACAAATGTTCCGTTATGTTCCCCTTATTATTTACCGTTATCATTTTCGCGTTTACAATGCCGATTTTAGGTGGACACATAAATGGCACAAATATCTTAGAATATGCAGTACTCGCGTAGCTTTCAAGAGAATCACATGATATTTTGCGAAATTAAAAAATAAGCTATTAAAAATAATTGTGGAGTGCAAGTTAATTAAAAATGGGATCGGGAAAATATACCACCGTTGAGGAAAGAGGGATAATATGGAAAATGCATCAAGAAGGGAAAAAAGTGGCGGAAATTGCTAAACTTGTACATAGTTCACGAAAAAAAGTGTACAATGCAATTAACTCATGCCTAGAGAATCCCGATATATTGACCAAAGCCAAAATTCGAAAGCCGAGGCCCAAAAAAACAGATGTGCGTACAGATGCAGCCATAGTAAGAATGTCGACAAGTCAAGTCATCACGGCAGATAGCATGCGATATTAATCAGTCATTGAGCTTAGAAATATCCAGCAGGCTTGTCAGAAGACGATTGAATGAGGCAAATTTGTTTGGGCGCATTTCCAGAAAGAGGCCACTGCTCTCAAAAAAAAATATTTCAAAGCGATTAACCTTCGCCAGAACCCATCAAGAAAAAACCATCAATTTTTGGAAAAACGTGTTGTGGAGTGATGAAATTAAGATCAATAGGAAGGGACCAGATGGTAGAACCTTCGTTCATCGACCAAAATGCCAACAGTACAATCCTAGGTTCACCCAGAAGACTGTAAAACACGGGGGTGGAAACATTATCGTCTGGGGTGCATTTTCTTGGCATGGCGTGGGTCCGCTTATAAAAATCAATGGCAAAATGGACAAGTTTCAGTATTTGGACATTTTGAAAAACCATATGGAACCATATGCCTTCGATTCCATGCCAATTAAGTGGAAATTTATGCAAGATAATGACCCCAAACACTCCTCCAAATTGGTAAAGACTTGGTTTCATGCGGAGAAGATCGACGTTTTGGATTGGCCAGCCCAGAGCCCTGACTTGAATCCAATCGAGAACCTGTGGAATGAAGTCAAAGTTGAAATCTCAAAAAAAAATTATAAAAATATGGATGATCTTTGGGCTGCCACACAGAAAGCTTGGTATGCCATACCCAAAACAAAATGCTAAAAACTAGTGGAGAGGATGGGTCGCAGGTGTGAAGCTGTCATCAAAAACAAAGGCTACAGCACAAAATATTAATTATGTAAGTGTTTTTACGTACAAAAAATCAACAAATACGATTTCAAAACTATTTTTTCCCGTTTTTTCCAGGTTGTGCCATTTATGTGTCCAGATCATTTCATGGTTTTTTTTTTACATTTTGATCATTTTGGTTTTTTGTTAACGAATTATAGCTAAAGCTTGTATTATTATTGAATATGAAGAAAATACATTTGGAAAAAACCAAACACTTGTTGTTTATTAACAATATTTACGATAATGTAGCATAAGAAAGAGAAAATAAAGAAATGTGCCATTTATATGTCCATGGCTGTATATTGACTTTATGCAAACTTTTTTTTTGCTAATTCATTTAACTGCTTTAAAGTTAGGAGTTGATATGTGGGTCAACGTCAAAAAATAGGTATAAAAATATAAAAAAAAATTCATTTTCTTAAGAACAAACAATACAAAAAAACATAGCCTTGGTTAAAACGAAAATAACGATTACTATTGAATTTATTTCACGTTAATCGGTGCAGTATTTGCGGAGATCATTGGCAACAAAGTTTTTTGAAGTTAGGTACGCCTTTATTATAATAGTAATGAAGTAATGATTGAGACACACAAATAATGTTGACATACAAACATTTCGAGTGTGGATCTTCAAGGGGAAAATGTGGCAAAAATTTATAAATAGACAACGAATTTTTATAGCCGCGGTGGCTGAGTGTGTTGCGTGCCGTTTTTCCTCTTTTTAAAGCTGTACTACTGAGTTCGCAGGTCCCAGGTTCGTTTCCTGACAAAATCCGTATTTTTATTTATTTTTTTTTAATTTTTTTTTTTGTTTATGACAGAACAATTTTAGATAGCCTTTAATTTTCCCAAAATTATTGTTAATCGAATAGTGATAGTTTCATTGAAACTGGTGCACTAGTTTATGAGTTAATCGGTTGAGAAATTGAATTTTTCGACATAAAATTGAATTTTTCGACGTGAATATCTCAAAAATTATACAACTTATGAGACTCGCTTTATTTTTCTTCAAAAATATAGTTAATCACCTACGAGCTATGATTTTTTCATATTTTTGACTTAAGTGGTTTCTGAAAAAAAGTTCTGGTGCTTTTTGTATTATATTTTTCACACTTTTTTGGCAATTACTCCCAAAGTTTCTAACGGAAAAAACTGAGCAAAAGTGAGTTTTGGAAACTCTGTTCCGAGCCCTTTCGAATGATGTCCCACATGATATATTTTTCAATTTTTTTTTTTTTTGAGTTCACATTTTGCCCACCCTGTTTCACAAAATTTTTGAGTGATTAGCTGTCTCATATATGTAAACCATCGGAATGTATAAGTGTGCCAAATTTCAAGTTTCTAGCTGAAACGGTTCTTGATGTTTTTATCGTGACAGACACATTAAATCGAACTTATTTTGTTTTCCGAGTTCACATTACGCCGTCCTGTGAAGTTGTTCCACAATATTTTTTAGTAATAATTAGTGAAACAGGTGTGTATCACCGTTATGTATAACTATGCCAAATCTCAAGATTCTACGGCAAACGGTTTCTGAGATAAAAATATAAAAACATGAGTCTGACAGTCATTTCGGCAGATATACCTGAGGTAGTTTCCATAATTATTTCCTTTTGTAACTTATATTCGAAATTTGCAACCCGTATTTTACAAGCAGCGGTGGTGCTGACGGTGAAACTCTGACTTTCAACTCGAGTGCACTGGGATGGAATCTTGGGCACTGCGAATTTTTTTTTCCTTCGTTCTTTTCTTCTTCATTTAGTATTGTATATGTATATGTATATTGAAATAGATGTTTTTTTTTTCTTTTTTGGTTTTGCAGTAGTTTATGAGTTAATCGGTTGAGAAATTGAATTTTTCGACATAAAATTGAATTTTTCGACGTGAATTTCTCAAAAACTATACAACTTATTACAATTCTGAAACAGTTCAGTATGAACCAAATACTTTGCTGCTTGTCTAACAACATCTGGCCGAATACGCTCTTTTCTACCATGTTTATAACACATTTTTCTTTTTATCTCGACGGTTATAACATGGTGATCAGATGTTTGTCTAGGTAAAGCTGATACCATAGTATTCAAATTTACCGGCACATTAACAACACCGCCTACCAATCCATGTTGGTAACCAAGACCTAGCCCCCTTCTGACAATTTTGAGGAATATGTGCCGGGGTGACACCAAACGCTCCTCAAGTGGTGTGAGTTTCTGTAAAACCTCAGGAACAATGGGGAACATTAAACCGTTACTTACAGCAAGCCGCGGTATCTTTCCGTCTTTTAAATGTTTATAACATGTGTGAGAGAATGAGGCAGAATCTCTAAAGGTCGATACCGCAAATATATCCTTCAGACTTTCATTAGAGAATGCAGATAGCTGATATTTTTTTATGACCCGAAGGGAACGTTTGTGCCATAGTCGACCACAGCATGAACAAATATTTGTATAACGATGTAAGATATTTTCAAAAAACGTATTTGTAATCTTTATCCAATCGGTTGTATAACTAGTTTCTCCTATATTGCGAGATTCACAGTCGGACATCTGCGTATGATCTTGATGCAAAACCTCGTCAGATTGTGGCTCAGGATCACTGGGCGTAGCTGGTATTTCACAATGATCCACGTTCTTATGCCTACTAAGCAAAGATCTTTCGAACTTCTTAGCATTCCTATTTCTAGCACTCTCTCTTTGTTTTATATTTTCATTTATCCTTGATATACGCTTCCTTACGCGATTTGAACAGCGAAGAACAGATGACGTAAATATATCTTGATTTGATTCATTCAAACTAGAAATCTTTAGCTTTTTCTGTTCCTGGTATCTCTTTTTCTCTCTCTCTGCAAGAAGTTTTCGCTTTAATATTATACAGCCTAATTTCTTTTGTGTACGTCCTCAAAAGATCCTTAATAGGATTGGAAGGAAAAGGTATTAACTGACGTCTAATAATAATATTTAAAGCATGTCTTCTAAGAGATTCGATACAAAACCTTACATTGCTTGGATCAATACCTAATGCAATAGATGCAGCAAAAGCCATTGCAAATAGTCTACAATCTATATAATTTGTTTGTTTTTGTACGGTAGGAAAAACGATATAACTCACAGGAATACTTGGAAAAAGTTTTTCTAAGTATTCAATTTGTAGAGGAGATAAGTCATTATAGAGACTATCAAAAACTTTCCGCTCTCCAGAGGCAGTAGAGTAGTAAATACATACCCAGTGCCCAACGTCTGAAATATTGACGGAATTTTCTCTGAACATAACTTGTAAGAAATCCCTCTCAATGTTAACAGCCTGAACATCTTTTCTAAGTTCAACAACAATCATTTCATAAAGACTCCTATTTGAAAAGCCATGACTTGACAAAATATTATTGAACTCTTCAATAACATCATCTTCGATATACCTAGCGGTATCAATAATGTAACAAAATGGTTGCTCAAAAGACATTTTATCTAACTGGATATTTTTTAGTCTTATCACGAAAATAATTTAGAATGTATTGAATAAAAAGTGATCACTGATAGAAGTTCTGTTCAGTGGTTTGGAACAAACTAGGGATTTATAAGAATCTTTGCTTAGTATTGAGGAACGATTATTTTGATCGAACAACAACAGATATTATGTTAATTGTGTATATGTATGTATATGTAATGTGCACTTACTACTTTCTTTTGTTAACTGCTTCAATTATGTTTTGGCAATACCTACACGCTTTCTCTAAATATTTTTTTTTTAAATATGTTTGTAACTTCAATTACTTGAGCAATCACTTCTTTACTTAGTTGGCGCTACAGCTCGAGGTGAACCTGGACCTGCTCCTCGCAACCATTTGTGTGTGCGTGTTATATTTTTTTGCACGAATGGAAGGGACCTACAGTTTTTTGCCGACTTCGAACGGCGAGTTGAGAAGTTCAATCGTGACAAATGATACTCTTTGATGCTTGTCAGACATTCGAAAGAGGTGGGCACTGTGAAAAACTTTTAGGTGTTTGCGGCGGGACACTTCTTTATTATATGTTATTTTAAATTACTCGAATCCACTTCATATATGTACATATATATGTATATATTTACTAAAACACTTAATGTATTTTAATTTTCTTTTTCTATCACTTCATTTTCTTGAACTTTTTGAAAATATGTTCTTTTTTTTTGTATCACTTGTATCATATGAGCTTGACTAAATTATTTTGTATTACATACCCATGTACGTATTTAGTAACTTAAACATAGGTGATCCTTTAACAAACAATATTTTTTGTATTCACAACGTCACTCATTTAAATA
This sequence comes from Brachyopa scutellaris, assembly GCA_949775065.1. NCBI lineage: Eukaryota > Metazoa > Arthropoda > Insecta > Diptera > Syrphidae > Brachyopa > Brachyopa scutellaris. The sequence goes on from OX459112.1 coordinate 111,117,252, forward strand.
AGTATGTACCTATGTATGTAGTTTTTTCTAAGTTGAGCACTTTTTTTATAAAAAATTTTTTCTTTCTTTATTTGTATGTATGTATGTATGTATATCTACATATTTTCATTTTTATTGAAACAATTGATTTGCCTTTTAATTTTAAAAATAAGACTATGTAGGTTGGTATATCGATATTGCCCATTTGGTAGTTTAAAATAGAATGAATATGAAAGCGGATTCACAGTAGGATTGGGTAGCACAAAGAAAACGAACTAAAAACTGTTTTTCATCTCGTAACGACGTAACCGTATTCTTTTTATAAAAAAAAAAAAAACAGTTTAACTAAGCAAACTGAAATAACTAACAAACCAGAGAATACACAAATTTCAACACATGCATGCGAATGCGAATGAATATATAATTCTGTTACGCACACATGAAACCGCATAGAAGAAAAACGAATAGAGGTACATAACATAATTCCAACCCTGATGTATACATTAACTACCTCACCCGTTCGTTCTCGTTTTTTCGTTTTTTAACCCTTTGTTCGTTTTTCGTTACATACATAATGTATTTGCGTTTTTGCCGTTTTTTGTTCGTTTGCACTCAATGATATGAAAACTATTTTTCTCGTTTCGTGCAAAGTTGGGGTATTTTTAACTGAAAACAAACTGTTTCATTCGGGTGGATGAGGCAAATATATTGTTTTTTTTTTATTTTCTCGCAGTATATAAGAATGTATGTAGGGTAGGTATGCATGTTATTCTAATTCGTCGTTAGTGCTTCTTATTTTAAATAATAGTAGATTTATGTGTGTATGTAAATACATATCTATTTCAAAGTTTAGATAAGTAAAGCGATTTTATTTGTAAAAAGAAAATTATAGGTAGGTAGGTATACCTATGTATGTACAAGTACATTATACATTTTACTGAAATATTATAGATTTCATGCAAATATAAAAAATAAGAATACAATAGTTGTCTATCAATTTATCATGTTTAGAAGCAAACACGTATGCATGGGTTTGTGTTTTAAAATAAAACGTTTTTGTAACTATAAACTACATACATAGGTACATAAGTACATATTCAGTGCACGCCGCTTAATATTTTCGATTTGGGACATGGTTAAATTGATAGGTATCAATAACCGATGATAACAAAGATAGCTCTTCCCGCCCGGCATTGCCCGTGCACTTTTTTAATATTTGAATTGGCTTTTACAATCATATTTATCGTAGTAGGCCGGCCACAAAACGTCAATAGAATGCTTTTTCAGTCAAATCAAATATACCACATACACACCACACACTATGACGTCACCCACTGCTGCATGGCTGTTGGCTTTGGTTGGAGACCTCTCCACTGATGGAAGGTTTTTGGCAATGATTTCAAGAATTGTTTTATGTTTTTAAAATAGGTACATAAAGTTAGTTATTTATTTCTCAGCATGTACGTAGAGTTAAGAAAAGATTAAGGTCTTAAAATTTGCGTATATATATTGACTTTATGCAAACTTTTTTTTTGCCAATTCGTTTAACTGCTTTAAAGTTAGGAGTTGATATGTGGGTCAACCTCAAAAAATAGGTATAAAAATATAAAAAAAAAAAATCATTTTCTTAAGAACAAACAATACAAAAAAACATAGCCTTGGTTAAAACGAAAATAACGATTACTATAGAATTTATTTCACGTTAATCGGTGCAGTATTTGCGGAGATCATTGGCGACAAAGTTTTTTGAAGTTAGGTACGCCTTTATTATAATAGTAATGAAGTAATGATTGAGACACACAAATAATGTTGACATACAAACATTTCGAGTGTGGATCTTCAAGGGGAAAATGTGGCAAAAATTTATAAATAGACAACGAATTTTTATAGCCGCGGTGGCTGAGTGTGTTGCGTGTCGTTTTTCCTCTTTTTAACCCTAATTGTACCAGGTTATATTTTTTACACAAACTACCGCGTTGTGACTCTCAGTCACATGTGTAATGTTTAAGAATTCTCATATAAAAAAATTGTTGGCACATACAAATTAATTCAAAACAGGAACTTTATGAAGCATTTAATTACTTGTTTATAAATTTACGACAAAGTAACGTTTTCTGTTAGTGCCCATTGCAGACATTAAGACCACACTCCGAGCAACTCTGTTTATTCACACGCCATTGTTTTCAATGGACTTATGTGGCATCGATTACGAATATTATATGCTGTCGATCTCGATGTTGACGGCGGCGCGGCTTAGTGGTATCACTATTTGCTGATGTTTTTTCAATGGTCAGAAATGAATTCACAATGCGAGCGTTGCTCTGCTAAGATATCGTTGACTTCTTCATTGAATGCTAGATGCAATCACATCCTAAACCAACCATTTTAGAAAGAGTTTGCGGCAAATATTTTCCATTGACCTACTACATTCAGGGTAAAAACAAAGCCACGCAACTGCTGAAGCCACCCCGCAAAGTTAGATTAGGTTGAGAGGGGTTGTTAGGTTGAGCAATCACAAACCACTAGGCATCAGTGTGGATCCATCGCGACCCCTCTTAACATAAACTATCTTGCGGGTTAGCTTCAACAGATGTGTGGCTTAGTTCTTACTCCATCCCAGAATGGATTTACTCAAAGCATTTTATAACCTTGCAAAATTATAGAACGAGTCTATAGTTGATTAGGCCCACCTCTTCCAGACTACTAAAGAATTAAATCCCTACGACAACGTGCTGTGCTCTGACATTCGCATAGCATAATGCGCGATATCCTCTGGTATACCTACATATATCATTGCAGTATGTTTCTGCAAATGTCAGTGCCTGTGAGTTCGGGCATCTTGGCGTATTTACCCAAGAGGCAATACCACTTCACACCACGGTGTAGTGGTAAGTGCATTTGACTACTACGCAATGCTGCCCGGGTTAAATCCCAGTAAATACCTAAAAGTTTTTTTTTTTAGGGTGTTACCTCTTTCGAATGTCTGATACGCATTCAATCAAAGAGTATCATTCGTCATGAGAAGCTTCTCAACTCGCCTTTGGGAGTCGACAAAAAACTGTAGATCCCTTCCATTCTTGCAAAAATTTAGCACATACACGAAAATGCTTGCGAGAAGTAGGCCCTGGTTCAACCCGAACTGTAGCGCAACCTAAAGAAAGAAGATTTTTCACATAATCATTTCTGTATCTCCATTTATTTTTGGAGCAATCTGAAAGCTACCTCTGAAACATCCACCAAATTATAATTTTGCAATATTGGCCATCTATTTGTTTTTCGTTTTATCGACTATGCATGCGGATAAACGTATTTATGGGCATATTACCCCCACTCCCTCCGTAGTTACTATGATACACGTCGTTTACGAAACCAAATACACGTACAACCACATTTTGAAAACGCATGCTATGTTTTGAAATTCTGGCTACATTAAAAATTACTGTGTGTCTGTAAGTCACAACGTGGTAGTTAACGTTAGTACTTTTAGAATGGTAAAAAACAATTCAAACCAAGAACTAAAAATTCATTTAAATTAGCGCATTATATTAAGAATTGTTTAAAAGTAGAATACACAAGCCCAACAGTAAATAACCGACGTTATTACGAGAAATACAGCCGAAATAATTTCGAATGTGACTCAAAGTCACAACGTGGTAGGATTAGGGTTAAAGCTGTACTACTTAGTTCTCAGGTCCCAGGTTCGTTTCCTGACAAAATCCGTATTTTTATTTATTTTTTTTTAATTTTTTTTTTATGACAGAACAATTTTAGATAGCCTTTAATTTTCCCAAAATTATTGTTAATCGAATAGTGATAGTTTCATTGAAACTGGTGCAGTAGTTTATGAGTTAATCGGTTGAGAAATTGAATTTTTCGACATAAAATTGAATTTTTCGACGTGAATATCTCAAAAATTATACAACTTACAAGACTCGCTTTGTTTTTCTTCAAAAATATAGTTAATCACCTACGAACTATGATTTTTTCATATTTTTGACTTAAGTGGTTTCTGAAAAAAAGTTCTGGTGCTTTTTGTATTATATTTTTCACACTTTTTTGGCAATTACTCCCAAAGTTTCTAACGGAAAAAACTGAGCAAAAGTGAGTTTTGGAAACTCTGTTCCGAGCCCTTTCGAATGATGTCCCACATGATATATTTTTCAGATTTTTTTTTTTGAGTTCACATTTTGCCCACCCTGTATAGCTGTTTCACAAAATTTTTGAGTGATTAGCTGTCTCATATATGTAAACCATCGGAATGTATAAGTGTGCCAAATTTCAAGTTTCTAGCTGAAACGGTTCTTGATGTTTTTATCGTGACAGACACATTAAATCGAACCTATTTTGTTTTCCGAGTTCACATTACGCCGTCCTGTGAAGTTGTTCCACAATATTTTTTAGTAATAATTAGTGAAACAGGTGTGGATCACCGTTATGTATAACTATGCCAAATCTCAAGATTCTGCGGCAAACGGTTTCTGAGATAAAAATATAAAAACATGAGTCTGACAGTCATTTCGGCAGATATACCTGAGGTAGTTTCCATAATTATTTCCTTTTGTAACTTATATTCGAAATTTGCAACCCGTATTTTACAAGCAGCGGTGGTGCTGACTTTCAACTCGAGTGCACTGGGATGGAATCTTGGGCACTGCGAATTTTTTTTTTTCCTTTGTTCTTTTCTTCTTCATTTAGTATTGTATATGTATATGTATATTGAAATAGATGTTTTTTTTTCTTTTTTGGTTTTGCAGTAGTTTATGAGTTAATCGGTTGAGAAATTGAATTTTTCGAAGTGAATTTCTCAAAAACTATACAACTTATTACAATTCTGAAACAGTTCAGTATGAACCAAATACTTTGCTGCTTGTCTAACAACATCTGGCCGAATACGCTCTTTTCTACCATGTTTATAACACATTTTTCTTTTTATCTCGACGGTTATAACATGGTGATCAGATGTTTGTCTAGGTAAAGCTGATACCATAGTATTCAAATTTACCGGCACATTAACAACACCGCCTACCAATCCATGTTGGTAACCAAGACCTAGCCCCCTTCTGACAATTTTGAGGAATATGTGCCGGGGTGACACCAAACGCTCCTCAAGTGGTGTGAGTTTCTGTAAAACCTCAGGAACAATGGGGAACATTAAACCGTTACTTACAGCAAGCCGCGGTATCTTTCCGTCTTTTAAATGTTTATAACATGTGTGAGAGAATGAGGCAGAATCTCTAAAGGTCGATACCGCAAATATATCCTTCAGACTTTCATTAGAGAATGCAGATAGCTGATATTTTTTTATGACCCGAAGGGAACGTTTGTGCCATAGTCGACCACAGCATGAACAAATATTTGTATAACGATGTAAGATATTTTCAAAAAACGTATTTGTAATCTTTATCCAATCGGTTGTATAACTAGTTTCTCCTATATTGCGAGATTCACAGTCGGACATCTGCGTATGATCTTGATGCAAAACCTCGTCAGATTGTGGCTCAGGATCACTGGGCGTAGCTGGTATTTCACAATGATCCACGTTCTTATGCCTACTAAGCAAAGATCTTTCGAACTTCTTAGCATTCCTATTTCTAGCACTCTCTCTTTGTTTTATATTTTCATTTATCCTTGATATACGCTTCCTTACGCGATTTGAACAGCGAAGAACAGATGACGTAAATATATCTTCATTTGATTCATTCAAACTGGAAATCTTTAGCTTTTTCTGTTGCTGGTATCTCTTTTTCTCTCTCTCTCTGCAAGAAGTTTTCGCTTTAATATTGTACAGCCTAATTTCTTTTGTGGACGTCCTCTGCGATTAATAGGATTGGAAGGAAAAGGTATTAACTGACGTCTAATAATAATATTTAAAGCATGTCTTCTAAGAGATTCGATACAAAACCTTACATTGCTTAGATCAATACCTAATGCAATAGATGCAGCAAAAGCCATTGCAAATAGTCTACAATCTATATAATTTGTTTGTTGTTGTACGGTAGGAAAAACGATATAACTCACAGGAATACTTGGAAAAAGTTTTTCTAAGTATTCAATTTGTAGAGGAGATAAGTCATTATAGAGACTATCAAAAACTTTCCGCTCTCCAGAGGCAGTAGAGTAGTAAATACATACCCAGTGCCCAACGTCTGAAATATTGACGGAATTTTCTCTGAACATAACTTGTAAGAAATCCCTCTCAATGTTAACAGCCTGAACTTCTTTTCTAAGTTCAACAACAATCATTTCATAAAGACTCCTATTTGAAAAGCCATGACTTGAGAAAATATTATTGAACTCTTAAATAACATCATCTTCGATATACCTAGCGGTATCAATAATGTAACAAAATGGTTGCTCAAAAGACATTTTATCTAACTGGATATTTTTTAGTCTTATCACGAAAATAATTTAGAATGTATTGAATAAAAAGTGATCACTGATAGAAGTTCTGTTCAGTAGTTTGGAACAAACTAGGGATTTATTAGAATCTTTGCTTAGTATTGAGGAACGATTATTTTGATCGAACAACAACAGATATTATGTTAATTGTGTATATGTATGTATATGTAATGTGCACTTACTACTTTCTTTTGTTAACTGCTTCAATTATGTTTTGGCAATACCTACACGCTTTCTCTAAATATTATTTTTTTAAATATGTTTGTAACTTCAATTACTTGAGCAATCACTTCTTTACTTAGTTGGCGCTACAGCTCGAGGTGAACCTGGACCTGCTCCTCGCAACCATTTGTGTGTGCGTGTTATATTTTTTTGCACGAATGGAAGGGACCTACAGTTTTTTGCCGACTTCGAACGGCGAGTTGAGAAGCTCAATCGTGACAAATGATACTCTTTGATGCTTGTCAGACATTCGAAAGAGGTGGGCACTGTGAAAAACTTTTAGGTGTTTGCGGCGGGACACTTCTTTATTATATGTTATTTTAAATTACTCTATAAATTACTCTCTAAATTACTATTTTAATTTTCTTTTTCTATCACTTCATTTTCTTGAACTTTTTGAAAATATGTTCTTTTTTTTTGTATCACTTGTATCATATGAGCTTGACTAAATTATTTTGTATTACATACCCATGTACGTATTTAATAACTTAAACATAGGTGATCCTTTAACAAACAATATTTTTTGTATTCACAACGTCACTCATTTAAATAAGTATGTACCTATGTATGTAGTTTTTTCTAAGTTGAGCACTTTTTTTATAAAAATTTTTTCTTTCTTTATTTGTATGTCTGTATGTATGTATATCTACATATTTTCATTTTTATTGAAACAATTGATTTGCCTTTTAATTTTAAAAATAAGACTATGTAGGTTGGTATATCGATATTGCCCATTTGGTAGTTCAAAATAGAATGAATATGAAAGCGGATTCACAGTAGGATTGGGTAGCACAAAGAAAACGAACTAAAAACAGTTTTTCATCTCGTAACGACGTAACCGTATTCTTTTTATAAAACAAAAAAAAACAGTTTAACTAAGCAAACTGAAATAACTAACAAACCAGAGAATACACAAATTTCAACACATGCATGCGAATGCGAATGAATATATAATTCTGTTACGCACACATGAAACCGCATAGAAGAAAAACGAATAGAGGTACATAACATAATTCCAACCCTGATGTATACATTAACTACTTCACCCGTTCGTTCTCGTTTTTTCGTTTTTTTAACCCTTTGTTCCTTTTTCGTTACATAATGTATTTGCGTTTTTGCCGTTTTTTGTTCGTTTGCACTCAATGATATGAAAACTTTTTTTCTCGTTTCGTGCAAAGTTGGGGTATTTTTAACTGAAAACAAACTGTTTCATTCGGGTGTATGAGGCAAATATATTGCTTTTTTTCATTTTCTCGCAGTATATAAGAATGTATGTAGGGTAGGTATGTATGTTATTCTAATTCGTCGTTAGTGCTTCTTATTTTAAATAATAGTAGATTTATGTGTATATGTAAATACATATCTATTTCAAAGCTTAGATAAGTAAAGCGATTTTATTTGTAAAAAGAAAATTATAGGTAGGTAGGTATACCTATGTATGTACAAGCACATTGTACATTTCACTAAAATATTATAGATTTCATGCAAATATAAAAAATAAGAATAGTACATAGTTGTCTATCAATTTATCATGTTTAGAAGCAAACACGTATGCATGCGTTTGTGTTTTAAAATAAAACGTTTTTGTAACTATAAACTACATACATAGGTACATAAGTATATATACGGTGCACGCCGCTTAATATGATCGATTTGGGACATGGTTAAATTGATAGGTATCAATAACCGATGATAACAAAGATAGCTGTTCCCGCCCGGCATTGCCCGTGCACTTTTTTAATATTTGAATTGGCTTTTACTATCATATTGATCGTAGTCAATGATATGTGGGTCAACCTCAAAAAATAGGTATAAAAATATAAAAAAAAAAATTAATTTTCTTAAGAACAAACAATACAAAAAAACATAGCCTTGGTTAAAAGGAAAATAACGATTACTATATGTAAACCATCGGAATGTATAAGTGTGCCAAATTTCAAGTTTCTAGCTGAAACGGTTCATGATGTTTTTATCGTGACAGACACATTAAATCGAACCTATTTTGTTTTCCGAGTGCACATTACGCCGTCCTGTGAAGTTGTTCATTAAACTTTGTACTGCTTCAAAAGCTTTATCATTGAGCACCTTCTGAAGTCGAAGTAGATTCTCCTCGTCAGTGAAGCCGCACAATCTCGTTGTCCTATTGAAGTTTGCTATAAATGATGGCCATTCCTCTGGATTACCACTAAAACTACGCAAATCCTTTAAGATCGAATGGCGCGCAGCAATTTGGTTGCTTGTTACTCTTTGCATAGACGTCTGTGGTTCAATGAAGCCGGGCTGCTGCTGACATGGTGTATGCTGGACATCGAAAGTTGTTTCCGGATTATGAGGCCGGCCGGATGAACGCTGCTGGATGTTGACTGATTCTTCGCACTGTCGGTGGCGCTGGTTGAATGGAAGAGATGACGTTACTGGTGGTAGAACCGATGGGTGCACAAATGTCTGTTGAGACGTGGTTATTGGCTGGTTCCAGGGGTTGGTAGACAATTGAAGTGGTTGATGTTGTTTTGGCATGTGTGAATTGACGTTTGCACACAGCCATGTGTAGCCCACATTTGAGCCATGGCCTTTAGGGTTAAACGGCTCATCAACTACTTTCTGTCCACCTTGCTTGCACATTTGTGATGAACGGGTGTCCTTTAACCAGTTTTGAACTTTACTATTGGTAGATGTGGAAATATCGTCATCGACCTCGGTACCAGGATCGTCCTATACTATTTCACTTAAAATTTGGTACTTACGGTTGAGAAATTCTTTTTCCAATGCTTTTTCTTCTTCTAACTTACGCAGCTCAATGTTTAATCGCCTTACAGATGAAGAGCTTTGAGATGACTTTGAACTCCTTCGTTTTGAGGTTATGGTAACGCCCTGTGCCTTCAATGACTGATTGACATTCGACGCTGAATGCTTTGTCTCAGTGACAGCTGGATAGCGTACATTACCCTTGACCGCTGAATATGCATTTGATGATGACTTTGGAGCAGCTTTCATATGCTCCGACAGTAATGGAACACTTACCAAAGTAGGTGCTGTGTTCACAACTGTTGATAAATTATTCGTAGATCCTGCATGTGTATGCGATGACAACGGTCCTGTTACACTCTGATACACTACAGTAAGTGGACTACCGCTCGCTACCGATGTTTTCAGCTCCGTACCTGACGCACCCGATGGCTAAACAATTCTCATATTCGACAACAACTCTGAAGCACCGTTGAATAACATTTCGGCTGATATCGCTGGCATTATAGCGGGTTGGCATACCATCGTAGATGTTTGCGCTGACTTTGCTGCTTCTTCGTACAAGTTACTTGTTGATGGTTGGGTTGTACCCGAGCGCGCCGAGGACATTGGAGCGCTACCATCGCCCGTAGGTGATTGCATTGAAGTCGTAAATAGTAACGGTGTTCAGTAATGTGGGTGTGGAGTGCCGTTTTGGCAATTGTTGAGTACAGGCTCCACATGAAAAATCCTGGTTGGCTATGAAGCTGTCGACTCCCGCACACATGAAGTGAAACCAGTTTTTTCACATCTGTCACACGCCACCATATTGTCTTCTGAATCAGGTTCACTGCAATTGGCAATTATATTCTTTAACCGTGTTTGAATCCATCGATGATACTGGATTGGGCTTTTTTTTTTCAGGGCGTCAAATAATTTTGTAAATTTGTTGGGAAGAATTTTGTTGAACCGACAAAATAAAACGCAATACAAGTTTAAAACAACGTAGATTAATTCGGCGATTTATTTCACCTGTATAGGGTTACAAAATTAGTTTTTATCCTTTGAATTTATTTCTTTTACCCAGAGTGGTCCAGTCGATGGTGAGGTTCGATGCCAAAAAAAAAAGACCTCTTCAGTTGTCACATACGGGTATTAAGATGGCAATCGTGGCGCGTTCAGAAAGGCCGGTTATACTTCCGCTGCTGTTAAGTGGAGAGGTGCATGGGCAACAATAATAATACATTATATTTCATTGCATCGGAACAAAAGAAATATTATATTATCAATGAAGTACTAAGTTCACAGAAGCATTTCGCTGAGGACCAATAAAAAACATAAAAAAAAAACAAATTGTTGTCTTTTATTCTTTCTGCTTGCTTTAATTATTTTACTTTAAATCCTTGGTGCATATTCTTGATTCTTTGATTTCAGCTCAAAAAAAATAAGCTATAAAAAATCATTTAAAGAAATTGCAATATTATAACATCACAGTCATTCAATAGCTTCTGTTATGAACACACCTGTTTAACAAGCTATCCGCTAACTGCTATCCGTTAACCGTTATTTACAACTGACCGGTTAGCAGCAACCCAGTTTGCGATTGAATTCCTGTTTGGAACGATCTCCCATTTTATCATAACCATGAATGTCGATGAACATTTACTTAAAAACCTTATCAAATCGCCAAAAATGTCAATACGGATAGTGCACAAAATAATGAACTAGTTAAACAAGTTAATGAGATTACAAGTAAACGAGGACCGCGACGACGCTTATCATTTAAAAGTCAGTTGTCAGAAGAAACAGCTACAATAGATAAAAAATCTCCAAAAGACAGCGTTGACTTATATTCCCCAGTGGATTTAATATCACCATCGAATGCGTTGAAATTAGGTATATCAAGTTTTCAAATCAACCAACAAGATGATGTTGTTATTGACGATGAAGTCTTCTCTGGAACTGATGGCCTACATGAGCTTATTTTAAGCAAAAATCCCCGAAAAGGTCGATACACTAATGAAGACTTGAAACAATATCTAAAAATACTACAAAAAGCAAATGCACACATGAAATATCATGATGGCAGTTCACAAGTCAAAGGCAATAAAGGTCAGCCTTTACTTCAAAATCGAACGCAGAAAGTAAAAAGTAAAATTGGTAATGCATATTCATCTGATATGATATACTCTAGTAAACCTATCGATATTCATTGGGATGATCCAAATGAGCTCGTGGATAGACTTAGATTTTTGATTGCATCTCAACATGCTGGCAATAATAGTCATCAAAATGAGATAAACTCAATTGTGGAGGAGTTGCATGACTCAAATATTATATATTAAAATATTTACAAGAATAAAGGGCTTTCATACTACGAATACTGGCAGTATTTGAAAAACGAGAAGCTAATCGATTTTCTACTATATAAAAAGATCCCTTATTGCAGACTGACATCAATTGATTTGTTAAAATGGATCAGAAAGGAGCTAAAGAAAATTCCAGTCTAAAGGATTTCATCCCCAAAAAATTGCAGTATGCAGTTTTTAGAAATCCTTTCAAATCTTCATCATCATCATCATCATCAGAACCTAACAAGAAAGAAACAAAGTCAACAAATAATAAGAAGCTCAAACAAGATTAATTACTAAATAAAAAAAAATGTTAACAAATGTGTTCTTGAAATTCGATAACCTATACATATATTAACAATATTTGTGTTTTTTTTTATTCATTCTTTTGTATTTATAATAAGTAAGAGAAGAAATGCATGTACTGTTGTACCGTTTTTTTATTTTAACTGAGAGGTACTATTACTCAGTTGGGTTGTTACCTTTTAAGTGTATGTTTTCGTAGTTCAAATAACACTCAGGACTTTCTTAATTGAATATTTATTTATTAAATTTTATATTACATTTAGACTCAAAAGTATGTTTTGATCTTAGTAGCACTTTCTTAATTAATTATTTATTTATTAAATACTATATTATATTTAGATTTAATAGTATGATTTGATCTTAGTAGCAATAACTTTGAAGTTTACAATATTTAGAAGTAGTACAAGATTTAAAAGTAGTATAAGATTTAGAAGTAGTATGATTTAGAAGTATGTAATTCGATTTAGAAGTAATTCGACCATCCGGTCTTGGATCCCGATTTTGAATGTCTCAATCTCGCCTCGTAATGCTCCGAGTTCATATTCTTGACCTATCCAAGAATATCGAACAAAGAGGAAAAAGGAAAATGAAAAGAATGACCCACTTATGAAAATGAGAATGCTGCAATATCGAAATGCAATATCATTGCGAAGTGGGAAACGAAATGTGATATCAGCATTTTATAGTTTGACGTTAATTACCCAAGCGTTGGTTTGGGTTCGACGTTCGAGAGTTGGGCAATGTTTACTTAGGTCAAAAGAGTTTATTTGACGTAGCTAAGTAAGCAATAAAGAAGGAAGTTAAAGTGGGACAAGAGGATGTTGCGACACTGATCGCAAGGGTAAGTGTTCTCGAGTGTATTGACTCGTAAAAGGAAAGAATTATGGTGTTCATAAAGAGAAAGAGTTATGTGAAATAGGAGAGATTATAAGGATGGCTGGTTGTAAAGTGTAAGTGGTGCACTTTACAACACCTCCCCCCTTAAGAACGAAACTTGTACCTAGGATTGGTGCGAGTTTCGACTGAAGACGAAACTGATGGTTCTTTTCTGGTGTTTGTAAGAGGAAGAGAACGAGAAAGATATGAAGATTGACGTGGTTTAGGTATGGGTATAGGGTCAGAAATGATGGGATCGTTGTGTTCCTTTTTTGTAGTAAATACGTTTTTTAGTAAGACAATAATGAAGATCATCAAAGTAAAGAGTACGGTCAAGAGAATATAAACAATAGTAAAGTGTTTTTTGTAGGGGAAGTTCTCATCATTATAGTGTGGATTTCTAGTGTATGTTATTTCGTCATCGATTTGGTTTCGGGTGTTAAAAGATTTTGTTTCCATTATAGGGAGTTTGGAGAGATGAGTTTGTATAAGATTAGGAGTTGAGATAGGCAGGGTGGATGAAATAAAATTTAGTGTAGTATCGGTTTCGTAATTTGTCTTAGAACTGAAGGATTAGTATTTTGTATTTGCTATGCATGTATGGTCGATTTTTAGTATTCCTGTGGAATTTATGGTTATTTGGGAGTTAAACTTTTGACATTTAATGATTAAGTTTTCAGGGTGTGGGGAGACAAAAAGCCAAGAATTGGAATCTGCTAATTGTAGGAATATTGGAAGATTTATTTGCATTAATTTAATTTTGCAATTATTCGAAGCACTTGGTAGAGTAGAAAACATATTAAGTTCGCAAGCATTACTAAGTTGAGTAAATAGAATGGGACAATTTTGTTCGCAAAGATAATTGTTCTTATGAGTATTAAAACAGTTTTCAATGTCATGTTCTTCGTATAGGAAATAGGATTGTTTTTCAGCATCAATAATGAGTAGTGGTTTCTCAGGTATCATAAGGAAATAAGTATTGTTTTTAACGAGATTTGGGATACTAGTCATTTTGTAAATAGTATAGCTTTTGGAAGAGGTTAGAGGAATTTTTAATAGAAAATGAATTTTATTATCGGAAAAATATATATGTGTTTCTAGTATATTAAAAAGTATATTTATGTATTGTTCTTGTAGAGGAAAAGGGAGACGAGTATCCTCTGGTAGGAAAGATTGGATTTTCCTAATTTTTTCGGTTAGCTTGGTAGGATTTATGAGGTAAGGATGCAACTTTCCATGGGCAGCGGAATAGATGGCTTCCAAGAAATGATTTTTGGCGGCAATTTTCGTTTTTTAGGAGCACTAAGTCAAGGAAGGACCTTGAATATCACTGGATTTTGGTTTTTATCGTATTGGACTTTGGAAGATTCCTTACTTTTGATTAGGTTATCTCTAGCGATTTGGTGGGCTTGTTGTAGGCGAGATTTAAGTTCGTTAGCATACAAATCATAGTTATAGCATACCTCAGGGTTTTTAGTTACACTAGTAGGGAGTACAACCTGTCTTCCGAATACTAGTTCGAAGGGTGTAAATGAAGTAGAAGTGTTCGGGGTAGTATTATGTACAAATACAGCATATTTGATCCAAGAATCCCAATCGTCTTGAGATTTGTTTATATAACTGCGGAGATATTCAACAAAGTTTCTATGACTTCTCTCGCAAGATCCGTTTGATTGCGGTCTGTAAGCACAAGTTTGAAGTTTGGTAATTTTTAGAAGATTGCATACGTTCTTGAATATGTCACTTAAGAAATTTTGACCTTGGTCGGTTAGAACGTATTTAGGGGTACCGAAGCGAAAGATTATTTCTTTAGTGAATGCTTCAGCGATAGTATTGGCTTCCTGGTTTGGTAAAGGAATAGCATCAGTGTATTTAGTTACATCATCGATAAAAGTTAGGAGATATTTATTGTGATTAGGAGTAGTAGGATATGGGCCAACGATATCAATGGAATTTTTTTCAAAAGGATATTTGGCTGTTGAAGTTATGACCATAGGTTCTAGGGTGTATTTTGTAACTTTGTTTTTCTGGCAAAGTTCGCAATTTTTAATATAACTCTTTATGTCTTGGAACATATTTTTCCATTTGTGGTACAGTTTAATACGTTTAAACGTTCGGTTGACTCCACAATGTCCTCCGATCGGATTTAAATGAAACTCTTTCAGAATGGTATTTATTTTATCACGAGTTAGTTCACGGGTAGTGGACGAATTGGTAGGCGAATTAGTAATAGAAGACGTAGTACAAGCATCTAGAAACGAGGTATTGGTTGGAATAATAGACGAATTGGAACTAGTAACAGACGAATTAGTAGCTAATTTAGGAATTGCAGACGAATGAGGCGACTTAGTAGATGACATAGTAGATGAAGTAGGACACGATGTAAGAGGCGCTGTAGTAGACGATTTAGTAGATTTAGACGATTTGGCAGACGATTTAGTAGACGAACTAGTACAAGGGTCAGTAGAAAAAGGATTGGTATACGAGATAGTAGGTGGATTGGTACAAGAATTAGTAGAAGAATTGGTACAAGAATTAGTAGATGGGTTGGTACAAGAACTAGTAGATGGATTGGCACAAGAATTAGTAGATGGATTGGTACAAGAACTAGTAGATGGATTGGCACAAGAATTAGTAGAAGAATTGGTACAAGAATTAGTAGATGGGTTGGTACAAGAACTAGTAGATGGATTGGCACAAGAATTAGTAGATGGGTTGGTACAGGAACTAGTAGATGGATTGGCACAAGAATTAGTAGATGATCTAAGAGTCATTTTAGCAATTCTGCTAAGGCAGTCACAGCATTAGTGTTGTGAACACCTTTTTTGTGGATGATTTCATAGTCAAATTCTTCCAATTGAAGGCGTGATCTCATAAGTCGGGAACTTATGTCCTTACAATTGTGAATATAAATGAGTGGTTTATGGTCAGTGTAAAGTTGGAATTTTCTGCCATACAAATAGGGACGAAAGTGTTTAACGGACCAAACAATAGCGAGAAGTTCTTTATCTGTGGTAGAGTATTTCTTTTCGCTTTTATTTAGAGTTCGCGATGCGTAGAAAGGTCATTACCAATTTCACCTTGGGAAAGAACACTGCCAATGGCAACGTCACTAGCATCGGTTGTTAAGATTAAATTCTTTGTGAAATCGGGGTATTGAAGAAGAGGTGGATTAATAAGTTTTTCTTTCAATCCATGGAAAGAGTTAGTACAAAGTGGAGTCCAGTCAAAGGGAACATCTTTACGTAGGAGATTAGTAAGAGGTTTGGACATTTTAGCGGAATCTTTGATGAAGCGGCGATAATAACCAGCAAGACCTAGAAAACTTTTTATATCTTTGGCATTTTTCGGTTGAGCGAAATTTTTAACACATTCGATTTTCTGGGGATCGGGTTTGATTCCAGATTAGTTTATAACGTATCCCAAGTAGGTCAGTTCAGGTCTCAAAAACTGGCATTTATCGGGTTGTAGTTTGAGATTATGTAGTCTCAATCGATCGAAAATTTCTGCTAATTTTGAATTGTGTTCTTCCAAAGTTTTACCGTAGACTACAATGTCATCCATATAAACAAAAGTTTTTAAACCTTGAAGACCAGTCAAAACGTTATTCATTAACCTTCGGAAGGTAGCGGGAGCACCTTTTAATCCATAAGGCATTCTAACGAATTCGTAATGACCAAACGGCGAGGAGAAGGCTGTCTTCTCCCTATCTCTAGGCTTAACTTGGATTTGATGGAATCCATTTGCGAGATATAGGGTAGAGAAAAATTTAGAGCTCCCTAACTGATCTAAAATGTCGGTTGTATTGGGCAAAGGGTAAGCATCACCGACTGTTTTGTCGTTGAGCTTGCGGAAATCGACGACAATCCTCCATTTCTTATTACCATTTTTATCAAGCTTCTTAGGAACAACGATAAGAGGAAAATTCTACGGACTATTCGATGGTTGGATAATATTATCGTCCATCATCTCGTGAATTTGTTTATTCACCTCTTGTCGCTGGGCCTCAGGTAACCTGTATGGTTTGATATAAGTCGGAGTAGCGTCAGGAGTAAGGATAGAATGCTGAACAGATGTAGTATGGGTTAACTTGTCTCCTTTTAGGTGAAATAATTCGCTATACAGAACGCATAAATTTAAGATAGAGTCCTTTTCGTCACCAGTCATGTGATCTGTAGCGACTAATTCTTTAATAGCTTGAATTCGATTGTAGGAGACAGGGTATTGTTGGACTTGGAAGATGTTGTAGTTAGAAACTTCATCGAAAATTAATGCGTCGGTATTGAATTCGACGGGAAATTCCGATGAGTTGACAACAGATATGTAAGAAATAGTACTGTTGGCTGGAGTAATGCTATTTCCAATGTATAACCCATTAGCAAATTGTTGGGCGAGACATATTCTATCTACTTTAATTTCTTTGAGGACAGGAAGTAGAATTTCGGTTCTAGCGGGAATTTTAACGACAGTGGAAGGAATTAAATCATACTCGATAATATGTTTTCCCGAAGAAAGAGTTAGTAATTTAGTACCGTAATCGATTTGTGCCAAATGATCATCTAGAAAATTATTACCTATGATTCCGTCGGTAATGATGGGGAAGTTTTTGTCTACAACGTGGAAGGGATAAGAGATAGTAACATTTTCAGGGAGATTTATTTTAAGGTGAACGACTCCTTAAGTTAGGATTTCAGAGTTAGTAATCCCAGATAGGGAATGAATTATATTGGAGTCGATTGATATATCAGTGTTCAATTTATCAATTTTTATAATACAAATTTCACTACCGCCATCGATGAGGAACTTAGAAAATTGAGGGATCAAGGTTCCGGACGAAATCTCAATAGAATCAACACGACTTATTTTGTTGTTGAGATTTATCTGGAATACGTGGCGTGGAGAATCTATTTTTCGGTCCGGATCCGGCCTCTGAATGGTTTTTCGAGTTCGTCCTGGCATTGAAGTTTTTTGATTTAAGATCTGAATTCGCTTGCTGTTTCTTTTTATTGTTATATTCTCTTTTACGACACTCATTTATGTGATGTCCCGGGTTCTTACAATAACTACAAATTAGGGACACAGTCTTCACTTCCGATTTAAATGTAGGTAGTGAGTCTCTATTTTTCTTGGTAAAGCATTGGTCGATAGTATGCCCTGATTTTTTACAGAAACTACAGGAGGTTTTCTTGGAAGAGAACGACGAGGACGGGCTAGGATTAGGGGAATAATAGGAAGAACTTTTTTCTTCTTGTACTGCTGCTTCAATGGCCTCAGTAAGAGATTTGAACCTAGAGGCCTTTATAAAGAGGCTGATTCGGGGAGTTAGACCTCTCTCAAAGGATTTTAAGGCAGTCTTCGAATTTAAACTTTGAATGCATTCTGCATTGTCTTCACCTTCACTGGCTATACAAGCATCGTTTAGGTCAGTCAGTATTTGTTCTATTCTGCTAGAAAATGATCTTACGGATTCAGCGGGTTTTTGTCTATCTTGGACCAATTCTACCTGTAATTGGGATAAGGATTTTGTTTCTAGGAACTGATTTTGTAGCTTGGTCTTCAGGTCTGACCACTTTTCGAATTCTGAGTATTTGACAATATTGTATGCTGGTCCACTTAATTTAGTTTTAATTATGGTCAATAATGAGGGTATTTCGGAAGCGGCTGTTTCGTTTGCTATCATGTCACACGCGTTAAGAAATTTATGTAGGTTCGCGCGGTTACCATCAAACTCAGGAATTAGTTTGAAGGCGAAAGATCTGTCGAGTTTAGGAGGCATGTTGGGATCAGGAATAGAAGATGGCTCTGATACGGAAGAATCAGTGATAGTACTTGAGCCTTCTGAGTCTGAGATGGAGACACGACTATCTTCTAGGGACATAAGTCAGATCGATAAAAAGGTTAGATAAAGGAAGTGAACATATGTTTTTCTTTTAACCATAAAAATAAAGTAATACAAAAAATATATATATAAGTGATATAGTATAGTTATGATATAGTAATACAAAAAAATATATAAACTTAGGATACAAATTGTACAAAATTTGGAATTAACATTAACAAAAAACGAAGACGAACGGCAACTACCTACCTTCAAAAACCGGAAAGATCCCCGGGGTTCACCCGAAAGATACTCGCCATTCGCTGATGATCGATCATGCTTTTGGTCGACTAAATTTCCTGATTCAACCTGCAAAGCCAACATCATGAAAGCAAAACAAATAAAAAAGATTCATCGCTGAAGATCCGGTCCCGTAACACCACCTCCTGTGGACTCTTTTAGCTCTTCTTTCTTCGAAGAAATACCGCTCATGTAAGGATGACTAGAAATATGCTGTTAATTTTATTATAACACGTAATTTCTTAGGTAATAGGAATAAATTCTTTCCGTTCCGATACGATGCCACAAGACGGCAGGTCCTCGTTGCAGGTGAACTGCAGGCTATGACAACGAGGAAGCGAGGACTTCTGTGTTTATTTGGAGTTTAAGCAACTAGCAAATCATTTTCTGTAAGAAAAACAACATCGACGTCAGTGGTCGAACAACAAACAAGTATTAGTGAAAGAATGTGTTGAGGCAAGAAAAAAAAAACCTGTAAATAAATTGAGGTGAGTTTATGGATGCGCCTTCTGGTTAGACTAGTGTTGAAAATTTAGTATCGACACAGGGAATGGAAGAGGGAATACAGGCACACCGAAAGAAAATGTAAAAAAACCTAAAAAAAAAAAGTTAATACTAAACTGATGATTATATTTCTCTAGAGACCATTTGATTTAGCGGATTATAGTTAACAATGCGATCATGCAGCATAAGGCAATATGCAGATGTATTGGCTGGAATTGCTTTTGATGTTTTAATTTTCAAGCGTATGTCAACTGGACCTGTTTTAATCATTTCATTTTGGTGTCGACAGTCTAGTACGAAAACAATAGCTTGCGATTTGAATTCATATCGGCTTGAGACGAACCACGGAACTTGTAATCAATATTTTAAAAGAAAATGGGTTAAAGTTAAATAAATCAAAATGCAAGTTCGACCAACAAAAAATAAAATTTTTAGGTCACATCATCAGCGCAAAGGGTATGACCCCTGATCCCGAAAAAACAGAAGCGATCAAACGTCTAAAAGCACCAACAAACCGAAAAGAACTAATGAGAGTGTTGGGAAAATTCACTTATCTTAGCAACTTTATCAAGAACTTCTCGTCCATCACGAAACCACTCCGCTCACTTCTCGAAAAATCAACACCTTGGCTTTGGGAAATTGACCAACATGAAGCGTTCGAAATACTCAAAGCAAAAATAAGCAAACCGCCGGTGCTCAGACTGTATGACGTAAATGACGACGTAAAACTGCAGGTCGATGTCAGTTCAACGGCACTAGGCGCAGTCTTAATGCAAAAAGAACAGCCCGTTGGATTCGCCTCGAAAGCACTAACAGAATGCCAGACTCGCTATTCGCAATTAGAAAAGGAAGCACTTGCAATCAAATTTGGCTGTGAAAAATTCCACGAATACGTGTGGGGAAAAACAATCGTGGTTGAGTCCGACCACAAGCCACTAGAGGTAATATTCCAAAAACCTATCCACTCCTCACCCGCACGGCTGCAACGAATTCGACTAAGCTTACTTACATACAACCCAACGGTTGTCTACAAACGTGGCGAATATATGCATCTAGCCGACCCGTTAAGCAGAGATTGCGAAAATAAAACGGAAAGAGATCACGACGAAATTGACCTACAGATTCAACTCATACTCTCGATGTCTGATAAAGATCTCGATCGGCTAGTCAACCTCACCAAGCAAGACGAGACGCTCAATCAATTGAAACATTATACTATGAAAGGCTGGCCCTCAACCATAGACAGTCTCCCAAAGAGCATAAGGCCTTACTGGAACTTCAGAGAAGAGCTATCTATAGACGACGAAATTATATTCAAAGCACAACAAGCACTGATCCCAGTGAAAATGAGAGAGGAAGTACTCAAGCATATTCATAACGGTCATTTCAGCTTTGAAAAAAAATGTGTTCGGAGAGCCAGAGATGTTATTTTTTGGCCGGACATGAGTTCCGACATCGCGAATTTTATTAAAAAGTGCGCCGCTTGTCAAGTTCACCAACGACAGAACAACAAAATCGAATTAGGAAGCAAGGAGATACCAATTCACCCATTTGAAGTAGCAGCCGCAGATTTATTTTATTTCGATGGTGAAGACTACGTAGTTATAACCGACAGCTACTCGGGTTATATCAACTTTCAAATTTTGCAAGAAGCTACTGCAAACAATGTCATGCAATTTCTAAAAACAGTTTTTCCCAGCAATGGCATACCCCGCATTTTGGAAACAGACAACGGCCCACAATTCTCATGCCGGCATTTCAAGAATTTTTCAACCGAATGGAAATTCAATCATCGGACAAGTTCCCCTCATCACCCAAAATGAAACGGTCTCGCAGAAAGGGCAGTGCAAATAGCAAAAAACATTTTAAAGAAATGCCAATATGATGGCACAGACTATCAACTAGGAATCCTGAACTTTATGAACATCCCAAGAGGAAATCTCGGAAGCCCTGCGCAACGACTCTATGCCCGAGATATACGATCACCTTTACCAACGACCATTTCATCACTTATTCCTCAATCAAAAACATCCGACATACTACAATTACTCAAAATGGAACGCCAAAAACAAGCCAAATACGCAGACAGGGGAGCTATGGAAAACAAACAGTTGCTTACAGGACAAAATGTCGTCACCAGAATTAATGGCTCAAAGGAGTGGAAGCCAGAAGTCATAATTGATCAACTCCATCCAAGATCTTATATCATACGTGATAAAGGAGGAAAAACCTTTCGTCGCAGCTCATGCAACCTAAAATCTACTGAAGCTAATATTCGCAATCCTCCGAACAGTGTTCCAGACTTTGAATTCCACCAAAATCCATCTAACCAGAACTCTCAAACACCATCGCCACCAGAACAAAACGAGACTTGTCCAACACCACATCCGGAAGTTCAGGAGCTACCACCGCCTACTTCCACATCCTCATCATCCGTTCAGGATCTACCACCGCCTACTTCCACGTCCTCATCATCCGCCTATACAACCAGGTATGGAAGATTAGTCAAACCACCTCAGCGCTTAACCTACTACTAACATCTGTCGTCAAGCAACCTCAAAAGAAGGGGGATGTAATGGGAGCAGCCCCCAAGACAACACATTCAAACGTCATCGTTGAAAGCTGACAGACAAACGTCAACCACCATCAAACGTCAGCAACCGCACACGCGGCATTTTTCTCCCACATAACCACATATACCACCAACCTACCTTTTGAACTTCGATTAATCAATTAATCTTACTTACTATTTGATAATTTAAAATAAATACTTGAAATCAAACTTAAACAACGCGTTTGATTTACATTGAGAGTATGCATTTTCATTGGTGGAAGCATAGAAAAACTGCCATCGCCATTGACATTCGTTTGACAACGACTTTGTTCTGTTGTCAGTACACACATTCACGCATTTAAGTTCACACATTCACAAATTGAGATTATGCATTTTCATTGATAGAAGCATAAAGAGAATGAAATGATTTTAAGATAAAGTGGAGAGCATGATGATGATCATTATCCAATACAGCTATCTCTTTTGCAATAAATTTGTTATTAGGACCTCTAAAGCCTTGAACATCGATAATAAAGTACATTTTTTCTTTTCTCTCTTCGTTAAAAGTTAATACTAAACTGATGATTATATTTCTCTAGAGACCATTTGATTTAGCGGATTATAGTTAACAATGCGATCATGCAGCATAAGGCAATATGCAGATGTATTGGCTGGAATTGCTTTTGATGTTTTAATTTTCAAGCGTATGTCAACTGGACCTGTTTTAATCATTTAATTTTGGTGTCGACAGTCTAGTACGAAAACAATAGCTTGCGATTTGAATTCATATCGTGTTAGTAAAGGTTCCGGAACTAAACGGTTATAGTAGGTTTTTTGGAACTCAGCATACATACTATACAATATGCTAATGTTATTTTTGTCAAATGATAGATTCAAATCCTCATATGGATAAACATCTGAGTTCAAATATGCTTTCAGATTCACCACATTACAATGATCGAAAAAGGATGGATTTTCTTTGAGAAGATTTCGTTTGTTGGTTTGTAATGCATGTATCTAGGCTTTTCTACATGTGATGTTGTCTTAACATTCCAAACATGATGCGTGATGTTGATAGGCAAAGCTGGAAACTCATACAAGTCCCAATTCCGGAATGCAATCTTCATAGATTCACCATTATTTATAGATTTGTATAAATATAATTTGACAGAATCGGTTAAATTAACATGTGGTATTTTCCATTGTACTTTTAACAATTTTATGTTTGCTTTCTCATCCTCATCAGCTATCAATGAGTTTTCGTCTATTCGTGAACGTGTTAGAATTAAATTGTGTCTAGCATTGGGAATAATTTTAGTGAAATCCTCGGAAAATCCTAATAACTTATTTAGTGGTAAACAAAAATTGAAATGTAACCCGTTTACAGTGATTGATGAATTAGGTGACCAGCCTCCATTGTATAACATCTCACTTTCATTTTTATTCAATGAAACATAGTTTTTAATTGTTGACGTTATGCCAGCATTCCGATTACTATCAATTTCAATGCCATTCAGCTCATAGCGGATTTCATCGAACAAGAAGGCAATAGGTACCATTATTTACAAGTTTTGTTTTGCTGACTGATAATCCGTCAGTTTTTGATACAGTTCCTTCAACATAAAAATAGCTTTCTGAAGGTAGCATATTCAGATTTTGATGTTGCACACAGATTTGAATGATATCATTTTTATCGAAATTATTCAAGTATGGAGAGTAGGTGTGATATTCATATTTGGTGATACTCCCATCAAACTTTGGTTCTTGAAAGAGGTTCAACAACTCTTTTCTCTATTTATCCCTCTCTCCTTTAAATACGCTTCAATTGGTATCCAAGTGATAGTAAAAATCTTTGATTTTGTTTAGTAAGACGTGATGCTCTCCTATCAGGCACCGACAGTGTATTAATGATCCTACTATTATCTTGATTACTTTTATATGAATGATCTGATGGTGATCTGTTGTATATTATCATTGTTGAGGTTTGAGGTGTAATCGAGCTGTTATTGTTTCACCGAGAAAATTTATTAGATTACCGTCTTGATGTAGGAGGTTTATTGTTATGGAACTTATTCTCTACACATTCACTGGTAAATAAATGACATTTTGTGGTACTTCAATTGTTTTATACCCAGGGCTGACCTTCACAGAGAATTCATGTAGAATGTGTGCCTGATGATTATTTATATACGTTCCATCAATTAAATTACAATCAATACGTATAATGTTCACTCTGTTGATATCAACACATAGATCTGATTAATGTATTATATTTGGAGTTAGTTTTCTCTTGCTAAATCCTAAAAGTGTGCCAATGGAATTCGGTTTAGTGAAGTCAATCTCCTCTGTACTTTGAATTTCACATTTTAAAGTATTATTATTTGCTCTTATTTTGATTGATTTCTTATCTGAAAAGTGATCATCAGCAAAAACCGATTGAATACCATTATTAATGTCATCAATCTCATAGGAACCAGTAGGAAGGGTTATTATGGAATCACCAAAATGAAGTAAATTATTTGTTTCATCCACATTGGGTATGGTATTATATGCTTGAAAATCTACTAGTCCGCACACGTAATCTGAATTCAAGATGATTGGAGGAAAGTATTCTGTAGTGAGAGTAGATTTGTCACCGCTTAAAGTAAGTGTTATCGACATTGTTATTGAAGTAGAAATGAGACAAATTTAATTTTGTTTTATTTATTTATTTACTAATTGTTCCAATAGAAATTTAAGACACAGATGTCCACAGATATATGTATTAAAGTTTTGACAGTTTTTGTAGTTGTAAGTCATATTTTTACCTAAATACTTAACAATTTCTACAGGTGGTCTTAGGTTACCGAAGCGATCAGAATACTTAATGTTTTTCCGATTTTTTTTGTATGCTACCCAATGTGTACCAGGTCCGCTGTCATTATCCAAATTAACTACTCCGCATTCTTTGTTAAATGGTTCTCTCGGCAATTTCTCTTTCATGTAAACACCACGAAAATAAGGTATATTTTTAATTCCGAAATGCGTAATATCAATATTGGTGAGAGGATGATTAGGTAGCGATTTTATTAGTTTTTTGAATCTTGTGGTTTAAGAAAAAGTCCAAATCCATTTTTATATGGTTGCAAATAAAGTCCTTTGCCATGTTGGATTTTCACTGCTTCCATAGATTGATTATGTCGCTTATTCTCTTCTAGCTGTTGTTTAGCAACCCTTGTATCCATTACTGCTTTTGCTATTGCAGCAGCTCCTCCAGATAGAGATCCAATCGCTGACAACCCAGCAAATATTGGTAACAATGGTAAGAAGCCTCCAACTTTTGGTAATGGTATTACACGAGGAGTTATAATATTCTTTCGTTTATTTATGAGAACGTTCTTAGCTGCTTTAAATGCAACTACTGCAATATCGTTTGGATCTTCACTTTTCGGTTTTCTTATAGCACTTTTTGCCTCCTTAAGTGCCTTTTTAAATAAATTAACCTTTTTACACTTTGCGCGAGGACGACCTCCTACCTTTTTACTTGGCATACCCATACCCAGCTTAGTTTTAGCTTTCATTAAATTCGTAACCAACAGACTATTTATTTTTTCTAATCCAGATGAATCTTTGGCTTTTACTCTTTGCCAAGCCTTTTCGGTTAAAATTTTATCAGCAATATGTCTATCGCTCAGGTTTTTATTATTTGCATATGCAATATCGTGCTCACGACAAGCCTCATCCAGTGGATTAATTCCGTTATCTCCTCTTGCAAGTCGATGTTTTAGTTTAGTCCCAGGACCACAGAAATTATATGCGGGAAGATGTAACTCGAACGGTAGTTTATTGATTAATGAATTAACAAATCCATAACCTTGGAATGAATTCTTTTGACTGATTGCTTGAACTCGATAATCTATCATTTTATAGCACTTTTAGTGTGTAGATGCTGAACCATTATGAATAGAAAACAGTATAAAACATCGCGTTTTATAGCTTGTAGTTTTATTTAGTAAAATGAAGTTTATCAGACAACAGGATATTATAAAAGTACATAATTTCGATGTAAAAATTAATGAAAAAAGCAAACAGGGATCATTATTTCCTAATGGTATTCGCGGTATAATTGTGTGTCCTTCGAATTGTGGAAAAACAAATGTCATGTTGAGCATACTTCTGGATTTCAATGGTTTAAAATTTGAAAATGTTTACATATACTCGAAATCTCTACATCAACCGAAATATACATATTTACAAAAACTTGTGAAATGGTAGATGCAAAGCAAAATTCAGTGTTTATATTTGATGATGTGGCATGTGATAAGCAGAATAACATTCGGGATTATTTTTGTATGGGACGACATAGTAGTGTAGATAGCTTCTATTTGTGTCAATCATATACACATATACCAACGAATTTGATTCGTGACAATGCAAACTATTTAATTCTTTTCAAACAAGATGATCTTAACCTAAAACACATATACAATGATCATATCAATTCGGATATGGCCTTTATACAGTTCAAGGAGTTATGCACCAAATGTTGGGAAGATGCATACGGGTTCTTAGTCGTTGATAAGGATTGTAATATAGCTAAAGATCGATACAAAAAATCATTTAAAGCAATTGCAGTACTATAACATCACAGTCTTTCAAAAGCTTCTTTTATGAACACACTTGTTTGAAAAGCTATCTGCATACTGCTATCTGTTAACCATTATCTACAACCAATCAATTAGTAGCAACCCAATTTTTACAAACATTCCTGTATAGAACGATCTTACATTTTATCGTCACCATGAATGTCAATGAAGAAGAAGTATATGCTCCTCAAGACTGAAAAAATTATACGGGAATCAGAAATTGAAAATACTTTTAAACCCATAGTGGACCCCTTAAAAGAAATAGTCAAAAATGTTAAAACGGATAATGCACAAAATAATGAAATAGTTAAACAAATTAATGAGATTACAAGTAAACGAGGACCGCGACAACGCTTATCGTTTAAAAGCCCGTCAACAGAAGGAAAAACTCCAAAAGATAGTTTGAACTTATCTTTCTCAGTGGATTAACAAATGGGAGCAGAAGAAGAAGAAGATGTGCCATTTAGAAGATCTGTAAATAGCCTTGGACAGAGATCTCCGCTTAACCGATTTTTATTATCAAGCTCAAACCGTGATAAAACCTATGGTCCATACTTTGATGTACAATCGAATTCCCTAATATTAGGTATGACAAGTTTTCAAATCAACAAACAAGATGATGTTGCTATTGACGATGAAGTCTTCCCTGGAACTGATGGCTTACATGAGCAAATTTTACGTAAAAATCATCGAAAAGGTCGATACACTAATGAAGACTTGAAATAATATCTAAAAATACTACAAAAAACAAATGCACACATGAAATATCATGATGGCAGTTCACAAGTTAAAGGCAATAAAGGTCAGAAATATAAGCAAATTATCCAGCCTTTACTTCAAAATCGAACGCAGAAAGTAAAAAGTAAAGTTGGTTATGCATATTCATCTGATATGATATACTCTAGTAATCCAATCGATTATGCTCATTGGGATGATCCAAATGAGCTCGTGGATAGACTCAGATTTTTGATTGCATCTTAACATGCTGGCAATAATAGTCATCAAAATGAGATAAACTCAATTGTGGAAGAGTTGCATGAATCAAATATCATATAATAACACCTGTTCTTAGCAAATATACCATCATTAATGAAATGAGCGTTGACAAGTTCGGAATAAGTTCCAACCAATTGCAATTGCTATAATTGTGGGTCCTTCGAATTGTGGAAAAACAAATGTCATGTTGAGCATACTTCTGGATTTCAATGGTTTAAAATTTGAAAATGTTTACATATACTCGAAATCTCTACATCAACCGAAATATACATATTTACAAAAACTTGTGAAATCAATTTGTGGAATGGAGTACAATGAATTTACAAATAATTGTGAAATTATGCCACCAGTAGATGCAAAGCAAAATTCAGTGTTTATATTTGATGATGTGGCATGTGATAAGCAGAATAACATTCGGGATTATTTTTGTATGGGACGACATAGTAGTGTAGATAGCTTCTATTTGTGTCAATCATATACACATATACCAACGCATTTGATTCGTGATAATGCAAACTATTTAATTCTTTTCAAACAAGATGATCTTAACCTAAAACACATATACAATGATCATATCAATTCGGATATGACCTTTATACAGTTCAAGGAGTTATGCACCAAATGTTGGGAAGATGCATACGGGTTCCTAGTCGTTGATAAGGATTGTAATTTAGCTAAAGGTCGAGGTTTGAAAAGCTATCTGCATACTGCTATCTGTTAACCATTATCTACAACCAATCAATTAGCAGCAACCCAATTTTTACAAACATTCCTGTATAGAACGATCTTACATTTTATCGTCACCATGAATGTCAATGAACCTTTACTTAAAAACCTTATCAAAACTAAAAAAGCTCGAAAGAAGAAGTATATGCTCCTCAAGACTGAAAAAATTATACGGGAATCAGAAATTGAAAATACTTTTAAACTCATAGTGGACCCCTTAAAAGAAATAGTCAAAAATGTTAAAACGGATAATGCACAAAATAATGAAATAGTTAAACAAATTAATGAGATTACAAGTAAACGAGGACCGCGACGACACTTATCGTTTAAAAGCCCGTCAACAGAAGGAAAAACTCCAAAAGATAGTTTGAACTTATGTTTCTCAGTGGATTCACAAATGGGAGCAGAAGAAGAAGAAGATGTGCCATTTAGAAGATCTGTAAATAGCCTTTGACAGAGATCTCCGCTTAACCGATTTTTATTACCCAGTTCAAACCGTGATAAAACCTATGGTCCATACTATGATGTACAATCGAATTCCCTAAAATAAGGTATGTCAAGTTTTCAAATCAACCAACAAGATGATGTTGTTATTGACGATGAAGTCTTTCCTGGAACTGATGGCTTACATGAGCTAATTTTACGTAAAAATCCTCGAAAAGGTCGATACACTAATGAAGACTTGAAATAATATCTAAAAATACTACAAAAAACAAATGCACACATGAAATATTATGGCAATATTATGGTTAAAGGCAATTAATTGGTAATGCATATTTATCTGATATGATATACTCTAGTAATCCAATCGATTATGTTCATTGGGATGATCCAAATGAGCTCGTGGATAGACTTAGATTTTTGATTGCATCTCAACATGCTGGCAATAATAGTCATCAAAATGAGATAAACTCAATTGTGGAAGAGTTGTATGAATCAAATGTCATATAATAACACCTGTTCTTAGCAAATATACGATCATTAATGAAATGAGCGTTGACAAGTTCGGAATAAGTTCCAACCAATTGCTTGGATCAGCAATTGGTGCACGAGGGCCTCCTGGCAAAGGATTTAAGCTATCACTCAATGGCGATTTTGATATAGAGGGAAAATGTTTAAACAATGTTGGAAACCTACAATGTTACAGCAAGCCGTTAACAAGGAATACATAGATGATAATATAGACATTCAAAATAAAACCATATTAAGTATGCAGCAATATGTTAACAGCAATCTGAATACACTCCAGGCAACTATTAATGATGAAACTGAAAGGTTCTTAAAATTACACTTGAATAAATATTTTGATGGCAAGCAGAAAGCCTTGAAAAATATTAAACAGCCTATTGACGCTAATGATGCCACAACAAAGAAGTATGTTGATACGCAGTCAAATCAAATAATTGTAGTGTGTAATCATGCTATTGATAAAAAACTGGAAAAATTTGACCAATCTTTAAGACTGTACATTGATGATCAAAATGCAAACACTCTTGAATTATTGGAAAAATTTAGAAACTATTTTCTTGATATACTAAAGAAGTTTAAGGAAACCAATTCAAAACCGGTTGACAACTGAAAAAGCTAAGTTAGTATGGATTTGAAAGTGGATTTGAAAACATCATGTCAGAAATAAATACTTCTTTGGTTATGGGTACGGTGACCATCCGTTCATTATAATAATGAACAGTTCTGTATTTGAAGACGATGTTCATTATGAATTATTTTCCATACAAAAACATAATAATGTTCTGTATTTTAAAACTGGTTCATTATCTGTTCTGTGTTCATAATAATATCTTTCAGATTAAGTGTCAGGAAATATGCATAATGGAGATGTCCTTAATTATGAAAGAAAATAAATAACACAAAAAATAACACAAGGGAACAGTGATCACACAACAACAACAATGACCACATATTTTGTTCTACACCCCTTACTGTTAACGAATTCAAGCATACAAATTCAGTAACAGTAGATACTCACATAATCAAAATGTATATTTTTCGTTGTAGTTAGCTTGTTTGTATACCTCCGTCATCAGTAACATTCAAATATGGTGGCCTAACGAAGTATTTTTTATCTGTTAGGATTAAACAGATCACACGTTTATTTATTTAAACTTATGGACTTAAAGTACATTCCTTACATTCCAGCAAGTAATATGTATAGACCTGAGAACTGCCAAGTACGCGCCTCTTGTCAATCACACTGTTATTTTATCTCTTTGCGTATTAAGTTGGGGATGGTAAAAAATCTCTTCAAAGCCATGGAGAAGAATGGTGAAAGCTTTAAATATTTAACGAACATTTTTCACAAACATAGCGATGCGAAGCTTACAGAAGGAGGTTTTATAGCTCCTCAGATAAGGAAATTGATTAAAGACCATTGTCCAAAAATTAAACAAAAAAACTAAAAGCATGGAACTACTTCGTCGCTGTTGTGAAAGCTTCTAGGAAAGCTTAAAACTATGAAATATTAGTATAGGAATTTCTTCACTCCTATCAAGACTTAGGATGCAGAATGTCACTTGATTCATTTTCTACTTTCTCATCTCAACTTTTTCCTAGTAACCTTGGTGCAGTAAGCGATGAACAAGGAGGAAGGTCTCATCAAGATATTATAAATTATCTATTAATTTGACTCTTGAAGACATTTTTCTTAGATAAATCTAATTAAATAAAATACCTATGTATATGTAATTGAAAATCGAGATAAGTTTTGTATTACTTTCTTTTGTTCATTACTCGGCTTTCTAAAATATGGTCACCGTAGTTATGGGTGAGATTTTGGACTTCTTGAAAACCCATCCAAATAATATACATGAGGAGCATTTCAACGAAATTATACAATGTATTAACTATCTAAGACAGTTTGAAAACATATCTTGCACAACATCTATTCATGGATGCCATTTTGTAAACTGTTCTTGGTCATCAAATACATGTAACATTGGACCAGATACTTGTGCATGCTATATGGTGGATTCTAGAATGAATAGAATTAAGAAACTAATCTCACAGTACAAAAGAATGAAATAAATAAAGAAAATAGAAATGAAATAAATAAGCAAATAAATTGTCTACTATATAAAGAGATCCCTAATTGCAGACTGACATTAATTGATTTGTTAAAATGGATCAGAAAGGAGCTAAACAAAATTCCAGTCTAAACGATTTCATCCCCGAAAAATTGCAGTATGCAGTTTTAAGAAATCCTTTCAAATCTTCATCATCATCATCATCATCAGAACCTAACAAGAAAGAAACAAAGTCAACAAATATTAAGTACCAGAAGCTCAAAGAAGATTAATTAATAAGTAAAAAAAAGCTGTTAACAAATATGTTCTTGAAATTCAATAAACTATACATAGGTATATTGTATATGTAAACAAAATTTGTTCATTTTTTTATTCATTCTTTTGTATAATGAGTAAGAGAAGAGTTGTTGAGGAGTTGCACAAACCTGCACGAAGAAACTTCACTAGGCTTCGAGTTGTAATTAAAGGATTTGACGACTCATGGCAAGCGGACTTGGTGGAGATGATACCTTACAGCAAGCAAAATAATGGAAATAATTACTTATTAACAGTTATCGATACCTTCTCCAAGTATGCGTGGGCAGTTCCTTTGAAGAATAAGATGGCACAATCGGTTAAGGATGCTATGAAATCTATTTTTGTTAGTTCTTCAAGTCATCGAACACCAAAAAACCTACAAACCGATGATGGAAAAGAGTTTTTAACCCAATCGTTAAGGATTTAATGGTACAATACAATATCAATCATTATTCAACATATATTTTAAAAGCATCAATTGTTGAACGCCTCAAGGAGAAAATGTGGAAAGAATTCAGTTTTAATGGCAACTATAAATGGTTAACCATTTGAAATGGTTTACTGTATGCATACAACCATTCTATACATAGAACTATAAAAAAGCGACCAGTTGATGTGAATAAGAAAAATGCTAAAGAGCTATTATCGACAGTTTATAATCGTATAAAAATTGCTCCCAAAGGAAAATTTAAAGTTGGCAATAATGTTAGAATCAGCAAGTTTAAACATGTTTTTGAAAAAGGTTACACACCCAATTGGACAACCGAAATATTCAAGATAAGAAAAGTAAGCCTGACAAATCCAGTTACGTACCTCCTTAAAGATTTTCAAGACCAACCCATCAGCGGTTTCTTCTATGAAGAAGAATTACAAAAAAGTAAATTTCCTTGTAGAAAAAGTGCTGAAAACAAAAGGTGACAAATTATATGTTCAATGGTTGGGTTTTTCATCCAATCACAATTCATGGATAAACAAAGCTCAGTTATTGTAAAAAAAAATCTGTACAAAAAAAGTAAAAACATGGAAATAGAAATAGGTTTAACTGTGATTGTTATTAAAACATATGGTATGGGATATCTCATTCGATTGCTGTGTAATAATGCAGAAGGTTTATTGAAATGAACGAATTATCAAAATAGAATATTTAGACCATTTTATAATGAACTAATCAAATGTAGAGTTACAAATGATGGCTTTGTCGATTTGATTTGATATTAAAAAATAAATAAAAAACAATAATTAAAAAAAAGTTGTTTTTTATTAAAATTTTCTCTTAAGATATAATCATATATTCATTTCATTTTATTCATTTAAAGTCGCACATCAAAACATGGTTCTTTCAACTATGTACACGCATACATACATATTTACTTTTCATTTTAGACAACACCCGCAGCACAGTCTTTGTAAGGCATGAAATATTCTTCCTATTGGCATAATATTCAACTTGAACTTGACAAAACGATCTTTGAAACGCCTTTTAGTATGCTTGGAATTTCCTCTTATTCCAGACTCTTCAAGCATAATTTAATGTACACAAACGCAGAGTCGCATATCGTAAAGCCCGTATGACACTACATTTTTTTTCCACTTTTTAATGCACTTTTTAAGTACGTAAATGTCAGCCGCGCGTAAAAGAGACAGAAATATTTTTGCACGAAAAAGGCCAATAGAATTTGTACAAAAAAATACACTCCTCGAAAAAAAAGAAGACCAAATTTAATTGAGTGATTGTTTTTTTTTTAAATAATGAGAGGGCAACTAATTGTACATATAATATTCACCCCAATTATGCAAGTCGTATCTCGTATCTCACTTCAAGTGGTACTCGCATCGTATTGTATCTCGTTTGTTATTATGCAAGTCGTATGCGTTGAATACGACTCCATATAAGTTGCTGCATGTTAGCAACGCATTGCGTCGCACTTCAAAATGAACTTTTTCCTGTCAGTACTGGTTTCCTTGCCGGCGAGGTCAAGGAGGTGTCTTATTACAACTGCTCCCAAAAGATGTCACCACAAACTCAATAGATTTATTTTTTAATGAGCACATGAAGGAATATCCTTAAAAAGAATTATATTCTCAGATTGTTAAGAGATAGTTGAAACGCAATAAGTGCCAAATTCATTGTGTATGTATGTATGTATATATGGATGTATTTTCCGAAATTTAAATTACAATTTTCTAACTAAAAAAATAATTGACCATTGCAGTTTAATAAAACTATTCTGTTGACAACCATTTGTCCATCTTTTAGATGAACGTGCAGAACACATCTGTCTTTTGCGATGTCGACATTAATCTCCGTAGCATATACCAAAGCTTCGAATTGGTTGCTGTTTTTAAGTCTTTTAGAAAGTAAAAGTAATTTAAGTAGTAAAATAACTTCGAAGAACATTAAATCGTTTCCATTCAAGAGTATACAATTGTTTATTTTTCATGTTTGTCGAATTTCGTATAGAGTCACTTAAGAAATCGCAGCCGAAGAAAATACCACTAAAAACGTTCAAAATACGACTAAATACGACTTGCATAATAGCTGATATGAGCCGAAAGTCGTATGCGATGGCATCCGATTCTGTTGACAGCTGAAAAGTCATTAGCGTACGAGTATGTTCGTAGTGACACGACTTCCATAATAACAAAATACGACTATGTTCGTATGTGACTCTCAAATACGACTTGCATAATTGGGGTGATTATATATGTAACCAGTTATTGTGTTAAAGAACTTAAAAAAACTTTATTTAAAAGTTGTTTAAAAAAATATAGTAAAAAACAACTTTAAATCGAACGAAGTAATGATAAAATCCAATAGCATAATACATACAATAAAGATATATAAAAAAAAAAAACAAAATCGATAACTTTGGTAGTATTAATAGCTCGTAGATGATTACTTGTTTATAATAGTTTACTGCAAATGCATTGGCATTGAATTTTGGATTTTGGTTTTGGATCTCATTTTGATAATTTTTTTCCCTTAAATCTGGATTGCTTCTTTCAGTTGACGAGCGCTCTCGAACTTTCGACCATTTTGGAAAACCCGCTGTGATAATATACCAATGTTATAAATAAAAAAAGTATTATGTTTCATTAAACACACGCCTGCTAACAGAAAATCTACGAACCATTAAAATTATTTTATTTAAAGTGCAAAAAACCACGTGAGTCCATCAATATTTTGCAGTGATGCTTTTTCTTTCCATTTAACGGAAACAGTAAATAAAATAAACAAATAAACAAATACCATTACATAGTACCAATAAGACCAAGTGATGGAATACAATTTACCACGATCACTTATCTTTACATTAAAACGCATTACCAACACAAGCGTTTTGGTCCTTTTTTTTGTTTTGCGGAGTGTAAACAAAATAACAATCTGTAAAAAAAAAAGGGAAAACGTCAAAAACAAGCTGCCAGCGGCTGGAAAAAGTGAATTGAAATGTATTTTTTTTTGACAGTTTCATATGTTTTTGATTCTTGTGTACGCACTCACACCTATTGGAGCTTTGTATTGAACATCTTTCTTACTGCTCTAAGTTCATTTTTAATGCATTAAAAAAGGGAAAACAAGCTAGTGTCATACGGGCTTAAGCAATGAACTTCTACGCCTCGCTCTAGTTCTAATGTATGATTGCATACATAATGATCTTGAATATGAATGTAAAGAAGCATATACACAATGATCTTGAATATCCCTTTATCCACCCACTTGCTACCCGCTATGCATTTCAACCAACAAGAAAAATAAACAATCTGATCTGGATGAGCATTAAATCCTGCTTGTCCCCCTGACTTTATAAGTTCAACGGCAGAATTTTAGAATTTATATAACCTTGATAGCTTTTTACAAAGATTTATATGGTCAACTGTGTCGAAAGCTTTAGAAAAGTCCAACAGTAACAGGAATGTGATATTTCCATCATCTAATGCACCTCTTATATCTTCAATTACATTTATAAGCGCTGTGGAGCAACTATGCTTCTCCCTAAAACCAGATTGCTTCGGTGATAACATATTGTGCCTTTGAAGAAAACGATTCACCTGCTTTTGAATAATTTTTTCAAATACCTTTGATAAGACAGGTAATATTGAAATAGGTCTGAAATCATTACTACGTGGACTTTTTGCAATTGGTATGATCTCAGCCATTTTCCATTGATCGGGAAAAACGCCTGTTGTCAAAATTGTATTGAAGATGTGAGTTATATATGGCAATAAAATAGGTAAAATGGCTTTGATGAACGTTGGGTGCATACCATCTATTCCTAACGCATTTGACTTTATTGATAATATACTTTCCACGACATCTGTGCAATCTATTCTAAAGAAGTAAAATGAGTTTATCAAGTCATCGGAGTTATCATCATTTCGATCTGGTGAGGTATCAGAGAGTAGAGGAAAGGGTATGGTGACAAATTTCTAGTTAAGAATGTTACCATCTACATCATCAGGAATTTCTGAGATCTTTTTCTTTGCGACTCCTATCTCACGTAGGTTGTTCCACAGTTGCCTGCCACACAAAGATACGCTCAAATGGTTACCATGAAAATTCTTTTTTGCAGATCGTATTTTATTAACAACAATGTTACGTAGGCTTCGATAGCTTCGTTGGTACTCATCCAGTCTATAACGTTTCCAATAATGAAATACTTAGTCTCGTTGACGGATAAGTTGACGAATTTCAGGCGTAATCCATGAGGGTTGATTTTGTCTACACGTTTTTGTGCGTAGAGGAACGTGAGTATTAAAAAGTGATGATATTTGTGAGTTTATAAAATCGATTTGATCGGTCGATGAAGGTAAAAGATAAACGTTATTCCACTCGACGTTTCGGACATGTTGTTCTAAGGCCACGTAGTCAATGCTTTTAAAATCTCTATATCTGAACGAGATATCCGTTTTAATCGACGGGAAGAAAGTTTCACCATATTCCAAGCCAGGTATGTCCGTACTATGCCTGGGATATGGTATGCAGGGTTGGCCGAACTGTCACTTTTTCGAAAAACTACATATATTACGTCATATAAGAAAACAAGAAAAATAAAAAAAATTAAATAACTTTAAATAACTAAAACCAAAGAATAAATAATCACCCCAATTATGCAAGTCGTATCTCGTATCTCACTTCAAGTCGTACTCGCATCGTATTGTATTTCGTTTGTTATTTTGCAAGTCGTATGCATTGAATACGACTCCATATAAGTTGCTGCATGTTAGCAACGCATTACGTCGCACTTCAAACTGAACTTTTTCCTGTCAGTACTGGTTTCCTTGCCGGCGAGGTCCAGGAGATGTCTTATTACAACTGCTCCCGAAAGATGTCACCACAAACTCAATAGATTTATTCTTTAATGAGCACATGAAGGAATATCCTTAAACGGAATTATATTCACAGATTGTTAAGAGATAGTTGAAGAGCAATAAGTGCCAAATTAATTGTGTATGTATGCATGTATATATGGATGTATTTTCCGAAATTTAAATTACAATTTTCTAACTAAAAAAAAAATTGACCATTGCAGTTTAATAAAACTATTCTGTTGACAACCATTTGTTCATCTTTTAGATAAACGTGCAGCACACATCTGTCCTTTGCGATGCCGACATTAATCTCCGTAGCATATACCAAAGCTTCGAATTGGTTGCTGTTTTTAAGTTTTTTAGAAAGTAAAAGTAATTTAAGTAGTAAAATACCTTCGAAAAACATTAAATCGTTTCCATTCAAGAGTATACAATTGTTTATTTTTCATGTTCGTTGAATTTCGTATAGAGTCACTTAAGAAATCGCAGCCGAAGAAAATACCACTAAAAACGTTAAAAATACGACTTGCATAATAGCTGATATCAGCCGAAAGTCGTATGCGATGGCATCCGATTCTGTTGACAGCTGAAAAGTCATTAGCGTACGAGTATGTTCGTAGTGACACGACTTCCATAATAACAAAATACGACTATGTTCGTATGTGACTCTCAAATACGACTTGCATAATTGGGGTGAATAATAACCAAGAAGTATTATCTGCCACCAAAAAATTATCGATAATGAAAAAGCTCTTTCACAACGTAAGAGAACCAAAGAAAAATAACAATCCAATTGAGATTGAGACTGAGAGGCAAGACAAAAAAGTTTTTCTCTTGACATTTTGTATGCTCGGCGGCGATCATAGTATATGTTATGTACCACGTGGTACAGCACACAATACATATACAGCGCATAGTCACATGTATTAAAAGCAAAGCAAACCAATTAATTTCATTTTTTCAGTTTTTCATATTCCAGAAAAATTATAACCGAAGTACTGATTTTGGTAATTTGAATGCCCCATCGGAGGAGTTCTTTGAGATAACCAAAGAACATATTTTAGTATTCGACTCAATTTTTTCATCACAGCCAGAAATCAGGATAAAAACAGTGATAGTTGCAAGAGCGTAACGCCTGAATGGTTTTGTATGGATGCATGCCATTTAATAATTGCAATTTCACATAATAACCTTAGCGACAACTAAAGGCACCTCTTTTCAGTGACGTAATCAACACATAGTCTATATTGGGTCAATGAATGCCGATTGCCGATTCCTATTAAGTGTACGAATCATATTAGCAAACATTCAAAAATACCAAGTTATTCCATACTCGCACACATACATATCGAGGCACAAAATATCAAAAGTAAACAACAAGCGAAGAAAATAAAATTCTTATTTTCAACCAACCATGCAAAAAAACCTAAAGGGACCGTCCACTACAGAGCGTGTTGGTACAACCTAGTCCTGCTGATCATTTTCTCAACTTGTTACATACGATGCAACGGCATTAATCTGCCCACGCATATCAAACACTGTTTCATTTACATCAAATCGTTGGACTGACCACCTGGAATCGTAAATCATGGTAAAACAATTTGAAATGAAATCAAAGTTTATTGAAATATCATGAAGTGTATTCTGACCCTTTTCGTAGGCACAAAATTGAAGAAACCTGTTTCTACTTTACAAATTTCCGCAGTCAATTCATTCTGTGTGTTATAAGAGAAGCTCTTAACGGAAAGAGTAGGATGAGCGAAAAAATTTAAAAGAGCGGGTCCTGATATTAGGACCCGCCATACAAAAATTTTCAGTACAAAAATTTGTATGAGATGCGTCTTCTTGGTTATTATATATTCTTTGCTAAAACTCAAGTCGAAGTCAGATTTTTACTCCATTTCTATTCCTTATTTATCGAAATTCTCGAATCTTGTTTACTGGAATTCTGATGTTTTTCTGTATTTACTACGTAATGAGCAGGCGTAACAAATTGTAGTAAATTAGGAGTGTAGTTTATTCAATTTACTACGCGTAGTTAATGATGTAGAAAATGTAGTGTAGTTAATTCGGCCAACCCTGATGGTATGTCTCGTTACTCGCACGATCTATGTAGTATGCGAAAACATTTGTGTGGGGATGTTTCTTCTTTGGTATATTCTTCGTATATGCTACTTCTCGTTATTCGTACGATTTCGTTTTGTTACTTACGATTCTGTTTTCTTTTTGTGTGTGTGCTGTACTCAATTCAATTCAATTCAATTTATTACAATTTCAGTTATGATTTACAATTTAGGTATAAATTACAATTTAATTTTTTTTATACAAACAATATACGTATCTATAAAAGAAAAACCTAGGTATTTAAGAATGTAAACACACTTTGTGGTCATAGAAAACCAGTGACAAGTATGTTGCACGCTATATTAGGCGTGTTTTTTTTCAAATCTATATAGGCTTAGCATGTTTCCGCAACATGTTTTCAATGTAAAATACAACAAAACCTTAGCCTGGATCACGCCTATAGATTTGAAAAAAAACGCGCCTATTATTACAAACATTTTATTGATAAAAGTCGAAAGGAAAGGAAAAGAGAAGGATGTAGTGCAGTTCAATGTGCGAAAGTGACCGAAATTGATTGTGGAGGGTGTCGAAGTAGAAAAATGAATTGAACAAGATATGAGGAATGAAAATAAAACCTGCGAATGGATACATTTTGCTAATAAGGCTACAACTTGTATAAGGGTCTCCACCTCTGATCTAGAGAGTAGCCAAATTTTGAGGGATTTGAGAAACCTGTAACCATGTGTGATTTGACTAGTTAGTTTCGATGGCAGTTTGTTGAAAATAAATGGTGCAATAGTACTGAGAAAACGCCTACTGTGCTCTTTATTGACTGAAGGGACGACCACCGTATGCCTATTTCTCAGCAGGTACACCTCATTTCTTCTGTAGTTAATATTACCACTTCTGACGAAAAAGACTTTAAGTGCTTTGTATATATAAAGATATCGAAGAGGAAGTACTTTGGCTGATTGAAATAAGGGCATTGAGTGCTCGAATTTGTTTTTATGGAATATTAACCTGATCATTTTCTTTTGTACTGTGACAATAGGTATCAGGTTCGTTATGTACGCGCTACCCCAACATGCAAGACCATATTCTAGACGTGAATGTACCAGTGCATAGTAAATTGTTAATAGCAGACTTTGTGGTACAAGCTTGCGTAGAAAATACATTTTGTTCATGGCGATGTAGAGCAACTTCTTTACTGACGTGATATGAGGTTTCCAGCACAATTTGTTGTCTATTAAAACTCCGAGATACCTTAACTCTTTAACGAATTCTAGCACAAAGCATTTATCTGAACAGCATACATTATCGCATCTTGGGTGGTGAAAGCGGATATCCTCAATCAGCTAGAGTTAGACAGGGAAAAACACCTAGCCTGTACTGAATTGTATTGTGAAGTTGTGACGTGTGAGTCGATTTATTTTGTTTTTCTATTAATATTTTTTTGGTTAGTGTCCTGCTTAGCAGAGTTTAAAGAAAAACAGTAATGTACCGTACCTTAGTGTTGTATGGAATGTGTATGCATTATGATTATGAATGGATTTTTTTTTTGCAATTTCGTGTTAGATAATTACAAAGGGATAAATTAATAAAACAATACCGTACTCTATGGTGTTTTTTTCGAACTCTGCTGTTTAGTGTAGTGATTTATATGCCTACAACAGAAGTAACGAAAGTAACGAGTAACGATTTTTTTTTTGTAACGAGTAGTCCGACCGAAAGTAGCGTATACATACGGGTATTCTTTTTGTCGTTACTTTTACAGCACTATTATAAATATTGGCTTGTTTTTTAGTAATCGCAAAGA
The DNA here is from genome assembly GCA_949775065.1 of Brachyopa scutellaris. NCBI lineage: Eukaryota > Metazoa > Arthropoda > Insecta > Diptera > Syrphidae > Brachyopa > Brachyopa scutellaris. The sequence goes on from OX459112.1 coordinate 111,158,160, forward strand.
AAAATTGTAATTACATATATTCTATATTCGATGAATTGTACGTAAAAACATTCACATTTTGATAAAATTTGCTTCAAGGAGTCCACACTCGTTACAATCACCCCAATTATGCAAGTCGTATTTGAGAGTCACATACGAACATAGTCGTATTTTGTTATTTTGGAAGTCGTGTCACTACGAACATACTCGTACGCTGATGACTTTTCAGCTGTCAACAGAATCGGATGCCATCGCATACGACTTTCGGCTTATATCAGCTATTATGCAAGTCGTATTTAGTCGTATTTTGAACGTTTTTAGTGGTATTTTCTTCGGCTGCGATTTCTTAAGTGACTCTATACGAAATTCGACAAACATGAAAAATAAACAATTGTATACTCTTGAATAGAAACGATTTAATGTTCTTCGAAAATATTTTACTACTTAAATTACTTTTACTTTCTAAAAAACTTAAAAACAGCAACCAATTCGAAGCTTTGGTATATGCTACGGAGATTAATGTTGACATCGCAAAAGACAGATGTGTGCTGCACGTTCATCTAAAAGATGAACAAATGGTTGTCAACAGAATAGTTTTATTAAACTGCAATGGTCAGTTATTTTTTTAGTTAGAAAATTCTAATTTAAATTTCGGAAAATACATCCATATATACATACATCCATACACAATGAATTTGGCACTTATTGCGTTTCAACTAACTCTTAACAATCTGTGAATATAATTCGTTTTCAGGATATTCCTTCATGTGCTCATTAAAGAATAAATCTATTGAGTTTGTGGTGACATCTTTCGGGAGCAGTTGTAATAAGACATCTCCTTGACCTCGCCGGCAAGGATACCAGTACTGACAGGAAAAAGTTCATTTTGAAGTGCGACGCAATGCGTTGCTAACATGCAGCAACTTATATGGAGTCGTATTCAACGCATACGACTTGCATAATAACAAACGAAATACAATACGATGCGAGTACGAATTGAAGTGAGATACGAGATATGACTTGCATAATTGGGGTGAATGAACAATCTCGCTTCAGTGAACAGGCTTAGTTTTTATTAGTTCACTATATCGAGCGTCTACTGTACTTTTTTTTTAGTACTGTATTAGTACTTTTCTTTAGCACTTTTTTTTAGTACTTTTTTAGTATTTCTTTTTAGTACTTTTTAGTACAATTTCAGTACTTTTTAAATACTTTTTTTTAGTACTTGTTTAGTACTTTTTTAGTACTTTTTTAGAACCTTTTGTTTGTAGTTCTTTTTACTACTTTTTTGTATTTTTTTAGTACTTTTTTTAGTACCTTTTTAGTACTTTTTAGGGTTCCGTACCCATATGGTAATACGGAACCATTATAAGTTCGCTCTAACTCAAAAATGTCACGATAAAAACATCAAGAACCATTCTTCCGAGAAACTTGAAATTTGGCACACTTATACATTATGGTGGTCCACATACATGGACAAAATATTACTCGAAAATATTGTGAAACAACTATACAGGGTGGGTAAAATATGAGCTCAAATAAAAAAATTTCTGAAAAATATATCATGTCGAAAGGGCTTGAAACAAAGATTCCAAAAATATTTTGCTCAGTTTTTTCTGTTAGAAACTTTGGGAGTTATTGTCAATTATATGTGAAAAATATCATACAAAAAGCACCAGAACTTTTTCTCAGAAACTGCTTAAGTCAAAAATATGAAAAAATCATAGTTCGTAGGTGATTAACCATATTTTGAAGAAAAATATAACGAGTCTCGTAAGTTGTATAGTTTTTGAGAAATTCACGTCAAAAAATTAAATTTTATGTCGAAAAATTCAATTTCTCAACCGATTAACTCGTAAACTACTAGACCAATTTCAATGAAACTATCACTACTCGATTAACAATAATTTTTGGAAAATTAAAGACTATCTAAAATTGTGCTGCCATATAAAAAAAAAAAAAAAAAAAAAAAAAGAAAATAAGGATTTTGCCAGGAAACGAACCTGGGACCTCAAAATTCAGTAGTACAACATTAAAAAGAGGAAAACCGACGCGCTACACACTCAGCCACCGCGGTTACAAAAAATTTATGTCTAAGTTCGTCCATAAGAAATAATATCAGCCAGATACTCGGTTCTATCTTCATCACAAACAAGAAAAGAAAACAAAAGAAACATAATAATAAAAACAACAACAAAACCATATAAAGAAAAAAAAACACATCTATTTCAATATACATATATACATATATAATACTGAATGAAGAAGAAAAGAACAAAGAAACAAAAAAAAAAAAAATCGCAGTGCCCAAGATCCGATCCCAGTGCATTCGAGTTGACAGTCAGAGTTTCGCCGTCAGCACCTTGTAAAATGTGGGTTGCAAATTTTGAATATAAGTTACAAAAGGAAATAATTATGGAAACTACCTCAGGTATATCTGTCGAAATGACTGTCAGACTCATGTTTTTATATTTTTATCTCAGAGACCGTTTGCCGTAGAATCTTGAGATTTGGCATAGTTATACATAACGGTGATCCACACCTGTTTCACTAATTATTACTAAAATTATTATTATATATATTATATTGTGGAACAACTTCACAGGACGGCGTAATATGAACTCGGAAAACAAAATAGGTTCGATTTAATGTGTCTATCACGATAAAAACATCAAGAACCGTTTCAGCTAGAAACTTGAAATTTGGCACACTTATACATTCCGATGATTTACATATATGAGACAGCTAATCACTCAAAAATTTTGTGAAACAGCTAAAACAGGTAAAATGTGAACTCAAAAAAAAAAATCTGAAAAATATATCATATGGGACATCCTTTAAAAGGGCTCGAAACAAAGATTCCAAAACTATTTTGCTCATTTTTTTCTGTTAGAAACTTTGGGAGTTATTGCCAAAAATGTGTGAAAAATATCATACAAAAAGCACCAGAACTTTTTCTCGGAAACTACTTAAGTCAAAAATATGAAAAAATCATAGTTCGTAGGTGATTAACCATATTTTTGAAGAAAAATATAATGAGTCTCGTAAGTTGTATAGTTTTTGAGAAATTCACGTCGAAAAATTCAATTTTATGTCGAAAAATTCAATTTTATGTCGAAAAATTCAATTTCTCAACCGATTAACTCGTAAACTACTAGACCAATTTGACTGAAATTATCACTATTCGATTAACAATAATTTTGGGAAAATTGAAGACTATCTAAAATTGTGCTGCCATATATAAAAAAAAAAAAAAAATGAAATACGGATTTGGCCAGGAAACGAACCTGAGACCCCTGAACTCAGCTACACTCAGCCGCGTTCTTAATGTTTATCCAATTTCTCATAGTGAACACTCATAGTAACACATATACTGAATTATAGGTTTGTAAAGAAAATCCAAGTGGAGTTGCTTTTTCCACCACGACTTTACGCAAAAAAAAATTCCAACGTCCGACCGAACGCATGACCCAACGCACGACCGAACGCACAACCCAACGCACGATCCAACGCATGACCGAACGCACGACCCAACGTCCGACCGAACGCACGACCCAACGCACGACCGAACGCACGACCCAACGCATGACCGAACGCACGACCCAACGCACCACCCAACGCTTGACCGAACGCACGACCCAACGCATGACCGAACGCACGACCGAACGCACGACCCTACGTACGACCCAAGGCACGACCGAACGCACGACCCAACGCACGATATTAGTTGTGACAAAATATGGTTGGCCGATGACCAGAATGAGCTCATAGGGTGAGCCACCCGTATCAAGTAACTCTTCCTTAGATAGACTTTGTCATATGAATGCTAGTTGTTCTGCACTATTGTATCCTGTGAAACGGTCCTTCGAAATTGAGCTGAGTTTGTCTGTTGCCATACTCAGCACACTTCTATTATATTCGTTTACGTCCCTATTTCTCAAGAAAAGTCTGTCACCGTTGAGGCAACGTTCATCTACCTGTGCCTTGGTGGAGACTTGGAATCGAGAGACGATGAGATTCTGCTCGACGAACTCCAATTTTTTACCATTGCAAGCTTTTGTGAGAACACGAGAGAATTCCTCATTTGACTGCCGAATAACTTGATTTAATTCATTGAATTTCAGCCCTCGCCAGAGTGTGGAACCAACAATACTTGCCTTAATCTGCTGGAAAATGAGAGTTGCATGAACTGGTGGGAGCTGTCGCAAATCTGCTTCAGAAAGATGTCCTTTCCGCCACAGTTATCATTGTAATTTCCGGTCAAACGCACCCTTAAACTGTTTTATGATCTGTCAATGTCAAAACGTCAGTCGAGATTTACATTTTTACCATGGTGAAGTTCACGAACGAACAATGTTTGGAACGGAGATTCACAATGTTACGGCCGATATGTGTGGAAGAGTTGTAGAAAATTGGCTTCAAAGAATAGATCGCTGCACACGTGCACGCGATGGTCATATGGACGAGATATGTGTACCACACCTAAACTAAATTTCAGCCGATATCTCAATTACTCTGTACTTTATTTCATTACCAAATTTAGGTCTTTATTGAAAAACCCTTTCTGCCATACATACTCGATAACGAGTGCGTGGGTAGGACTCGTTATCGAATGATCGAGTAAATGATTCCTAAAATGATACTCGATAACGTGATCGGTAATTCCAAATCGTCACAATTCGATAACGAGTAACTCGTTAACGAGTGCGGTAATTCGGCCCCAGAACAATTCTATGTTCCCAAGACACCCACCATCGGGAGTATTTACTAATCGTGTGCACCGACAAGTATGCAATAAATTTAGTTTTCGTTACTTATCCAGTAATAAATCAAAACATGTTTTTAGAACGCTACTTCCTGTTATGGATTTCCGTATCCTTTGCTCCAAATTGCTCCGGAGGGGACGCGAGTGTTTAGGTACATATTAAAAAGTGTTAAGCTTAAGTACGTCTTGATTCGTCCTGGCCTATGATCCATCTGTTTTCGTAAGTGGTGGCTAATGAGTTATGCGGCTTTCATTTTTTTTTGGTTGCCGCAATTCGCAATTTAATTGAAATACATTTTTCACTGATCAAAGTGCTGCGAGTTTTCCCTTTTTTTCACTTCGTGCGCACTTTAGTCCTCGGTAATCACTGGTGTCGAGGAAATTCTTTAAAATTCTAGGTCTGCCAAACCTTTTCCTCCTCATTATCCAACAAATAAAATGATAAATATGTATAACTCTTTTTTAAAACATCTCCTTTATTTAAATATGTAACAATTTGCAAAAAAAAAAAAACTTTAAAATATTAAACATTAATTTTAAATCTGAGATTCATTACTTTAAATACAATATGTCATCTATAGCTGCATATTATTTTATGTTGTGTTTGAGTTAGCAATATTCATTTAGTTTCTGAAAAGGCACTACATTCAGATTCAGATGTGTATAGTATTTTTCATGCTGTTGACATGTTTGTAATTGACGCGGATAAAAGGATGTTAGAAAGCTTACAAAGCGTAGCGCCATCTTTGTATTACATTTATTTATAATTTGCTTTATTTTTTTTTTAATAATTTGTTGTGCTATTCTATGGTGTATTTTATCCGTTCTTCTTTAGCGACTAGCAAAGATTTCGTAGTCTGTATAGGCCAACTCCTCGCCACCGTATGGAATGTAACAGCATCCGTGCGATGGTTGCACCTTACCGACGACAATTGATCCATTATGACTGGCACGGCCAATGAATAATGGTTCGCCGGATTCAGTTTCACCTGCTGGAAGAGCATTGGGTGGAATATTTGCTCCCGAAACGGACACCCAGTTGCCTGAGCAAGCGCACAGGACTTCGTACTCATTATGAGGATGTTCAGCACCTCCCCATGAAATATAGGTAACACCGTGTGATGGATGGAGTTTACCGGGAATAAGTGAGCCCTCATGCACGGCACGAGCTACATACAACTGTTCAGAACCATCGAAACCACCTTCCATGGCACCAGGTGGAACTGTGCCATTAGAAGCTGGTACCCAGCAGCCAGGTCCACTGCCAGTTGGGGGCTTAAAGCCCATAGTGGGAGCTGCACATTGTGCTGAAATTAGAAAAAAACCTTGTACATCCTGAAGATTAAAATTTGAAATTAAAGCACTCACATTCATCGATCAACCAAGTGCCAGTGGCACCCCATCCAGTGCAAACACCAATATAATTTATTGGGATCAAGCCGGGCTCCTCCCACGATAGGAAAGCCGCTGCCTCTCCCTCACGTCCAACTGTGATCACATTGTCGTACCAACGAATCCAGAATCCACGGAATTCGCCAGCATTCAAGATACCAGGGGTGTTGACTTCCACCACATCGGGCTTGACACGGTTCTTACGAATCACTGATTTGCTGTTCGACCAACCACCAAGGAAAACCTCGAACATGGGATCCGATTCGTGGGGTCCACTGGTCAACGCCAAATGAGCGTCATTTGCAGTACGCACCTTGAACGTAAAGCAACCACCCGGAGCTGGATAGAAGACATATTCCAATTTATCTGGAGTGTTGATTTCTGTGAAGATAGATAGGAAAACAAAGCAAAATGTGAATACTGCGATAATAGTTATAAAAATATTTTTTAAAATTGAAATTGGCAAGCGTATTTTATGTAGACGCGTTCACTCAGCAAAACTTGGCGAAAGCAGCAAAATCATGATAATAAAACCTTAAAGCGATGTGATGAAAAGGCAATTTGATGGCACAAACAAAATCTAATTCGGTATGATGAAGAAAGTTCAGATGTTTTTTCCTGTCGAAGAAAATTCTTGCTGACGGTGTCCTTTTTTGTTTTTGCGTATAAGGTCTGTTTGCGTACTTTTTTATGTGAAACTGCGAAAGCGTTCGTGTACTGAGAAATTGGAAGATTATATCAACGAAAAGAAAATGTACCTACGTTCACTTTTCTTTACGCAGAATTTCGGCTTGTAGAAAAATGCAAAAGACGATAGCCCAGGAGTATGCCAACTAAAGAAAATTCAGAACGAGCGGGTGGGTAATACATGATATCCAAACGTTCGAGGAACATTTAGTGGATTGATATATTTATATTTTCATATATAATGAGGTTATACAAACTGAAATACGAAATATATGTTTGAGACTCCAATGTATCGAGATTACTGTACCACTTTGAGTGGTGGAAATTTATCTGTTAGAGTTCATTTGAAGCCTTTAAAGCAGGGGTGGTCAACCTTTTCAGCAGGTGGGCCAAATTTCAGGAAAAATATTTTCTGCCGGGCCACGCACCAAGTTTATTTTTTGTTAATTAAAGTAACCAAGCAAGCGTGCTACATGTCCGAGCACATCGTCGTTTCCCAGTAGATGAGATTGTGGTCAAACGTTTGACTGGTTTAATGTACTAATTTATTAGTCGAATTTTTTTTTTTTAAAAACACTATCAGATCTGTGTCATGGTGTGCTTAATACAAGCAACAGCCATAAGCAGAAATTTGCCAGGGCAAAATATGCATCAACAGGCTCATCATTTAGTGCTGGTGTTAGTGGTTAGGCTACGCTACATTTCAACACTACCACTAGCAATAAATAAACAAATATACATAATTAGAGTTTATGTTCGAGGAACTACATTACGCAATACATTTTTTAGTGTAATCTTGTTAAGATTAAAGTCAAGAATGTTTACATTTAAGTTATAGATTTTACTCATGCGGCTAATAGGCTCATGCATACCGTAATTTGTTCTGTGATGAGGAACATGCAGTAACTCTATACTACGCAGGTAGTGCGATCCCCCACGAAAGTTTAATCCTAAACAGGATAATAAGTCAGGTGCATCCATCAGACCTGAGATCAGTTGATGCATAAAAATTATATCATTATTGACCCTTCTTTGAGCCAAAGGCTGCATTTGCAACAGTTTTATCCGATGCAAATATGGGGGGAGGTTAAAAGGATCGTCCCAGGGAAGACCTTTCAATGCGAATCGAATGAAGCGTCGCTGGACGGCTTCAATACGAGTATTGAGATTTTTCTGATAAGGTGTCCATACTTGCGAAGCATATTCGAGGTGAGGACGGACAAGACTGTTAAATAGTGAGAGGGTGACATAAGGATTTTTGAATTCTTTACACCATCTTTTAACGAAACCTAACATTGAATTTGATTTATTCACAATGTGGTTTATATGCTCTTTAAAATCAAGTTCAGGGCTAAAGTAAACACCCAGGTCCTTAAAACTATAAACCCGACTGAGAGAGTGATTCGATATCAAGTAGTTGAATATAGTCGGTACCCGTTTCCTAGAGAAAGTCATGGACTGACACTTGAGTGGGTTAAGGACTAAACCATTTTTAGAGAACCAGGTACTGAAACTATCAATATCTGATTGCAGAAGTCTACAATCATTTATGGTTGTAATTGCTTTACTGATCTTCATATCGTCGGCAAATATAAGATTGTTGCTATGTTTTATGATTGATGGAACATCATTGATAGCAAGAATAAATAAAAGTGGACCTAGGTGGCTCCCTTGAGGGACGCCGGATCCTGCTAAGAAGGAGTCTGAAAGACAACCTCTAAATTTAACCTGATATGACCTCTGCTTGAGGTAAGAGCCAACCCACGAAATAAATATTGGGGGAAAACCTAACGCCTCGTGTTTGTAGATAATTATATCATGAGAAAGCTGATCGAAAGCTTTGGAGAAGTCAGTGTACACACAGTCCACCTCATGACCACTCTCTAAGGCATTGGAACAGTTATGGGAGAATGTTAACAGGTTTGTGACAGTAGACCTGTTTCTAACGAATCCATGTTGTTCTGTACAAATAACACCCCGACAAAGAAAAATAAGGCTTTCACACACAACTTGCTCAAATAATTTTGGTATGCATGACAACTTTGAAATCGGTCTGTAGTTCGTAATAATATTTCTATCACCTTTCTTAAAGACGGGCGTAATAAACGATTGCTTCCAGAAGCTAGGGAAATGGCCAGTTGATATGGAGATCTCAAAAAGAGACTTCAACGGCAGAGCAAGGACATCACTGCATTTTTTCAGGACTATTGGAGGTACGCCGTCAGGACCTGAAGAGTAATCATCTTTCAGAAATGAAATAAATTTCGAAATAGTCTGCAAGTCTAAGGCAATGTTGGTAAAGCCAACTTGAGGAACATCTTTGAGATGCTCAAAGTAATCATCATCGATACTAAGCGGAACATCGTTAAAAGATTTACGAAAATTATCCGCGAAAGAGTTGCAAATATCAATTAAAAACGCTGTTATTATAAGAAAACTCTGCTGGATATCCGTCAGACCTTTTCTTGGAATTAACCAAGCTCCAAAATTGTTTCGGGTTATTCCAAAGTGAGGTTTCCATTGTGCTTATATAGACATTGTATAAGCTGCTTGAAAGCAGTTTGAATTCATCGAAAAATGCAATGTAAATATTAAAGTCCCTTGGGCTGAGACTTTTAATATAATTTATTTCGTAGAGTTTTCAGATCTTTAGTGTACCAAGGATGGTTCGATATTGCATTTTTCGATAATTTTGTTGGTATACAACTACTTATACAGTCATTTAGGATACTATAAAAGCATTTTACTGCATCCTCAATATTAGGTGAAACATTAATGTTTTGTAAATTGGAGCACCTTATTCTTTCAGACAGTTGCTGATAATTAGCCCGTCGAAAGTCAAAGATATACGAGCCATCATTAGGGTCACTATTATCATATATATGACAGCTCAAGTCAAAAAATACATCCAAGGGTGGATGATGTCTATCTATGTTAGTTATGCTTGAACAAGATTCTTGAACAACAGTACTAACAGGGTCAGAGGAAAATACCAAATCGAGAGTTCGATTATTGTAGTTTTTAATACAGCTGATTTGCTGTAAGTCAAAAGACGTAATGGAGTTCAGTTTAATAAGCTCCTGCTGAGCGGAATTAAACGATGCTGTGAGATAGGATCCATCCTCCGATGGAACCCAGATCGTTTGTGGCAAGTTGAAGTCGCCGAGCAATAAAATGTTATTTTCCGAGCAGGATAAGTCATGAATGTGTTCTAAGATAAGCGACAGCTCAGAATACAATGATGTATCACTATTAGGAGGAATGTATGAATTAATGATAAAGACAGTTTTGTCCTCAATACAAATTTTAATACAAATAGTTTCTGTGTTCAAAGGGAAAGGAACACTGAGTAAGCTGGAACTGAGGTGAGAACGAACTGCAATAAGCACCCCACCACCCAATCCCGTGCAACTATCAATATAACGATCTTTTCTATAAACTAGGAACTCGGAGTTGAAGAGTTCCGTGTCCAAAATATTGGCGTTTAACCAAGTCTCTGTAAAAACAAAAATGTCATGTGGAAAAGCCTGAGAGTTGGCAAAAATATCGGTAGTTTTACTTCGTAACCCTCTTACATTTTGGTAGTAGAGGGACAATCGAGAGAGTTTTTTGAATTAAGAACCTGTGATGTGCTGGTATGTCTTTTAGATGCTCGATTGGTGAATTCTTTTACGAGAGTATTGGGGGGTCAAATGTCATTTTTGCATAGTGAGTCAAATTTCGAAACAGGGGTAACTATTTTTTTTAATTAGATCAAAAGAAGGGCTGACACGAACGGTACATACCCGAAAAGAGGTGGGGGTGAATTTTTGTTTATTGAAGAACTCGTTTATTTTCAATTTTACACTAAAAATGGTTATTACCGAAGTTGTACCCCTCTTTTCGGGTCTAAATAGAAAAATATCGCTCCTAGGGAAAAATTGATAGAGACCAAAATTGTAGGAAATTTAATTTCAAACAACTTTGGTAATTAGCATTTTCGTGTAAAATTGAAAATAAATGAGTTATTCAATAAACAAAAATTCACCCTCAAATTTAAGATGGCGGATGACGCAACAGGGTTGGAGTCCCGAAAACCGAAATGTAGACTGCCAGTGAGCCCCCCCAACGAGTTCCGAATGAAAATTGCTGCGCGGAATTTTTTCCGTGTGAAATTCTAATTCGACTGGGCTATAAATAAATACTATTGGCGCAAAATCAGTCAGATAGAGCTGACGATAGAAGAATTTATTCACCTACATAACTTAAAATATACTTTTTACTATTCATAGTCACCTTATAATCGACTTTGAACTTATAGCCGGCTCGAAATTTAAAAATGACCCAAACGTCATTTGAAATAATTAGAGTCGGCTATAAATTTCTCATATAATATTTTGACGTTTGGGTTTGTTTGCTCAAATCACTTCACAAAAACATACCAAAGTCGATACTAACTTACACAGGCAAAAATGTGTTTATGAATAACGAAAATTTATTGCCGGCTTTATTATTTATAGCCGGCTGTAACTATAGTCGGCTATAGGCATTATTCATGGGATGACTATAAATTTGCGTCAATGTATTTACCTATTTTTTTGATAAAAAATAAAACAACTGAGAATCAAATAATTTAAAAATATTTAATATTGAGACATCTGACTTTGTTTTGCAGAACTAAATGCATCAAAATTGATCTCGACTGATGTCGTCGCTAAACGCGAAAACTTTTCCAAATGAACATTATAATTTCGTGTTCTCACTTGTGATTTGATGTACTTCATGCATTTAAAAATCTGTTCACAACCATAAGTGTTTCCAAATAGCGAAAAAGAGCATGTATGTAAATCGCAGGAGATCTTTTTATAGAACTCTTCCAAATTCTTTTAAAATATGTTATTTTAATCATCGGTCGATCGCAAAATCTCTCCAGATGCAGTGGCGATAATAGCACACTTCAAAACCGATAGCGTTGCGAGCTCTCCGAAGACGCCGATTTTATCAACACCTAGCATCGGACAAATAACTATGTAACCTTGGGTGTCAAATAGCGGGATATTTTTATTAGTTAAAATCGATGAATTTTTCCAAAAATGCAGCATGTTTAAAATAGCTCAAACCAATTTATTTTTCCAAGAATGCGAGCTATAATTTAAAAATATATGATACAAATGACTCATGATGTAATGTTCTTTTGGTGAAATGTACAATGAACTTAACATTTAGATTCATTTAACTTACTCCGCGGGCCAGAAATAACTCTTGGCGGACCGCATGCGGCCCGCGGGCTCGGTTTGGCCACCCATGCTTTAAAGTATCTCTATGAAATGCGATTAGGGGTTCAGCCGTCGGAATGTTGAAATTGGTATTGAAATCGCCACCCAGGATCATGGGTCAAAGATGATAGTCCTGTCTAAGTAGAGTTGCACCACTTTCTTTGAATGGCAGAAGTATGAAGTAAATGAACTTAATGATCTTCTGCACGGAATGATTAGGAGATATCACCGATATCTCGAATCACGATACCCAATGGCTGTTTGGCGATACTTATTGTAATTTTCATATTTGCAGTAATCACATGATAACTGAATCCATTTTTGCAAATGGCAACACCAGCAGCATGCCTCTCCGGTCGCTTGTATTGGACGCAGCAATCAAAGTTGGGAATATTCATGATCTCATTAACATCGACTCATGTCTCGGAGAGCATCAGTAGCGTGCACTTCTGCGTTACTTCATCTTTGAAGGTGCACTTAAACTCTTGAAGGTTTGTAAGGTTAACAATGAGATTTTATCCTTGATAAAACCGAGGATAAGTTCTTGATATGGTTTGTAGAAAGATGTTGGAAGACATTGAATAGGGAAACCGTTGAAAGTGGCGCCAAATCCTTTTGCTAAAGGCGCAGAATCCCAGACATTTGCAACTGAAACAGAATTAGCAACAGAATATTTTTTTTTGTAGTAACAGAATTTAGCGACAGAAAAATGCCGTCTGGCGACACAACAGAAACAATTCAAGATGTGTTCTTGTTCTTTCTGTTTCTGCCAAATCCTTTTGCTAAAGGCGAAGAATCCCAAACATTTGCAACTGAAACAGAATTAGCAACAGAATATTTTTTTTTTGTAGTAACAGAATTTAGCGACAGAAAAATGCCGTCTGGCGACACAACAGAAACAATTCAAGATGTGTTCTTGTTCTTTCTGTTTCTGCCAGCAACAGAAATGCCAATATTATCGTAGTAGCCATGATTTTTGTTTCTGAATTTGAATTTGTTCCGCAATTGGCTATATGTTTTCATTTTGCGTTGGCAAGAGGGAGAAATGGAAAAAAAAAAGTTTTCAGTCGACGAAGAGGAAAAAATTATAGATAAACTGAGGTAGCCATGTTTTTCTCGTCAGCCTGAAGATCTGTTCCAGGTTTTTGTAGATGAGCGAGCAACGCAGACAGAAACAGAATTTACGACAAAACGAAAGCGCTTTCTGTTCTGTTTCTTTTCCTGTTCCTGTTTTTGTTGTTTGTCACTAGGCGCCTTTACCGTCAAGAAAAGTGTCGAAAATTGATATCACACAAGGTGTCGCCATTTACATCCAAAAAGTGACAGATCAGAACCGTAAGTGGAAGGACATTCAGAAACGAACCTAAAGCTTTCAAAACTTAATGGATTCAGCACCCCATATTTTATGCAGAACGAAATACAAACTTATACTTACTCGTTATCTCTATGATTACTGTAAAAATCCACGATTATGCATTCCAAAGTTTATGGCATATCCTTATAAAGACCTACATTTTAGATTCAAATCAAATATGGCGGATTCACTTAAAGCCACCCACCCACTCTAAACCTAGTTGCATTCGTTTTTAAAAATAGTAAATGATGTAACCCACGATAACTATGCAGTATGAGTGATTTATTTACACAGTTGCAATATATTCGTATATTACGTGTTAGTCATTCGCTCGAGTACAATAATAGTTGAAATAGGTTCCCATAATAATTGCATATACTTATACCGTCACTAGCGGGGAGGTTAAGCAATGAGTCTTTGATAGCTTGTTGGCATGTGGCTATCACCTCGCCCCACAAAAATTAAATAAAATTGACGTAATAATAATCAATTATGATATTGAAAAATTAAAATGCGAAACGTTGGCGCGTTAAAGCTAATATAGCTGCATTTAGTTGTCTTCTTTTGGTATTAAACATATTAATGAATTTAAAGTGGGGACGGTGTTTTTTTGATCGTGCAAACGCTTCTTTAAAAACAGAATCATGTTTCTGTGATGTGGGATGCTTGGCAAGCCTGTTTCTTTTCGGAATAATTGGACATGTCGCCTCTGTACCATTAGGGCAACGTAGAACGGTTAATTCTGAATGGTACACCACCTTTATTTGCCAGAAGTTTTCGGAAAAATAAGGGAAACTAATCGCAGAAGACGAATTATTCTCCACAACAATGCAAGCACTAACTCATCGGCTCAAACAAGTGAATTTTTGAGCATTCAAAACATCGAATTGTTGGGTCATCCGCCGTACAGTCCTAATGATTTCTTCTTATTCACGCAGATCAAAAATAAAATGCGACGTAACGTTTTCGAGGCCTGAAAAAGCGGTTGAGGTACCTCAATCGGATGGAAAAATTGCTTCGAAAATTGATTCAAACGCATGATCAAATATTTTGAAAACCAATACTTCCATTTTCGATTATAAATATTTATTTCAAAACGAGGGTAGCAACTCTCGTACCAGCTCGCCGCCCGATGGGGAAGTCATCATCTTTTTAAAAAGTCTCTTGAATACAGAATTCACATGAATTCAACTGAATACTGAATTCATTGTGAATACTGAATTCATTATGAATACTGAATTCACTATATGAATTCCTCTAAATAAAAAGTGAATACGTTATGAATTCAGGTTTTGTGCAATGAATTCTTCTGAATACACTGAAATTCTTCTGAATTACCTGAATTCACTATTGATTAAAAAAAGTGAATCCACGTGAATCACTTTGAATTCACCTTGAATTCCCGCGAATTCACTTTGAATTCATATTGAAAATCCCTTGAATACACTGATGACTTCCCCCGAGGGGGAAGTCATCATCTTTTTAAAAAGTCTCTTGAATACAGAATTCACATGAATTCAACTGAATACTGAATTCATTGTGAATACTGGGGGCCTATTCCTGTACACGAGTCGAGTGAGACGTCAAAAGTGAGCTCACAGTCGAGTAGAGTACGTTTTCGTATTCCTGGACTCGATCGACTGTCTCTCACTCGAGTGCAGTTTGAACACAATTTTGAACCATACCCAACTTCACTTTATGTCGGTTTGAAATTTCATTTCAGCATTTATATATGAAAAAATTAAATTGTTGTGTTAACGTTTAGTTCTATTTTGTGAATTATTAATTAATTATAATATTATTTTATAAATTATTAATTAACTGATGATCGTGATAAAGAGGACCACCGTAAATTCACTTTAAAAAGGATATCCGTCAAATGCTTTGCAACTACCGAGTAATACTTCAGTAAATATATTACGACAAAAACAAATAAATTTATGTTATTAATGTGATATTTTATATTTTACAGATTTCAAGACTTATTTAGAGTAAAGATATTTTCCATTATTTACTCTAAACAATGACAGCATGCTTTAAAAGCCGCAGCAGATCATCTTCAATGGATAGTTTTTGTTTTATTTTCAAATTATTTTTGTAATTGCACCAAATCTATAAATACAATACAATAATTATCAACAAATATATGTAATGTTTTAATGTTTATAATATTAGCGTATCATATAATTAATTTCTTCCACCCACTCACGCATCTTACAGGTGGTCCTTTAATTATATCCACAATTCATTCGCTTTTTGTCTTACTTCCGCAGACTTAATGCGGCCTGTTGCAAGGTCTACCAAAATTTCTTTCTATTTTTATCCTAAAATAAATAGAAATATTAAATAATTTCAGCAAAGAACAAAATAGTTCAGCAATGCTATAAAATTTACTTACATTTTTGCAGAATCACTTCACACGACAGCTACACTCGACAACTATTCGTAAACGAGCAATTTGTCACAAGAAAACAGTCATTATCGTCTCTAGGAATATCTACGTTTTCACTCGAGTGAAATCTAACGTTTCAGTTCGAGTACAGGAATACCAAAATTGAGTGACTCGTGTTCAGGAATACCATTTCATCACTGTCACATGAAATTGACTCTCACTCGTGTACAGGAATAGGCCCCCAGGAATACCAAAATTGAGTGACTCGTGTTCAGGAATACCATTTCATCACTGTCACATGAAATTGACTCTCACTCGTGTACAGGAATAGGCCCCCAGGAATACCAAAATTGAGTGACTCGTGTTCAGGAATACCATTTCATCACTGTCACATGAAATTGACTCTCACTCGTGTACAGGAATAGGCCCCCAGGAATACCAAAATTGAGTGACTCGTGTTCAGGAATACCATTTCATCACTGTCACATGAAATTGACTCTCACTCGTGTACAGGAATAGGCCCCCTGAATTCATTATGAATACTGAATTATGAATACCACCTTCTTTGAATGGCAGAAGTATGAAGTAAATGAACTTAATGATTTTCTGCACGGAATGATTAGGAGATATCACCGATATCTCGAATCACGATACCCAATGGCTGTTTGGCGATACTTATTGTAATTTTCATATTTGCAGTAATCACATGATAACTGAATCCATTTTTGCAAATGGCAACACCAGCAGCATGCCTCTCCGGTCGCTTGTATTGGACGCAGCAATCAAAGTTGGGAATATTCATGATCTCATTAACATCGACTCATGTCTCGGAGAGCATCAGTAGCGTGCACTTCTGCGTTACTTCATCTTTGAAGGTGCACTTAAACTCTTGAAGGTTTGTAAGGTTAACAATGAGATTTTATCCTTGATAAAACCGAGGATAAGTTCTTGATATGGTTTGTAGAAAGATGTTGGAAGACATTGAATAGGGAAACCGTTGAAAGTGGCGCCAAATCCTTTTGCTAAAGGCGAAGAATCCCAGACATTTGCAACTGAAACAGAATTAGCAACAGAATATTTTTTTTTGTAGTAACAGAATTTAGCGACAGAAAAATGCCGTCTGGCGACACAACAGAAACAATTCAAGATGTGTTCTTGTTCTTTCTGTTTCTGCCAGCAACAGAAATGCCAATATTATCGTAGTAGCCATGATTTTTGTTTCTGAATTTGAATTTGTTCCGCAATTGGCTATATGTTTTCATTTTGCGTTGGCAAGAGGGAGAAATGGAAAAAAAAAGTTTTCAGTCGACGAAGAGGAAAAAATTATAGATAAACTGAGGTAGCCATGTTTTTCTCGTCAGCCTGAAGATCTGTTCCAGGTTTTTGTAGATGAGCGAGCAACGCAGACAGAAACAGAATTTACGACAAAACGAAAGCGCTTTCTGTTCTGTTTCTTTTCCTGTTCCTGTTTTTGTTGTTTGTCACTAGGCGCCTTTACCGTCAAGAAAAGTGTCGAAAATTGATATCACACAAGGTGTCGCCATTTACATCCAAAAAGTGACAGATCAGAACCGTAAGTGGAAGGACATTCAGAAACGAACCTAAAGCTTTCAAAACTTAATGGATTCAGCACCCCATATTTTATGCAGAACGAAATACAAACTTATACTTACTCGTTATCTCTATGATTACTGTAAAAATCCACGATTATGCATTCCAAAGTTTATGGCATATCCTTATAAAGACCTACATTTTAGATTCAAATCAAATATGGCGGATTCACTTAAAGCCACCCACCCACTCTAAACCTAGTTGCATTCGTTTTTAAAAATAGTAAATGATGTAACCCACGATAACTATGCAGTATGAGTGATTTATTTACACAGTTGCAATATATTCGTATATTACGTGTTAGTCATTCGCTCGAGTACAATAATAGTTGAAATAGGTTCCCATAATAATTGCATATACTTATACCGTCACTAGCGGGGAGGTTAAGCAATGAGTCTTTGATAGCTTGTTGGCATGTGGCTATCACCTCGCCCCACAAAAATTAAATAAAATTGACGTAATAATAATCAATTATGATATTGAAAAATTAAAATGCGAAACGTTGGCGCGTTAAAGCTAATATAGCTGCATTTAGTTGTCTTCTTTTGGTATTAAACATATTAATGAATTTAAAGTGGGGACGGTGTTTTTTTGATCGTGCAAACGCTTCTTTAAAAACAGAATCATGTTTCTGTGATGTGGGATGCTTGGCAAGCCTGTTTCTTTTCGGAATAATTGGACATGTCGCCTCTGTACCATTAGGGCAACGTAGAACGGTTAATTCTGAATGGTACACCACCTTTATTTGCCAGAAGTTTTCGGAAAAATAAGGGAAACTAATCGCAGAAGACGAATTATTCTCCACAACAATGCAAGCACTAACTCATCGGCTCAAACAAGTGAATTTTTGAGCATTCAAAACATCGAATTGTTGGGTCATCCGCCGTACAGTCCTAATGATTTCTTCTTATTCACGCAGATCAAAAATAAAATGCGACGTAACGTTTTCGAGGCCTGAAAAAGCGGTTGAGGTACCTCAATCGGATGGAAAAATTGCTTCGAAAATTGATTCAAACGCATGATCAAATATTTTGAAAACCAATACTTCCATTTTCGATTATAAATATTTATTTCAAAACGAGGGTAGCAACTCTCGTACCAGCTCGCCGCCCGATGGGGGAGTCATCATCTTTTTAAAAAGTCTCTTGAATACAGAATTCACATGAATTCAACTGAATACTGAATTCATTGTGAATACTGAATTCATTATGAATACTGAATTCACTATATGAATTCCTCTAAATAAAAAGTGAATACGTTATGAATTCAGGTTTTGTGCAATGAATTCTTCTGAATACACTGAAATTCTTCTGAATTTCCTGAATTCACTATTGATTAAAAAAAGTGAATCCACGTGAATCACTTTGAATTCACCTTGAATTCCCGCGAATTCACTTTGAATTCATATTGAAAATCCCTTGAATACACTGATGACTTCCCCCGAGGGGGGAAGATGTTAGATTTCGAATTCTAAGGAGAAGCATGTACGCAGTCGCAAATGGTTTTTCTTGGAATTTCTCAGTTGAGATGTTTCTTTTCGCTTTCATTTGCCACTGACAGTTTAAATTCGAGTGTTGAACCCAGCGCGGTGCATCGAAGTGTATTAAGATATTCTTCGTAAGTTTCAAAAGAGCACAAATTTAATAATTTAGTTCATTTCTAATTATTTATTATTAATCATTATTTCTTATTTTTAATTTAGATTGTGTTGACAGATTTTATTCGTCGTTCGACGAAATGAAGAAGACTTCAAGAGTGCAAAGTGCAATACAACGAGGAAAAAATGTATTTTTGTTTTTATAGGAAAACAATGACAACTTTGTATAATACTTTTTTTTTACGTAATAATAAAAAATGCTCCTGATAATAAAAATAAAAGAAATTATAATTTAATTTAACTAACTTAACCTAACCAGAAATACATCAGGTGGTAATTTTTTATTACCTTATTATATAATGTTTCTCGAAAGGAAATAAGCCTTAAATCAGGCTTTATGTATTGCTTATCGAAACCTTAAAATAAGGATTAAGAACGACTGAAATAAGCCTTATATAAGGCTTAAAGTAAGTTTATTATAAGGTTAGAATAAGGCTATGTGTAAGGTATGTATAAAAGTATATACCTGATTGCCTAGGACATGGCCTGTAGAAAAATAAGGCATAAAATAAGGGATATTTGTACTCAAAAGATATTCCTTATAAATAAGAAGCCTTATCTGCTAAGGAATAAACTATATTGGCATAAGCCTTAAATAAGCCTTACTCTTTTTGCTGGGTTGTATCTTTGTATATACATTACTATAGTAGCGCCAATCCAGTAGTACCATTATGCTGCAAGATGTCGCTAGTAATACCAAATCGAGAATAAAGTGCCAGAGAGCTTTTGCGCCTTTGCTAATTTCATTCCTTATGAAAAAGCTTTCGTCAAGATTTTAATTTCTTCGTTATTTCGGCACCATTGAAGTAAATATTCGCCTTTTGATGTCGGTTTCTTTTAAATGTGAATTAACTGATTAAAAAAGTAAATATGTTTCCTTTATTTATTTACATCTGTACATATTGGACATCTAGTAATTGTTGTTACATAACAGGATCTGATAGCGTATAAGGCCAGTGCCTTTACATACCTTTGTTTTACAATAAGGTGGGTTTTTTAATTATTAGCGAGTATTCAAAAAGTAAATATTACAATAGTTATTACTTTATTAATATCTTTAAGTTAGGTTTGATGGTCTAAGGCTCTTCAGTCTTCTTTTTCGGGTTATTTCTTGTAGCGGGATTGAGTTGACTTAATTGTTATCGTGGATTAATAACCGGATTTGTTTTTTTGTGCTTGTCTTTTGTATTTCTTCATTTACTGTCGATAATTTGAGGTCTTTATGGATGTCGTCATTGGAAATATACAATGGAGCGTCTATTATCGTTCTTAATATTTTTGATAGCTGTCTTTGGATGATGTTTATATTTGATTTACACGCTGTTCCCCACAGCTGAAGTCTGTATGTCTATATTGGTTTAGTAATCGTCTTTTAAATTAGCAGTTTGTTGTCTATAGAGAACCGAGTTTCTTCTCAGCAGCCAAAATAGTTGTCTAAATTTGTCGTTGATTTGATTACGTTTTGTGAGTATATGTTGTTTCCAAGTTAACTTTTGCCTATGTCGCAATCATTGCATTTTTTGACTGAGGTGTAGGAATGTCGGATGTATATATTAGATATAATAAAGTTCCAAGGACGATTCCTTGGGGAACTCCAGCTTCTGCTTTAAGAAAATTTGAGTGCTCGTCTCTGTGTTATAGTCTATCTATTAGGATTTTTTCGAATAGCTTTGATACTATTGGCAATAAACTTATTGGCCTGTAATTAGCGGTTTGAGTAGCGTCTTTTCGAGATTTTGGAACTGCTATCACTTTGGCTACTTTCCAAACCTTTGGGAAGCATTTTAGAGTAAAAATTGCGTTAAATAGATTTCGGAGGAACAAAAGTGCGTTTTGGGTTAGTTTTATTAATATTTGTCCGGTAATAAGATCATACCCAGAGCTTTTTTTGGATTAATCTTGTGTTGAATCACAGACAAGAGAAATATACAGATGTAGAATGGTAGAACAAAAGCATGTAACAAAAAAAATTTAAAACCAGCATACTAAAATCCAAAAACCAGCATACTATCATACAATACCTCGTATGAAATGCTTGCAACATGAACGAACTCAAAGAATGGTGTACGATTCGAGCAAAAATGTTCGTTTCTCTCAATTTCCTTTTCTGTTTTGGACTTCCTTGTGTGTTGTGGATGTTGTTGTTGTATTCCCATTGCTGCTTAAATTCGTTTTCTTTTGTATCACGAAAACTGGTTTGTTTTTTTTGTTTGCTTTCACATACAAAACGAATACACGAGCAGTATGTATGTGTGATGTAATAATTTTGTTTTTTTTTCTTTTCGCTTTAATTTCTTATTGTAAGTAACGCAAGTTTAAAGGGGCATATGGAAGGGGAATAGCGACTATACCATGGCTGTGTGATTTTCATAGTGCTGCAAATGCTCAAATTTTCTTGAATGGGAATTTTGCTACCGCGTATTCGTATGTACATATATGTATGTACATATGTACATATGCGATGGCCCAACAGAAGAGCGGGAAAAGTAGATCATTTCGTTGGTTTTTGTGATTGCAATAAAATATGTAATTTCTTTGAAAACGTTAATTTCACTTACAGAGCACATTCCTTTAATGGCATAGAGATCCGCTTAGAGAGGATTTTTTGAAATGGGTAAATTCGGAAAAAAAAATCGGAACTCATCTCCAATTTGTTTTGCTTTAATAGTGGCAGCGGGGGGCGAAGCAAGGCGAGCGCGGGTCAGCTAGTCAAATATAATACATGATACAGAAAACAGTAGGTAGGCATTGTTTTGATTTCCAGTTTGTAAGCTTTTACATGAGCCCAACAAAATATTTGCCCTCGATTTTAAAACTACATACATTTATGTATGTCTTTGTAATGTATGCCTCCACAAATTACTCAAAAATTGTCGGAGAAATTTTCTTATTGATTTCTTATAAATCAAAAAAAAATTCGCTCAACCATAAATCAAAGAACATCGAAATTTCACAGAAATGTGAAAATAAAACCAAACAAAAACAACAACCACAGATCAAAATATGACCACCATATATACACACAAACACACCACAGTTTAAAATCCAGAAACACCGACCAGCCAGTCAGTCGTTCGTATATGTTCGTTCGCAAGATCGATTGAGATAAGTAGACAAAATAAAGGGTTGCAACAATATGAAATTTAAAAAAAATGTGTGTATACCGAAGTCACAACACACTGGAGGATGGTTGACTCGCACGACCATGTAACTTAAAACCTGCATGATCATAGAATAAACGAAAAACAGAACAAGTGGAGTCCTCTACACAAAAGAAGAGAACTAAACTCGATGTATACCATATTCTGCATCTGTATATTTCTCTTGTCTGTGGTTGAATGTAGTATTTTATTTCTTTTACTGTTAGCTTTTTTATGTTAGAACTATTAGTGCTTTGGAAACTAGAAGTTGTAGGTAAGCTTATGTCTGAGTTATTTGTGTCATTAGTAAACGTCACTCTAAAATGTTCAGCTAAGATTGTTGCAATAATTTGTTGTGTGCCCATACATTGACAATTTAAGCACTGGGCAATGTCCTTCTTTAGTCGAGGAGGTTCGAAGTTCATACTGCCTTAAAGTATCTAATTGTCTTATGTTATATATGTATGTCTTTATTGTTTTCCTGATTTTCAATCTTTAGTGTAAAAATCGGTAGAGGTCTTTTGGTGGGAGAATGTTATGGATATTTGTCACATTATGACCCAACGCGGATAGCTCCCTTTTGATTTCATTCGTATCTGTTGAGTGATGTATCGTACATGACTAAGCGATGTAAGATGCCACATGAGAATGAATGAGGTAAAAGAGTTGTCAAAAAATGATTGATGTTCTTGAAGATTTACACCGTTCAGTAGAGACAAAACGGTTTTGCCTCCAAGGCCCCATTGATTGTTCATATTTGAATCGTTTTCGGCTTTAGCACCAGCATACGGGATGAACTGAATAGGTAGCCATCGCTAGAGCAGAGACACCACAAGGTTAGGTTAGGTTGGGCGGCTATCCCCATATTACTTAGACCAAAGTGGTTCCATTGTGTTGCCACATGAACCGATTCTCAGCGATACTCATGGAACCATTTTGAAAGTTGGATGAATTTCCGTATTTTATTGATATCTGTTGAGGAAATATCTTGAAGGTCTACAAAGAAGTATTATCATTTTTCTTAAGGAGGAGAGAGCTGGGCAACTTCTCCTCCTCATCCATGCAGCTGTGACAGTAGTCATTGGCGAGGATTCCTAGTCTGCTGGCATATCTGCCTATTGCACAATGACCTGTTCAACTAGTATGCCGATATGTGCTCTGCTTACTTTTAGCAGGCGGCAAGTTTTATGTTGGTTTAGCCGTGGCGAAGTCTGTCTGGCGCAGCTACACGTGTCAACAATACGCCATCTCTCATTAGCCTGTTGTAGAGCTTGCGTTGAGATTTTTTTTTTTATTATTTCTTTTGGTACATGGGGTTCACTTTCTGTGATAAAACATCCAAGTTTTGTTCCTTTCCTGGTTAGTTCGTCTGCCTCACAGTTACCTGGTACATCACTATGACCAGAAACCCAGTAAAGCGTGGGCATTCATCTGTTCCATATCTGGTTTAGAGATTCTAACCGGATATCCGTGTTGATGCGGATTTGTCATTAAGACAGATATTTCCTACCTGGGAATATTAGGCCTATAATTTACATTGAAATCTAGGAGTCATATAGTCCGTATACTTCCCTATTTATATTATTCATTGCGAATATCCTGGCGTGCCCAAAGTTAGAAGATACTCACTGTTAAGTTTCTTTAAGTCGCATCGCCGCTTTTGCTGCTATGTCCCTACCATAAATGTCCAACGAAAGCATAACATATTTAACATTGTTTCAAGAGCAGCGGTTATTCGTACTTGCGGGATGCTATGCTTCTTAGTGAATATTGAATAACCCAAGCTCCGTTTTTCCTGCATCCAAAACGTACAGGTTTGTTCCGAATGAACATTTGCAGGAATGGGGAAATAAGTATGGCACCATTTGCTAATTGCAAACGGAAAAAATACGCAGAAGAACAGATGCTGAAAACAATCATTTCTAAAAACTAAATACATAATAACATATTTTGAAATCCATTATAAAAGTATTAGAGCAATTCTTAAATACGAAAATCACATTGAATTGCTATGTTGCGGGATTTAAATATTTGGCAACAAACAATAAATTGTGATTGGGGGGAAAAAATTAAATATGGCAATCAGTAAACAAATCTATTTACCCGAAATACACAAAAGTCTATTCGTTTGCGCCGGTCGTACAAAAAATAAATATTGTTGTTGTTTTTTTTCGTTGAAAAATAGCTTTTTTTTTGGATGAGACATTCATAAAACTTGAAAGCTCCCTCATCAATTCAGGACACAATCCAGTTTTCATTTTAGACCGATTGAAGCGCCAAAGCTTTGTCGGGATACTGGTACAACGTTTCTACTGAATTTCTTGGCGTTACTATAGGAATGTATATACAAAGGTTGTATCCGTAATTGTTTGTATAGGTTCGAATAGGTTCCTCTCTTTTGATGATCTGGAATTCTAATGAGCCACAGAAGCGAAGAGTGATTTAAATCGAGCCTAATGCAATCACAACTTGGTGTCACGGCCACGGGTTGGTTATCAATGCACAAAAAAACCAAAGTAATGCATATTCGCCCACCTGACATTCCAAAATTTAAATAAAGCAAATTTAAAAGGGCACCGTAGCGCAAGTGGTTAGTGCGTCGGACTACTGAGCCAGCGGTCTTGGGTTCGAATCCCGCCGCAAACACCTAAAAGTTTTTCACAGTGCCCACCTCTTTCGAATGTCTGACAAGCATCAAAGAGTATCATTTGTCACGATGGAGCTTCTCAACTCGCCGTTCGGAGTCGGCAAAAAAAACTGTAGGTGCCTTCCATACGTGCAAAAATATAACACGCACACACAAATGGTTGCGAGAAGCAGGCCCAGGTTCACCTCGAGCTGTAGCGCCAACTAAGTAAGATAACGATCCGAAGCATACAGCTGTGAATATTCGGCTTTGGTTGCTTTATATTTGTCCCCATGTTCTTCAGACTCCAGCTCAAAGTCCAGATCTCAACCCAATTGGGCATCTGTAGAAACATTTTTACGAGAGAACCATAAAGTTCAGACGAACTTACAACTGGAAGAAGCTATCGACGAAGAGTCGAATAAGATGGACCCGAGCAGAACGGAAAAACTTGTTATACTTAGTACTAATAGATTAAAATGAACATTTTAATATAAATTTTATACTTTGTATGAACAATTTTTCCCACTAATTTTTGAAGAAGAATCAAATTATTTTAAGTATCTTCTTAAACTTTTTACTTTCTTTTGATTTTTTTTATACAGTTGTTCTCTAAAAGGTTGCTTTAATCAAATATTATATATGAAATACAAATTACGTTCTTTTTCGGTTAAACAATACTGTTGATCTATTTGATATCGATTTGTATGAACAATTATTCTCAGCACTGTATCTAGACAACAAAGCTATTTTTAAATAAAAGAAGAGCTAAAACAAACTTATATTAGTGAAAGACTTAGTGGATGATTTATGTAAGTAACATTAGCTACAATTACTACCAACCAGAGGCGGTTGACTAAAAACCGGAATGCGCCCAATCTCGATCTGTCTGTGGTGCCAATGCAACCCAACCTTTCTATAAATGCCAGTGCTGTCAATGCAACCCAGTCAGTTACTTGTTACATAGTGTAATAAATTAATTTTTATCAACTGGGTCGAAGAGTTCCAACCTGAACCAATACCAAACGAAGATGCGGTCGAAGTAAGCTATGGAAAAAAAAAAAAAAAAAAAAAATGCCATTAGTGAATCTTAATTTTTGGATCTTAGTCAGTTTGCTTTAAGTGCACTTTCTTAGCCAGCAAGGACAATGCCATAGTGGAAAGAGCATATTCAAGCATGAATGCAATTAAAAAAAAAACCTTTCTAAGATTGAAATTACATTTTTAGAACCATCGATGCGCATTAGAATTCATTCCAATGTGAATCAATTTTCTCCACCAGTTTTAAGCCAAACCCAGAAAATATTTATTCTTTCGTCTCCTTCGTTGTCTTCTGTTGACTAAATGTAGAAAAAAATTTAATAAATTTTTATTTATTATTATTAATGTCTAGCATTTTGCATTAAAATTTTGCGTTGTGAGCTTATAAAAATCTGGCAAGCCTGGCAGTAGCGGCCTAGGGTTCTCCTTTTGTCTCCCATTCCCATAGTCTTCGCGGTCGCATAGATTCGGTTATTGCATGTACTGTGTGAGATTTTTTTCTCACGCGGTGGTGCAATGACCGAATTTATGTTACTTCTGACGGATAGCGGGTCGTGGGTGACTTTCTGTTGGTGGGCCAATGCATATTGTCATACGAGCATAACACCTATGATAATTTGTATTGGTAAATTAATGTATGATTTTCACTTCGCGGCTCTGCTTAGTAAGCGTCGGAGTTGAGTTTTTTGTATTTGTGTTTCATGGTAGGGAATTTTCGTGTGGATTTTAGCAACATTCGTGGGTTGAAAGCTAATCACTTTGCTACTTACGTCCACACTGTAAAATACAGGCCAGCTGTTTTGGCACTATGTGAAACACAGGTGGGTGAGAATGCAGATACTTCTGTTTTATGCCTGCCTGGATATAATATAGTGCTATTATTCTTTCCTCATCGCGGTCTCGCCATCTATATTCGTAATGATATTGCTTTCCAGCTTCAACCTCAATTCGTCCACTATTCCAATCCCGAATTTAATTTCATGTGGTTAAAATTCAATGTCCGTAAGAATTTAATACATTACTGCTTTATTTATAGAAGCCCAAATTAGGACAGCAATTCATCTTGTAATGAGTTTGATGCGCTGTCTGATTCCATCACAAGACCTCATACTGAAATCGCAATTGCGGGTGATTTCAATGTACACAATTCTTCTTGGCTTCGTCACTCTGGACCGGCAACACCCGAAGGAAGGTATGTTAAGATCTTCGCTGAGATAAACAATCTTACTCAGCTTGCAAATGAGCCAACACGCATACCAGACATTGCAAGTTATTCCGCCAACACCCTGGACTTGTTTCTTACCTCCCACCCCGATAAATACACAATTGATGTATTATCGCCTCTAGGCTCGTCAGATCACTGTGTCATATCAGCTAATTTCTCGTACCCAAGTGTGTGGCTTGTTAGAGAACAAATACCTAAAAGAATAGTTCGGCAATACGAGAAAGCCAACTGGAACGGCCTTTACAGCTTCTTTAGGTATTTTAATAATGGCATGAAAACCTTTAGAATAAAGGGTATCAAGCCTAAGGAAAAAGCGTGGTGTGACTCGAGCTGCAAAGAAGCTATCGCGATAAAGGAGTTAAGTTTTCGGTCTTTTAAAGCCAACCCCACTGAGGATAACCGAAAGAAGTTTAAACTAGCCAGAAATGACTGCAATGCTCATATTCCACGTGTGAAATTCTTCCATGACCAAAAATTGAGGCAAAAAATACTAGTGTCCCACGGGTAGTAAAAATTTTTGGTCATTCGTAAAAAACATTAAGAATTCTGCCTCGTCATCAATTCCGACGCTCATTTGCAATGACATTCCAGCTGTCAGCTCTTTGGACAAAGCCAATCTGCTTGCTGCACATTTTGTACCTAGCTCAACGCTTCCAGATTTCGTTTTGCCTCCGCCTGTACTTGAGAGCGTTGAATACTCCATGGGACAAGTCCACTTTCGCACTCGTACTCGTACAGTTGCAAGAGTTTTTAAAGATCTTAACATTCACAAATCCGCCGGTCCAGATGGTATATCCCACATAGTTCTGAAGCGGTGTTCTTCCACGCTGGCAAAACCATTGCGTAAGCTTTTCTATCTTTCCTACTCCTCTGGGCTCTTTCCGAGTAGATGGAAAACAGCATTTGTCCAGCCCGTCTCTAAAAAAGGCGAATCTTCTTCTCTTTCCAGTTACCGACCCATAGCACTTACGTCCCTCCTTTCCAAGGTCATGGAAACGCTGATAAATTGTCAGCTAATGAAATATCTTGAATCACGAAAGTTTCTCAATGACCGACAATTCGGCTTTCGTAGCAAAAGATCCACTGGTGATCTGATGGTATATCTCACCGCAGAGTTGAACAAATCCCTTCATCACTCTGCAAGCGCAAGCTCTTTTATCGAAAATGCGTGCATATGGCTTCGATGAACATTTTCTTCGATGGATTAGAAACTACCTTTCGGGCCGTTCAATACAAGTTGTTTTGGACGGTTTCAAGTCTGCAATTTACCCTGGTGTCCCCCAGGCTCAGTTTTGTCTCCGACACTCTTTCTTATTTTCATAAATGACCTCCACATCTAATCCAATACATTCCTTCGCTGACGATAGCACCCTCAGCTTTACATATTCGTTTACAGATTCACGTCCCTGCTCTTTGGCTGCGGAACTGGAACGGTTGCGTATGTTAAGCTCATTAAATTCCGACCTTAACAGCATAACCAAATGGGGTATAAATAATAGAGTGGAATTTAATGCTTCAAAAACCCAATGCTGTCTTCTGTCGTTAAAGCGTAATCTTACCCATCAACCATTTTCCATGAATGGCTCTTGCATCGTGGAAACCGAAAAGCTTTCCATTCTCGGTATGTGTGTTAATGCCAACTTACGTTGGAATGACCACATATTCGAAGTCGCCAAAAACGCCGCGAAATGCCTAGGTTTCCTCCAACGATGTAAGATATTCTTCACTCCTTCTGATCTAGCTACAATTTATAAGGCGTATATTCGCCCCAAGCTCGAGTACAATGCTCATATCTGATCGGGTGCTCCATAAACATCACTGCACCTGATCGATAGAATACAAAAGCGCGCGATGAAACTAATAGGGGATAGAAACATCACTGAGTCAATTGACTCTCTTGAACACCGTC
Source organism: Brachyopa scutellaris (assembly GCA_949775065.1). Classification (NCBI taxonomy): domain Eukaryota; kingdom Metazoa; phylum Arthropoda; class Insecta; order Diptera; family Syrphidae; genus Brachyopa; species Brachyopa scutellaris. The sequence continues at coordinate 111,187,193 of OX459112.1, forward strand.
GTAATGTTTCCTGTCTTTCCCTGTTTTATCGCTTTTTCCACAAACAGTGTTCTGGCGAAATAACTAGCTGCATTCCTCCCCTTCAACAATTTTCCCGCAACACACGTCTCGCAAGGAATGCCCATCAGTTTACCCTTAAGCCCAACTTCGGACGTACAATAAAATATAGAGATACTTTCTTTAACCGCTCAACACTCAATGTGGAATGCTTTACCAAACACGATTTTTCCCTCCCGTTACGATCTACAAGCATTTAAGATCAATGCTCATCGGTATCTCCTCTTCCATCCTCCCTAAATTTCCCTTGGCCCGCGCAGTGCAAGACATTTTAAGGGTATTCATAACCCTTTTAGCGCGCGTGAATTATATAAAAAAAAAAAAAAAAAAAAAACTGTTCACTGGGACGGTAAACTGTTGCGTGCCTTGGATACCCGAAAATCCAAAGAATAACGTCTTCTCATAGGTATTTCATTATTGCGGTGGCAAAATTGAACAATTCTACGGGCAAAGAGCAGGTGCAGGCTATTTAGAATGCGGTCATAGATTGGGATCTCTCTACGGCTTCGAATACAGGTCTTTCTGTGAGACTTATACTTCGCTTCTACAGGCCTGTAGCCTGTACTGTATCAACATTGAGAGCAGTAAACAAAACAGCCGGAAGGGCTGTAAAGTTGATGACAGAGTTCCCTGCTTTGATTACTGCTGTTGAGAGCACAGTGAAATATTGTATATCCGGACTGTAAAAATGAAATATCAAAGAAAATATGCTCCATAATTGTTTTTCTTTATAAATGGAAAATATTAACATATTTTCCAATACTACGTAAATTATCAGTACAAATTCTCGAGTTCTGAGTTTGACATCAAGTCGGCACGGGTTATCGTTATCCTATGGCAACAATTTGTTAGATTTGTCTGATTTCGCAAACAAAAAGAAAATGTTTCCCATATGTTGTGAGACACCCTAATGTACATTATGTACCTATCTAAATCTTTGTAAAAAAAACACCAACTTGTAATTTATGTACACTTCTTAATTAGTCTTAATTAGTTTTCTTTATTGTTAATTTATTCATAAACTTAAAGGATTCTCAACGCTAAATGTAATAAATACGTGTTAACAGTCTTCTGCAGACAAGCCCTTCAGGCTTTGCAGTTATACAATTTTATGTCACATTTTTTTTAAATCATTGAACAAATCAAAATCAAAATCTAATCAGAAACAGCCCTCAAAAATGGAACTTGAAATATTATGTGATTTAGGTGATTAAGTGAGAGGAAACACAAATAATGTAACTATACATTGTGTATGGTGGTGTGTATCGATCTTAAGAGTAGGTGTCCGCATCCCTAAGACGATATAATAATATAATATAATAGGTACCTACTACCTACCTAATATAATAATTATAGGCACCTACCTACCTATGATATTAGACATTTATTCGAAAATAGTGGAAAACCTTCGGTAAACGGAAAATTCTCATGGTCAGGCGCCCTTCCCCCTATTACATTCAAAACACATGCAATGACCTTTAATCACTCTATAAAATTTCACCATGAAAAATCGTTACAAATTCAAAACTTCTACTTCATTCACCCTGTATACCTGTACTACCATGAAAAATTAACTCCAGCTAAATCGAAAAAAAAAACAACAAAAAAATAAAGCCAACATGGCAAACAACAACAAAAAAGCAATTCTTTACGTAAGTCGTAGGTAGAACAAGTAGCCAAACAGATAAAGAAGCAAACAAAGCTATGTTATTCTGTTGCCACAACAAATCGCTAGATGACATCACCAGTAGAGAGCATAAAAATATTCGGTTTCTTTTATGCCACCAAACATTGTGTGGAACATTTTAATCATACTCGCAGTTCCTCTTACGTCGAATTCGAATTTCGAATGAGAAAACCGTCCACTCAAATTATTGAATACCTTTTACTTTAATTAGAATATTACGAGTTTTATGTATGAAATCATTTCATACTCTCACATGATTGTGAATGAGTCTTCAACCTGATTGATTATTCTAGACCCTGAGAACTAAGAGGTAAGAGATTTTCAATATTAGTTTCGCGACTTATTTCACATGGCTAATAGGGAACAAAAACAACAAAGCAACGCAGAGTTTCTCTCTGTCAGACGTCACTGGTGGAAATAAAATTCAATTTGGCATTGGCATAAGAAAATGTTTTTGTGACCTTAAAATTCTTCAACTATGATTCACTCTTCTAATGTGAATGATTATGAATGATGCTGAAATTGTTTAATGCCGTCATATAATAAAAGAGTCATATTGAAAGTTTTTGATTACCATCGATTAGTAATCCAGTCTAATTGGTATCTTTATGACAGCTATGATCATGTGTTGTCATACCACCTTATTCTATGTAGATTCATCACTATTGTTCGTGCTTCTTTGCCACGCATTTAAAATTAACAATAAGGTGATAATGCCTTTAAGTCTTGAGGTAATTAAAAGTTATTTTAAGTAGTGCATCTCCATTTGAGAAGAAAACTAATAAATCTCACTACTTAGATGGTCATACAATTTTGATTGAATGCCGGTTTGAATAACTTGTTTGGAACAAGTTTGGTAGGAGACAAGCAAACATATTTGAAATTATCAGTTAAATAAAATAGCATATTTGGTCATTACTGCGCAGAAAAAAAGTCAAAATAACATCAATATGAAATAAAAGGCGATTTTAGATAGAGAGAGAGGGGAGACTAAGGGCCTGGCCACGCACTGAGCGGCAAAAAAAAAATTAAAACATATGAAATTGTTTGTTTGTGGCTACGCGTTTGCTGAGCGGCAAGCGACATTTCTCAGCGTCAGAGAGGCGTCGCTCAGCTTTCAATTCTGTTCTATTATTTTAACCCTTTCAGTATTTTGATACCATATGGTAACATGGTTTCTTGTAACTCCCAAATCCCAATCTTCCTCTATGAGAATATTTTTTTGTTTCAAGTTCCTTCCTTACTTCGTGCTGTATATGTTCAAGCATTTGATGCTAACGAAATTCGATCCTATAAGCTCTCAGGGCGCATTGAGCACTCGTGCAGGAAAATCCTCCAAACTGATATTGATTTTTTTACAGTAGACAATTTTTATTATTTATTTTTTATCTATATAACCGTCGAATTAATTAACAATTCTGATGTCATTTTGTAGATAGATAATGGGCGCATAGTTTTAAAATTAAAAAAATCGTATAAGTCAATTCCAGTAAATTTGACATAATTTTTGTGTTTTTAGGACATCATTTCAAAAAACCACTGTAGAGCTAAAATTTAACAAAAATTGTTTTTCATTCTTGTTAGTATAAGCCTCTGTGACAATAAAAAGAAAAAAAATAATGTTTAACCCTTAAAACAAAAAAGTTTCACTGAAATGGTTAATGTAGGGCTGATCGGCAAGAAATTATTAAGGCCAAAATTAGAGAAATTAGTTTCTTTCGTTTTGTAATTGATGAGGAGGCTTTTAGGGTAGCTCGAAACTTCTTCGTTTCCCAGCGAAGTCCGTTCAACTACTTGCATACGCCGACGATATTGACATCATTGGTAGAACACAGCGAGCTGTCACCGGCGCGTTCGCGAGTATAGAAATGGAAGCGGCCAAAATGGGTTTAGCGGTAAACGAGGGCAAAACTAAGTATATGCTGTCAACAAAAAGGGACAACCAACATCGACGAATTGGACAGAACGTCACAATAGACAGCTACAACTTTGAGGTAGTAAAGGACTTTGTCTACCTCGGCTCTGCCATAACATCAAAAAATGACATCTCGTCGGAAATCAAACGAAGGATTACTCTTGCCAACCGCTGTTTCTTTGGGCTAAGAAGGCAATTGAGCAGTAAAGTCCTTTCCCGATCGACTAAGGAAACTCTATATAAGACCCTTATCATCCCAGTCTTGCTATATGGAGCTGAAGCATGGACTTTATCGAAAGCGGATGAAGATCTCCTTGGTCGCTTTGAGAGAAAAATCCTTCGTAGGATATTCGGTCCCGTTTGCGTTGACGGGTTTTGGAGGAGAAGATTCAACGACGAATTGTACGAGCTATACAGCGACATCAGCCTGGTCAAAAAACTGCACATTGGGCGTTTAAGATGTAGAGCGCATGGACATCAGCGCTCCGGCTCGGAGAATATTCAACTCTAACCCGGAGGGTCAGCGCAGCAGAGGACGACCTCGCCTAAGGTGGCGCGACCAAGTAGAACAAGACCTCAACCAACTTGGAGTGCGCAACTGGAAGCGGTTAGCTAAGGACCGGGCTAATTGGAAGAGGTTGTTGGTTGAGGCCTTGGTCCACCCCGGACTGTAGCGCCACCTAAGTATTGGATTCGTCCTGAGTATTTCTTCAGTGCGAGAAAAAAGGGCTGTCAAAACATGAAATCAGCTGATCCGTCATTTTGTTATTCCTCATTGCGTTGCTGCATTTCTGCCCTTCAACAATTTTCTCGCAATACACGTCTCGCAAGGAATGCCCATCAGTTTACCCTTAAGCCCAACTTCGGACGTACAGTAAAATATAGGGATTCTTTCTTTAACCGCTCAACAAGAATGTGGAATGCTTTACAAACCACAATTTTTCCCTCCCGTTACGATCTACAAGCATTTAAAACCAATGCGCATCGGGATCTCCTCTTTCATCCTCCCTAAATTTCCCTATGGCCCGCGCTGTGCAAGACATGGGTTTTCATATTTCAAAACCCCTTTAGCGCGCGTGAATTATAAAAAAAAAAATTGTGCTTGCGTTTTTTGTGCTCGGATAGGTTGCTTAATTTAACAACGAGCTAAACAAGTGAAAAATATACGAACATTAGCAAAATCTGATTTATGTTAAGGTTTTAATGCGTTCGATGAAATCGGGGTTGCACTGGGTTTTTGGACAACCATGAAAATACACTGACACTAGAGGTGGGAAAAATCCCTAATTTCACTGAAGTACTTCACTCGTTCCCCTTCAATAGAGTGAAGCGTTCAGTGAATCATTCCTTATTGAAGTATTCATTTGGTTAGGAGAAATTAGTTTATGAATGAAATGAATTTTGACAATACTTGTATGATTATTGCGGGAAAGGGAGGAAAAAGGATTTGGAAACAGGGTGTACCCTAATTTCTTATGTGCCTATATACATATGTGCAATGCACATATAATGTTATATAATTCCAATATTTACGTATTGTTTTTTTTTGTCTACATATATAAAATTACCGGTTTATGAAGATTTTGGATTTGAATATTATTAAAACAGAAAAAAAAAGAATTAAGTTACATTGATACACGCTATAAATATTGATTTGCTTATATGTACATATGTATAGCACTAGCTACCTGAACTTAAGATTAATAAGTGTATGTAGTATGAAATGTATTCTAACCTTAGGAGAGTATCTAATTTCATGGTTTTCAAATTACATACTTAAATATATTCCAAAACAAATTTAAAAAAAAATTAGGTAAATCACATGTGTTTTGATCACCCTATATTTTTGACACTAGCCGGAAAATATATCCCCTTAAAAAAAACAAATAGAAGAATGTAAATGCAGTCCAATTCCGAGAAATATTAAAGAGTGAGGGTATGGAAATAGTAGATGTAGGAGAAGAAGAGATATATTATTGAAGGGAGATAATGAATTGAAGTCTTTATGCGAAAGAAGTAAGGAAACGAAAAAACGAAAGAGGCGAATGAAGTGGGGACTCGATAGAAGGGAAGAATCGAATCCGGAATCAAGTAGGGAACTAAAGAAGTAAATAAGCGAATGAAGTGGGGAGTCGAAGAAGGGAAGAATCGAATCCCGAATGAAGTAGGGAACTATAGAAGGCAATAAGCGAATGAAGTGTGGAACTAAAGAAGGAAATAAGAGATTGAAGTGGGGACTCGATAGAAGGGAAGAATCGAATCCGGAAGGAAGTGTGGAACTAAAGAAGGAAATAAGCGATTGAAGTGGGGACTCGATAGAAGGGAAGAATCGAATCTGGAATGAAGAAGGGAATCGAAAGAAGTAAAGACGCGAAAGAAGCAAAGAAGTACAAGGGTGAATTTGATTAAACATTTGTTTTATTCCGATGTATGATTACTTCAATAAGAAAAAAGATGAAGCCTGGGACGGCTAAGACAACAGGGTGTTGTATACTGTATCATAAGAAATGTTTACAAAATATGAAACGTATTATGAATAAATTTCAACTTTGATTGGACATAGCTTTACTGTTTGTTGAGTTATGATAAACATTTGTATATAAGCGTATTATTTAGACCATTTTTGGTTGGTTAATTTTATTAAATATTTAACGTGTAGGTAAAAATATACTACAAAGTCCAAATAAAATTCTGCTTACCAAAATCTACAATTATTATCACCCCGATATAACTATTGGCACCCAAAAAAAATCAAAATCACAAAGTTTTGTGGATTTATGGTTAATTATTGCAATTAGGTTACAATATCATCGTATTATAAGTTATTTTTTTGTCACCTTTTTAAATCTGAAATCAATAACGGTTGAAAGCTACAATAATTGGCAGTGTAAAAGGTACAATTATTGACAGTTGCTCAGACAATTGTAGCTCAATACGATATAACTAACACCACCTGCCAATAATTTAACCGCGTTTTTTTGAAATTGGCACCCTACTTATTACTGCTACGTTGAATTAATTTGCAAAAACTGTTTAAAAACATCTTATTTCATGAATTACTATGAGAAATAAATACAGTTTTTATTAAAAGATAATGATATAAATGATCAAAAATAGCTTACTAAATAATTATGTTCTTAACCAATATATTCGCAATTTCAGGAATTTTCTTTCTTTTATGTGCTCAAAGATTCATTTGTAAATTGCTACTAGAATTAATCGCTATCATCAAAATAAAAACACAGAGATGTAAGGAAACACTATACGTGTTTGAATTTAGGTATTTACGCAATTAAATTCCATTCGGGTTCGAATTCGAACTTCAAATAAACTTTATTTTCAATTACATATGTACATTTGACATTGACATACATATGTAGGAATATGAGGTATACGTATTATAAGCAAACCATACCTGTTCAATGAAAAATGGCCGAAAAAAAAAAAAATCGCCCCAAAAATGTATACGAAAACCAACAACAATAAAAAATTGGTTAATTTTTTTGGAATTGTGGTGAAATCTCATATTTGGGCCTTTTTTCATATTTCATATTTTCATTCGAACCATGAAATTATAATTATATGATAAGTATGTAATAAGTAACTTATATTAAGTACATATGTATGTACTTCCTATATTATTACATACTTATCATATTATTATTATTATTATTATTATTAAAATACTTATTGGGATTAATTTTTCTTATGCATTTCTCTTTCAATAAAACTCCTGAAAAGTACAAATCGCTTCAACTGTAATATGATAAATCATTAACTCTTTTTATTTTATTTTCATTACTTGACCTCGGATTGTTTTAAAAACAAAAACAAAACAAACAAAAAAACGATAAAGATTTCAGAAATTTTCTTATAGCACCCTGTTTTTATACGCGCCCAAAAAAGATTCGTTGAGGAGCAAGAACTTATCGTAGTAGTCATGGGAACAACATAATTATTTTCTATATATAAAAGGACAACAATGCCAATGCTCCGAATAAAACAGAGACAAACATTATCGTAATAAAACCCCTCCCCAAAGAACCAATAGAAGTATAAAATCAAAGTAGTAACGAGTGGGACTATACATTAGATTAGACAATATCGCCCTATGGATATAGATATATTATATGTAGATGTAGAAGGAGAAGCAGCAGACTGTATTATTGAGGGGAAAGAATTGCAATGTTTCAACGAATGAAGTAGTAGGAAAGAATCGAATCGCGAATGAAGTGGGGATCAAAAGAACTAAATAAGCGAATGAAGTGGGGATCAAAAGAAGGAAAAGAAGTAAAGTACGAGAGTGAAGTGAACGCTTCGTTCTTTTGAAAGAAGTACTTCAATTGAACGATTCGTTCACGAACGACACACCACTAACTGACACTAGTCAGTGCCCCCTATGGCTGGCGACAACAAATAAACCTAATATAACCCTTACTGATACATTTTTTTGCAATCTCTACCACAATCACTGGTATAAATCAGGAAATCAATAAAAGTACATATAAGTCACCCAATCGCCCTTATTTTATTTGGACGTATGTATGTACATATGTTGTACATATCTTTAGAAAGGAACTTTGGTAGAAAGAGCTAAATAATTTTTAAACATCAAAATACTTGCTTACTTTAAATGAGGCCATTTGCTATCACCCTTTTGTCACAGTGACCAAACAGAGGGAATGATAGATAATATAGAAGTTTGCTTAGAAATTCAGTGAAATCTCCCTTTAGTGAACTGCAACGGAACCGGAGTTTTTTGACCGCTTATGAGAGCTGTCCGTTTATAATAACGCATTTTGCATGGGAAATTAGAAATTGGTTCCGACAGTAATCCGCTAAACAGGGTGACTTCTGAGCTTATGAGAGATTTGTATTTACCTTCAAAGCGATAATGACAATATAAGTATAAATATCGGGGACGAATTTATTTACCTATCTCAGTTGAATGTTTCGATGGTAATATTCAGTAGAACATGTACATAGGTACATATATGTAGATGTACGTATCTACATAATGTATGCATGTATGTAGGTATATCGAAGATTTTTTTAAAAACGTCTTGGCAGTTATCGTAAAAATGTTTTGACTATTTTCGGTAAATGGAGTCACTTATTGATTCTAGTCTGCTTTACTGCTTCTGTTTTATTGCATATTTACTGTTTACGAATAAATAATCAAATGTATTTTATTTAAATTCTACTCCGACAGCCAGATATGGAGGTAAACTTGTTGTTAATTTTAATATTGACATAAAAGAATATACATACATACATACATTACGTGCATATGTATGTATTGTGTGTTAGAAAAATCAACTGTAAGCTATTCGCCCATTTGCATTCTTAAGATCGATATCCAATAGAAAATCGCCGTTTTGCAATTAATTCAACTCATTTGTATTCTACTCTGTCACCCCAATTATGCAAGTCGTATTTGAGAGTCACATACGAACATAGTCGTATTTTGTTATTATGGAAGTCGTGTCACTACGAACATACTCGTACGCTAATGACTTTTCAGCTGTCAACAGAATCGGATGCCATCGCATACGACTTTCGGCTTATATCAGCTATTATGCAAGTCGTATTTAGTCGTATTTTGAACGTTTTTAGTGGTATTTTCTTCGGCTGCGATTTCTTAAGTGACTATACGAAATTCGACAAACATGAAAAATAAACAATTGTATACTCTTGAATGAAAACGATTTAATGTTCTTCGAAGTTATTTTACCACTTAAATTACTTTTACTTTCTAAAAAACTTAAAAACAGCAACCAATTCGAAGCTTTGGTATATGCTACGGAGATTAATGTCGACATCGCAAAAGACAGATGTGTGCTACACGTTCATCTAAAAGATGGACAAATGGTTGTCAACAGAATAGTTTTATTAAACTGCAATGGTCAATTATTTTTTTAGTTAGAAAATTGTAATTTAAATTTCGGAAAATACATCAATACATACATACATACACAATGAATTTGGCACTTATTGCGTTTCAACTATCTCTTAACAATCTGTGAATATAATTCCTTTTAAGGATATTCCTTCGTGTGCTCATTAAAGAATAAATCTATTGAGTTTGTGGTGACATCTTTCGGGAGCAGTTGTAATAAGACATCTCCTTGACCTCGCCGGCAAGGATACCAGTACTGACAGGAAAAAGTTCATTTTGAAGTGCGACGCAATGCGTTGCTAACATGCAGCAACTTATATGGAGTCGTATTCAACGCATACGACTTGCATAATAACAAACGAAATACAATACGATGCGAGTACGACTTGAAGTGAGATACGAGATACGACTTGCATAATTGGGGTGAGTAGTGTTGCCACCGAGAAAATGTGAAAAAACAGAAGATCTTCTGTTGGACTTACCAAAGTAACAGATTTTAAATTTTGTCCAAAAACCACTAAAATAAGATTTTTTTTAGTAAAATGTCTATTGTTTTCTTACTTAGGAACATGTTTTTTGACACAGCATAATTTGCTGTTGCGCTGACTCAATTTTATTGATATGACGCTTCCCTTCATCATGTCGTATAATAGTCCACTTTTGTCAACTTCGTCGAAAAAATGTTTATTGTGTTGCCAACAACGCATTTGCATTCCATAAAATTGTTTGCAATATTTTCACTGAGCTAATTTTTAACAAGAGGTTCCTCTAGCCATTCCATCCTAAACTTCTATCCGTACTTTGTCTTTTTCCCTGAATTTTACTTGAAAGGGATTAGAACAATAAATACATAATTATGTGCTTATGTTAAGCTTACATAGCCAAGAAAAACTAAAATCACGGAAATTAGCAACGGCCACTTTACTTACTTACTTAGTTGGCGCTACAGCTCGAGGTGAACCTAGGCCTGCTTCTCGCAACCATTTGTGTGTGCGTGTTATATTTTTGCACGAATGGAAGGGACCTACAGTTTTTTGCCGACTCCGAACGGCGAGTTGAGAAGCTCAATCGTGACAAATGATACTCTTTGATGCTTGTCAGACATTCGAAAGAGGTGGGCACTGTGAAAAACTTTTAGGTGTTTGCGGCGGGATTCGAACCCAAGGCCGCTGGCTCAGTAGTCCGACGCACTAACCACTTGCGCTACGGTGGCCACTTTACTTCATTCAAATTGTGAAATAAATAAAAGGCACCTCAAAGAAGTGTCAATGGCAATGTCACTAGATCCGTTCGCGTACTTTTTGCACCAATATGTTTAACGACCAACAATAAATGCAAAATGTACATTATGTGATTTAAGAGTTTTCATGTAATCTGCCCAAAGAAATTTCTTGAGCTAAAATAAGCAGCAAAAACTACGAAATTTTTGCGTAAGCGAGTGGGTTTTCGTAACTTTTCGTAGATTTTCGATTATTTGTTGCTGTTTTTTTTGTATAAGCGTTCCATTTCGAATTTTGTTTTTAATAAAAAAAAGTAAACTAACAGGAGAAATGTTATAAAACATGTCTGGGAACAGGAAACAGTAGATTTCACATTTTCGGAGCTAAATAACGACTAATAACTCCTGTTATAACAGGAAAAACGGCAACACTGATTCTACTTGTGTAAACTGTACTGCCATCAGATTTTGCTGGTTTAACCCAGCGTTGCCAGGTTGCGGGATTTTTCCCCGTTTTCGGGGATTTTCAACCCAAAAGGGAAAACGGGGAAAAAGATTCCAAAACGGGAAAAATTAACTGCTTTAAAAAATGTGTTCATTCGTTGACATTTTCAATAAATAAATAATACTATTTAGTAAAGCAATCAATTGAAAATATTACAGGAACACAGTCCGTCAATGCAAACCATTTTAGACACACAATCTCACATACGCATTTGGCTGAAGGTTGCCCACAACGCATGCGGCACTGACTTCATGCCCAAAACACATGTGCAGAAAAATTAGAACACACATGTTTCAATACGCGAAGCTACATGTAAATTCTGTATGCAGTGCTGTTCTGCAAGATGTCTCTATTTCTAAATTCTCTGCAATCGACAATGTTGACACAACACAAAAGAAAAAAAACACAGTTTGAGGTATTTAGTTTCACCGATGTTTGAAGTTTCTCTGTTTATTTATATTTAAAAATGGGAGATGAATGGAATTTGTAAAAGAAAATGTATTTCAAATAGGACTAATACACATATAAAAGCAATTTCTGAATTTTTTTGTATTTTGTAATACTATTCGTTTTTTCTCAAATCATATCAAAATAGTTTTCGCAAAAGCAAGTGTGATTTTAAATCAGTAGCAGTAATTGACAGTAGCCGATTCGCTGCAAATCAAATAATTTCTGCACGTCTGTGCTGCGCACAGTACTGCATACAGTACTGCATACAGAATTTCTGCACATGTGTTTTGGGCATCAATCCTTTCTATATACAGTGGACGTCCAGTTTAACGAATATCCGATTTAAAAAATGTTCAATACAACGAATCAGATTTTTTTTACCATTGATGGCTCTATATTATTTGACAAATGATATCCTGTCTCATTTTAGAATGTGTATTTGCTCCCTGAAAGTATTTTTATACTAAAATTAAGTGATTAATGAAATTCCTCTTAAGTTTTTAATTTTAAGTTTTATATTTTGTTACTCTTACATTTATCTATAGAAAGAACGATTATTGAATGAAGTATGAATCAGTTATTTTATATACTGTAAGTGCAATTAAGTTGTTATGTTGTTAATATAAAAATAAGACTATATAAAGTGTTGTTATATTGGAAAATTGACTAAATCGAAAGTAAATGAAAAACGGAAAAAACCGGGGAAAGTGAAACGTTAAATCGGGGAAAAATTTTGTTTTTCATGCAAAAAAAAAGGGGAATTTGTTCCACAAAAACCTGGCAACGCTAGTTTAACCTCAATAAATTATTATAATTCCAATCAAACAAATCAAGCAACCATAAAAAAGAGAACAACAACAGCACAGAATACCGGCGTTTTTATTATAAACATACCACAAATACTTGTCAACTTCAAACGGAATGGCGTAGCTACGTAAGACTGTACTGTGAAGGTAAAGCTCACCGAGATGTGGCGGAAAGCAAAATTCAAGTGGAATATTTTTTTTTTTTTTTTAGAAAATTTATACCCATCTGTTCATCGAATTTAATCGAATACGATGGAAGAAATGCTAACCAAATGTAAAATCATCAACGCACAACTAGACTACGCGAATGCAAAGAATTTCGATAGCGCAGGGAAAACTTGAAAAATAAAAAAAACAACAATTATTCTATCTACTCTGTGTATTATTTATGTAGGTACGTTGGATTAGGTCATCCTACAGATTCGGATTCTATAGTGGATACAATGACGCGAGAATCCAAACCAAACTGCGTCTTTTAAATTTAAGCAATGAAACAGAAACAGTGGCAAGTCATAAATAAATTTATGCAGATGTTAAATGCACTGACATGACAGTGAAGCGAATTATTATTAAAGTTGACTATACTACGCCACATAAAAAATAAAAGTTGCACAAAATTTAAAGTACCCTCATATAGAAATACATAGCTATTTGAAAAATCTTCTAATTTTTATTTTTTGAATTACATCCCAAGTTTTAGTTTACAGAGTTGTTTGACAGTAGTTATTTTAGATGTCAAAGTTTGACATTACATTTAGTGTTGATATACTCTACTTACCAGTTGGCATGTTGATTTATTTTTATTAAAAACACTTGAATATAAAAGATTTAAATTATTTGCTGAGTTTGAACCGGGATGCTAACACGATGAAATTCAGATGGAGACTGATTTTTGATTAAATTTCTAAGTTGTACCGTACGCCGAAAGCTTTTAAAGTATTTTATTTGACACTATGTCGTATGATGTCATCATGTGCTATTTTTATTGAGACAGATGCTTTTGGTGCTCACATTGTGAGGGGAAGGTAGCTTACGTTGCGGGTTGGCTTACGCTTTACGTGTGTGGTACAGTTTAGTTCAAATTTTTTGAAACAATAAAATGCGAACATATTGAGATTTGATTTTATATATTTTTGAAGTGAAACTTCTTATGTCGCGGTAGGGCAGTAAAATGAAACGAAAATATTCACAGAGGGGGAACTTAAAGGGGTATAAAAAAAATAAAGTAATAAAAAAAAAAAACAGCCTATTTGTTTATTGACAATGACAAATGACAGTTATTGACAAAAGTAAACGAAAATAATCACAGAGAATAAGCGCTCGGGGTGGGGGACGCATTCGGGCGGATAAGCGATAATAGTGAGCGGGGATAGTGGATAGCGCTATCGCTACCGCTACAGCCTAAACCCTAAACTATTCAACCGATTTCTACAAATAGACTGTCGTTGGATTCGATTTGACCCGGAGAGTATCTTAGATTATATGACGTCATAGAAACATTTAATACGGCGGACACCACAAGATGGCGGGTAACCGTTATATTTATAGCAATCGCTATACAAAATAAAGCACACAATTTTATTTAGCTTTAAGATTTTATTTAATTAATTTAAATCCGGATGTTATCCTCACAGTTGGTTATTTTATACTGAATAATATATTTTCTAGGCTCCCTTTTATATTATTCGGCGTAGCCAATGAAAAGTGGGCTTCTATATTTTTATTGTGTACGCCAATTAAAAACGTTGTTCTATTTTTGGAATCGAGTCCTTTGCTTTTTTAAATCTCAATATAACGAAGTGTAAGTAGTAGTATTAGCATTGTATTTATATCCTATAGTAATGACAAGGACGTTTGCAGGTTACCTCACTAGATGCCGATAGTTGTACCAAAATGAGAAAATATCTGAAAACGAGCTTTTTGTTTGTTTATTTATTCGTCGTTCTTAATTATGGTTTGTGAAGAGAAAAAAAGCTATTGATCTAAAGGGTGGGTTAGTAATGAAAAGAGCAAGAGGTAGCGTAAGAACAACAACAAGTTGAATTCAAGAATTTACTTTACAACATAAGCATACCTATACTATTGTGTGGAGTATATTTGTATTTCATTTCACTGCCATAAGCGAATGGGTTATGCGTATGTGTGTTTTTTTCGCAGAAATGATTTGTGCTTATAGAAATTGCTTTAAGGGAAAAGGAAATGTGACCGGAGTTTCGTTTTTTAGGGTTTCGAACGTAACCTACCCATATGGTAATAAGGAATTTTTATAAGTTCGTTTTGAACTCTAAAATGTTGGCCACGATAAAAACATCAAGAACTATTATACAGTAGAATCTCGGAAAGATGAACGAATAAAAAACCGGCCGTGTTCATCTTTTCAAAATGTTCATCTTTTTGAGTACCTATAGGTACCTAATTTTACGTAGTACGTACGTACACTTGCACGTTTATTTTAAATTTACAAACTTTACTCGGTCTTTAACTGGTGGCATCTTTTCTCTATATAAATTCACTTCACACTGGTATGCAAACAAACGAAATGAAATGCAAAAATGCAAAATCAAGCAGAAAAGAACAGTTTTCCAAAGAATAACGGTTATATGAATCTACTAGGAATAACTAAAATACGAATAAGGAAGAAAAACAAATTTGTGGGTAGAGCGTTCATCTATTCAAGTATCCAAAAATCAACCTGTTCATCTTTTACAATACTGCAATGGTGAATAAATTCCGGTAATCTTTCTGGGTAGTTCATCTTTTGGAATAGTTCATCTTTCCGAAATTCTACTATACCTAGAAACTTGAAATTTGGGACATTTATACATTACGGTGGTCCACATATGTACATATGTATGTATATTTGAGATAACTTGTCACTCAAAAATGTATTGTGAAACAATTGAGGGGGTGGTTGGCGAAATGTAGATTAACTCGAAAAAAAAAGTTCTGAAAAATATGTAAGGTAGGTGACCCAAAGGCCCAGCACTTAATAAGGTCCTGTCCTCCCAAATCATAAAAAAACGTTAACCAATTGGAATAAGTTTATATTTGTGTTTATGGGCACACATCAGAGGAACTAAAACCATAAAAAAAATGTTCTGTCGCAAACGTGCGCCTATCACAAGAAGTTGGTAAATGTGGATGCACGCTCCCTTTACAGCTACATACTGTAAATTCATTTTCACTGCATAAAGGGTTTTTTTGTTATCTTGGCAGTACATCCAGTATTGTGCAAAATATTTGCAAGTTTTTTTCTCTCTGATGTTTTGTTAGCTAATAAACTCCCTTATTTGGTCCATACCAAAAAGGTGTGAGGAATAATAAGAAACAATTTAGCTATAATACTTTGTATTGTACCAAATACCTACATATTAAAAAAAAATAATTGCATGTGTTCGTTTTTTTTTTATTTGTTATAAAACATCAACGGTATATGTTACGGATTTATTTGCTTTCTTTTAAATAATAAACTCAACGTAAGTACTTTCAACTCAGTATTTCATTCGAATTCTGCCTTTTTTTAGAGTAATTAAAATACAAAATCACTGTAGGTATTTGAAAAAAAATTTAAAATGCTTTGCACAATAGGTACTGTAGGCACCTACTACTGTAGGAGGAGCTCTTTATATGGAATAGAATACCCCCTTATTCTTTCTTAATCAAATAATATTTAACCATCGGTCCACCACGTCCTCATCGTGGTTCTGGTGAAACAGAGAGTGGGTCAAACATAAAAATTGGATCAGAAATCAGAAGCTAGAGGCCTAGAAAGGTAAATAACATTACCGCCAGAAGGACTATGAAAATCAGCTGTGACATATGATGCAAATATAATATAATGTCCTACATGTGTAATTATGTACTTATAAATTATAATCAAATTATGTAGTATAATATGCATACCAACTACAGCACACATGAGGTACACATATACATTACATACACACATATGTACATACATATGTACATACATAAGTGTAGGAATATGAAAACAAGATAATAATTTATTCGTATCGTACAGAAACATACGAGTTCACAAACCGAATAACCTGAAAACAATTTAATAAAAGGAAAAAGGGATACATACACACAGAATAATGTCCTATCTCAACAACATCGTTTTGGTTGTGTAGATAAGAATGTGAGCGTAATCTATTTCTGTCCTGCAAGCTATATTTCCGAGTAAGCTTTTCTTCTAAACACAAACCAATTCGAAACTTTGAAAATCAAAATTCTTATCTTATACACAATCCACACACACATCATATTCTTAACAGCGCCACAGAGATTGCGAGGAAACCTGCAAACAATTTGTATGCCCTTCTTGTCATTACTATAGGATATAAATACAATGGTATTAGGTTATAGATACATAGTAGTACTTTTTAAAGTACTAACAGTAGCAGAGTGGCATAAACGCCGCATTACTCCCCCGCAAGCATCGAAGCTATGGCTGAGTTGCGAAAGATGCACGCTTTGTTTTTGGTCCAGGATATGTTTTCATCGATGACTTTGGTTGTACTGATCCGGAACTCTGCAAAACATCTGGGCTTTTTAAAGCTGTTGAATGATCCTTCTCTGATGATACTGTAGAAGCAGGTTTGCATGAAGTATTTGTAGTTTGGGACTTGATTGGAGGTTGTAGTTCGGAAGGTGTTTGCATCCTCTCGAAGAATGCTGGCTTCAATCTTTCTGTTGAAATCGTTGTTGGTATACCCTTCACATCAACTTTGAAAACGAAATCTTATACTCGTTCCAGCACTTCATACGGTCCCTCATAAGGTCGCTCACATGGTCTAGCGCGTCTACTCTAACGAAGACATGTGTACATGTACAGTGTATCAATCCCATATTCGTACACCAGCTATTAAGAATAACATTGAATTCCTGATCAAAAACGACTTGAGATATTAAGTTAAATATAGTATAGTATTTTCACTGGATATTGAACAATTGCATTCCATTTAGTTTTGACATTAGTTAACATTCGCTTTGGTTTTGAAATAGAAAAAAGTAAAAAAATAGACAGAAAGGAGCTCAATTTCGTATTCGTACACCGATCGATTATTCACAAAAAAACAAAAATTACTAATCTGTTGCTTGTCAAAGTTGGTTTTTGCATTGAATTATTATTTTTCAAAGTGAGTTAATGAAAAAAAAGTTACTTTCTAAGGTTATTCGAGATTTCTTGGAAAACTGGGTAGAACGTAAGGTGAGATATCAAATTAACTGCGGGAACAGATAATCAGATATAACGGAGAAGGAAAATCTTATAGTGTGATATCAAGTTTGCTAGGTCGGCCAAGATCAACCATCCAAACAACCATTAATCGGTTGAAACATCGAAAATGAACCAAAAAATACATCTAGAAATGTATTAAGTGCATATGACATGAGAATAATTATACGGTAAATTCAAAAAAAACCTACATATTGTGCATCAAAACGGGCAGAAAACTTTGTCGAACTTTTAATAAAGGTTTCTGAACAGAAATGCAAAGAAATTGCATCCGAAAACATGGGTACAATTGAAGAGTTATGCGTAAGAAACCTGGTAATAGTTTAATGAACAGAAGCAAGAGATTAAAATTCACTAAACAATATCAATTTAAAGATTTCGACTTTTGAAACACAGTAGTATTTACAGACGAGTCTAAATTTAATGATCATGGGTCGGATGGCGAACAAATGGTTTTTCGGAAAACAATTACCGGATATCTTCCACATAACAAGGCGGACAGTCAAACATGATGGTGGTTCGGTAATGGTGTGGGAGTGGGATGACTGCATATAATTTAAGGAATAAATGGACTATAAGCAATATATTGAGATATCGAAGCCAATTCTGGAGAAAGTGCTGTTCAAAAGGGGCTCTGGAACAATTTTACCCTTTACCAGGATGATGACCACAAACATAAAGCTTATGTATTTCGAATGTGACTTCTTTATCACTCGCGAAAAGTATTGGAAACACCTCCACAGTCACCGGATATTAATTCCATAAAGAATTTGTGGGACGAGTTGGGCCGCAGAGTAAGAAAATTTGGTATAAGGATTAAAAATGATCTGAAGGAAAGGTTTATTGAAGAGTGAGTAAAAATTACCCTTTAAATTACAGAAAAATTAGCCAAACCATGCCCAGCCATCTTAAATAGGTCTTAGCTAACAAAGATTTTGATTTAAAGTATTAGTTTTTAGATAAAATGTAAACAAATTGACTTAGTATCAAAGTGTACGAATACGAAATTGACCATATTTTTCTTAATTTTATATTTTTTATGAAAACATTTCAATACTTTATTTGAAATATTTGAATTAATTGAAGTTAATTTTTTCATTTGTATGTATTCTTACTGAAATCAATAAAAATTTGCAGTATCTGTTCAATTTGTCTGGATTTTTCCTTAAATAAATATTGCCACATCAGGTGTACGAATATGAGATTGATACACTGTATATAGCGTCTTATGCACAAAAGCTTTGCGTATCGTGTGATGTGCGGAAGGTGTAGAACGTATTTGTCGCATCTGCTCTCGGAATTGCTCGATGAAGATTTGAGGTTCTGGTGACATTTCTTCGTCAAAAAAGAATTCTCCAGGTAATCTTAATGTGCTGCCATATACCAGTTCAGCTGTTGTTGTTTTAATGTCTTCTTTAAAACTGGTTCGCAAACCCAAGAGTATAGTTGGCAGAAGATTTACCCAGTCTGAAGAATTCTGGCACTTGACTGCGGCCTTGAATGATCTGTGCCAACGTTCTATCATCCCATTGGATGCTGGATGATAAGCTGTCGTTCTTGTTCTTGTACTTCCAATAAGCTTCGCCAGTGCATCGAATAGGGCTGACTCAAACTGTGATCCTCTGTCAGATGTGATTGTTGATGGTGCACCAAATCGCGATACCCAACTGGAATAAAATGCTTGGGTGACTGTGTCGGCGGTGATGTCTTTCAATTGCACAGCTTCTGGCCAACGGGTGCATCGATCAATCATTGTGAGTAGATATCGGTAGCCTTTTATCAATGGCATGACAACAATATCGATGTGTACATGTTGAAAGCGATTGCTCGGCATAGCAATGTGTTGTGGAACATTCTTGGTGCGACGACTGACTTTACTTTGCTGACAAGGTAGGCAAGATCGTGCCCAGCTCAGAATGTCCTTGTTCATGCTTGGCCAAACGAAGTTTTTGCTTATCAGTTTCTTCGTTGACCGTCCGATGTGCTAAGTTGTGGGTCATATCAAACACACGCCTACGTAAAACTAGAGGAACATACGGACGTATATTGCTCCCCCCAATGTCGCAGAAGATGAGGATGTCTGCCCCGTCGATACGTAGGGCACGGAGCTGAAGCGATGATCTTTGTGATGAGTCATTAAGTCGTTGAAGTTCTACATCATCTCTTTGCATATCGGCTAGCTCCTGGTGGCTGACGATTACCGGCATGTTAATGACATGAATGCGGGATAAAGCATCTGCTACGACAGTTTTTTCTCCAGAAATGTGGACAATCTTTGTAGAATGTTGACCAATTTCTTCCAATTGACGAGCTACTCTATCACACGCATGATTTGTCTTCTTCTGGAAGGCATGGATTAGTGGCTTATGGTCAGTGGCGATAATCAGCTCCCTTCCTTCGATCAAATGCTTGAAGTGTCTGACTGCTCTAAATATAGCCAGTAACTCGCGATCGTAGACTTTATATCTAGTTTCTGTTTCGCTTAATTTTTTCGAAAAAAATCCCAAAGGTTGTAGGTTTTCTCCATCCTGCTGATCCAGGGCAGCTCCAATGGCTGTATCCGATGCGTCACATCGTAGAATCAAAGGAAGATCTGATTTAGGATGAGCTAGTTGCACAGCGATCTTCAACTTTCGTTTACATTCCTCGAATGCTTCTTCAGCTTCGCGTGTCCATTGAATAGATCGTTTATCTCTCTTTTTCGCTCCGATTGTGAGTTGAATAAGAGGAGCTTGGATCTCAGCAGCGCCGGGTATGCAACTTCGATAAAAGTTCCAAGACCCTATGAACCGTCTTAATTTATCCATTGTATCTGGCTTGGGGTAGTTCCCTAATGCCTCAGTTATATCGGCTGGGGGCTTGATTCCATCTTTATTTACGGTGTATCCGAGGTATCGGACTTCAGCCTATCCGAAATAGCACTTAGAGACGTTTACAGTAAGGCCAAACTTTTGAAGCTTCTCCAGCACGAGGCGTAGATGGTGTCGATGTTCGGTTTTATTTTTAGAGGCAATTATGATATCATCGATGTAGCATTGGGCAAAATTAAGTCCTCGTAGCACTGCATCCATAAAGCGTTGCATTGTCTGCGCTGCATTTCCAAGTCCGAAGGTCATTACGACAAACTCAAAAAGACCGAAAGGCGTTATGACTGCAGTTTTTGCTCGGTCTTCTTTTGCGAGAGGGATCTGGTGATAGGCCCTCGTTAGATCTAATGTGCTGAAGATCGTACATCCTTCTAGTTGGTGATTGAAATCCTGTAAATGAGGTATAGGATATTTGTCGGGAACCGTAATGTTATTAAGCGGGCGATAGTCTCCGCACATTCTCCACGCTCCGCACTTCTTTTTGACCATGTGCAGTGGTGAAGCCCATTCACGGCTGACAAATACCCTGTCGCATCATACGTTCGAACTCCTTCTTTGCCACTTTTAGTTTGTCGCCCGCTAGACGATGCGCTCGTTCCACAACGGGGTGACCTCGAGTAATAATGTGGTGTTTACGGCCGAACACCCACATTGGGATTGTTTTCTCGAGTGACATCGATAAAATCCTTTAGTATGTCTGCGAATGGATTGGTTAAATCGATTGAGCGGACAGTGGGTTGGATAGAGCTGGCAATATTTCCTCCCGTGCTAAGTTTTGTTGTATTGTCTAATAGCTGCTTGCGACTCAATCGAATTGTAAGGTCATACCGGTGAATGAAATCAGCCCCAATGATTGCCTGTTTTACATCCGCTATGGTGAAAAGCCAGTGAAAATCTCGACGAAGCTCTAAATCTAAGGCCAAACTTCTTGTACCATACGTTGAGATAGTGGCTCCATTGGCGACGTAGAGTTTTGAATCGGCTGGTGTTTTGTTCATAGCGTATTTTTTGGGTAACACTGAGACGTCTGCACCGGTATCGATTAAGAATGAGATGTTTGTTTTTTTTTTGTTGAAAACTTGGAGGCGGGATTGAGAGTTGTTGCCGATTGCATTTGCCAATATCCGCATCGGCAATTTTAGTTTTCCGACTGATGGTTTTGCCAGTGTGAGCACCATGGTCGACAGCTACGTGCTTCGCCACCAAACCTTTTGTGGTAATAACATAGATTGGTATCATTTTTGTCGTTGTCCTCTCTGGGTCTGCTGTTAGATCGGTTTCTTGAGTGAGATCTTCCTCTTGTTACGATGTTTTTCTTCATGTCTTTGATCTCGTTTCTGAGAGCTTCGATGCTCTTCGACAACTCCGCAATGCTGAAGGTATCTTTACTGGTAACTGCCTGTATGGTGTCTGCTGGTGTGGACGTCTTAATTGAGTTAATATGGGAATTTGAGATATCGTAAATTTTGTCACCGACTTAGCTATTTTACGCAAGATGCTTTATGTGAGCGAGGATGGCTGTGGGCTTTTTTTCGGCAGAGTCATCCCCTCGAAGCATGCGCCGCAGTTGCGATTCAGGTGACGGAGCGAAATTGCTCAGCAACCGTTCCTTTAGCATAGCAAATTTATTGATCGCGGGCGGATTTATAGCTAGATCCCCAACTGCTCGCAAAGCTTCTTCCTCGAGATGTACTAGGACATATGCGTAACGTTCGGCATCACTACTGATACCCCCAAGTTGGAAAGCCATTTCGACTTGCGTCAGCCACAATTGGGGATATAATGCATTAAACTTCGGCAGTTGAACACGATGCGTTAGTGGCCTCGCTACTACAGGAGGTGCGAAAGGTGATGTCGTTGATAGATCGATAAGAGTTGACTCTGACTGGGGCGAATGGTCATGATGAATGGGTGTAGGATCTGATTGGGATGGATGAAGGTGATGTATGAGTAGGTTGTCACCCTGTGCTGCTTTGAAAGCTTGTATTGCTTCGTTTGCTTGCATCAGTCCTCTGCGTAGTTCGGCGTGAGGTTCCTTGTTTTCCGTGGTGTTCGTGGAAGTGGCATGAAACCAAATCCAACTGCTCCAAATCTTAGTTCACTTTTTTTTTGTCCGCGAAAAGTTTTTAAACTTTTAGAGTCGGGGTCACCAATTTTATAGCGATCGCTATACAAAATAAAGCACACAATTTTATTTAGCTTTAAGATTTTATTTATTTAATTTAAATTCGGATGTTATCCTCACAGTTGGTTATTTTATACTGAATAATATATTTTCTAGGCTCCCTTTTATATTATTCGGCGTAGCCAATGAAAAGTGGGCTTCTATATTTTTATTGTGTACGCCAATTAAAAACGTTGTTCTATTTTTGGCATCGAGTCCTTTGCTTTTTTAAATCTCAATATTACGAAGTGTAAGTAGTAGTATTAGGTTATAGATACATAGTAGTACTTTTTAAAGTACTAACAGTAGCAGAGTGGCATAAACGCCACATATTCACGACTTTCTTAATATGGGTATCAAATGAAAGGGTTTGAAAAGACAAATACGCTACGTGACGTTATTCGAAATTCAACATGGCGGTCCACCAAGATGGCGGACTACCGTTATCTTCACGACCTCCATTATATGGGTATCAAATGAAAATATTTGACAACACAAACAATAACTTTAGTGTAGGGACGTTCCGATACCGCCATGGTATCGATACTTTTACTCATTATTCGTATCGAAACTACTCATTTACTTGTATAAAAGTATCGAGTATGTACTCGTATCGAATCAATTGTTAGTATTTATCTTGTTCATAACTTATGGATTATGGAAAAGTTGGTGGTCAATACATAGAACTAGAAGCTTTTGTGGCAGTGAAATGACACATGAAACGGCAAAAGAGTAGGCAAACGTTTGCACTGACGCAATGAAGACATTCGGTATCCTTTTATTTTTTTCTTTGTTGCCTTGTTTTTTATATGGTTTGAGTATTGTAACATAACGGAATTCAAGTGTTCCTGTCCCTTTTAAATTCAAATATTTATACTTGGAATTGGAAATACTTGTTACTTGGAATCTGGCTCCGATCCCAAGTAACTACTTAAATCCTCTGCTCGGCAGACACTTTGGCGTTGGTGCGGAGGCTTAAATCCCAATGACGCAACCCCCAGGTCAACTGCGGATATTCTTCTGTTAGCTCCTGCTCGCGAGAGAATTACCGCCTTTGGTCAGAGTTTTTGTGGAGGGACGGCTATGATCTGCCAACCCCCTAATCCAGGATGTCACGCCACCCGTGCCTATTGGATTGATTTGCAGCCAGGGGGTATACTGGCTGTATTCGTACTGAGCCTCCGCTCTGACGAGGCGGACTCTTCTTTCCCGCGTTACTCGTGTGACCAAATGTACACAAACAAAAATAAAAACAAAAAGCAAAAAAAAACAAAACAAAACACCAACAAATATGCAGGATTTAACTACAAGTGAGATCGCCATCATAATGGAGCGACGGCTCTGTACAAAAGATCTGACTGGGGAGAAACCCAGTACCAGTGGCGGGAGCAGTTTTAGGTGGGTGCATGCAACCAACTGGAATTCGGAGAACCCAAAGCAGATGCTGGAACCCCAACAAAAATATGCAGTCGGTCGCGGCTTTGAGAAAGAAGGACGAGAGCCAAGCTCAAGTCAACAAAATTAAGAGGCAACCACCCACTCACGGAAACCATAGTGGAGCCCAGGAGTGAGGATACGAGCTCAGCTCAAACCATCAAGCTCCACCTGCCCTACAAGGAAACGCAACGTTCCACAAATGCCGCCGCCGGGCCAACCAGGCGGCAAAGATGATCCAAGGGCTGAGTGGTGCAGGTAACAGATGGTACTTGCGATACCTCGAAAAGTGCTTTGTACCTGAGGTAGCAAGGCAGAAGGCGGAGGGGAATAGGGCTAAGCCCGACTCAACTAATACAACCGTGCTGAAGAGAACTAGCGAATCCATTACTCGTCCTGCTAGCAATGGGCAAAAACGCCGCAGAATGGAGTAGGATGCTGTAAAGTCGAGGGCTAAGCCCACTAAGGCAAGGCAAACGCAGGCAAGCAAAAGCTATGCCAAGGCAGTAACGGCAGAGCAAATTGCGGTACTACCCAAAAAGTACCCGCAGGATATGCTTGGCGCTGAGGACCTAAGGATCCTGGAGAACGCTATACTAACGGAAATGGTGCTTGGATGGGAACACAAGCTCAAATTCCTCGGCATTCATTTCAGACACGGGATGCTGTTAATTGAGTGCGAGACCAAGCGCTCAGCGGAGTGGTTGAAAATAGCAGTTTCCAAACTAAAGAAATGGAAGGGGGTGGAGCTCGTCGCGTGCAGCGAGGCCGAATTCCAAAGGACCCCAGTATCACTATGTTTCTGCCAAGGAGCGCGGGA
Organism: Brachyopa scutellaris; assembly: GCA_949775065.1. Taxonomy (NCBI): domain Eukaryota; kingdom Metazoa; phylum Arthropoda; class Insecta; order Diptera; family Syrphidae; genus Brachyopa; species Brachyopa scutellaris. The sequence goes on from OX459112.1 coordinate 111,212,255, forward strand.
CAGGAGCCTGCTCCCTCAATCGCGTTTTTGGCAGCCCAAAAATGAAGGACTTATCATCCAAGCATGGAGGACCCCTTATTGTCGTGACGAAGGAGCTGGGCAAGTACTGGCAGTCGGAATCGACGAGGAATAATACGCAGCGGTTCTGGAAAGTAATGGCTCGCTGAGCTATCGATTCGGCAGGGTGGCGGTACATGGTCTCAAGAGGCCTAAAGGGATC